>CM034146.1:911800604-912414054 GCA_019776745.2 Taxus chinensis
ATGATTATTTGAAGTCTTTATCATGTGCATATAGTCCCTTCATGGTATCAAAACTGATGACCTCATTACGTATTTCTTTCAACACTACCATTCTCCTACTTAGTGCGTCTGCAACCTTGTTGGACTTCCTACTTCAATGTTTTAACACAAAGGAATAAATTTGCAGAAACTCCAACTACTTCATATGTCTTTGGTTCAAATTTTATCAACTATTGAAAAATTGTAGTGCTTGATGATTAGTGTACAAAATAAACTCATCTGGAAACAAGTAATGTAACCACTTCTTTAGTGTGTGCACAATTGCGTAGAACTCCTTATCATAGACCAAATATATTTTCTTTACATCATTCAAATTTTCATTGGAATAGGAAATGGATCTCCCTTCCTGGCTTAACACTACACAAATCACAGCTCCACTCGCATCACAATCCACCTGAAATACCTTATCAAAAATTAGCCTTGCCAAAAACGGTTGCACTATAATCCTCAGCTTCAATTCCTAGAAGTTGTGCTCTGCCTCTTCTATCCATATTAATTCCTTGTAATATCCCTTCATTATCTTTGTGATCATTGCACATATGCCATTGAAGTTCCTAATAGACTTATTTTCTCCTGAGATTCCACCCTTGTTGAATATACCATATTCAATATGTCAGTGAAAAATGGGAATGTCCCCAAGGTGTGGGATCTTGTTCCTTGGGAAAGACCTCCAAAGAAGGTCAGTTTACTCTACTTATCTAACCTAATGCTAACACTATGTTAGTTCCAAATTTAAAACCCTAGGAAGTCTTGGTTACAAATACATAAAACAGAGGACAAGAAGAATGATAGATAGATGATGTGTTGTTTGTACCAAGGGATGGATCTAGAATTATTTCATGAACAAGTCTTGGGAATGAAAATGTTTCACTTTAACAAGGGATGTGGTTTTTTTCATGTTGATTTTGAATTTTCCTGAACCAAGGTGAGAGAATCCAAATGGTAACTTGAGGGGTAAGGAGGGATTTTATGATTCAATCCCCTAAAATTGTTGGTATGTCAATCTGAGTCAAGTGTAGCCATAAAATACAATGCTCACTCAAGATATTACTCACATAAACGATGAAAACACTTGAGATTCAAAAACAAGATGTTAAATACCAATATAATGTGTTTTGTCCATTTTTTCACCCCTTGCAAAATTTGGACAACTTGAAAAAATTGAGCTTGGGCAATTTCATAGGATTCAAAACAAAAAGCCGTGGAGGGATTTGAGCAAGCTGCAAGAAGTGGAACATATTTGCGGATAAAAGGAATAGGTCACGAATGCAAAATAAAAGGCCATGGGTTGAAGAAAAGGAACCACAGGTGATAATTCAAATCTGTGCTAAACTAGAAAAGGCCACAGGTCAAAATAGAGCAGTTGATGAAGCCACGGGAAGAAGAAAATAAGCCACACTATAAAGAATAAGCCATAGAGGATATGTAAAAGCCGTGAAATCTTAGAAAAATCCATAGCACACTAGGAAGAACCATGGAATTCAAAATCCACACAAGACTGAAAGGAGAAAGCCACATATCAAAGGAAAACGACAGTTTTCTATGGGAGACTAAAATCAGCATATCTTTCGATCTAATGATCTATTTTTGCAAACCTTATATTAATGGAAATTTATCAACATCCTCTATGTAATGGAAATTGGATTTATTAGTTTTATTTAGGTTAGATATGTGTAAAGGGGGAAGAATTCTCCAAAATGTAAAAGATATTGTTCCAGGTGACACCACCACCATAATTTAATGCAGCATGGGCACCCAATAAGGCATTTGGTAGTGGATAATCAGAGGCACCAAGATCTTTCAGGGAATTTATTACTTGTTGGTGGTTGGAAATTTGAGTTCAAGTCTCCCTCTCTTTCTCCTCCTCTTCTCTCCTTCTTCATCTATAAATATGGAACTTATGCATTATAAAAGTGATTGACCCCTCTTTGTTATAAAGGCACCATGACAAAATGGTGGCTGACTTCCCACGGGTTTTCAGACCTTAAAATTTGTCTCTATAATGTATTTTTACCTTCTTCCATGAATGTAAACAATTTTGCATCCCTTAAGCAATAAAATTGGATTTTTTTTCTCTCTCTGCCCCAGTCTCATGTTTTATTTCTTTTTACATATATGTTTGTATTTATTGGCATGTTGTGTGTCATCCTTACTTGCAGGCTCCATTGCATGTGTTGTTCATGCATAGGAATGCATGGTCTGTGTGGTTCTTGAATGTGGCACACTCGTCCACCGTATCTCTCACGTTTCCCTCTTTCTTTCACCTTCATGGAGAGTGATCGACCATTTTTCCTGGTGTTATCATTGCCCCTCTTGTCTTAGGATTTACCTTTTATGTATCTCCTTCTATCCCAGGTCCCTTGGCACATTTATGTTAGGATTTTCTTTCAATATTAGGAGTGGTGTTAGCATTAGGATAGGTTTAGGAAGTCAACCTTCTCTGGAGGTTTGTCTCAGTTCACAAGTCCCACAACTGAAAGACAGTCCCATGTTGCCTTAAAATTCATGGTCATTTATGATCATATCTAGGGTGAAATTTTGAGCTCCAATAATGTGATCATAAACATCATTAAGAGGGATTTGAAAGATCCATCCCAGGCCACAACTATTATGTTCTTCATCTCGCTCCAAACGATTAAGGCCAAGATTGACCGAGCTGTCAATTGAAGTGGTGCCCTGTTACTGTTTACTAGCAGTGAAGTTGCTGTTGTTTGGTGATTTTGATGTTGTTTTTTGGCTAGGATGACTAGTTGTGGATCCCTCTTGTTCATTTTTTGTCTCTTTTTCTCTTCATCAGATCACTGTCTGTCTTGATCTTGTTTTTCTCTCTATATTGTATTATCTGGCTGTTGAGCCTACTATTTTATGGTGTTTAGCCTATCTAGGTTTGGTTTCTCTTCTTTTGATACTGTACTTAGGGTATAGTCCCTTCAAAACTATTTACCCATAATAAAAAAACATCATTAAAAGGGTACTGTTAGAAATTGTGACTAAAATGATGTTTAAGATGCTAAAATTAATGAATCAAAGAGAACTCACTAAAAACATGTAAATACGGTTTGATTTTATATTAGACAACATGTTGAATATGCAGGGGTAGGACAATGTATTGTAATGAAAAAAGATTAAAAAAAAATTATGGATATGAAGATGGGATAGGGAATCTAATGGGAAGAAACCACAACATTCACCATCTTGATTTGATGATCCTATAATGTATTAAAATTTGAAATCAAGATAATATGACCCTTCAAATGTTAATTTCTTTCATGGAGACCTAATCTGTGCAAATAATATAAAACAATCCCTAATTCAACATAAACACTTGAGACTGAATCTTCATGCATTTACCATGTAAAAATCCTAAAACCCAAGGATACCTCAAGGTAGCAAATGTTCATTCCCCAAAATTTTGAAGAGGAAGTTTACAATTGACACAAATATTGTAAGATAACACTACAAGGAAACATTCATTCAACACCCAATCTAGAAAATGAATTAAACATGCAATGTTTAGTTTATTAACATGATAAATGCAAGATTTACAAAGAAATGACAAGATCTCTTAATTCCACCTCAAATTACACTAATAAAAATCATATTTAAGCATGACATAATGACCCTATGTGTTTTCTTAATAAGGGAGACATGAACATGCTCTCAATGCCTTCTAATGACTGTACACATGGAATCACCTTAGTACAACCCCAACATTTTGAAACCGTTGAACCCTCAAAAGTGAAGACAAACCTTCACTTTTATACAAAAAATTTCCCCAAAATAATATCCACAAGATGCCCTATGAAGGACTGCAATTATGAAAAATGTCTATGGAGGCACCTTCAATTACAGGGAACCATGAAATATTTTCCAATGATGAGTTCAAACTATAAATCAATGGATACCCACAAATATATGGGAGATGAATGAAGAGGAAAATGTGAAGTGTTCACTTCTTGTTATGTTGATCATCATCCTTTATTTTAGTAGGGTTATGATAGGAGCATGTCATCCAAAAAGAATCACGAGGTGAATATGGATCAAATAGAGCATCCCCAACTAAATTTGGCATCATATGATTCATAAAAGTGTCTGAAAATGCCCCAAACTTATATAAATTAAATCTCCTAAGACTCTACACCATTCTTCTTCAAGTTTATTCCTTTTTGAAGGTCTCTAAAAGATGCTTCAAACGCACCTGATCTCATGTAAAATGGACATATGGATCAAAATTAATGGCTAAAAATCAGTCTAGTGTCTGGCGCGGGAATGATTTTGCAGTCTGCAACATTGTGAGACTGCAAAATGTGAAACTACATTCTGCCTTGAAATTCCCTAAAAGTTCCACTTGTTCACCTTTGATTGGCTATAGGGGCAAAGGAGAATTTTTTAACTTGAAATAATGAAAGGTAACAAAGTTACAAATTACAAATATTCAATTTGCTTAACACTCTCCCTTCATGTCGTGAAGCTCTGCTTCTTTTTTACATGGCATTTTTCACTTGCAATCATTATCCTTTGTTCTATGGTTTGAATGTTCCGCATGAAACTATAGTTTGAAAATCCCACACAACTCTAACCTTCTCCATCACTTTGTTCCATGGTTTTTGCTTGTAAATTTTTTAGAGCACTAACTTAGTGTTTCTAAGCTTTTGAACTTCATCATGTCCTATCTTGTTCTCCTTTTCTTTGTGGATCATAGAACCCTTTTATTGCATCACATATTCTCCTAAGCAGGATCCATCCTTTGTTTCATGCAGATAACTAATTCCATGGAACACTTATGTTCACCAAGTCCACAAAGCACAAATTTCACCTCCCCTTTGTTTTATGGAATACTTCACATAGTAAATTCCACAAGATGGCAAGGAAATTTGATCACCCTTTGCAAAACTCCATGTCCTTCAAATGGAATATCAAATTCAAATGTTTAATATAAATTTTAAGGTTTAAAAAATGTCCTTGACACCTTTAACCCTGCAACTCCAACATTGAATTTCCTTCAACTCTTTGAACACTAACTTTAAACTTATGTTGCTTTTTTTCTTCACTTCAAAACCCGCTAAAGACCACATTCTCTTCAATCCACAGAACACTACTTTTCAAACTCACATAACGTTATAACTTTATTCAATAATCAAAACAAAAGGGAAAGCTAATATGTAAGTGTAAATCCACATTATAAGGTTGAAGTATGACATAAATATGACTTTAAAGACTAAGGCACCAACAAGTGATTTTCAGAACAAAACACCCATGAGGAAAATTGATGCAGGGGCATCAACTTCAAGACATCTATTTTTGGTTCCTAAACATCAATGGAGGTTGCAGGATGATAATGGGGCTCATAAGAGGTCAATATTTCCTTCATAGTGATAAAAGAGCACTTTTCCTCCAACTTCGTAATTCAAAAATTTGAAATTGTAAAAGAAGCCTATTAGGCATGTAACAGACACAAAACCTATTGATTAGGATTTCTAGATGTTAGTAGGTCCCATAACAGTTTTAGTTATGTTGTAAAATAATCTTAAGGAGTAAATATGTATAATGATGTGTTTAAAGATGGGAAGAAAATGCCTTTATTAGGTTTTAGAAGTTATAATGCAAAGAAAGTTAGTTAGGATTATGTAAGAGGGAAAATGATAAGTTAAAAATCTCAAAGGAAAGTTAGTTAGGGGATATTTCTCAAGGAAAATGAGATATGAGGAGATGAATAATTGAGGAGTATGAAGATTTGTAAGAAAATATATAGTTTGAAGATATGAAAACTTTGTTTTTGGTGAGCATTTTGTGATTGTTTGATCTTGAGAAGTTATTTTCTTATTTTTTATTGAACTTATTATCACTGTATTGATTGTTGTAATGAGATTTAGATGATATAATATTGTGTCAATGTTGGAAAAACCTCCATGATGGGCTTCATTACAGGTAATAAGACTCACAAGACACTGCATTTGTGTTGGGTTAGGAAACTGTGTGTGTATATGCAAGATCTTGTTTAAGGCCATTGCATGCATGATTTAAGAACAATTAAAGCTCGAGGGAGAAGATATTTTTTTGTAAAGACTTTTGAAAAAAGGTGGAAAGGCCATCCAACAAGTTGAAAGATAACCTTTATATGAATACTCTATTTACATTCTCAAAACCATGCTCCATACAATTTACACAACTAAGAAATTACATATTTTATGCAATGCGATGATTACATTCCTTCTTTGTATATATAGAAACATTATAAAGTTGCATTAATACATACTGTAGGATTTAGAAGAGTTGAAAAAAGTCACTTACAAGTTGTAAGATTTTGAGGGTTCACGAGTTGTCTCAGAGCCAAAATGAGGATTTAACACAAAATTTTACTCTTGAAGCCTCTCCTTACTTTGTAAGACAAGAAATATTCTAAAAAACCTCAAAGGATCATTTAGGAACTATTTGTAAATGTTTGAGATGTTAGTAAACCATTTTATGACTGATCTACATCATACTTTTTTAATTGCAGCACTATGACAGAACTTTAGCTAGGATTTAGTGGAAGAAAATAGATTTGAAGCATCTATACATTGAATTTTGACTTGAAACCTAATATATAGTATGGTTACAGGTAGCTTGAAAGGATTATGAAGAAATTAGATGAAAACAATAGGATATTTTTGAGTTATGCTTAGCAATTTTTTTATAGGAGGTGATTAAATAAAATGTGGGAATATCCTATAATTAATCTAATCTAGGAGGACATATAAATGTAGTAGAAAAGAATGTAAATGACCTAATCAAACTATGTGAAAGGGAATGCTAAACCTAATGTGCAAGAGAGAAGAGGAAATAACTCAACTGATTTGATTATCTTACGGGACTGTGTCATAGAAATGAATAAAGGAACATAAAATAGGAATGACTATGCAGAGGCCCCAAAAAAGACGGATCTGGGCTGATTAGCTAGAATGGAGTGCTTGGAGAGGGACTGGGGCGCTACGGGTGCTCTGATCTATAGAATGGGTGCCTTGGTCTATGTAAAAGATCATGAACTGAGTTTCACAGGTCTGACAGGTGGTCTAAAACCCTCGTTGTGTGTCACATTAGATTTTTTGTACTACGTCAGGTTTTGTTGATAATCCAAGTTGTATAGAAGACCTACAAAATACCAAAGAGTTGTATTAAAACCATTAAAAAAAAAAGTAAATGAATGCGTCAGACTGACCTCATCTACCAAAACAATGGACTTACTAACTAAGAGTTGCACTACATTTTAGACCCAAATGTAGTTCTAGAGCACGCGCGCGCGCGCGTGTGTGCATAATGTACCCTAGGTGCTTTTGTGCCATTCACATTTTGTGAAGTAACAAGCAATAACTATATGTGGAAAATGTAATAGAATGTGTGCATGAAATAGAATAGAACACCTCCCTGTATTCTTGTATGATGCAGATGAACCAGCCTTGTCCTTGTGATGGAGCTAATTGATGTAAATGATCTCCAAATCGATGCAACTCTAGGTAGATGATAGTAGTGACTAGTGTTTGGTCCCTTATTATGGTCTCATAACTTTATATTTATAGGTTTCTCTTGATCTAATTTCATAATTAACCCCAAAATGGCCGACCACCAAAAAGATACAGATCTCAAACGATTAGAAAGAGCCCAAAAAGTGGCAGAAAAATTTAAAAAGGATCAAGGCACCCCAATTGAGGCTAAAATAACGTAAAGTGACAAAATCTAACTGGGCATGTAGGTGTAAGAGGTTAGGAATGATGAAGTTAAATAAAACAAGATGGCCAAAAAATAGGGGTTAAATAGTACTTTCTTCACTCAAAAACCTTCTAAATAGTAGTATGAGACCGTGACTAGATAATGCCTAAAGTGCATGATTTTGTGTCTACATTTGCCCCCACTTTATGTTGGTGAGTGAAAATTTGGGTAACATAAAGTAGATAGATATGCATACCTGATGTCCATGAATATTGTAGTATAAACACACCGAAGGACTAGATAAAGTGTTGAATGAAAACAAGATGATGGAGAGTGGAAACTATAGATGAAAATGTGCAAAAAAAAGTGATGAGAGTGAACCTACAATAGAGAGGCATGTGTAGCTACTGTTGTATGTGATGTACTTGCATGGTTAGTATAGTGTGTGTTGTCACGAAGTGTTGTTGTTGACGTTGTTGTTGTTGCACCCATTTGACTGCTTGTTTCTCATATGGTCGGACTTGTAAGGAGAAAAGGATCAAGTAGCCAAATATGTATGTATGTATGTATAAAAATGTAATGTAAAAGACACATGTAAAATTATCTTAATGTAAAATACCAAAATGAAAAGAGTGAAAATGGAATATGTGCACCTGATCCATGTTGAGAAAGAGAGTGTAGAAGGATATCCTGTACTGCGAGTTTTTTGGGTGATCTCACACCACCCTGGAGAAAGCTGCATTATTCTCCAAACTGTAAGTGCTTCCTTGAATGTGTGTGAATATATCTCTGTATGTCTTGGTTTTTTGGGTGATCTCATGCCACTGGCCAAAGTAGTGTAGCGAGGCACACCAACTGTGACCTCCAATCCTGTAACTGCTTCCCAGAATGATAAGGACAACCATGTCATGTAAAATCTGTTGTGTATGGGGTTCATAGACTGGTATGAATCCACTCAATGTATATAACTCAACTGAACCAGTGTAGAATCTCTGTGTAGTGTGTATAAAAATCCCCAATGATGCCCCCCTCCTTGGGGGCCCATGCGACATTGTTAATAGGAGAATGTGGCCCCAAAAGAGGACCAACCACATGTACTCTAAAACTCTTCCATGTAAGGGGGAGGGAATTCACTTGGTATAAACCAAGGCACACATAAACAAGGATGGATAGCAAAAAAAAAGTGTTAGTATGAAAAACCATGCATGTAAAAGACAATGTGTAGCTGACACAAACAATGTACAAGATACTAAGAAAAGTAATGTAAACACGCAAAAAGACAAAATAAGTCACACCAAGTGGGTTGCAAACATGGGACATCACTCACAATGTCGCAAGACACGCAAAGGCCATCAAGTCTGAATACAAACAAACAAGTGTGCACACCAAATATAGGGCAAGGCCCGCATACAAGAACAAATAGTAATAAACAATGTAACAAACAAGTATGGAAACAAATATCCCTGCATAAAAAATGCTACACATGAAGCACCCGTTAGCATGTTTGACATATAAATAGTATGTCAAAAGTGTGTATAACCAAGTAATGTAAAGTGCTAAGGAAAAAATGAAACAATAACACCTAGAAGATATGAATGTGGATGCCCCTAGTGACTAGTGTAGGAAGGGTAGAAGGCGAGAATCCATGTTGCGTTCAAGAGACCTGTATATGTGATCACAACTAGAAAAATATTTGAATGCACATGTGTGGATGATATAGATAAATGAAAGAAAATAAATCTAACCAACATGTGTAATAAAGCGACCATGAATAATAAAAAGTAAACAAGAGTAAGAACAACCATAATATGTTGTATGTTCTATATGGATGGAATGGAATACAAGATGGAGTGATAGGATCCACGTGCCCCCCGAGTGAATGGAAATGTATGCAATGAGTTTCATTTAGTTTTCCCCCTTAGAATTCAAAGAATGAACCATAAACAAGAGTGCGTCATCAGGAAATGGTCGAAGTGTGTGTTGTGTGTAATTCACTGTGATGAATGTGTGGGTGTAGTGATGAGATGCGACCTAGTGAAAATGTGTACATGAACCTTATAGCAAAAGTGTATATAATGAATAGATGAACATAGAAGTGATGATTTATCCTAAACGTATATCACTATAAGATGAATTGATGGGTGATGATTTAGCCCTAAGAGTATATCACTTTGAGATGAAAAGAGGGAATGGTGATGTAACCTAAGGTGTATACCACTAGAAAATGATAGAATGGGTGATCATTTATCCTAAAGCATATGACACTAACCTAGTATATGTTGCATGATGAAAGGGTCGAATGATAAATGTGTGATAAAGAGAAGGTAAATTTTATTTGTAAACCCTCAGCAGTCGAATATGGACCAAGGAACTAAAGTGTGTCATAGGGTAGTGAGTGTAGAGCATGGAAGACAATGTATTACGTGTGATAATAATAGATGGCCATACGATGTGTACGATGTGTGATATGAAATGTATAGGATCCATTGTAAAAAGGCATAGATAGAATAATAGTGTGAAATGTGTGTTATGTGATGTGTATGGTGAGTAGTATGTAATGATAGATGTAATTCTGACACATGTATGATGAGGACTAGTACAATGTATGACGGGTGGATGTGTAAATGTAAAAAATTATGTAAATGAACTATAGAATGTGTGATGTAAGATGTGTGGTGTGTGAATAGATGTAGTGTGTAGTAACTATTGTGCAGTGTGTGGGGGTTCATGTGTAGTAATGACCTCAATAGTTAAGTCTAAACTGAAGCAAAAGAGTGTGTCATTGGGTATTGAAAATTCTAAAATGTCAGCTGAGTATGCTATGTGAGGATATGAATATATGATAATGAAAAGATGATTGATGCACCTGTGCTAATATGATAAGGGGGGATTGTGTGAGTGTTATGCCCCCAAGTGTACTATGATGATGGAGATCTATGTGGTGATGCTAGTTGTGGGAGAGCGTTGTCTATGTCATGATAAGAGTTGAGGGAAAACGCAATGATAGGCCTGAATAAACAATAGGACCATGCGATAGTGGTGGAATTTTTAAATGTGTCTTGACCATCAGTAGAAGGAGTAATTTCTTTGACAAAAGTGATTGGATGTGAAAGTGGAGTAGGATGGGGGGGAATCTTGAATGGTGGTATTTTTGGTGGTATTGGTGACACTGCAGAAGACTCAATAAGAGAAGAAATTTGATCGACTTGTGGGAAGTGATAACATGGTTTGACTTCTGTGAGACCGTAGACGACTCTTGTAGGAGGAGGTGTTGAATAATTTTGAGGGATGGTTGTTTAGGAGGTGCTTGAATTATTGTAGAAGGATCTTGAGTAATGTTGGCTTGATGCTCATTATATATAGATGGATCATATTTAGGAAGCCAATGGGATTTATCATTTGTATTAGAATGTTTTGCAACAAATGAGAGAAAACCTTGTCACGTAAGGTACTTGATACTTTTTTTGTAAATCATAACAATCATTGTCATTGCATCTATTGATTTGATGATAGTTACAATATGGAAGCTGTACGATGGAAAAGTGACATGCGAGCATGTGAATCTACAAGTAACTCTTCCTTCGCACCCTGACCTCCTGAGGTCATGTCGAGACAACCGGTGGGGGATGGAATACATGTGGGGTGCAGATAAGCTAGTTAGGTAATCTTATGTCTTCAACACGTAATAAGTGGTATCTGTGAATCTAAGGCAAAGAAGGCCCTCTTAACCTGAATCGGTGTTGAGTAGATCATTCGGCGAGGATAGCTTCTCGAAGGCTCCAATCAATATCGAGCTCTGCCGTGATCCAATCTATGGGTTGTGGGATACGTGGAAGATAACTTGTGGGTACTTTGTATATGTCTCCTGATAAGGTCATGAAAATGGAATGGCTAAATGTGCAGTGGATCTTTTGGTGTTTTATGGATGATTCTCTGGTCTAGTCTAGAAATATTTAGCTTGATTAACTGCTATGTTTAATAATAATAGTTGTGTGATAACGTCTAGTGGGAGTGGAGATGATCTAAACATTAATTTTTGCAAACAAGCGTCAATGTTGGATTGATTTGTAGGCCCGTTGGGTTGTGGGACCTGTGGATCACAACCATAAGTTCGTGGTTGTTGTGGACCTCCTATGGTCATGTGAAGAATCAATTCTAATTCCGAGTATCCAGTACTCGTATGCCTTTTCGGCTTCTACGTTTAGAACTAGAAGTTGCATGATTTTCTCAGAGTACCTAACATGTGTTCTGGCAACTTGGATACGTAAGCTAGTGTCTATATCAACAAGGAGGTCTCATGCGTCTCGCTGTGGGACTAGTGGATCAAAACCGAATGTTTGCCCTCTTTTAGGTCCTTCTACAGTCATACGGATATCTATTAAGGCAATCTATAATTTGTCTGATTTGACCAGAATGTGTGTGCTTTGTTGTCTTCTATGTTTAATCCCCTTAACTGTGAGCTGATTTCTTGTAGGTCTGTTATTGTTCGAAAGACCTAAATTATGAGATTTTGTTCTATGTCAGTTATTGCTGCGACAGTATTTGGTTGAGGCACGATTGGCTCAAAAACATATTCCCTAGGCTCCCTAGGTCCCATGATTGTCATACAAGATCAATATAAGCCTAACTGAAATGAAATAAACTAACTATGCGAGATATATCTACAACATATATATATATTCCTCTATTTTTGTATTTTTGATAAGATTTTGAATGGAATTGAAAGAGCAACTAATCTGATATATTCAGAAAATGACAACTAATCTAATAACAAAATTAAAACAAACAAGGTAAGCCTGGTGTAGCTACTTGCCTATGTAGTTGTGAGTTTTATCCTAAATAACTAGATAGCTGATTAACTTAATTGCAAGATTCTCGATCCTACCTCAGAAGTGAGGAATGAATCATAAGCTTCTTAGAAACTATCAATCCCCACAGCTTCCCTGGCAATATCGAGAATGAAATTTAACTAAAATGAAATATTTCACTACTCTATTTGATATATTTTAACTGGAAACTTTGACAGATAAAACCTGGAATTTGCAGAACAGTGGTGAATCTAGTAGTGTATGACTTGTGCCCTCAGACTGATCTCCTCGTTCTTTCATGTTCATGTGAATCCAGAAGAGCGTGTATATGCTAGGATCAACAGAAGAAGGTATTTCGAATAATGACAACTTTAGATATAGACCGAATATAATGCAAGTAGGAGAGGGATAGCGCAAGAGATAGAGCTTGGCGTATGCAATTCCTAGCGGGATTTATTGCGTGTAATATAAAATAAGGGTATCGAGAGATTCTATAATTTACGTTTTGTGAAAAACAAAACCTGTAATTCTAATGAATGTAATCTATAACTGACACTACTCTTGCTCTAAACTAATTTGTATAGACAACAATGAACAAGACTGAAGCAAGAAGATTGAATGACTTCTTAAAAGCAAAGGAAAAACTAGCATGGATGCAAACATGAAACCAAAATGAGCTCTAAACAAGAAATTGACATACTAAACAATCAAAATGAGAAGTTGAGATGCATTTTTGAAAGGCCATTTGCTTGAAAACAACCTGGCTATTTATAGATTTTACATTCACCCAAAGGTAACTCCAATCAGAACTCTTTTTACCATTAAACAATGGAGAAACACTATTCCAAGGGACATAAAACATTAATACGAGCCAAGGCGGTGGAGAAAAGCTGGTGAAAGTTGAAAATTACGCCAGTCGTGATCGAAAGAACGTGCTGGAAAATGCATGAAGGACCGCCGCCCTGTGCAGGGCGGCGGTTTCATCACTAAAGGGCAAAAAGCTAAGAAATGAAGGGCAGAGGAATAAAACAAAGCACAAGGAAAATGCATAAAGCATTTGGGATGCTAACATATACTTCGTGAGCTTTTCTAGATCCGAACACCTTGCGAGGTGACTTGTATCATCATTAGGGCATGTGTAACATCGTTCTGGTGGTATAGTACCCTACAATTTTGGGTACATACATATTGCCCCCTCGGAGAAGCGTTTTAGCCATGCAGAGGCATAAAATGATGGGTCCGAGTATAGCAGTCCCAAAATGGGAAGTTAGAAATTATACCTGACACGCCCGTGTGTCGAAATGTCATCATCCAATCGTTCATCACTACCAAGTTCCTACTACCATTTGTGTAGTATGGGGATGAGAACTTACCTCCGTTGGTGCTCTAAACCTGCGAAAGGGGCACTTGAAAATGTGTCAAAACACTATATATATATATATAATGGGACCATTTTCCTATTCATTTACACTTGTTGATTTGATAGTTTTTGAGCTCTGGGACCCACGGTGACGTTTTTCAACAAGAATATAGTCGAAAAGTTTGTATCGAGATAGTGATCATGCCTCCGCAAGAAGAACCTCGACCCGTGAAATCTCAGGTTAGTTCTTCTTGATTATTCGTTTTTGCACCCTAAATGTAAAAATGATGAAAACTTTGTCGTGGGGGGGGGGGGGTATTTTAAGAAATGTCAGTTTTACATGTGTCTCTTAGGGGGGGGCACCTAATGGGTAGGCTTTTGTTTTAGTCGAAATGGTCATTTTTAGCATTTTCAAGCATTTTTAGGGCACGTGACCCATTTTTAAATGTGGGACAGGACCACCACCCTGAGGAGGGCGGCGGTTACGGAACCACCGCCCTACTCAGGGCAGCGGTTCTCTTCAGAATGTTAAGATAACATTAATTTGAGTTTATTTTTGAATTTCTAGCATTCTTACTTGCTTTAACAAATTTTTTTAATGCAATTTTGATACTAACTTGCTCCTTTTTACGTTTTTTGTGTGTTTTGCAGAAGAAGGAAGAGTACATTAGATGGAGTTGAGAGAGAGAGAGAGAGAGAGAGAGAGAGAGAGAGAGATTAGCTTCCAGCAGTGCTAGATGCACTCTCTCAGGATGAGCAGGATAACCCTTCAGAGGGCAGGTATATTGAGGATTGCACGGGGTCCCCCATGTTACCCCTACCAGTCACATACTATGTGACTTATTTTCTTATTGGGATGCAGATAGGAACACTTTTTGATTTCCATGTGTCAGGGATGAGTGGACTATCACCTTAGAGGATGTCTACCGCATTTTGGGAGTCCCGATTATTGGGAGGAGACTTTCATTTGATAAAACAGTATCCAGAGCTCAGTTGATATAGTGGGCCACCTATATGGGAGACGCAGTTGTCTCCACTAGTTCGAAGAAGGGGGTGAAGGTCCATTCCATTCCTGGCTTGCCCATCCCTTTGATCCGTCAGGCTATTATGGGCATTCTTACTTCGAGATTGATCGGAGACAAGGGAGGGGATACTTTACTCTATTGCTGGGCCCCCATCATCGCACAGATTGAGGCACATGGTTGGATTTACACCTGGGGAGCTGATATACTTGGGACCACCTATCACGACTTGTACAGGGTGGTTCGTTTATAGGGATAGTCGCTGAGCCATCTGACCTTGGTTATGAGCTGGGTCTATAAGCGTATCATCCCTTGTGGGAGAGGCATAGAGGTGGCGGATCCCAGGGCCGTGAGGGCAGCTAGATGGAAAAATATGTCAGTGCTTAGAGCACCCCACCAGCCAGTTACTTCCCTGACTATTGAGGATATGGAGGCCACACATTATCAGGCCATGACAGGGTTGTGGGGCGAGGAGACCTTTACTTTGATTTCCTGCTCTACTACAGGGAAACTTGTGGATAGGATGGGGAAGGTAGAGACACACCCCTTTAATCAAGTGCCTCAGTAGTTCAACTTTGCTTACATTGATATGCTTCCCCCAGTGGTGCCAGTGTTCAAATCAGCTCGGGAGGCTAGGGGCGGTCCTAGGGGCCCGGGTTGGATAGTTGTTACTCCATGGCATCCCTATTGCAGCCAAGAGGGTGGTATGTGCTTGAGTGAGAGTCAGTGCTCCTCAGGCACCTTTACTTCATATTGCTGCCAACCCCACCCACAACAGTGACGACCCTATTGATATAGACTTTGAGTCTGAGGAGTTCACAGGGGGAGAGATAGAGGAGGAGACTGAGGACATGGAGGTCAACGAGTCGGGTGAGGGAGAGGATAGTGATCTCGAGTGGCATGACACTCAAGAGATTTTATAGGCCGAGAGGTTAGATCAGAGTGTGGAGAGGGTGACTCTAGTATCAGAGGAGTTACCTTCTCAGGACCTAGGTGGAGAGGATGAGTCCATAGTAGGACGCTATGTTGCCCCAGACATAGGAGGAGGACATCAGTTAGTGGTAGCGTCTGTGGCCAGGTGCTGATCCTAGTGATCCCTCTTGGAGGCCTGGAGATCCGAGTGAGTTGTCACTCTTCTTTTAATATTTGTTTTTAGCTAGGATTTCCTTAGTTGCTATCTCTCCTTTTTGTTCATCCTTGGTTTCATCTTTTGATTATTTTCTAACTTGATTTTCTCCTTTGCTTGCAGAGACTGCTGATGAGTGGCGAGACTTGATTCGCCAGGTATGTACTAATAGCCTGATGCTCCCTATGGAGAAGACTTGTGCCGAGCTATCTACGGATGCAGGGGAGCCTTTAGTAGCTGGTCGGCATACTGATGTTTTCACCCCCGTTTGGCATGTGGCCAAGATGGTGACTTCCCTCCGTATTGAGTTAGCCAGGTATAGGACTGCAGAGCCCCTGATGAGGAGGACCGCTCTCATAGTGAGGCTACAACTACCATTCGGGATCGTGAGCCCTCAGTGCACTTAGAGTGCCGGCATAGCCGGAGTCCTAGACGTGGTCATGTGCCTTCTGAGGGATCCCATAGGGATTGAGAGGCCACTTGGCTCTTTTTTTAGTGACTCTTGCTAGATTGTTTTATACAACCATTTTGTATTTTTCGGGCTCATTGAGCGTTTTGACCATGCCTAGTACATGATGGCATTGTACATGAAACCTGATTATATATATACATATCTCTTTTTGGATCTAGATCTCTTTGTACCTAGAGTTTTGTGATTCATTTTCACACGTATACTAGATGTTTATAATTTTTTTTTTGTTTTTATATGCTTTTCAGAATGTATGCAATGGAGAACAAATATCACAAATGTTTTATCTTTTTTGTATTTCGTGATGCTGATGCATGATGATGTGGAAACTATGTGATCTTGAACTTTAGTTTCTATAAGCAATTTTCCGGTACTTCATATTGTTTTGACAAAATGTAATGATGAACTGGTATGATGAGTAGATGCACTTTCCCCACTCCTAACTCCACGCAACTAGTAAGATACGAGGGCTCACCACCGAGAGCTAGAAAGGCCACAAGCTATGAGGTGTGTTGAAATGGTAATGATGGGAGATAGACAAAGAGTTGGTGGAACCAAATTAGAATGCTATAAACCTACCCTACTCAAGTGACTCCATAGTTTAGAATGCAACTTGCTTTGTAGTTTATCTAGACTTAGATCCGTAGATGGCCACTTGGTTGACAAAAATCTGGTTTTCAGGGTTTTGAACTCTCTTGGAATTTTGGACATCTGATTCATTTGTTTTTGACTCAAGATTTCAAAGGTTTGTTTGAACTATTTGCTTATGACCTTCAACGTTTACTATCAAGAGGACCCCCTACACCTTGCCCCATGCTACTAGTAGGAAGCATGGGCTTATCACCATGGACAAGGCACAGGTGAGTAAGGGCATTCCCATCCTTTCCCAACCCTACGTCACTAGTAAGAGATGCAAGCTCAACACTGAAGGTTGGTAGGGCAAGGAAATGCTGTAAAAGTAAAATTTTCTGTTTGATCTATATTTGACTTACCTACCTGAGCAAAATGTCAGTATGTTGTTATTTCCAAAGATATATATATATATATATATATATATATATGAGATAGATGTGACACCATGAAGCTTCTAGAATAGGACCATAGGCAAGACACCTATCCTAGGAAGAAACCAAAAGTGAGAACAAGCATGCAGGCCTTGGTATGGCTACCGTTAAGACTTTGTCATATCTAGGTTTAATTGATGAAATGATTCTGAAACAGTTGATGATGTGATGAAAATGAAGAAGTATGATTTGAAAGCTCCTGCCAATACTATCAGAAGTTTGTAATGAATTGCTTAAGAATAAATCCCTTGATCACTAAATTTTACGAAATGAGTGAAAAAAATGAACTTATCTAAATGAATATGTAATGTAGGTATAATTATACAAATAGTGCCGGTGCTTCATGCGTAAAACTGTTTAAGATGAAAGGAATTGACTGATTCATTGAATTCCTCACCCTATAGTGTGCACAAGAGATACACACCATTACCGTAGTCCTTTATGACTCGATATGGGCCCAACCATTTGGGCCGATAACTTTCTTCCTTCGCCGGTTTTCTTATCTGATCCGGCTGTCTAGTCTTAAAACTAGATCTCCTTCATATATTTCTCGCTCATAGACCCTTTTGTTATACTGCCAGCACATCCGGTCAGCATAGGCTCTATGCCACCTGTTCAACATTTAACCTGGCCTCGTCTAGACTTTCTAGTTGGGAGAGGAGTGCCTCCTTATAAGCTTCTTCATCTAGAATCCCTTGTAGTGAGATGCGGAGACTGGGTATTTCAACCTCAAGCGAGAGAACTGCTTCTGCCCTGAATACCAGTGACAAAGGAGTTGCTCCTGATGGTGTTTTTATTCAGGTTTGGTGGGCCCACAAGGCCATATATAATTTTAAATGCCAATCTCGTTTGTTTTCTTTTACCGTTTTGAGAAGAATAGCTTTCAACGTTTTGTTTGTCACTTCAAACTTGCCCGTTGGCTTGAGGGTGGTAAAGAGAGGCCATGTGATGGTTTATTTTGAACTTGCTACATAGCTCACGAACCTCATCATTTTTAAAGGATGTGCCATTATCGGAGATAATGACTTGTGGGACACCATACCTATAGATAATTTGGTTCAAAATGAATTTGGCGATCACCGAACTTGGAACGGTGGTGGGAGGCATGGCCTCTACCCATTTGGTGAAATACTCCATGGACTCCATGGCTATGATTATAAAATTATGGCCATTGGTTGATGAGGGAGAGAATTTCCCTATCAAGTCCAGGCCCCACGTGGAGAAGGGCCACGAGAGTTGCTATTGGTTACAGGGATTGTGATGGCATGTGAATCTCGTGAGAGAATTCTTGGCATTTGTGGCACTTACGTACAAATTCTACTGCGTCATGTTCGAGAGTGGGCCAGAAATAGCCCATCCAATGTATTTTGTGAGCGGTGGTGTGACCACCAAAGTGGCCCCAACATATCCCACTGTGGGATTCATGAAGAATATTCTTGGATTCTTCTATGTCGACGCATCTTAGAAGCATGCCGTCGAAGGCTCTACGATAGAGTACTTGGTCTAAAACAACATATTTAGCGGCAATCATGCGTATCTGCTTTCTTTGTTGTGACGTGGCACTTTTTGGGTATGTATGGTCCATGATAAAATTGATGATATCAATATACCAGGGACATGTAGAAATGGGGGGTCTGGTTTCGAAAAAAACTATACACATTCATCGGGAAATTCCAGCTCTACTAGCTTCACCTCCATCTAGTGGATTGTTAGCTAACCAGTCTACAATGATTTGTCCTTTAACAAATTTTTGGTTTACAAATGATAACTCAAATTCTCCCATTAGGGTTATGAAATGGCCAACTTTTCTTAGATAAAAGATCCTTGTGTGAGAAATGTCCGTAAATGGTCTGTCTTCACAATGACCTTTGTTTCTTGATTTAACATGTAATGTCTTAAACATTTTATTGCAAAAAATTATGGCAAGGCATTCTCTCTCTTGCCTGTGTGTAACGTTTTCATAATCAAGCAATGTTCGACTAATGAAATAGATAATGCGTTCTCGTTTGTCATCGTCTTCTTGAGCTAGTATGCAGGCCAGCGAGACATGAATGGATCGTGAGTATATGATTAAAGGGCGGTCTAGTTTGGGAGGCATTAGTGTGGGTGGTGACAATTTCTTGAGTAGATTGTTGAAGAAAAAGCTTAAATCTGGGATGAACCTTCAAATTGCACCAAGTTTCCCAAGAAATGACCTGATTCCAAACTCGTCTGCAGGTAGGATCATTTCAGGACAACCCATATTTTGGCCGATCGACATCAATCCCTCGTGAAGATATAATGTATCCTAGAAGTTTGCCTCCTGTTACATCAAGAACACACTTCTCTAGGTTTAATGTGACACCATAAGTCAATTGATGAGAGGATGATACGAAGCACCTTCGGGTGATCACAACGCTTCTTGGCCTTGGCCAACAAGTCATCCACATATGATTCCACAATTTTATGGATAAGATCATGGAATATGTACGTCATTGCCCACTCATATGTGCAGTGCATTCTTAAGACCAAATGGCATGACAACATAACAATAAGTTCCTCAGGGAGTTATAAACGTGGTTTTGGCTTGGTCTTGTTCAGATATTTTGATTTGATTATATCCAGAACCCATCTATTCTCAAATCCAGCTGTTGGATGATGTCAATGGATGGTAATGGGAAATCATCCTTGGGATAAGCTTCGTTAATATCCTAAAAATCTATGCAAATGGTATCTTCCCATTATTTTTTAGATCGGGGACGATCAGATACCCATCGTGAATAGACTGAGTTTGATGAATCCTATGGAGAAGTACTTCCTCTTTTACCATGAGAGCCAACTTTTGGCTTCATTGGTCTTGACTTCTGTTTAATTGGCTTCACATCTGGTTTAGTGACAAGATTATGTACCGCAACTGGTGGTGTGATACCTATCATTTCTTTATAATTAATTGCAAAGGCCTTTTGATGTTCTTTTATTTGAGTGTGTGTCTCTATTTTCTGGAGTTAGCGAGGATCCTTCAAAATTCTTGGTTCTTCCTCCGTTCCAATGTTTATGTCAATGGTTTCTTCTATTAAAGAAGCGTTACCTTCTTCAAATTCAGGTGGGGCTAGAGGTAGTTCCAAGCTTTCTCCACTTTCTATCTCGTAGATATCGAGATCTTTCCGTGGAGGAGACTCTACCATGGGGTTTCCAAAGTAGGAAGAGGAATGTGGTATTAAGGAAAGATCAACTGTACTGTGAGCAAGGTGTAGCTCCACATAGGCATTTAGATATTCGAGAGTGACTTTATTACTATCAACATGATGTAAGGTAGGAGATTCATTCTTAGTTGTATGTGTTAGAAGAGGGTTTGTTGAAATTTTCTTTACCAATGGTTCAGTATGAAGTGATACCTTGAAAATTGTATCTTCTAACTCATTACTTGGGGTGAAATGCGAAGCTGAGGTTGCTATTGAATCTGCGAGAAGGTTTTGTTCTCGTGAGATTGCTTCAATGGATATGAAGTCAAATATTTTGCTTAGATCTAATACCGCTATTTTATAGAGCTGTAAGTGCTCAACTCTAGTCTCATATACTTCAGAGATTTGGTTTGCAACTAACTACAAGTCTCCTAACACTCTGATGTCATTAATACCAATCCTTTTGGCTATGATGACGCTGAGGAGGAGGGCTTCGTACTCAGTGCCGTTATTTGTACATTCAAAGTTCAACTTAAAAGAAAAAGGTAGGATCTTTCCCTTAGGAGAAGTAACGATTACGCCTGCCCCGGCTCCATAGCGACATCTAGCTCCATCGAAATGGAGAGTCCAATATTTACTAGGAAAGATGGATGCTGGGACATTCTTTGTGTCATATGTCTTCGGTTACTTCTACCATGCAAAGTTCCTCCGTTGGAAGAGAACCAACTCCTAGGGTGCATCCCATACCTGTGGAGTCAAATGGTAGGAATATTGGTAGATCTTGTTTTAGTAATTCGACAATTTTTCCTAGTAGTTCCTAATGACACTGTTTCTACAACATTAGCTTCATCCTTGAGGGCTGGGATGCTCTTGACTAGGTTTGTAATTTCTAGTTCTGTTGTAGGTATTAATTTTTCTTCTGGTTTTGAGTCAATTGGTTTGTTAAGTTGGTTTGTTGGGAGTTCAAACTTAGAGTGAACGCCTGGTCTTTTCTTTAGATCTACTAGGTGTATGTCGAATGGTTTTGGGTCACCTTTTGCTATGAATATCTTTCCTAGGTGTAAGAATCTTATTTCTTGGAATAACGTAGAAGGGATTGCTTTCATGCGATGTATCCATGGTCTACCAAGGATCATATTATAGTTGGTTTCCCAATATATGATATAAAACTCGGTGAGGATTGTCTTGGGTCCTAAGGTGACTAGTAATATGATAGTCCCAATTGAAGTAGCTTTAAGGCTATCATAACCTCTTAGCATATTTCTTGTTGTGGAACAGTTTGTTTCTCCATATCTTAGCTTTTGAAGGAAAGAGAAGGGGACAATATTCACTGCTGCCCCATCGTCCACCATTGCTCGTGTAATGTAATTATTGTAAACCCACACCTGTAAATGCAAGGCCGGGTCACCTTTACGTGTAATTTCAACATCTGTTGGCATTTTGTTAATGTCTAATATAAACTCAGTATCCCTATCTAGCTGCCCTGGAGGGTGGATATCAAAGTCTATATGGTTTACTTATGTTTCAGGAGGTGGAGTGATGTTAATTAAATGACCCAGACCTAGTGCTTCTAAAAGAGCAGCCCTATGGGCAGGATAATTTTTTAATAAGTCCAAAAAGGAGATGTGAGAGAAGGTCTTTGTTAAGTCATTAATTAAATCATAAGCACCCACAGGTTTTACCAATGTTTGTTGAATGTTATCTGGTTCTAGTGGATAGATTGGATTTGGTTGAGAAGAATATTCTCGTGTTCTTGTTATGGCTTCTACGTGTACAGCTCAGTATCTAACTCCACTAGACCAACTATCTTGGTTTGTGGCTGATTTCCTAATTGTGGTGCGACAGGTGGATTTAGTGAAGTTGAGGCTTCATGATCGTTATTTCCTGTCATTACACTTTGTTTGTCCCATTTGGATTTAATTTATTATTGCTATTGTGATTTGGAAGTGGATCATTGAAGATCTTAAGAGGTGCGTTTTGAGGGGAAACTGCCCCTGTGAAAGTATTTGGCATCGGTGTCACAGAATCTGTTAAGAACATATCTATGAAGAGTTATCTTTGCTCTTTTGGCAAATGTTACATGAACTTATTGTAATCGTGGCAAGTCCTAGTGTCATGGCCTCGAATTTTATGGAAACCACAATACGAGTTAGGATTATAACTCCTAGGTTATTGGTTTGGCACGTGTTGTGGTCCAAAATTCTGATTGAACTATTGACTATTAGGATTAAAGTTTTGTGTTTCTTTGGTTTTGGTTTTGATATCCAGTTGAATTTTGACTTGGACCCTGTGTCTGGATCTGCCGTTTTGTTATTTTGTTGTTGTTATCATTGGGGATGATTAAAATCTACCGTGTTGATTGTTGGGGTGAAATTGTTGTTTCGTTGATTGTTAACTGGTGGTGGAACATTTACAATGTTTACTTTTTTAGTTTGGTCAGTCACTCCATCTGTTGTCACTTTGTGGTTTTTGTTAAGGATTTTAGGTCCTTGATTGGCGTTTGTGGTAGTAGGATAAGTCGTAGTGTTTAGGTTGGGGATGATTAACCTCCCATTTGTTCCATATGTCTTGCGACCACTATCTATTGCAGCTTGATCTATTCGGAGAGCGCTCTCGAGTACTTCATCATAAGTTCTTAGTGGGAATTTCTGGACTTCTTCCTTTATCTCTCTGCTGAGAGAATGATGGAATAAATCGCATAGTTCCATCTGATCCATGTTTGGAGCACTTGCTGAAGAATAGAGGACTGTACGCCATCTTTGGATGAAATGAGCAACAGATTCATTGTGTTCTTGTTTAATATGCAAGAATTCCCTGATTCATGTTCTCAACAATTTTTTCATGTCAAATGCCTTGATGAACTTTGAAACGAGTTGTTTAAATGAATGTATTGAGGCTTCAGGTATTCTATAATACCAATCGAGGGTGATACCCTCTAAAGTTTTGGGGAATATTTTAGCAACAACTCCATCCCAAGGGAGCAGTTCTCGAATGGATGTGGCATAGGCCTTAATATGTGCATTTGGGTCTCCCTCTCCTTTGTACTTGGGTAGATCGGGGAGAGGTCTTGGAAGCATGACGCTTCGTATAGTGAAGTCCAAAGGTTCTTTCAAATATTTTGAATAAGTTCCTATTGCATAGGTTTCGACCATTGATGGTGTTTGCTGAGGGGGTGGAGGTGGAATGGGTTGTTGATATGGTGTAGCATATGTATTTGTAGGGGCATAAGGGAATCCTTGTGGTTGAGTGAATATGCCAGGAGAAGAGAACATATCTCCCTGTGGTGATTTGGAATACATGTTTAAGTATGGAGGAGCATTGCTCAAAAATGGATTGTTTTGTACTAAACCAGGAGGTATCATATTTTCCACTAGAGCGGCGTTAGAAAACGTAGTTCTAGTTGGAATTTGTTGTGAATACTGAGGAGGCATGCCCAACGTGCCTGTTCCTGTGAGGAGGTCTACTTGGCTAGGATGATGTGGAGGATTGGAAGTTCCTGCCTGCATGAATTACAAATTTTGACTTGCTTGAGCAAGTTCCAACCCTCTAACTTTCTCAACTAAGGCTGAGATGACCTCGTTTGGTGAAGACATACGATATTTTTACTTAGTGGTGTTTGTTGTATACCTTGAGGTTGTATAGGCATATGGTACCCAGCTATGAATTGATCGGTGCCCTGCCAAGTTTCACCGAGGGCATTTCCTATAGGTGGAGGGATGGGGGTGTTTTCTTGGAATGAGACCTCAGGTTGTGTTTGCAAACCTCCTATAGACAAGTACATATTTTGAGAGCATTGTTCACTCCTAGCATAACATGCTAAGTATTCGTCATCTAACTAAAGATATGGATCTGATTGTCTACTAATTTTTGGTCTAAGCAACACCTAAGGAGATGAACCAGATTCTCCAGTGAGTGTCATGTTGTTTGATCTTGAAGGCTCTGTTTGTTGTGTTTGAGTGAGCTGATCCAACTCCTCTATTTGGAAAGAAGAACTATATCTAGTCCTTTGAGGTGGAGTTTGTGTTGAAAATCGGTTAGTTGAATAGTTGTCACCCCATGCTGAGAGTGAGGGTGATGGTTGTCTATTTATTTGATCGTAGTATGCTTCAAGACCTAGGAGAGGCCTGCCATATGCATCGTATCCCGACATATTCGGGGGGTATATGAATACCACGTAAAATAATGGGAAAGAGTGAAGGTGGATAAAATTAAAAGAAGAGTGTGAAAGTGAAACAATTGTTCCTTTTACGTAAGTTTCACTAATTTTGTTGGTAAAGCTGATGTGAAGGCTAATGCAATGGAAAAGATGAAAAGTATACTAATTGGAAGAACAAGTAGAAATAAGACTCTGAACCAAAAGGTAGAAAGTTTCACGTTGGGTTCACCAATTTTGTACAATGGAAAAGTGACATGCAAGCATGGGAATCTACAAGTGACTCCTCCTCGCACCCGACCTCCCGAGGCCATGCCTAGATAGCTGGTAGGGATAGAATACATGCGGGATACAGATAAGCTAGTTAGGTAATCTTATGTCTTCAACACACAATGGTGGGATCTGTGAATCTAACGCAAAGAAGGCCCTCCTAACCTAAACCGGTGTGATAGATAGTTCAGCGAGGATAGCTACTCGAAGGCTCCAATCCATATCGATCTCTGCTGCGATCCGATCTATGGGTTGTGGAATACATGGAAGATAACCTATGGGTGCTTCGTATGTCTCCCGAAAAGGTCATGAAAATGGAATGGATAAATATGTAGTGGATCTTTTGGTGTTTTATGGACGATTCTCTGGTCTAGTCCAAAAATCTTTAGCTTGATTAGCTACTACGTTTAATAATGAAATTTGTGTGATAATGTCTGGTGGGAGTGGAAAGGATCTAAACACTAATGTTTGTAAACTAGTGTTAACGTTGTATTGATTTGTAGGCCCGTTGGGTTGTGGGACCTGTGGATCACAACTGTCAGTTCATGGTTGTTGTGGACCTCCTATGGTCATGTGAAGAATCAATTCCTAATTCCGAGTATCCAATAGTCATATGCCTTTTCAGCCTTGGAGTACCTAACAGGTGTTCTGGTAACTTGGATATGTAAGCTAGTGTCTATATCAACGAGGAGGTCTCCTGCATCTGGTTGTGGGATGAGTGGATCACAACCGAATGTTTTCCGTCTTTTAGTTCCTTCTACAGTCATACAGATATCTATCAAGGCAATCTATAATTTGTTTGATTTGACCAGAACGTGTGTGCTTTATCGTCTTCTATGTTTAATCCCCTTAACTGTGAGCTGATTTCTTGTAGTTCTGTTGTTGTTCGGAAGACCTAAATTCTGAGATTTTGGTCTATGTCAATTATTGCTGCAATAGTATTTGGTTGAGGCATGATTGGCTCAAAAACATATTCCCTAGGCTCCGTATGTCCCGTGATTGTCATACAAGATCAATATAAGCCTAACTAAAATGAAATAAACTAACTATGTGAGATATATCTACAACATATACATATATATATATATATATATATATATATATATATATATATATATATACCCCTCTATTTTGTATTTTTGAAAATATTTTGAATGGAATTGAAAGAGAAACTAATCTAATATATTCAGACAACTAATCTAATAAAAAAATTAAAACAAACAAGGTATCCTGGTGTAGCTACTTGCCTGTGCAGTTGTGATTTTTATCCTAAATAACTAGATAGCTTCTTAACTTAATTGAAAGATTCTCGATCCTGCCTCAGAAGTGAGGAATGAATCATAGTTTCTCATAAACTATCAATCCCCACAGCTTCCCTGGCAATATTGAAAATGAAAATTAACTGAAATGAAATATTTCACTACTCTATTTGATATGTTTTAACTAGAACTTTGATTGATAAAACCTAGAATTTGCAGAACAGTGGCAAATCCAGTAGTGTATGATTTTTTCCCCTCAGAATGATCTCCTCATTCCTTCATGTTCATGTGAGTCCAGAAGAGTGTGTATATGCTAGCATCAACAGAAGAAGGTATTTTGAAAAATGGCATCTTTGGATATAGACCGAATAAAATGTGGGTAGGAGAGGGACAACGCAAGTGACAAAGCTTGGCATATGCAATTCCTAGTGGGATTTATTACGGGAATACAACACAAGTGTACAGAGAGATTCTAGAATCTACCTTCTGTGAAGAACACAACCTGCAACTCTAATGGATTCAATCTACAAATGACACTACTTTGCTCTAAACTAATTTACACGAACAACAATGAATAAGACTGAAGCAAGAAGATCGAATGGCCTCTAATAGCAAAGGAAAAACTAGCATGGATGTAAAAATGAAAACAAAATGAGCTCTAAACAAGAAATTGATAGACTAAACAATGGAAATGAGAAGTTGAGGGGCCATTCGCTTAAAAACAAGTTGGCTATTTATAGATTTTACATTCACCCAAAGGTAATTCCGACTAGAACTCTTTTACCATTAAACAATGGAGAAACACTATTCCAGGGGACACAAAACATTAATACGAGCCAAGGCAGTGGAGAAAAGCTTGTAAAATTTTAAAATTACGCAAGTCGTGATCAAAATAACGTGTTGGAAAATGTGTGAAGGACCGCCGCCTTGAGCAGGGTGGCGGTTACAGGACTGCCGCCCTGATCAGGGCGGTGGTTACAGGACCGCCGCCCTGCCAGGGCGGTGGTTTTGTCACTAAAGGTCAAAGCACTATTAAAAGGGGGGGCGACGCATAAAACAAGGCACGAGGAACTTGGATAAAGCATTTGGGATGCTAACATATACTTCGTGAGCTTCTCTGGACCTCGAACACCTTGCGAGGTGACCTGTATCATCATTGGGGCATGTGTGACATCATTCTGGTGGTACAATACCCTACAATTTTGGGTACGTACAGAAGCCTTGATACTTGGCAAGCCTATAAGGAGGATAACCACGAGTAGGTGACAAGCTAATTATTCTATGAGTGATGAGATTTTGAATAATATCTTGTTTCTTATCATTGATATTAAATGTGAGAGGTGTAGGGAGCGGTATGACTTCGAGTTCACTAATATGAGCACATGTAGAAAACATAGGATGATTATGATAAGAAGAATAATCATGAGCTTGAGAAGTATCCTTAAGTTGTTGAATTTTATATTTAAGAGATGTGATTTGAATGGATTTGTAGATAGATTAATTGTAATTGGAATCAAGGGAGTCCTAAAAATGGTGACTTAAAATAGCATTGAATTGGGTAGACAATATGTTGATAGGAAGACACACAGTCTCTAGATTTTTTTGAAGAGCATCTTTACAAGATGGGTGCATTTGAATCAATTGAAACAAAGAGACTTGACAAAAATTAGAAGACATGATAGAAACGATGAGAAAATCCCTAAAACAAAGGTGGATTTGAAGATTAGGTTCACCAAAATGATTAAATAAAATGTGGGAATATCCTATAGCTAATCTAATATAGGAGGACATGTAAATATAGTAAATAAATGCAATAAAGAAGCATGTAAATGACCCAAGAAACTATGCAAAAGTAAACGCTAACCCTAATGTGCAAGAGAGAAGAGGAAATAATTTAGTTGATTTGATGATCTTGCGAGACCGTGTCATAGAAATGACTGAAGGAAGAGAAAATGGGAATGACTGTACAAAGCCCTCGAAAAGGATGGATCTAGGCTGATTAGTTGGAATGGAGCACCTGAAGATGGACTGGGGTTCCTATGGGAGCTATGTTCTACAAAATGGCCCCCTGATCTGTGTGAAAGATCTAGATCTACATTTCACATGTCCAACAGGTGGTCTGAAACCCTCGTTGTGTGATGCATTATATTTTCTACCCTTCTTCGGATATCACTGGTGATCCAAGATGTATAGAAGACCTATAAAAGACCCAAAATAAGTATCAAACCCCTAAAAAAATAATGCAAATGAATGGTTCTGACTAACCTCAGTTGCCACAATAGTGGGCTTACTACTGAGCATTGCACTACATTTCAGACTCAAATGTAGTTCTGGTGTGTGTGTTCATCATACACCCTAGGTGCTCTTATTCCAATCATACTTTGTGAAGTAGCGAGCAATAACTAGATGTAGAAAATGTAATAGAATGTGTGCATGGAATATAATAGAATCCCTCCCCCCATGCTTGTGTGATGCAGATGAATCAACCTTGTCCTTGTGATGGAGCTAATGGATACAAATGATCTGCAAATGGATGCAACTCTAGGTGGATGATAGTAGTGATTAGTGCTTGGTACCTCATTATGGTCTCATAACTTTATATTTATAGGGTTCCCTTGATCCAATTTCATAATTAACCCCGAAATAGCCAACCACCAAAAAGATAAAGATCTCAAATGGCTAGAAAGAGCCCAAAAAGTGGCGGGAAATTCAAAAAAGGATCAAGGCACCCCTGGTGGGACCAAGGCACCCATGGGAGCCCCCATACTATCTTGGGCACCCCAGTCAAGGCTAAAATAACCCAAAGTGGTGAAAGATGACTAGACATGTAGGTGTAAGAGGTCAAGAATGATGAAGTAAAAAAAAACAAGATGGTCAAAAGACAAGGGCTAATAAGTACTTTCTTCACTCAAAACCTTCTCAATAGTAGTATGATACCAGGACTAAATAATGTCTAAAGTACATTATTTTGTGTCTATAGGAGGACTATACAAGCTAGAGGCCTAACTTTAGCCTTAGGACAATGGATTTCTAGGTATGTTTGCAGATAAACTCATATTATAATTTTACACACATAATAAATGATCAAATGGGTATCTAAATATACCCTTGGTTTGTCTTGGAACCTTTGAGAGTAAAAATTATGTCTTAAAATGCATGAAAATAGGGCTAGAAGGTGGTTTGGAAGCTAAGAGAGTGGAAAGTGTGTTGAGAGAAGAGGTTAAAGAGTTGGGTTTTTAAAAAAATTGCATGTCATCTAGGCCCAAAACGGTACCTTGATACCCTTCTACTTTGTTATGGGTTTTCCCCATATGCTGTAACTATGAAATGATTGATAGGCATTGTTCTTTTGCACCAAGAAGGCAATTTTAGCAAAAGAAGAGTAAGGTGAGTTATTCTCCAATATTGATCATCCAAATGGTTTGTTTTCATATTTAATGAGGTTTTAGAGGTAGGGAAATCTATTGTCATTATAAGTTAAAACATAGAAGGTCCAAAAGTTGCTTGATTTATAGAAGATTAGTGAGTGATAACATTGGAAAAATGCGATGTGTAGTTGAATTTCTTGTTTTAAATAAAGATGACTATGATGGCATAGAGTAGAGAGATGAGAACATGGTATAGTGATGGGTGAAGGAATTCTAAGCTGAGTTAGGTCCATTGTTTACATGTTTGAGCCAATTAAAGCTACTTAATAAGATCATCAAAACAAGGTACTTAGTGTTATTTTGTGATTCATATCTTGTTAAGTAATTGAATGCACATGAAGGTGATATAAACTTTGCATAAAAAATGGAAAGGTTATTTAAACATACTTTAGGGAACTTCACAAATTGTGCCAAGATTTTAACAGGAAAAAAATCAAGAACCAACATTGGCTCTATCTTGGGGATGGACACCCCCAGCGAGTGTCCTAAGGGCCACAAAAAAATCATGGGTGGTAGACCATATGCCTATCCATTGGGTAAGGATTCAAATAACAAAGCACCTAGTTTTATGTAATTCAAACCAACATGAGTGAAAAAAACTAACAAGAACAAGACACATAACCAAAAGGAAACAAAATTAGAAATGAAGGACTATATATTATACAATAACACCACTAAGACACATTCAATCTATGAAGTGTTTGAGATGCCTATCATTTATAGGAAATTCAAGTATCTCTCCATCCAAATATCTTAATAAAAAGGAGCTTTCTCCAATTTAAACATCAATGTAATAAGGGCCCATATAAAAATCTTTAAATTTCCCATGTTTTCCCTCATCCTCATGTCTTCTATCCCATAGCATACAAAAATCACCAATTTGGAAACATCTTGGAGAAAATCTCTTATCAAATATCTTCTTAAGCTTCTCTTTGACTCTAAGGTGTCTCCGATGATATTCCCTTCTATCTCATCAAACTCAACAATTTGGTTGATCCTTATAGTATAAGGATCAACTCCTTCCTCATCTCTCAATTGTTGCATGAATTGATAAATAGATAATGCAAATGGAGAGATATAACTTCTTAGGTGCCGTACACCAACTCAAATGGGCTATTTCCAATGGACCTCTTAGGTGTGATTCTATCATCTCACAAAGTAAGTTTTAAGTTTTCACCCCACTTTCTCTTATTGACCTCCAATTTTATTCTAATTATCTTCAAGAATTTTGTATTACTTGATTCAGCTTATCCATTTCCTGTAGGATTATAACTTAAGGCATAAGTTAGATTCATCCCAAACTCTGCACACATTGTCACAAGAGATTTGGCTTTGAAACGGATAACATTATCAGTGTTGGTTGGATATTTTGTCAGAGACAAAATATGAGGTTCGACCACAGCATGCGGGACAAAGTTTCTTCTCTAGTAAAGGGAAGCACCCTATTTATTACTATTTTACAAACACTAAAGATTATTCACAATATCCACACTATTTTAACCATTGGGGATTGGGATCTCATTCTAGTATATGGGTTTGCTTCAAAAGGTAAATTATATTTGGAATGGAATGGATGAATGAGAAAATGGAAGGGAAATAGAAGGGAATAAAGAGTATACTCATGCTTTTTCGTTGGAAAACGCAGATCCGAAGATACTAACACAAGAAAAAAGGTGATAAAATGAAAGAAAATAAAAAAATAAAAAAGTTATAATTTAAAAGAAAATATGATGTATAGAACTTAAGAATAATACATTGATCAAAGAGATACATTCAACATAAATTTATGTAACGTTGTCTCTTCTATTCCTCATATCAAAGATAGAAAATACAATGTTTTTCTTCTCTGTACACTTCCAAAAAATGATTTTTCACCACCAAGTATGAAATCCCTTTCTCCTTGAATAATCCCCCCTTTACAATTCCAAAACAATTTCTACTTATAGAGAAAGCTTAAGAGAGAAAAGGGGGAGTGGTTGGAAAACATTCAATGTTGTTGACTGATTCTTGCACAATGACCAAGTCAATATGCTAATCTACATGAGGTAAAAATTGATGAGACCAAACCAAGTCTCACCCATTGCAAAAAATAACATTATTCCTTATCTTATAAAGTGGATTTAGATGTAGTCTTAAGAACTAGATAACTTATTTAAGATTAAGTGCAGAATATATTTGATCTATCTTTGAATAGTCCATTGCAATCTGAATGATTTCATTTCCTAATATTTCTTGAAATTTGGAGTGTAGTATTATGTATGAGTAGGTCATTTGATCTCTAGAATGTATTACAGCAAGTGCAAGACTCACATAGCTAAGAGCACATGACTCGTAAAGAGCGTAGGAATCACAAAGCTAGGAGCACAAAACTCACAAAATCAACACTAAAATCACTGTAACTAAAAATGTAGAGCTCCAAATGAGAATTAGAGAGAGTTTTTTTTTCCTCTTATTGCTAGGAGGAAAAAATTATATCTTATTTTACACAACAATAGTAGTTTTGAAGATACCAACTTTTAAAGAAGAATATTTTCAAATGTAGTACTAAAAGAACCATCACAAGACTCGCTCTAACTAAAATTGTAGAACACCAAATGAGAATCTGAGATAGATTTTTGTTCCTATTATTGCTAGGAGAAAAAAAAATCTCTCCTTTTTAAACAAATAAATAATGGTTTCAAAGATATCAACATTTGAAGAATAAGGTTTTCAAGCGCAGGACTCGCACAATCAACATCACATTCACTCTAACTAAAGTTTAAGACCTTTAAATGAGAATATGAGAGAGGTTTTTGTTCCTCTTAATGATAGGAGGAAAAACCTCTCTCTTTTTTTACACATCAGCAATAAATGAGGAGATATCTTCATTTTATGTTTCAACAAAATAAGGTTGAAGAAAAGTAAATAAGACAAAAAACACAAGTTCAGTAAAACTATGATATCTCCCTCATTTCTCAATGAAAATGAGAATTTCAAGATGTTTTGGAAATATTAAAATAAGAAGAACAAATCACATAAAATGTTTAAAAATATTTTTCCATTTGAATTTACTTTAACAATCAAAAAATCAGTAGACTTGGCAGATGGAAACAAGTAGTTAATTGCATGTGGAAGAGGTAGTCCAATATAAAGTTGTAATATTTGATTGATTCTCTTCCACGTTTGTCTCCTTGTAAAGTGGAAGAATAAATAGTTAAATATGGAGTTGTAGTGTTTGATTAAATATTTTCCATATGTGTCTCCTTGCAAGTGGAAGAAGAAGTAGTTAAATTTGGAGTTGTAGTGTTTAAATAAATTTCTTCCACATTTATCTCATTATAAAGTGGAAGATGAAGTCAAGTCTTGCCCAAGATTATACGTAGATAGTTCTATAATCTTGGAGTATTTTCCAAGGGATGAGTTATAAATATATCTCCAAAGCACTCAATGCAACAATGATAGAAGATGGATGCTTTTTTTCTTATCATTTTTTATTAATAAAATTCATAGTTCAAGTATTTTGGCAAAAAAATTGTTTTTAGTTTTGCTAACCCAACTCTGAGGGAAGATAAAGGACCCACTCTTACCCAAGGAGGAGGATGGTTTATGTTTTTATAATAGAATCATTTTTGTTTTACTTAGATTGTTCAAATCAATATTGTGTGTTTTATTTTGTTTTATTTGTGAAGCTTCACTTTTATTTGTTTACTTTCATTTATTCCTTTTCTGTTATTTATTTCAGTCATTTGTTTTAGTTTGTTAGATTAGATTCATTTTCAGTTATTGAATTTCCTTTCAAACATTTTCAATTCTAGAGCAAAGAACTGTATGCTCATTATTTCCTTTAGCCTATTTTGCAGATAGCCTTGGACATCGCCTGGTTTTGACATTATTTAAGATAAAATGATGATGATTGCAAATAATCTCATCAAAAACATCCAAACTATTTACATGTTCGATTCAAATATGGAGAAAAATGTGAGGACTTAGAAAAGAAATTCTTTTTCTGATCTAGACATTGACAGATGAACTTGAAAACTTTGTCTGAAAAATCCTCTGAATGTTCTGAAAGAACAATTGAATATTCCACCTTGATTTACACAATAGAAAGCTTGAAAATCCTTTGTCGGTTTTTCTCCCTATTTGGCACCTCCAAAAATTTGACACATTGAGCATAAATTTCTTGATATTTTCACCTCAAGAAACCTGACACATTGTTGGAGAATTGAACTTATTGAACATGTTGAAATATTTGACACAAGAAAGTCGGGGAAATGCACCTGTTGAGCACCTAGAAAAGTCTAACAAAATCAAGTCAAGGAAATGCACTTGCTTGAGAATCCTAGAAACATGATACACTAATTCAGGTTTTAATATCATGTAGGATAGGTCCAAAATCCCAGCTCAATACAAAATCATGAAAATAAGGATAAAATCACACTTTTCTTCTCTTGAAAAGACAAATTATTGAGAAATCATACTTAACAAAGTAAAACAAGGAAAAGAAAAGTGGAAAAAAAACCTAGTAGCCATACAAAACCAATAAAGGGAGAAAAAACAGGAAAAATCAACACAAAAATTGACAAAAAAGTAGGAGAATAGTCATACTCACCTAGAAATGAAATGTGTTTGAAGGAAAATCAAGAAAAGATGCCTAAATTGCCAAGAAAATTACTATCAATGTTTTATGGTTGTGAGCAGGTCTATAGTCAAAAATTAAATTTACAAGGTGAATTTACGTGAAAACCAAAATATATAAACAAGATTCATAAATTATGCATTGGATGACACGTGTGCGACCAAATTTGACTTGGTAATAAATGTGTTGACTAGGCTCTGAAAGTATACCACACAAAACATGTGTCACTTATCTATTGTCAGGTTCTGAAACCCTAACAGAAAGGAGCACATACCTTTCAGGAATCATGGTTTGATCGAAAACATGTGTTTTTGAGATAAGATGTTCTAATGCCTCTCACCCCAGAAAACCTGACACACGTAGTGTATCAATTTTCAAGGTTCAGAAGACATGAAACATGTGCATTTTCCCTCATATGTCCTAATGCAACTAACCCCTGAAAACCTAATACAAAGGTCTTGTCAAATTTTGGGGATCAAGGAACATGTGGCATACAACATGCTAATATGAAAAATGTTCTGATGGAAGGAAAATATGAAAAACATTACAATTGGACCCTTAAGACTAGAAACTTTAGATTCTTGGAAAGGTGGAAAAATTCCTAAGGCCCTACAGATTAAAAATTGGTGGGTTACCCAAATTTATCATTAATTCAAAATTTAGGATAACAATCAGCAATCAACTTTTCACGAACATCAAACCTACATATGATATTGTTCAATAAGAATTCCATGACTACTTCATGTGTAGCCTTCTTAGTAGGAATTTCCTCCACCCACTTGGTGAAGTAATCAATGGCAACCAATATCCATTTATGTATGGAACTAGATGCATTTATCATTTCACCAATGAAGTATAACCCCCATTATTTAAAATGAGCTTCAACTGATATACGTTGCAATGGGAGAGACCCAGAAGATTTCATCCTACCAAAGAAATTTTGAAAATCATCACATTTCCTCACAATATGGACAACATATTTGAACAAGGATGACCACCAATAACCTTCCCTGAGGATTTTATAAGCGGTCACCTTTGTAGCGTAATGACCACCATATAATCTATTATGAAATTTCACTTACCAACTTGGGAGCATGTTCTTTAGTTATACATCTCGAGAGGACTCCTTCAGGATTTTTCCAAGTCAGACCCAGGTCAGTGAAGATATATTTTTGACAAACCAATTTCAATTTTATTCTTTTCTTTTTATCTAAACTAGAAGGACAACTCAAATTCCTTACATAATAAACAATGTCCTTATACCAATTAGAAGAAAAATACCTTTTTTATAGGACTATCAATATTGGCAACAACATGGTTTACTTCCACCACTTGTAAATTAGCCTCAACCATCAAGCTCGCTAAACAAAGGCCTCTTACCAATTCGGTGGCTTGTATGTCCATCTCAAACTACTAAAGTTTTTTCACCCATCTACATATCTAGTTGGATGCCTCCATTTGTGTTATAATGTATTTGACCATGGTGTGTGGCACAAAGGCTATGATCCTAGAACTTAGAATATAAGTTTTGAATATATTTGCATCTCTTACCAAGGAAAAATCATGCTTTTTCATTATAATATAATTCAACTCAGAGCATAAAAAGGCCTTCCTGAAGAAGGCAATTGGATTTTCATTACCCTCGTCATCCTTCTGCAACAAGACTAAAGTTATGGTATGTTCAGATGTAAAAGAGAATATTTGAAATTCTTTTCTGTAATCAAGACTGGCCAAAATAGGGGCAATATTTAATGCATCCTTTACTCATTTAAAATATTGTATTTTTTATTCTCCCCACCTGATGATTTGTTCCTTCTTCAACATACTTGTAATAGGAAAAGTAATCTCAACAAATTTGGATACAAACCTTCTAAAAAAGTTGACCAGACCAAAGAAATATTGAATACCTTTCTTGGATTGGGGAATGTGTACCTTATCAATATCTTCAACCTATTCTAGATCAATCATTACTCCTTTATGAAACACAATGTGTCCCAAAAATTTGTCCTTTTGCACACCAAAGTGGCATTTTATGGGATTTAGAGAGATGTCATACTCTCTACATCTAATAAGGATCTTCTCAAGATGCTCCAAATGATCACTCCTTTTCTTGGAGTAAACTATGATGTCATCCTGATAAACCATGATAAAATGATTAATATAGCTATAAAATGCAACATCCATAGCCCTTTGAAAAGTGGTGCCAACATTTATCATGCCAAAGGGAATTATAACATAGACATAAGTTCCCCAAGGAGTAGACAAAGCATTTTTATATTTCTCAAATTCCTTAACCACCACCCAATTGTACCTTAAGAAACCATTCAAAGTAGAAATAATTTCATACCTTGTCACCCTTTACAATAAATTTTCCATTCTAGGAAAGGGATAATTATCTTTTAAAGAGGATTTGTTCAAGTTCCTGAAATCAACGCAAATTCTAATGTCACCATTCTTTTTTTTATTGGGACAAAGTTGGATACTCAAGATGAATACCTAGTGGGTTAAACGATTCCTTCATCCTTAAGTTTCATGAGTTCATCTTGCATCTTTGTGAAAATAATGAGGCTTATTGGTCTTTTCCTTTTCCTTAAAGGCTTGTTATTAGGCTCCAATGGAATGACATGCTAAAAGAGATCTTCCCTATAAGCCTTCAATTCATAATATGACCAAGCTAAACAGTCTTTATATTTCTTCAAAATTTTGGTATAGGCATGTTTTTCACTTTCATCCAAACTGTTGCATTACCAAATCTTTTTAGGATACTACAAGCTCCCAAATTACACTCAGTCAAATCTCTTGTCTCATGGGTAGATTTATTAATAACTATGTCAACACTATCAAAAGAAGCTTAAGGATGACTAACCCTCTTGGAATTGTGTTTTTCTTTAATTGAATTATTTGTTTTCCAAACAGAGTTTATTTTCCTTCACAAGTTTCCACCATGTACTCTAGATCAATTAGCTGATTACATAACTTAGTTTCACAATTTAGGAATTTCATGATGTGACTTTCATTATCAAAAACTTTCCAATGCTCAATATTGTTAGGTATAGAAGGCCTGACTAGCATTTCAACTTCAAATTGGAAATATGGGATCAAAACATCATAGTTGTAACGTGAGGCTAGCACTGCTTGCCTATCAAAAATTGCATTTTGACTCCTTTCATGATATACAATATTAAATGAATCAAACATTTCAATTGATTCCCAATATGCATTCCTATATTGCTTTAATCTCTAACTTTTGGTTGCATATATTTTTTTATGTGTTTCATAACCAACTCAAAATCCCTTTTGACAATTAAATTCTTAATTCCATGCCTCCCAATGATCCTTAAACCAATTATGAGTGCCTAATCTTCTATAATATTATTAGTGTAATAAAAAACAACTTAAATAATGAATTAAAGAATTATTTTTAGGGAAAACAATACTACTCTTTCCCCTTTACCCAAGTTGGAGCATGCTCAATCAAAAAACATTTTCCAAGGAGAATTGGGGGTCTTCCATCAGTGTGCCAAGATCAAGCCAATGATCATCAAAATCCACACTTCCTATAAAGTTTCCCAAATCAACATCCACATATAAAACTTCATAGGATACATTCATAGGGTCTTCAATCAAGTGCATTAACTTATCTTCCCTATGTAAATTTACCAGCTTTACCTCTAAAGGAATGGTAGCATATGATAAGTCCATTTGCACACTACCACCCACACTAGTAGCCCACTTTCTTGACAAGGACATCCCCTATTTTGCAGGACAATAAACCACAACAACATTTATGGTTAAATACTTACTAGTATGAGTTGCTAATTGTACAGCCTATCCCTTCACAGAACTAACCACATGAACCTGCCTTGAATCCATTGGATAGTATCTCACATAAGCAATATATATATATATATATATATATATATATATATATATATATATATATCCTAAGTTCATTCATAACTGTTAATGGTATGATATTGCGATATGCACCATAATCAAACATGAAATTGTGCAAAATCCAACCATTATCCATCAATATTGTGTAAAAAGGATCAACATCCAATTAGCTCTCAACTAGGGTTGTGCCTAAATAAACTTTAGGGGAAAGTTAAATAATCTCTTGAGATTCTTCAATCTCATTCTCAACAACAAGGGGAAGGCTATCTTTGTCCACAATTAAATCCTCATATAATCTTAAGTACTCAAATTCCTAGTGCATATAATCAAGGATTCTAAGTAATTCCATCAAAGGAAATGTTAGTTTTGATAATGTCAAGTGGGGATACCATTTGGTGGATCACCACTTATGACCATTTTATTAAAATTTTATTTAAAAACTTAGTCGGTCTTTCACAACTTAAAAAAGAGTGAGACGGTTTGACTGTTCACCCATCCTATATATATAGGATGATCTCGCATGTAGATTGGTACCTATTTATCATAAAAACTGATATGTTGCTCAAGATTTTTATGTAAGCGAATTGTAATATTGTGAGACATTGGTCTGCAATTATCTATGTGAAGACCAAGGAGTGAAGTGGAAGTGCTGGGTTAAAATTCTTGATAAACTTCTTAATACAGACAATGCTTTATTCAGTGGAGCTTTTTCCTTCAGGTTTCCCCACATTAAATTTTGTGTACTCTGTCTCATTTTATTTCCTGTCATTTTCTTTCAACTCATGTTATTAATTTCTATAATCTATTATCTATAATAATATAAATCTATGATTAATTTAATCTGCACATCGTAATCTATAATCTTCAGCATTTTACTTTGTGGATCTATAATTTGTTAATTATAATTCCCATAATTTCCCTAACATGGTATCAGAGCTGGTGATTATGTGTGTGCAGGATTGATCTAGAAGCTTTTAATTTGCTAGAGTGAAGAAGCTTAAAGTTTATTTATGGATTTGTGAAGCCCTAATTATTCTATAGTCGTCTTCAAGCTAATCAGGTTTAAAATTCCAATTCCCACCCAAATAGTTTTTTGAAATATTGGTTAAATGTATGTTTATATCGTGTTTGATAAATTGTGTGCTTAGATATGTGTTTATGCATCTTGCTTCAAGTCATTTACGGTTTAATATGTTGTCAATAAGTTTATTTTAAGTTTTTCACCTCGTTTATAGCTATTTTTGGTTGTGGATTTGAAAGATCTCTTTAGATTCAGTTAGTCCAGGGCATTTAAGTCTTCCCCAACATTAGCTTTTTTTTTTTAAAGATCTATTTTTACGAATCTCGATCCAATCATTAAGTGCCAAGTGGCTTCGTATGTGTCATTTTTTGTTTAGATCTTTTCATTTTCTGTGAATTTCTGTTGTTACAAGGGCACGAGCCAATAATTTTGCTCCATCTTAGCTTCGCATTGTCAGTATTTTAATAGATATGTGTCATGTTTGAAAATCCCAAGAAAATCAGAAAGCTCCATCTTATTTCATAATGTCAGTACTTTTCATTGTTCTATTTGTCAATTGCAAAACCAGAGCCAACAAGGGCTTTCCAATGTTTATTTCGTGATGTCAAACTTTTGTTAGCTTGTTTCTGTCTTTGTGAAATTTGAGCCAATAGAATTTCTCCAAGTAGATCCGTATTGCAAATTTTCAATCTGTCATGTTTACTTCTTCTGTCATAGTGGATTAAAATTTGATCCAATAGAATAGCTCCAAGTCTCTTTTAATTGTGGCTGTGGTTATTCAATAAGAATTAGCCACCATTTCGCATTTAGTCTATTTTAAGATTTGCGAAAAGAAAGCCATTAAGAAGGCTCCACGTGTGTGCGAACCAATTAGTATTTATTTAGTCATTTTGGTAGCACTACAAAGTGTAAAAAAACCAATTGCATTTGGCCATGTATATTTGTTTTTTTCCATATTATGTTAGTCCTTGCCTAGTCTTCATAAGTGTCAGGCTCTTTCTTTCGAGGTGTCAGTCTTTGCTTTATCTTAGCCAATAAGATTATGTGACTTGTCTTTTATTTCAGATCCAAATTTTATTTTAAATTTTGGCTTATTCTAGTGACTTTAAGTCTGCCTAAAGATCATCACATTAAATTTTGGTAAGAAAGCCGCCAAGTGTCCTTTTTCATTCGTTAGATTTTTGACAAGTGGCATTGTTTGATAAAGTTTTTTGTTTTCTTTATTTTCACATTATTAATCAGACCTAAAAATTAGTATAATTTAGTTAATTCCATAGAATTCATGTCCACTGTGCTAAATTGTGAGGAAAGTGGCCAGAAAAGTGACACGTGCCCATTAAGTTTTGTTTGTTGTCGCGGACCCGATAAGACATTTATACTTATTTATTTTTTAAGCCATTGTGCATCTACCAAGAGGATATGCCTTTTTTTAAATTTTCTTCATTTTTAAAAATATCTTTATACCGTGGGTTTTTTAATTTTATTATGTCATGGTTTTCAAATTTTGTTTGTGTCGCACTTTAATTTTAAATTATCTTCATTCTATTTAGGGATTTCGAAGTCTTTATCCTGCGGGTTATTTTATCCTTAGTTTCCTTTGTCCCACAGATTCTTGACTCCTGTAAAGCTTAAATATTGTTCCTTGCAGTTTTCTACGGCTTGTTTCTATTTTTTGCTAATCCATTTGCAAGCATATAACTAAAAATAAGATCTATAGCTTGTTTTTTGTCTCTATTTGACTCTTTCGAGTAAAGAGTTGAGTCAGTCTATTTAGTTGTATTTGTCATCATAACCGTCTATGCATAGAAAATGGCTAGTAATGCTAGTTTTTCCAATAGATAAGTATCAATTATTGAATGGAACTTACTACGGGTATCTGGAGAGTAAGGTTAAAATCATATTCTATATCTAGGAAGCTATGAGATCTATTAATTGGTGTGGAAAAATGACCCACTGGAAGACTTAACAACTTACCAAAAAATCTTAGCTCCTTCTCTAAACACTCAGTTTAGAAGCCCACTGTTTTCCATCCTACCCATTCATTTAATCTTTCATAAGGTTATGATACTTTTTAATGTCTTTTATAGGTCATATGGAATCCTCCTGAATATTTGATGCATTGGAAGAAAATTAAGAGACTATTCATGAAGGTTACTAGTCTCTTGTCTAAGATAATTAAGCTAATTTTAGAATTTTTGTACAACTCCTGTTTTGAAGGGGGATGAAAAAATAGTTAATTATTTAGCTAAAATTAAGAACATCAAAGCTCAGTTAGATGGTTATAACTATGAATTGTTTCAATATAAGATTTTGTATTTCATTATTCAAATAAATATTCATGAAAAATTCAGAAATTATATCTTTATTCTTAATATCTAAATATCATTTAATGAGTCTATTTACCTCATTTGGACCACTTTGTCTTAGTCTCTACGTACTGCGTTTAATAAGAGCTTCTAGATGGAAAATTTTACATTCTAATAGATAATGTTAAACACTCAGATCACTTCTCACTTCCAAGAATCAAAAATGTTTCAAAATTTTCAAAAATCTCAACTGTGTGTAAAAATTCTAGCTAAAGAAACCATGATATTTAAAAGTTAGTTTTTGATGGTAATTTAGCTCATTTGTGAAAGAAGTTCGTTTTTTAGTTGCCATAAGAAAGAAGATTGTAAATTTAAAAAGAATTCAAAATTCGAAAAATAAAAAATGGAATAAATCAGATCAAAATCAAGATGAAAATGAAGAAAATAATCATAGAGGCTGATGTAGTAACTCTATAAACTACATCTATCACCTCTGAATGACAAATGACATATTTCTTATTTTCTTGTATGTTTTGATTATCTATTCAGATATGTTATCTATCAAGTCTTATCTCATTAGTTAAAGGCTTAAAATAAGATATTAAAGGTATATATGTTGTTTATTAAACATTTCCTAACATGGTTAGTTGTTAAGCATATGTTGATTATTTATAAAACTAGTGTTTAACTCCTACCATGTTAAAAGTGAAATCATATTATTATATTATCTTATTATGGATATTATAATTCTAACCATGCTGATGTTGTGTTGGATATTACATATACATCTAGATTTTTGTTCAAGTGTTTTTTGATGTAGATTGCCATCTACTTGGAGCAGTAAAAGAGCCATGTGGCTAAAGATGGCTTTTGAAATTGATACACATGGGAGCTAAAGAAGTATATTCCTCTTCTATGTGAAGGCCATAGATTGCTCTTGATAAAGAATCCAGTTCAACATCAGAGATCAAGTTGCAGTATATCTTCACCAAGCCACTGTGTGCTTGTGAAGTTTTGCAAGTTTTAGTGCCTTGTTGGGCCTATCAGAGTTGTCATTGAGGGGGAGTGTGCATGACAATGCCACCTTTTAATGACTGTTGTAAACTTCCAATAATTCCTCCATTTTGTAATAAGTAAATATGTCACAGTTTGTATGTGATTTTACTTGTAAATCCCAATGAAGCATTAGTTATGGGTATGTCTTGTTTTATAAAAGGCTCCATAATCTGATATAAGTCTTCATATATAAAGCACTTGTCTTAAGAATTTATGTATGGAAAGATCTGTATGATTTCCCTTGTGTGCATACTAGTCATGAATCACTGTTGTTGATTCATGGATTTCTAAATCCTTTTATAGAAAAAGGTAAATTTGGCATGTCTTGTTTTGTTTTTCCCACTTAACATTAAGGGGGGGTGTTGGGGTTGATAATTTCAACTGGGGATACCATTTGGTGGACCACCACTTAACCATTTTATTAAAAGTTTATTTAATAAACTTAGTCAGTCTTTCACAGCTTAAAAAAGAGTGAGATGACTTGACCATTCACCCATCCTATATATAGGATGATACAGTGCGGGATTGGTACCTATTGATCATAAAAATATATTCTCAATAATTTTATGTAAGTGAATTGTAATTTTATGAGACAATGGTCTGCAATTATCTATGGGAAGATTGAGGAGCGAAGTGGAAGTGCTACGTTAAAATTATTATGAATTTTTATTCAGTGGGATTTTTTCCTTTGGGTTTCCCCCACTTTAAATATGGTGTACTCTATCTCATTTTATTTCTTGTTATTTTATTTCATCTCATGTTATTAATCTCTATAATATGCTATCTATAATAAGCTAAATCTATGAAGAATTTAATTCCACATCATAATCTATGGTCTTTTGCATTTTAATTGTGGATTTATAATTTGTTAAGTATAATTCTCGATGTTTCCCTAACAAGAACAATGATTTTCAATTGTCTTAGGACTTAGGCCATGTCACAAAAAATGTACTTATGCATAAAGGTACTAGGAGGAAGAGTGACTTCTTTTTCATATGATAAACATTTCTTTGAAATAGAGACAACATAAGACATACTAGGATTTGGTTCCTCAACATGGGTTTTACATGGAAAATTTTTCTTAGGAGCACCTTTTAGGATATTGGCCAATAATGGCATCTTACTCTTGGTAATTTGGGAAGGGATATTTTGTTGTTTACTTCTTAAGTTATACTCCTCCTGAGCTACTGATGCATTGATTAACAACTCCTTATCCTTCATTGAAGGGAATCCCCCATTATACTTCTTAATCATCAAAGCTCTTAGGTATTGAAAATCATGATTGAGAAGTTCAAAATCTTGAGCCATATCCAATTCAACATCAAATTCACTAGGAAGATAACATACATTGTTAAAAATTCTCCAAAATTTACCTATAGTTTTGGCACATAAGAGATCAGTGGAGGTAGTACCATGTTCAAAACTCATATGATCATCAACCATGAAAGAAACATCAGAATCATGATCAAATCCAAAATGAGTAGCATCTTCATTTAAATCAAGTTTTTTAGAAGGAACATGAGGAAAAAGGCATTTTCACACTAATCAATGATGTGAGCTTCTGCTACTGCTAATAATCTAGCACTCAATGGATCAAGAACTCCCTTCGCATCTCTAGGTGTTTATTGTCTATCATTTTGACCCATAGGTCTCTTTTTTATTAAGAAAATATTGAGTAAATAAATTCCTAGATCTAAATATGTAACAAGGAAATGATATAAACAATTAGGTACATATTTGACCCAAACAAAATAAGATGGAAAGTATGAAACCCTAGTTGCAAATGAAGGGATAAAAATACTTAGTTGATTCGCAACGATGCCAAAGGTGTGTTGAATTGGAAAACTATTGAACCACGAGGCAAGATGTCACAATCGAACTTAGAAAATTATAGAGGTGTCAAAAGTGCCAGGAATGGGGCACCTATGGAGGGTCAGGGGTGCCAAGGGCACTAGAGACCTATTCTGGGTGCCTATGACTACACAGAAGCTATGGAACTCAGTTTCGCAAGGTTACAAGGTGTTCACTACTTGTCACCTTTGATCACCTATATGTTGTTACACTTAATTATTATTCACTTGCAACCTGCTCAAAAAGAAGCACTTACAAAACCCTCAAACCATATCAAATCCTAAAAATAAATATGTAAAATGAGGGGTTAGATTTTCCTTGACTATCAACAAGTTGAACTTACGACCGAGTGTTGCACTACATCTCAGACCCAATTTAGTTCTACGTGGGTGTGTGTCAGAATCTTCCCCTAGATGGATATTTTTTGTGTCGCACTTGATAGCGAGCAAGTAACTAGATGTAAAATATGTAGATAGATGTGTGTATACAAGAATGATCATCCCTTCCTATGAAGTGTATGTAGAAATGGTAGTCCTTTTTCCCTTATGTAAAGCTAGATAGATGTTTGAATTCTCTTGATAATACTCTTGGATGTAACATTAGGTGGTGATAGTTAACACTTGGTGTTTGGTCCTTTATTACAGTCACATAAATTTATATTTATATGATTCCCTTGCTTGAATCTCAAAATTAACCTCGAAAAGGCATACCACCAAGAAAATAATATGCCCAAACGGCTAGAAAGGACCCCAAAAATGTGAGCAAAGTATAAAGAGGTCAGGGGCACCTAGAGGGGACGAGGGCGCCTGACGTTAGCGTCTTGGTTGGGCATTGGTGTATAGAGTGAGAAATGTCCTATTATGAAAAGATAGACTAGGAAAGAAGGAGTGTAAGAAAAAAAGTGGAAATAGAAAGCAAACAAAGATGGCCAAAGACAGAGATCAATTATTACTTTTCTTGCTTAGGAATTATATGAATAGTAATATGTAATCAGGACTAGATAAATACCCAAAGTGTGTGATTTGGTGTCTACATTTTTCCCCACTTTATGTTGTTGAGAAAATGCTCGACAACATAGATTAGATAAGAGATGTGTACATGATAACCATGTAGATAGATGGTGAAAAATGTATTGAGAGAGACAAGAACAAGCGTGGAGTGATAAAAAAGTGAAGCGTCAAAGCTAGAGAAGAGGAAGTGGAAATGATGATGACGATGACCCTAGGGTGAGATTGTATGTGTAGATGTCATGTTTGCACCTGTTTTTGATGTCATTTGATGTTGTGATGATGTGTGAATGATGTGACTACTACCTCCCATAAGGACAGACCTACAAAAGAGAAGAACGAACAAGTAGTCAAATACGTGTATATGAAAATTTTGATCAAAACGTGTAAAAAGTATGTAAAAATGTGAAAAGGAACATGTGCACATGATCCGTGATGAGTAAAAGAGTGTAGAAAGGATCGTGAATATGTTTTAGAAGAAATATTTTTTGGGGCGATCTCACGCTAGTTGCACTAAGTATTAGTTTTTTGGGCGATCTCACACCAAGTGCAGAAGAAGTATAGGGAAAAAGGTCTAGTGTTATTCTTCAACCTTTGACTTCTTCCCAAAGTGTAAACACCACTACAGATGGTGTGTAAAAATTTGATCCATTTCGATCCAACACGAAAGTAGAAAAGGTGTAATGTATGCATGTCGAGTGTTGAAGGATTGTGTGTCCTATAAAATCCATTGTGTATACTACCTAAAAATTGAATTGAATTGAGAAAATTTGTATAACTTCCCCTAGTCACAAGAATATTGGAAGGGTCAGGGTGCCTAGGCACTACTATCTGGCATTGGGTGCTAGTGTCTGTGTTATGATGAGGACCCAAGTCAGATTCTAGGCCATTGTTGTGACTGAAGACTATGTTGACTATGTATTGAACTGTGTTGAACTATGACTATAAATTTTTTGTGTGGGATGATTGATGCACCCAATTATGCCCCCCTCATTTGGGGTGCATGTGATGTCGTTAGGAGTATACGGCCCAAAGGAGGACCAGATGTTGTGCTGAAATTGAAGCCCTACATGGGGAGAGGGATCATGTTTGGTAGAAACCAAGGCACATGCAAACAAAGTGACTAGGAAACAAGTGTTAGTGCAAACATGTCAAACATGCATATAAAAAGTAATGTAGAATCTGGCTCGCAAGAATACAATGTAAATACATAAAATTCATACAAAATAGACCGTGAAAAGAGGGTTTCAAACATGGGACATCACTTGTGATGTTGCAAGACAAATGAGGTCAAAGTGGATGAAAGCAAAAAGTGTGCACATAAGACAAAGGGAAAAGCCCACAAGCAATGACATACAATGACAAGTAATGTTAGACAATAACAAATAATGTAATAGATAGCCATGGTAGCAAAGAGATCTTGCAAGAAAAATGTTACACATGAAGCACCCGTTAGCATGTTAGATAGATAGAAATTTTGTTAAAATTTGTATAATCTGATATAGTAGCGTGCTATGAAAAATGAAACAATAGCACCTGAAATGTGTATGAAATTAGATGCCCCCCATGAGCTATTGTGGGACTGATAATAATTATTATGCAAAGCATCGATGTGGTGTGTATCTATCTATGTAAATTTTGTGATCACAACTAGAAGACAAGTGAATGCGCATGTGTATATAGAAATAGATAATGACATATAGTGTATATGTCTAGCATGTTTAAAAAAATGTACATGTAACAAGTAATCACAAGCAAGACTAAGTGTGACCAAGATATGCAATATGTTGTGGATGAGTGAGATGAGATGGAATGCAAAGTGAATGTGATAGGAGAAACATGCCCCCGAGTGAATGTGTAAGCATGAGATGAGGTTCATTGATAAAAGAACCCCCCAACAGTCAAGAATGAACCATAGAACAAGAGTTTTTCATCAAGAAATGGTTTGAATTGTGTGCTAAGAAGATATGATTGATAAATCACAGAGTGTAAAGAGTGCGAGTGAGTGTGGTGAGGTTAATTTTATATTGATACCCTCAGCAGTCAAGTATGAAAAGTGGAAATAGAGTGGGTTGCTAGGTAATGAGTGTAACATGTAAAAGTATATACAAGAAAGATATGTCATGAGTGTATAGAGCATGTAATAGATGTTGCAAAGAAATAAATGTTATGATTGCATGATGTGTGAGGTTCATGTATATAGTATGCCCTTAACAGTAAATTTTGAACCTTAGCATGAGATTGTGTCATCGGGAAATGACGATAAAAAGGTATCAAGATGTGCAAAATTGCTCAAAGATGTAAAATATGAAGCATAGATCATAATAGTAGAAAATGATAGCCACATGGTGATGTTAGAAAGGGGAAGAGTGAGCGTGATGCCCCCTGAGTGTGTAAGAGATATAGATCTAATTGATGATGATAAGGGAATCAATGTAAGGATTAGTTTCCTTGACAAAAGTGATTGGACACTAAAGTGGTGATGGTGAATGGGCCTCAATTAGTGTAAGTAGAAAGAGGCCAAATATATTGTGTTGGTCATGCGGAGTGGGTGGTTGCTTATTTGATATTGGTAGCACCATAGAAGGCTTAATAAGTGTAGGAGTTATACCTATATTTAGAGGAGGTTTCTTAGTTTGACTCGGTAATGTTGTAGATGAATTAGTAAGAGGAGGTGATGGAATACAAAACTTGAGATGTGATTTCTTAGTTGGAATGGGTTGAATAGGAAATACTTGACTGGTCAAAGAAGGCACCTTAGAAGTGGTAATATTATATTCATTGGACATAAAAGGAGCCCATTTGTATGTAGCATTTATAGATGGCCATGCACCAGAATGTTGTGCAGCGAATGAGATAAATCTTTGATGCTTAAGATGTTGGATTCTTCGTTGTAGATCATAGCAATCATTTTCATTATGTCCATTGATTCGATGATAATTGCAATATGGATGACCTTGGTAGTTTTCAATACAATAAGGAGGATAACCATAAGTAGATGGAAAAATGATCAATTAATGACTAAGGATATCGGTAAGTATATCATGTTGCTTAGCATCGTGATCAAATATGAGAGGATCGGGTAATGAAAGACTTGAGGCTCACTGATATGAGCACATGCAGAAGACATAGAATGAGGATGAGAAGAACTATCATGAGCCTAAGAAGCATCCTTAAGATGTTGGATTTTAGATTTAAGAGATATAAACACGGATTCGATAGCCTAAAATTTGTCTTGAAATAAAGAATGCAAGGCATGAATTGAATTCAACATGGGTTGATTAGATGGAGGATCACGAAGGCTAGGGTCATTGGATATACAATAAAAAATAACACTCACTTGATGCATTGATGTATCTCTAGGGATATACATGATGTATAGGGATTTTTTGAAAAAAAACTTGGCAATTAGGATGCATTTGAATTAAATTATATGAAGAAAATTGAGTAACTTTAGGAGTCATGATAGAAAATATGATGTGCCAAAGAAGGATCCAAATGACCGATCATGAGTGGGGTTCACCAATTGATTTAAAAAATATTGAAATAAATAGATGCTAAATCTAAATATGTAACAATGAAATGATATAAACAATAGGGTACAAATTTGACCTAAGTAAAATAAGCTAGAAAGTGTGAAACCCTAGTTATAAATGAAGGGATAAAAAGACTTAGATGATTTGTAGTGATGCATAATGTGTGTTGAATTGGAAAAATTTAGAAACCATGAGGCAGGATATCACAAGTAGACTTAGAAGGTGTCAGAAGTTCCAGGACCAGGGCGCCTATGGAGGGTTAGCTACTCCTGGGTCGTCAGAGACCTGTTCTGGGTGTCTATGACTACTCGGAATTTTTGGAACTCAGTTTCACATGGTCATAAGATGTTCACTGTTTGTCTCCTTTGATCACCTGTATATCCCTATTCTTCATTATTATTCGATTAAAACCTGCAATCAGAAAGAAGCACCTGCAAAACCCTCAAACTACATCAAATCCTAAAAGTAAAGATGCAAAATGAGGGGTTGGAATTTCCTCAAATGATAACAAAGTGAACTTACGACCGAGTGATGTACTACATCTCAGACCCAATGTAGTTATATGTGTGTATGTGTCAGAAGAGTGCCCTAGGTGGATCTTGTGCATGTCACAATTGATAGCGATCAAGTAGCTAGATGTAAAATATGTAGATAGATGTGTGCATGAAAGAATGAACCTCCCTTCTTATGAAGTTTACGTATAAATGGCACTCCCTTGTCCCTTGTGAAACTAGGTAGATGCTCAAATTCTCTTGATAATGTTCTTGGATGAAACCTTAGGTGGTGATAGGTAATGTTTAGTTTTGGTCCTTTATTATGGTCACATAACTTTATATTTATATGATTCCCTTTCTTGAATATCATAACTAACCCCAAAAGACTAAACACCAAGAAAATAAGATGCACAAATTAATATAAAGGGCCCAAAAGATGTGAGAAAAGTACAAATACCTCGAGGGCACCTAGAGGGGATGAGGGCACCTGGCGTTGGCTTCTTGGCTGGGCGTTGGTGTCCAAAGTGATAAATGTCAAAGTATGAAAAGATGGAGTAAGAAAGAAGGAGTATAAGACCAAAAGTGGAAATAGAAGGCAAGCAAAGATGGCCAAAGATAGAGATTAATTAGTAATTTTATTTCTTAGGAATCATATGAATATTATTATGTAATCAAGACTACATAGATACCCAAAGTGCGTGATGTTTTTCTTCACTTTCCTCTATCATCTCCTATTACATGAGATACAAATTGGTTTTTCTATTAATTTTTAGGGCCCATAGAAATTCCCTTCTCTGCTCTAGCCAACTTGTAGGATATATCCTTGACTGAACTAGTTAAATTCTTCACCTTCACCTCTAAATTGGAAGGTTTACCTTTTTTTGCTTTTTAGGATTCACAAGATTAACCCCTTCTATTTTGGGAGCTTTACTAGTAGCCTTAATATTATGCTCAATTTGTATGGCTATGGAAAAATCTTGCCTAATATTAACATGGGCCTTATCTCTTAGGTAATAAGCTTTCTTCTTAGCAAAAACATCACAATATTTGATTAAGCATGATTCATTACTTCTCCTAAGAGTGGTTGAAATACTTATCAAAGTATTGTTAAATATAATATTGAAGTTTTGTACACACTCATTAGGATTCTTCTTAACATTTTTTATTCCAGATAGAAGAAACATATGATTATTTCTATCTCCATATTATATCTCATAGTCATCAATAATATTCTAAAATAATTTGAGATGCTCTCACCAGAAATAACATTGTTCCCTTAGAAGTTAGGTAATTTATTTTTAACTTCATTTGGGGCCTCATATGGATATCTAGGCATGTCCCCAAAATTATATGGGTCTGGATGCTTGAACTCTAAAAGGGGCACATGGAGGAGGATGATACGTATCATGCTAAACTGGATTTTTGACAAGAGGATCAACAAGGTTTTGAACTGATGGCCTAGAAACCAGAGGAGGAAGGATATTTTGTGGAAATTTCTTAAAGGATCTTCCCTAACATTCTTAGGCTTAAAATATTTATCAAATAAACAATGAATTTGGAATACATGTGTGATGAGTTTAGACTTATCAAAAGAACTCAAATAATTTTCAATTAAAGGAAAATTACCAATATCATATGATTATAAACCCTTATCTTGAGAGATCTGATCACCCACTAGTTTCCAAACTTGTTTCATCCTTCTATGCAATGTTTCCAACTCATTGAGAAATTATATATTTAGTAGGGTTTGATTTGAATGAAGATTTCAATCCTTCCATTTTAGCAAATGTGAACTCAAAAAAAATACAAACAAATAATATAGCATTTTTCAAAACCTAGAACTCAGAATGGAGTTCCGATATAGATATTGCACTATATGCATGATAGATCAACCTAAAAATGTATTTAATCACACTCCAAGAACAATAAAAATATGATGACCTTGATTAAACCCTTGTCAAAACCTAAATGAAACATAGTAGGGCACACATACTTAAAGCCTTCTTAAATCATGTGAAATGATAAATTTTACTTCAAGTCCCTAACATCGACGTCAATCTCATGTTCGTTCCGAATTTAACACCCCAAAAAGACTTTTCTACAAATGCATAAAATAGAGGACAAGAAGAATGATATATAGATGATGTGTCATTTATAGTCGGGGATGGATCTAGCATTATTTCATGACCAAGTCTTGGGAATGACAAGGATGCCTTGAAAAGAGGATGTGGTTATTTTTATTTTGCTTTTGACTCTTCCTAAACCAAGGTCCAGATAACCCAAATGGTATCCTAAGGGGTAAGGAGATATGTTATAATTCAATCCCTAAAATTTTTGGTATGTCAATTTGAGTCATGTATAACCATAAAATACAATACTCACTCAAAAGAGTAGTCACATAAGAAAAAAACTCTAGATATTCAGATAGAAGCTACTAAAGACATATATAATGTGATCATAAACATCATTTAGAGGGTATTGTTAGCAATTGGGAGTAAAATTATGTTTAAGATGTTAAACTTCATGAATTAGGGAAAACTCTCTCAAAATATTCAAAGAAGATGTGGTTTTGTAGCAGAAAACATGTTTAATATATAAGGGTGATGAAATCTACAAGGGTAGGACAATATATTGTAATGAAAAGGGATAAAAAAAACTTTTATAGATATGAAAATGGGACAATGAATCTAATGGGAAGAAACCACAACATTCACCATATTGATATGATGATCCTATAATGTATTCAAATTTGAAATCAAGATAATATAACCCTTCAAAGGTTATTTTTCTTCATGGACACTCAATATAATGCAAATAATACAAAACAAACCATGAAACTTCTTGTACATAAACACTTGAGAATAAATATTCATGTTATTTACCATGTCTTAAACCCTAAAACCCAAGGACACCTGAGGCAATAAATGTTCATTCCCATAAATTGTGGAAAGAAATTTTACAATTTGAAATGAATGTTGCAAGGTAACACTAAAAGGAAACCATCACTCAACATCCAATCCATAAAATGAACTAAAACATGCTTCATTGTAGTTTATTAACATGAAAATTGCATCTTTATTTTTACAAAGAAATGATAATATATCTTAACTCCACCTCAAATTACACTAAGAAAAAGCATATTTAAGAATGTTAGAATGATCTTGTGTATTTTATTTATAAGGGATACATAAGCATGCTCTTAATTCCTGCTAATGAGTGTACACATGCAATAACCTTAGCAAAAACCTAAAATTTAGAAAATGTGAAGCCCCCAAAAGTGAAGACAAACTTTCGCTTTTATGTCAAATATATTTTCCAAAAGGAATATCCCCAAGATTCCCTATGAAGTCATTGTAATTATGAAACATTTCCATGGAGGTTCCTTCAATTGCAAGGAACCATCAGATATTTTCCAAGGTTAAACTAGAAATAAATGGCTTCCCATGCAATCCTGGGAGACGAATGAAGAGTAAAATGCCAAGTGTTCACTTCTTGTTATTTTTATCATCATCCTTTGTTTTGGTGGGGTTAGGAGAGGATCATGCCATTATCTAAGCATCATGAGGTGAAGAGGGATCAAATAGAGAATCCCCAACCGAATTTGGAATTATATGATTCATGAAAGTGATTTAAAATGCCCCAAATTTATGTAATTGAAATATCCAAATACTTTGTACCATTATTCTTCAAATTGTTTCCTTTTTGAAGGAATCTAAAATATTCTTTGAATGCACCCAATCTCATGTCAAATGGACCTTTGGATCAAAAGTTGTGGCTTAAAAACAAGTCCAATGTTGGGCACAAGAATGATTTTATAGTCCGTAGCTTTGTGAGACTGCAAAATATGAAACTACATTTCTTCCCTGAAATTCCCTTAAAGTTCCACATGTCCACCTTTGATTGGTTGTGGGGATGAAGGAGCATTTTTGTAACTTGCAAGGCTACAAGGTTACAAAACTGAAAATTACAAATTTACAATTTTTTTAACACTCTCCCTCCATGCCACAAAGGTATGCTTCCTTTTTGTGTGGAATTTTTCACTTTCAACCATTCTCCTTTGTTCCGTGAACTTTTTGATGTTCCACAAGACACTATACTTTGAAAAACCCATGCAACACTAACATTTTCCATCACTTTGTTTCACATATTTTTCTTGTAAAATACATGGAAAACTAACTTAGTATTTGGCAGCATTCAAACTTCCTCGCATCATAACTTGTTCTTGTTTCCTTTGCGGATCCTCGTGGCACCCTTTTCTTACATCGCATCTTATTCTGAGAAATCTCCATCCTTTGTTTCATCAAAATAGCCAATTATGTGGAACACTTACGTTCACCAAGTCCACGAAGAATAGATTTTGTCTCCCCTTTATTCCATGGAATACTACACCTTGTAAATCCTGTGGAATACCACAATTTGATCACCCTTCATGAAATGATAATTCCTTCAAATGGAAGCTCCAATTAAAATTTTCAATCGAAATATTAAGATTTAAAACATGTCCTTGACACCTTTAATCCTACAACTCCAACATTTTATTCCCTTCAACTCTAAGAACACTAACCTCTGACTTCCACATATTTTTTTCTTTGCTTCAAAACCCACCAAAGATCATATTCTCTTCAATCCACATAACACTACTATTCAAACTCGCAAAACTTTATAAATTTATGGAATCATCAAAACAAAAGGGAAAGTTAATATGTAAGTGAAAATCCACATTATAGGGTTGAAGTACGACACAAATATGACTTTGAAGACTAAGGCTCCACTAAGTAATTTGTAGAACAAGGGACCCACGAGGAAAATAGAAAGGTTATTTCAACATGATTTATGGAATTTCATAAATTGTACCAAGATTTTAATAGGAAAAAAACAAAAACCAACACACTACTCCTAAGTTAAGCTATGGATTTTCTAGGGAAAATGGGAAGGAGGAATGCATGAAATGAAACTAAGATGAGAAAATGGAAATGACGCTAGAACACAAATGGGGTCTCTCTCCATGAGGGGAAGAATAAAAAAGAAAACATAAGATGAGATGGCAGATACATGTCATATATTAAGACTATGTGAACCATTCTGTTTCACACATTTTAGACACAAAGAAATGAAGACACATGCAAATATAACCCACACACGACATAACAGAAATGAATAGATAGGTAAGAGACACAATAAATGCAAGTAAAGGGCATATACGAGCCATAATAACAATGTTTTATTAATAATAATATACACCATATATTACATCACTGGGGAGGGCATTGAGCACATTACATGTGACCAAATCAAAGGTCTACAACTCATGAAATCTCAGCCACCATTTTGACATGGTGATTTTACAGTTAGGATAAGATCCTTTTTTAAATGATATTGAGTCACCCTTTATATGGAGAGAAGAGAAGAGAGATGGATAAAATCAGATCGTATCAATAATGAAGAGATCCAACCACTCATCGCCTACCAAGTACCAATTGTGATTCAATTCTTACAGAAAGGCATGGTCGACAAAGGTTTTTTGAAAGGCACTCCATCAAATCATCTAAGAATATGGACTTTGACGTGTAGGATTTAATGCTAGTGGTTGGGATTGGTTCACACTTTTAAACTGAATTAGGCACGATTTCATTGTACTCCATAGGTTTTAGATGATCCACTATATTCCTTATATATTTCGCATCATATGATGTTTTCTATTGTGATTTTTGACATTCTTTTGATTTTTATGGTCTTTCAGGGTGCTTTCTTAAAGTCATGCGAGTCTATGACTTGAATGAATTTGTCTAAATAGAATGGGTATTTATTTTGGACAATAAAACTTTATATGTAAACTTTCTAATCCATTAAATATTTACACCTCAATCACATTCCTTAGTGACAGTAACTCTAAGATTATGTGCACATTTTCTAGATCCATTCACAATCCTTCTTGGGATATAGTGAAACCCAAATAAACTAACTCCTTATGCATGAAAATGCACTCATTTATGTTCACTAGTAGCCTCTCTTCCTTTAAGAGCCTCATCGCCTTACACCAATGTTTGAGGTGCTCATTTTTCATCCTGTGAAACACTAGTATGTCATCTAGACATATAATTGCAAAATTTTCAGGAAACGACTTCAATACTTCATTCATCAACCTCATGAATGCACTTGGGGCATTGGCTAACCCAAATGGCATAACTGTCCATTCATACAAGCAATCCCTGGGTTTTAACACATTCTTCCATTTGTATCCTTCTCGAATGTGGTTGTGGTGATAGCCACTCCTTATATCAATCTTTGAAAAATATTGTGTGCCACTAAGTAAATCCATCAGTTCACCCATCCTATATTAGAAATACATAGACTGAGAGGGGGGGGTGAATCAGTCTTACAAAACATTTACTTCATTTACCATATCTTGTATACATCATTTAAATCAATCATTTAGCATGCATATTCAATGTGTGCTTAGTAATTATGTGACATCCATCCACAAGTACAAGAAACAAGAGAGAGAACAAGTACACAACATATAATGTGGGAAAACCTTAAGGGGAAGAAAACCCATTGAAAATTTTGTATATAATACTCAATAGAAAATACTTATGTGAATATGACTCATCACGCAATATTTCTTCAGTGAGGAACCAACCCCACAAGGAGCACCAACCCTACAAAGAGGATAAAACCCCTAAGATGATCAAGCACAAACTCAACCACTTAAATATGAAGATCGCATAATGAATTTTTTTTCAACAAATTATTATGATCACTAGTTCAGCTCCTCTCACTCAAAAACTCTCTCAAACCCTTCTTTATTCTTCCTTTCTCAAATGTGTGTCTTCATTTGCTGATTAAGTCAAGTGACCTTTAAGCCTTATTTTTCTAATATTCTCAACTCTTTATGCCTCTTCTCATCTCTTTCCTTGACCCCTCAAACTTATTTTTTCACCTTCTCTAGCTCGCTCACATCCCCATAATCTCCACTTGTCATAATGAGCTAATATAACACAATTTTATACTTGAATCTTACTTACACAACCATATAGGTCAGCCAAGAAAAATAAGGTCAGACATAAAAACATTCAAACACATATAAAACATCATATAATTCAATTAGAAGGACCAAGTAGGTCAGAAAAGACCTAAACACACCAAATTGCACAATGCTACTCAATTAGGCCTAAAACTAGGTCTCCATCTCCAACAAATGGATCTTGAATTTCTTAAGCACATAGGAGTTTCACCAAGGATCCACCAGCTCCAAAAAAATCAAGGAAATCCTCTCACAACCTTCTATAGGCTCAGGAACATCTACATCATCTATCATCACCATGAAGCTCACCAAGAAGAAAGCAACTCCATTTAGGTCTCAAACACCTAGTTTTCATTCTCAGAAAGTGAGAAACTTATTATATAAAATCACTTTTTCATGGAAAAATAAACATATCAACGGAATTTTCTCATCATAAGGCTTCTGGAACAACTCATGAAATCTACCAAAACAAGTTACAAGGCTCTCAAACACTTCAATCTCTGAAATTGATCAAAAGTGGAAATTAGGTCTCCAGAACTAGTCTTGAGCACAACATGCACAAAACCTTCAAGTCCACTTCCAAGAAACAAAACCATTGGGAAAACTTCATTATCTTCCATGCTAACATGAAAAATCAATCATAACCATATGTCACATGGAGAAAAATTACTTTTCATACTTGTTCCATCATACCTTCTTGGCAAGCCTAATAGAGTTAATTAAACCATTAGGGCTTGAGCCAAAAACCATCACTCTAGATCAAACCAAGGACACACAAACCTCATATCATATGTTACAAATATATCTAATTCCATTAGATACTACTACAACATGCAAAAAACTAAGACTCGTTTCAAACCTCCATGACTTGATTTTAGCCCTTAAGGCCAAAAGTGGTAGGGTACATTAGAGGACCTATTTCTCCCATTTATTGTCCTGAACTTTCCCAAATATTTTCATTAGAACTTATAACACCTCTCAATATTTCTTGAAAATTTTATTTATTTCATGAAACCTTCAAATCTTTTTTGAAAAAACAAATCTTCACAAAACAAAAATATTTTTGTATCTTATCCGATCCGGAGGACATTTCTAAGTGCATATGTTCCCTAAATTTACCTAAACCATTACAACACAAAAGAGAGTTTTGAAATATTTTCGTTGATATAAAGAACTTGGAAAATGGAGCTCATATGCGAAAGATATCATCTGCTGAAATATTTGGCTAACTAGAAAAATTTAGGGGTTGCGCTTAGGTCTGTTGACTTAGACGCACGCACACCTACCAAGTGGATGAATCACATTGCGACAAGTGACACAATGGGTATGAAGCAAAAATTTGGGTTTTGGACGCCGGTCTTTAACACTCGATTGCAGAAAGGTGGGCCCCACTATTTGCTGGCTCGAGGCCCTTAGCCAAGGTCGACACATTCTTTTTATAGAGGGGTGCCTTGGCCTCCAATCCTCATTTTCCATTGTAATGATATTGTGTGTGTATATATATATATATATATATATATATATATATATATATATATATCCCATTATGATTTGGTGTTCTGCATGTGGGATTATTGTTGCAAAGCAACTATATTATATTGCATTGTATTGGGGAAAACTCACCCAAGCTATGGAGAAACCTCTGCACATAATGGGTCATATAGCTCGTCACAGTCCCCAACTATTCTCCCAACTCGGAGGGGTGGTAACCTCCCCAACCGGTCGGCTTGCGTGGCACCTATATTAAGCCACATGCCACATATGTGACACCTTTCACAACTCAGCCCAACTGTTTAGGTGATAAAACTAATGCATCTGTGCCACCATGTGGCATCAAAATTGGTTTAAAGTGTGGTTGAAGTCACGAGTATAATGGGCAGTCCTCCCAAATATAAACACTCCAACCCCCTTATGTGTGGAAGATGTAGATTTTTTCCCCCACATAGAAAAACTGTCGCAAAAAATGGAGATAGTGGGGATCGGCCCCATGACCAATCCAACACAAAATATGCATTCTGCAAACACACCAAAGCAAATTTTTGAGCTATAATATGAGTTCTCTGGCATTTAAAGAGGACTTTTGGCAGACTGTGTAGGGGGAAGTTTGAGTAGTTTACATAGAGCATAATTTTTAAAGTACATAGGGTTAGTTTCAAAATTTGGGGTAAACTAGAGAAGTGTTCTAAATTCCAAAACGAAGAAAAAGATGCCTTTATTTTTACATGAAGTGTTATATATTTCCTGGTGGAAGTGTTTTTCTAATGCTATTTCATGGAAAGCACACTTTGGAGATCCTGTAGAGCTATGTGTGAACTTGTAGACGAATTTTGACAGGTGATCATAGTCTGTAAATATGTTTTAAGCTCTAAACACAAGTATTATTGATATATTAGTCATTTTTAAGGTAAAATTGTACTTCAATTGATAATAAATAGATCGATTCACGATTAAGTGTATCCGGAGACATAGCCCATTTGGGTGAACTCCGTTATCAAGTTGTGGTGATTTTGTTTCAGTTTATTTTGTTGTTTATGATCAATTTTTTCAATTTATTATAACATAATGAACAATTGATTAAACAAAGCAATAAATTGGAAAAATCATATTAAAGTTAGAATTGAATCCATTATCCACAACAAACAAAAATGGATGAACAAATCAAATTGAATGCAATATAAAATCAGCTTGTGATTAATTTTGGGGAATACTAAATCAGTGGTTAATGATTTTTAATTTTTTTCTCTAAATCATAGAAAGTTGAAATTAAAGAAAAATTGATCAAACAAGAGGAAAGTTGAGTTAAGTGGATTTTAAGACACCTAATAGTGAATCTATATTAATCTCTTGATCAATTTGAAATCAGATTTTTAAGTATTCAAAATAAATTTAAAACAAGACCCAGGGGGTGAACACTATTTTCGGATCAAATTTTAGTATCAGAACCGGTTTAACTCAAAATTTTCTTTTAGTTTAATTTGATTTCAATGTGGTTTTACAATTCAGGTTTGTTGATATTTCCATTTGCAATGTACAGTGTTTTGGGAAGTACAAGTGTGTAGAAAGCCATGTGCATGATGTATAAAATGAAAATATCAATGAGATTGAGGCATTCAATCATTAATTTTAGGAAGAGAATGCATTCCTGAGGTGTCAGTTGTTCTCCCTTGAGGAACAAATTGCAAGATTAAAAAAAGAGCTTGAATCCAAGGACGAGCTCTTGATGGTATTGCAATGTGGTGAACCAAAGAAAGAGGTACCTTCTACTACAGATGCATCCACTATGACAAAAGAATGTACTATAAGTATAACACCACATAATTCCTCTTCCCATACATAATTGGATTCAAGTAATGTTCTAGGTGATTTTGAAAAGCACACAAAAGGAATTTGATATAAATTGTTGATTAAAATGGGATTTACTAGTCATGGCCTTGGTAAGAACAATCAATACATATCTAACCCAATATAGGTTGAGAATCATCCTCGTTTTGTAGGTTTGGGTTATGCTAATGGTGGGAAAAAGGAAATTGGACAAGGATCCAAAACCGCTGAAAAAAGACAAGCTTTTGGCAGCAAAGTGGCTTCTCCATTAGCATATGATGAATCATCCCCAGAAGATGGATCTGGTAAGAAATCACCAAGAAGAGGTATTGAGATTCCTCCACCTCTTGTTTACCATAAGCATACGGGAAATGGTAAAACTCTTGATCCACTATCTACATTTAAGAAATTTGGAAACAATATGCAAAAAATGTGGTATAGTTATCCATGCACGTTTTTTGGGATGTCTAACCATTGTGTATCCAATTGTAGGAAACATAAATATTTGTTGGAAAAGATTATAAGAGATCACTCTCCTAAATAGAGCTCAGAGAAAAGCAGTTTGGGTAAGTTTCCTAAAAATGTGGATAATTTTTTTTGTAATCACCGTAACAAACGAGGTCATGAGATTGAAAAATGTTAGCGGCTTCATCCTAGACAAATTAGAAATTTGTTAAGAAGGAAAGAACTGAAAAACCAACAATTGTAAATATGACCCCTGCAGTGGTTCAAGTATATACTAAAGAAGATTAACCGCCTAAAAAGGAAAATTTAATTAAATTGGTGGGTAAACAATTCCTCAGTTATATGTTTGCACAACAGTAATTGTTAATTAGCATGAAAATTATTTAAAGCATTTTTGGGATTCCTATTGATGTGATATAAAGAAAAAAAAATCCCATGTATATATTTTTAACTTTGATTTTGATGAAGTAACCTAAAGGGGAAATCCAGGTGACATGTTTATCATACTTGGATAATTTTCTCTTGATTATGGGTTTTGGAAAACTTCTTTTTTGATAGCAGCATATACATGTGTTTCTTATGGGGCATAGCCAATTGATCAGTGTGTCTATTTTTGGAAAACATGTATTCAAAGTATATTGTTGTTTCAAATGTGCAAGTGTAGCAAGTGGCATTGTTTGTAATTGTAACCATTATACAAACTCTTTGTAGACATGCATGATTTTTGCACATTTTATAAGTCTATTATTTTAGGCTTATGATATTTGTAACTATCAAACATGGTTACAAATAGTATGTAAAATTTTTTCACTAACAATCTGTGATGTAGGTTACATTGTGCATAGTTGATAATAGTGCAGGATCATGTACAACATATGACCATGGCATTTTGGTTGTCATATCGGTTACAATATTGGCCATGAGTTATGATACTTAATGAATTTTTGATATATATTGCAATTTTTAAGCTTACCATGTTATAAACTGGGTTTCATGTGTTTTTGATATGCAGAGGGCCTATTAGCAGTTCAATTGGGTGAGTTTCCTTTTGGAGACCAAAAGGGTATTATTGGGGAGGAGTGATTCAGAGGAAGTTTTTGAATTAATATGATCCCTAAATCTCTCTAAACCATTACAACATAAAATAAAATTTCTAGAGCTTTCCGTTGATATAAAGAACTTGAAAAATGGAGCTTGTATGCGAAAGATATCACCCACTAAAATTTTCAACCAACTAACAAAATTCAGGGACTGCACACAAGTTTATTGACTTGGACGCGTGGACACCCACCAAGTGGATGAATCACATTGTGATAAGTGGCACAATGGGTATGAATAAAAAATTTGGGTTTTAGACGTTGATCTTCGACACTCGATTACAGACAGGTGGGTCCCACTATTTAGTAGCTGGGGGCCTTTAGCCAGGGTCAACACACTCTTTTTGCGGAGGGGTGCCTTGGCCTCCAATCCTCATATTACCATTGTAATGATATTGGGTGTGTGTGTGTGTGTGTATCACATTATGATTATGTATTTTGCATGTGGGATTATTGTTACAAGGCAATTATATTATATTACATTGTATTGGACTGGGTTGTATTGTATTGGGGACAACTTGCCTGAAATATGGAGCCAACTTGGCCAACACTGGGTCATATAACTCATCACATTCCTGAGCTATTCTTCCAACTCAACGGGGTGGTCAACTCCCCAATCAGTCGACATGTGTGGCGCCTATATTAAGCCACAGACCACATATGTGGCACCTTCCACAACTTGACCCAACCATTTGGGCAATCAAACCAACACATCAGTACCACCAAGTGGAAAAATAGTTTAAAGCATGGCAGAAGCCGTGAGTATAATGGGATGTCCTCCCCAATATAAACACTCCAACCCCTTTATGCATTGAAGATGTGGGATTTCTTCCCCACATAGAAAAACCGCCGCTGAAAATGGAGATAGGGGGGATCGACCCCGTGACCAATCCAACACAAAATATGCACTCTGACAACACACCAAAGCAGCTCATCGAGCTATAATATGAGCATAATGGAATTTAAAGAGGAGTTTTGGCAGACTGTGTAGGAGGGTAGTTTGAGCAGTTTACAGAGAACATAATTTTTGAAGCACCTAGGGTTAGTTTCAGGCTTCGGGGGTAAACTAAAGAAGTGTTCTAAATTCTAAAACAAAGACAAAAATGTATTTATTTTTCTATGAAGTGGTATAGATTTCTTGGTGGAATTGTTTTTCTGACACTATTTCATGGAAAACAAACTTTGTATAACCTGTAGAGCCAAGGGTGAACTTGTAGATGAACTCTAACAAGTGATCAGAGTTTGCAAGTTTGTTTTAAGCTCTAAACGCATTTATTATTGATTTATTAGTCATTTTTGAAGGTAAAATTGTAATTCAATTGATAATAAATAGACTGATTCATGATTAAGTGAATTCAGAGATGTAGCCCATTTGGGTGAACTCCATTATCAAGTTGTGGTGATTTTGTTTCAGTTTATTTTGTTGTTTATGATCAGTTTTTTCTATTCAGTATAGCAGAATGAACAATTGATTAAACAAAGCAATTAATTGGAAAATTTTGATTAAAGTTAGAATTGAATCCATTATCCACAACAGAAAAAAATGAATGCACAATCAATTTTGGATGAATAAATAAAATTGAATGCAATAGAAATTCAGTTTGTGATCAGTTTTGGGGAATACTTAAATAAATTTAATGATTTTTAATTTTTTTCTCTGAATCACGAAAAGTTGAAATTAAAGGAAAATTGATCAAACAAGAGGAAAATTGAGTTAAGTGGATTTTAAGAAACCTAAAATTGAATCCATATTAATCTCTTGATCAATTTAAATCAGAATTTTAAGTATCCGAAAAAAAATTAGAACAGTACCCAAAGGGTGAAAACTATTTACTGATCATTATCAACTGACCTAGAACATGAGACTACCACAAAAATGATCTATAAGGATTCATATTCATTCATGAGTCATCATATCATCTTTCTTAATACATATTATGGCCATACCCATCATTTCTTCTCCATCACTTCAAGACTAGGGTTTTAACAAGGGTTTTGGCATGTTTATATTCTTAACAATGGTTCATAAAAATATGACTTCCATTTGACCTCATTATTTTTGTAAAATGATCTTAGTTCCATGTAAAAAAATCCCCCGAAGGCTCATGACTCCATGTAGACTACACACATGTGGGTGAGTAAAATAATTTGACCTATCGAGCTGGATTTTACTTTATAAGACCTCGGCAGAGCCAAAAATGAGTTATGCAATTTCTTCACTTGCCCGGCCTGAAAATTTTCCCAAATCCCTGTAGCAACCTCCTCCAATATTTCCAACTCTTATCTAATCCCTAAAACCTCTGAATCTCTCTAAGCACCATGTTTTTTCTCATCTTTCTTAAATAGTCTTCAAGAACTTGCATCAAAATGACCTTTTACATGCACTTAACAGTTGAATTGTGACCTTATACCTATTTCATACTTGTTATGAACTATCACAATGCTCCAAAAATTCTTGTACTAACATATTTGATTCATTCTTTGGTTTATCATGTCATCCATTATGCATTATGTCTAATATTAGGCCTAGTTAGGCTTGTACCAACACATGTCACACTAATACTAACTTTTTTACAATCATGCAGACATGCTAACGCCCTTGACACATGTCACTGACCATGTTAGACCTTATACATTCCTTGAACACCCACTTGAGATCATACAAAACACTCACTTGCTTGACCGTGCACCAAGAACATGCCTAGACACCATGACACAACAACATCATGACACCTCATCTCTTCACTAACAATAAAATTTCATCTTATTACATGAATAACGCCTTATGGAGACACTAAATCTACCTTGACACCCTTTTCCATCAGTGAAAGTTGAAATCAATGACAACACCAAAACACAATGTCCAGCAATCTCCCCCTTTGTTATTGATGGCAACCAATCATGTAGACACCTACAAGACCTCTCTTTCATTTTTATGAGTCTACTCTCCCCCTTTGACATCTAATGAAAAAATATACTATGACAACATGACATGAAAAAAGACAATGACAACAATGTACTAAACTTACCTACAATCTCCTTCAATTGTCTTATTATCTTGACTTCAAGACCAATAGATGATCTATGGACCTTATCTGAACGTTCACACTACACCCCCTGAACTGATACACACCTTATTTTGAGCTTATTCATGTTGTGAGAATATTCTCTTTGAATTTTCCTTAAACAGACAATATCAATATCTCTATGACTATTTCTTATCAAATAGCTCCTCCTTAGCTCATCTCAAGACTTTCAAGCTTGTTTTTTATACCAATCAATATTGTAGCATTCTTTGGATATCATACTAAGTCTTGTTCATGTACCACTATAATAAGAAATTTTGATTGAGATGATACATTCCACTTTCAAGAACAATAAATCATGATTCTTCATACTTGGACCAGCTACCCTTGGAACTATGCTATTTGAATCTTATGAAGATCTAATGAAATATGTTTTTTTAACTCTGGCTTGCACTCTTGATCCTTTACTATTTCCTCTTAAGATACATACATCTGACTATTGCAAAAAGATACTAACAAACACTTGGCAGACCATAACTAAGATTTGGATATCATATTGTCTTTCCTTATCTAATATAAGACTCTTTAAACTAGAACCAAACCTTCTTTCATGCAAAATCAGACTTATATAGACAATAGAATGATCACTAAGCAATATTGCATACCTTGGAACTCTATGCCCACTCAAACACAGCTTCAAGTGCAACATCCTCACACATTGACTTGTAAAACTTCACAGATCCTGATTTCAACTTAGCTTAGGATTTAGTCAATGTAGTGCCCACTTCCCTTTGACACTGTTTAGATACTGACCTTGATATTGTTGATCTCATTTTGGACATTACTATGTTTTGATTTACTATGATGTGTATATGTTAGATCATGGATTATTATGGACCTTGATCTCAGTTAGTATAGCATGATGATTATTAGAGACATTATTATATATGGATGATGATATACTGTTGACATGGATATAGTATTGGTGTTGAATTTAGAATGTGACATTTGATATTAATTTAGAAGTCTTGATGTTGTTGTGACTTGGAATTGATATTTACATTTGGATTTGATCTTTATATGTTATTTATATTATGTTGGATGTTCTGATATGGCCACGAGGCCGAATGAGGTATTGTTATTTTGTATGTTAAAATATCACAAAAATGTCAGGGGACTGGAGACTAACCATATTAAAATTATGGATGAACTCAACGGGTTCACCATGGCGACTGTAATTGTTTGTGTGTTGTGTTATGTTAGGATTTCCCATGGGGGGGATTTCCATTATTTATGACCATGGGATATGTGTGTTATTTATGTGTTCCTTTTTAATTATTGTTGTATGCATTTTAATTTTATTGTGTTACCCCTTTCATTAGGTTTTAATTAATTTGGGTTTGTGTATTTTAACCATGTGTTATATAAATAAATCATTATGTTGTAAGAATGTGAGAGTCACATAGTTAAACTTTATTTAATTTTACTTGGGACATGGAATGTAATTAATAAATTTGTTGAGTTTAAATAATAATGTTGGAAGAGTGTGTAAGTTAATTTGTAAGGATGTGTAAGAAATATGTAAGAGTATGTAAGGCTAATTTTGGAAGGTCAAACACTCCATCTTTTATAAAATTCGAATTTGACCTTGGAGTCCTAATTTGGAGGCTTGTGGGACAAATTAAACTTGTCCCACACCTCTTAAAATCATCCACCAACCATACCTATGGTTTTGGAGTCAAAATTAATCTTTTTAATTGTATTTTGAAATGACTATGTGTAAGTTTTTATTGCACTTTTCTTAAAAGTTTTTAATTCAGTCCTTGTTAAAGTATGGGTTAATTTTGAGTGTGTAAGTTGATTGTCATCTCCATTTAATAAGATTAGCTGTGAAGTTGAATTTCTCTTTTTGGGGTTGAGTAAGAATGATGTGGCATCCCACTTGGATTCCACATCATCCTCTCCCCTCCCTCTCCTTTAAAAATTGGAATTTTTCTCTTGTTGAAGGTTGTTGAAACTTTGCCCTTTACTCTTGGGTCGAATTTTATTGTTGTTGGAGTCTTGCTTGTAAAGGGAGTTTGGAAATTGATTTGCATGCTTGGTGTTGATGTTTTGGACTGCATATTTGAGCATTGAAGGAACTGTTGTTTTGGAAACAATCTCCATTATGGAGAGGTAGGATCTTATCCTTTTTATATGTTGTTTTTTCCCTATTCTTGCATGAATGAAATGGTGAGTGTGTTGTGTATTGTTGGCTGGTTGGGTAGAATGTTTAGGGCTATGTGTAGGAGAAGGCTATGGGGATTTCATATGGGGGGCATGAGGGATTTCCAATGGCACTTGTTCTATTTTGGAGGGAGTTTTGGATTGGGATCCACCTAGGAAAAGAAACTGCTTGCATTTCTTACTATTGAGGGGCATGAGGAATAAATTTGGGGGGGGGGGGGGGGGGGGGGGGGGGGGCATAAGGAGGGATTGGAAGATATAAGGTTTATGGGTTGATATGTTTATTAGCGGTATGCATTCTGGTGGATGTCCAATTCCAAATTGGGAGGCATAAGTAGTTTCCCCATAGTTCTTTCTCTTGATGGCTTGCTTGATCAAGACCATGTGCTATGTGTATGATTCTTATTGCAATTGTGAACTACTTCCTTTGTTTGAACTGCGTATTTTTTTTTGTTCTATGCATGTGAAAAAAAATGTTATTTGTTGTGAAAGAAGCCTTGTTGCCATGTGTTGATGTTCATTCTCTATTCCAATATGGTTGGGGCTCGGGGGCCAATGGGGAAGGATGGCTTCTCCTTTCCCATTGGATTTCTTGGTTGGGTGGACAGCGTTTCCTTTCCCCCTTCCTTGTTGTGATCAAATGAAAAGATGAAGAAATCAGCATGCTACTGTTTTGGAGCTTGGAGAAAATGTAGTTTGCCAGTCCCTTCCTTTGAGAAAAATTAATTTTTATCTTCCCACTTGAAGTGGATGAATTGTATCATTATTTAAAAATGTGAAGTTACTTGTAATGAAAAGGAAAAGATTGAGATCCATTTGTTAAATGTAAAGAGTTTGTTATTCTCATTCTCTGTTTTGAAAAAGAATGTCATACAGTTTGTAACCATGTAGTATGTATTGTAAGTTAAAGCTCAAGGGAAGAAATAATTTGTTAATGTTATTGTTGGAAAGCAATAAAATGAATACATTCCTTTCTCAAAATTGTATTGTTGTATTGAATTGGATTACTGTTTTTGAAATGACATCTCTGTGTGAAAAGAAATGCGTATGAGAGGAAAAGACAACATTTTGTTCTTTGCAATTATTTAAAATTTGAAATGTTAAATGTTTTTTGTGCTCTTGAATGATCAGATAAATCAATTAATTGTTTTAGACAAGAATGGAATGTCTTAGAATAGATTTGAGAATGTTTTCCCACAATTGGGAGTTGCAAATTGATTAATAAATTGATTAGTAAATGATCTTTGTTTCATCCCAAATCTGGCTTTTAAAATTAGCTAACAAATGTACAGCTCGGATGTGTAACTCAAATCAAGAAATGAAACAATAAAATTTAGATGTAATAATCCCTAATGAACTCAATTCGACCTCAACATTTAAGAAAGACATTTTAAAACTTCATCAAAATCCAATTTCAAACTTGCATAACCGTTTTCCTGGCAAAGGATAGAAAAATATAATTTGCAATTCTATCAACTAAATTGGACCTTGCGACTCTCTAAAATTTAACCAAAAACAAGTATCCCTGTCCAATTGACATGTTGAGAAGAAGAAAATGAAAAATTGAACAAAATTTTATAAGTTGGAAAATTGCCAGTTTTGAATTTTAAACCCTGCAGATCATATTCTTAAAATTGAATTTCAAAACTTCATCAAAATCCAAAATTGATGATTACTTTGCAAAGAGGACTCTGAGATCTTTCCATAAAGTCCTTGTTTTCCCAAAACTGACTTTTCTGTCAAAAGTTATGGCCATTTGAAGTTTTACTTCAAAATGGCCATCCAAAAATTAATCTAACTCTATAAAAATCAAAATTTAAACTTTGGAAAAATTTCCCCCAAAAATTCCACAACCCCGCAACACTCTCAACCAATCATATGTTTCCACGTGGCACTTTGGAAGGGCGGATCTTTTTGAAACTTAAATTTTTAAAAATTTGACCTTGGGAAAATTTTTCCCATTTTTCCCATGCATCCCCACAACCCAACCAGGTGCTGACACGTGGCATGGATGGCACGCGGATTAAATTTGAAAACTTAACCATTTGACTCTTTTGGAAAAATTTCACTTTTTTCCTCAGGCAGTCCCACCACCCCCATAGCCAATCAAGTGTTGACATGTGTCCTAACGCACGCGCGGGGCCCGTGCAAGACTTTTTGACCTTTAAACTCTTTTGGCACAAAACCCCAAATCGCTCCATCGCTCCATTGAACCGCGTCCAATCACATAATGTCACGTGGCCTTTTGAGCAAGGTCGGAGGTATGAAGGCAAATTTTCCTTTGAGAAGTTTGGTTTTTGGACCTTGGAAAAAATTTCCAATTTTTCCCCACGACCCACCCGGCCCCCCATCCAATCACGCGCTGACATGTGGTATGGGTTTCTCCTTGGCATAGGTGCATGTCCATTTCCACTTTTGGGCTTTTGGCCTAAAAATCTCCAAAATCTAAAATGCCCCCGCCGCTTTGGTTTTCCCCGTGCTAATCAGAAAGCGCCACGTGTCTCCCCAGTTGGACCAGCGGGTGCGCTAAGGCGTTTTGCACCTTTGCACTCAAGAGGGAAATTTCTCAACTTTCCTCCCCGCTCCGCCGACCTGCTCAAGGGAAAATTTCTCCCCAAAACTCCGTCAGGCCATAACTTGATATTTATAAAGAGTTAGAGGAACTTCTTTATATGGTTGGAAAGGTGAGAGAATTTCCTAGCCAATGGGCATGATTTAGAAAAGTTTTGATGATTCTAAGTGTGTGAAAAATAAATTTGAACCTCGTAAGCTTGTTAGGGCAGAGATGAGTGGGATTTCACTCTCCTAACCTAAGTGATGAATTTAATCTCTTGTTTTGACCTCTTGCCTTGTTGATATTAGTTTCTTGAGGTAATTGTTGCAATTCAGTCTTGCTTGTTAATCCTTATCTGGGTTGTGCTAACTGTGATCTTGTAACCCTCCTTGCAAACACTCTAATCAAAAAAATTATTTCATAATTTTCCTAGCTAATCCTAGTTTGTTTCTTGGTCTCAAGTGGTAGTTTGAAGCGGGCATTACAGTCAATTCAAACCTTATATATCTTTAACCTTCCTATAACACTATCATAATTGTGAGCAACATATTTTCTCCCATTGGGATGATATTCTCCTTTGAGCCACTTTGATGCTTCATGAAATTATTTTCATAGAGTACACTTCTAAGATTCAACTTAGATTTGACTCCCTTGATTAAGAAAACCCAAACTCCCCCCTGATTGAGTCAGCCTTTGAGACACCATTGTCCTGATTTTGACCTTCTCAATGCATCTTATAATCTTGAAAGCACAACATCTCTAAGGAACATATTATGTTCTTATAACAAAAACATCTTCTTGAGGCTCAACTGTCAACACTTGCTTTCTTGACACTACTCACATGTCTTGGAAACACAGACTTCTCGATGCTATTTCACTAGCCAACATATATCCTTGATACATTATAACTTCTTGACATGAATAAGGACGAGTCATAAGACATGCCTCACAAGAATAGACAATATTGATAATATACTAACTCCCCCTAGAATAAACACTACTTCACATCTACCTGGGACCACTGAACTACAAAAAAGACAACTTTTTGACCTTTTTCATGATCATTAGACATATTTTACCTGGACTTTTACATAGATACCACAAGACCATTATGACACTTTCATTGGATAGGTTCAAGTACCATTCAAAATTCATTTGACTTCATCCTCAAATACATACTTCTATGCTCATATATGCAAATTTCAATCATTACAATCATATATACATTTCATACTTCTCATAATGATGATAGACACCCCATTCACAAGACCAATGATTTACTTTGACACCTTTGAATGACAACAATGACATATACCAACTGGGACAACCTACTTACTTTCACTATCATGACATAAATTTGTCATATTTTACTCCATACTCAACCCAAACAACACAACTTATGTTGCACAGGCTTCTCTATGAATGATATACAATAATGCAATACACAAACATACCTTTGATGGATCAAAAATCCCAATAGCCTTTTTGAGTAGATACACACCACATTTTGGATTTAAACTGATTGTTAACAACATTTTGAACCTTTATACAACATTACAAAAGTTTGAGATACATTATCATTATTTTTCATACCTTTATATTCTTGGAGCAAACCTTCAACCTTCATATTTGGGACTAAAAGTCATACCACTACCTTTCCTCAGCAACTATATATATTCAATCATGACAATGCACCTACATTTCTTCTTGTAAGATATTAATTCCTTTAATAATCATAATGAAGGCACCCTATGAATCTTAAGACACTAGAATAGTATGAAGTCGTCTAATGATCCCAAGGACTCTATCTCTTCCTTCCTTATTGACTTCTTGGATGGTTTTTTAGACATGATAACCTCCTCATTGTTTCATTTCAAACACACATGGATTTATTCAACTATAGAATTATTCTCAATTAGGGATAACAATCGTCTTCTACTTAAAATCGTATCAAGATTATGCTTGAAGACTTGATTTCCTCCTTCTTGACCTTGTCAACAATATCTGACATCTTGATTGATATTGAACTCTCCTGTTGAATGGATTTTTTGTCTTTGATTATTTCTCCTTTACACCATCTACACATTCTTCCCTTCATGTCATGCTTTGGCTCATCAGATCTTATACTATGCTTATCAGAACTTAGATTCATTCTTCTTGATCTCATTTGCATGATCAATCTCCTTGACTATCATGGTTGTATTTGGTTCTTTTAATTGTTTCTATAGGATCAGAATTCTTAATTTCCTTGACTATGTTTGGTCCTAATTTGGAAGACCTCTTGAAAAAAACCTTCTTTTCTAGAACACTATTATCATGTTTAGATGCATGAGACTTCTTGCTTTGTATGGAGGACTCAAAATGAAAAAATATTGCTATATGACCTATTTTATGACATTTATAGCACAAGATACTATTATTACCTCTTGACTTATATGAGTTGAGGTTCCAACCATAATCCATATCCTTGTGACCATATTCATTACATGCATGATAAGTAGCCTTTGAAAGAACTTTCATAATCCCATACATACTCATTCCTTGAGACCCTTCTTTTGCAATCTCTAGCTCTATGACCAAATTCATTGCATGTATAAAAATATCCATTGAAAGAGTGACCATACCTCATTGCATTTGGTTTTCTAACAGGGTTAGACCTTGAATTTTTTTTCTTTGTCTCCTTCATGTCTTCATGGGTACTAGATCATGCCTTGTCAGTCTACATGACTCTTCATGTGATCTTCTTTGAAACCTAAGCATATGTTTTTCATTGGATGATCTCGGATTGTTCAACATATCATCTAGAGCCTCAGAGAACTTTTCCAACCTCTCATAGTTATTCAACCTGATATATGCTCTACTCTAACTCTGATTTTAAGGATCTCAACTCATCTTCATAATGTTGCAATATTCTTCTTTAGCTCTTAGGGTTTTTTGTCACACTCCTAACTTGAGATTCTAACTCTTTGATGGATTGGACCATGCTAAAATTCCATACAGCTGATTTTATCTTTAAAAATATGGACCAAGGACTCTAAAAATTCAATTTTATTTCCTTTGACACATCAATGTTGTTTCAACATCAGATGATTTTCCCATTATTGTGCTTCAAGGATTTCCTCCAAGTGATTAAACTTTCTTCAAAAGGACCTTGCTCTCGATACCAATTTTTAGAAGCAAAGAGACTGAGAGGAGGGTGAATCAATCTTATAAAACATTTACTTCATTTACCATAGCTTACATTCATCAATTAAATCAACCATTCAACATACATAATCAATATGTGAGCTTATTAAGTGTGTAACAACCATCCAAAAGTGCAAGAGAAGAGATATACAGAGCAAGTACACAATATATAATGTGGGAAACCCTCAAGGGGAAGAAAACCCACTAAAAATTTCTATATATATTATTTAATACAAAAGTAACTTATGTTGAATATAAATCATCACACGATGTTTAGTAGGACACCAATCCTACAAGGAGCACCAACCACTGATTTAGTGAGGCACCTAACCCTACAAGGAGGCTACAATCCCATAATATGATCAAGCCCCAACTAAATCCACCTGAAGATGAATATCACTTAATGATTTGTTTCTCCAACAACTGATTGTGATCACTAGTTCAGCTCCTCACACTCAAAAATTCTCTCAAACCTTTCTTTCTTATTCTTCACTCAAACTTGCATCTTCATTTTCCGATTAGGTCAAGTGCCCTTTAAGCCTTGTTCCTCTATTATTCTCAATTCTTCATTTCTATTCTCATCTCCTCCCTTAACCCCTCTAACTTCTTCTTTCACCTTCTCTATTTCATTCACATCCCCATAATCTCTACTTGTTATAATGAGCTAATATAACACACTTTTATACTTGACTCTTACTTACAACACCATATAGGTCGGCCAAGACCAATAAGGTCAAACATAAAAACATGAAAAACACTTCTAAAACATCATATAATTCACTTAAAAGGACCAAGTAGGTTGGCAAGGACCTAAACACACCAACTTGCACAAGGCTACTCAATTAGGCCTAAAACTAGGTCTCCATCTCCAACGAATGGATCTTAAATTTATCAAGAACATATAAGTTTCACCAAGGCTCCACCAGATCCAAAGAATTCAAGGAAATCCTATAAAACCTTCTACATACTCAAGAACATATGTATCATCTACCATCACCATGAAGCACACCAAGAAACAAACAACGCCATCTAGGTCTCAAGCACCTAATTTTCATTCTCAGAAAGTGAGAAACCTCTCATAGGAAATAACTTAGCATGGCACAAGAAGCATATCAATCGAAAGGTTTCATCATCAAGCACGTGGAAAAACTCATGAAATCTAACAAAACAAGGCATAAGGCTTCCAAACACTTCAGTCTCTAAAACTAGTCAAAACTGGGAATTAGGTCTCAAGAACCAGTCTTGAGCACAACATGCACAAATACCTCCAAGTCCACTTCCAAGAACTAAAACCACTTGTAAATATTCACTATAATCCCTTCCAACATTCTAAAGCACCCAAAACCATAAGTCACATGGAAAAAAATTACTTTTCATACTTGTTCCATCATACCTTCTTGGTAAGCCTTATAGGGCTAATTATACCATTAGGGATTGATCCAAAAACAATCACTCAAGATCTAACCAATGAAAAAAACACACCTCATATCGGATGTCACAAATCTATCCAATTCTATTATATACTGCTACAAAATGTAAAACACTAAGACTCGTATCAAACCTTAATGGCTTGATTTTAGCCCTTAAGGACAAAAGCAGTAGGATACATTGGAGGACCTATTTCTCTCATTTCATATACTGAACTTGCCCAAATATTTTCATGAGAAATTATAACACCTATCAATATTTATGGAACACTTTTTTTTATTTCATGAAACATTCAACTCTGATCTCAAACAACAAATCTTCATGAAACAAAGATATTTTTGTACCTTATCATCTGACCTGGAACATGAGACCACCACCAAAATGATCTGTAAGGGGTTCTCTTCATGCCTAAGTCATCATATCAGTTTATTAATACATTTTATGGACATACCCATCCTTTATTCTCCACCACTTTAAGACTAGGGTTTTAGCAAGGGGTTTGACTTGTTTATCCTTTTAGCAATGGTTCATAAAAACCTAATGTCTATTTGACCTCATTATTTTTGAAAAATGATATTATTTCCACGTAAAAACATCCCCCAAAGGCTCATGACTCGATGCATACTACACACACGTGGGTGATCAAAAGAAGTTGACCTATCGAGATGGGTTTTGCTTTCTAAGAGCTTGATAGAGACAAAAGTAAGTTTTCGTGCAATTTCTTCACTTTCCTGACCTAAAAATTTTCCCAAAGCACTGTATATATCTCCTCCAATATTCCACACTCTCATCCATGCCCTACAACCTATGAATCTCTCCAAGCACAAGAGTTTGCCTTGTCTTTCTTGACTAGTCTTCAAAAACTTACATCAAAATGACCTTCGACTAATAATTGAATTGTAGCCTTATACCTCTTTCATACTTGATATGTACTCTCAAAATGCTCCAAAAATGCTTTTCATGACCTGGATTTATTCAATATCCAGTCTATCATGTCATCCACTATGCACTAGGTCTAGGATTGTATCAACACATATCACACTGAGACTGACTTGTTTACCATCATGCATACCTACTAACACCTTTAACACGTGTCAGTGACCATGTTAGACCTTATACATGCATTGAACAACCATTGGATCTCATACACAACACTCACTTGCTTGACCATGACACAACAACATCATGACACCTCATCTCTTCACTATCAATTAGCCTTCATCTTATTATATGAATGACACCTTATAGAGACACCTAAGCTATGTTGACACCCTTTTCCATCAAGGACACTTGACATCAATGACAACAACAAGACACAATGTGCAACATCCTAGGCAATGGAAACCTATATTTGATCGCAATCTTGTTAATGGATCTAGAAGCAACACACGTGTGTCATTTTTTTTCTCTCTTTGGTGTTAGTACTGTAGGTACCACACAATTTCTCAAACATTCACACACTAGTCCTTTATCCCAAAAAAATTACACTTGTCTGCGTACCTTTACATTCTCTTCTAGAGTCCTTTTATACGGTGCTTTGTTTGGAAAACTTGATCTGGGTATCAGGTTAATCTAGTGATTGATATTGCATATTGGCGGTAGTCCTTATAGAAAATAATCCATCATGATTTCCATAACTCTTCTAATATTTGACACACTTTTGTGGGGACTTCTCATTCCTCAATGAAATCTTCATGCACTTCCTTTGCTACCAGTGCATAAGATGCATTTTCTTCCTCAACATCCCACAATTATTCTCTTCCTGACATAAGTACTACCCTTGCACAAACTCCACTACACAAGTATCCTTCATATTTTTCCTTTAATGGTGACAATTTGAACTTGAGTCCATCCTTCTTAATGCGGATAACATTTCTGCATTGATCATGAACAACCTCCATATCATACTACCAAGGTCTAACTAGCAATAGGTGGAAAACACCCATCAACATTACATCACACAAATCTTCATTGCAATATTTTAATTTCACTGAAGACAAGATTTTTTGTGCTCCCACTATCGACAATCACCTTATAGTATTTCCCTCTTGACTTGTAGATTATTCTAAACAAATTCTTTCTTTCCTCGGGCTCATCCACTCCTCGCATTGTCTTCAAAAATACCTTTTCTCATCATTAGAGGTTCTCCATTCTCTTGACCTTATGAATATTCTATAAATCCCATTGATTTTGCATTATCGTGTGCTATGTGTGCATTCTTTTCTATGCACCTACTCATAACTTCACTTATTGTACTTGAACATTCAAATGCACGTTGTCCAATGGTTCCACACTTGAAACACATTTTGAAGAATCATCTCCCTCTTCCTTGGATAAATCTTATGCGTCCTTTTGAAGATTACGACACTTCATCATCTTGTGCACTATCTTAGGTACATGTGTGTGCACTGTTGTGGTCATCTTCTTATGGCTTACTATATCCTAGGTTGCTTCCACCTCTACTGCGTAAATTGTGGCTTCCTCTTTTAGTTGCACTCTAGTTCTTGCACACTAACTTTTATTCCACCTTTAAGACTATTTTATAAGCTTCCTTCACTTTCTAGATGCACAAAGGTTGATCTCTTCTTGAATGCCTAACTTCGAGCCATTAATATATCATGTAACCTTCTCCCGGTTGACTTCCAAGTGTCCATATCGTATCATGATCAAAAAATATGTGTAGTCTTTCACTAATATCTCCTTCTACTTCAAGTTTTATAACCTCTTAAATAAACACATTTGGTATTCAGACGATACACACTTACTCTTCATTTTTGTGATCATGTGATCCCAATGTACCATCTTGTCTTTGCCTCTCCTTCTCTTATTTTGCACATCCTTCCATCATAATTTTGAATGCTCCTTCAGATTGGTTTGCACCATTTTGACACGTTGCAAGTCAACTATCTCCTCGAGGTTGAAGTATTGTTCCATGCTTGTGAGTCAGTCCAAAAATTCTTCTGGGTCCAATCTTCCATTAAAATATGAAACATGCATTCTTGGCCCATGGCCCATTCTCAAAATTTCTTGTAACAATTGTACTTCTCTTGCAACAATAGCTTCCTCTTCACCTCACTCTTCCTCTTCAATGGATCCTTCATTTTGTGTGCCTCCTATGGTTACAAATTCATCATCACTTTGTGCATCTGGCGCCACAAATCCTCTTCGTTAGTCTTCTTCAATGACCTCAAGCCTAGTACTTACACCCCTTAGTTTTGTCATGGATTTTTAGTGCTCCCATATGGTTGTGTTTGCTACAATTTTTGCACTCACAATTCCTACATTTTCGGATCTCCTCGGTGGCATATTTGATCCTTTGACTAGTCCTCACACTTCCTAACCTATCTCTAAGGTATGTAGTCACGCTCTAATACCACTTGATGGTATGCAGGCTCGAGATGATTGAGTGTCGTTTGTAGAGCTCAACACAATGGAAATTGACTCTAACACAACACAAATTTCATTGGATTAAGTCCTTAACAAAATCTAAAATCAATTTCCCTATATTAGGGCATTTACAAATCTGGTAACAAACTTAAGAACTACAAGGGGTGGTTTTTATAAACTACTAAAAATTCCTTTCTCCATAGTTTTCAGCAAGGGCGTGATAGCTCTCAAGGTTCACCAGAAGCTTTCAAATGAAACATTGGGTAGGATTTTATAGATTTTCCATCCCACCCATTTGGATTTTTGAATTTCCTTGTAGAATCCTCCCCTTATCCCACTCAAAATAAAATTTTAATTTATGTGCATTAATGGTGTCCAACAACCCTGTTCTAGTTGTTGAGAGACATCCATCGGGAAATTCCCACATTACTTGTTTAGTTGGTGGTCTTAGTCTTCACCTACCACCTTGGTTTTCTCCCTTGTGTAATCATGAGCACCAATTCTTTTCACCACACCAAAACTTACACACCTTGATTTTACGAGCTCTTCACATTCCCTACCATTGTGTAAAACATTTGTGCATAGTCTTACCTTTATTCTTGATTGACTTTAACAACCGTCTACGTGCTTTTTTTAAATTATTGGTAAATAGTTTTTTGAAAGTGACTGTACCCTTGTACAAAAAATGCTCAAAATCTAGATATCACAATAAAAACATACCAAAAATTGATCAAAATCAAGATGTTACATGAGAGCATAGCTGTAGTTAAACAACTGCATGGAAAAATACTAAAAAAACAACAAAACTACATATCCACAACAAAAAACAATTAAGCAACTACTAATCTGTCAGTATACTGCAAGCCTGCAAGTAGCTCATCACTTGGATGCTTTGTCAATTTTTTGGTTCAATTCCTATAGAGCATTGAATAATGCAATAGTTGTAACCTGTGAGGGGTCATTCTTATCAACCTGACAAAATACTTGATTTGGAGTTGGTCCTTGCCCCCATATGTTTTCAGGAATATTGCTTAACATGCAGACATTCTTGACTTGTTGTTCAAAAAAATTGAAAACAAATTTGAGAGCTATGAGATTAAAATCTTGTCTACTTCTCACATTCACCATCTTTTTGTCAAGGGAGATGAGATTTTTGTAAATCTCTTGAATCTAACTTTTAGCAAGTCCATGTCCCTCTTCCACTTTCCTCTTCCCATCTTTTCTTGACAACTACTTCATTTCTTTCTTTAAAGCCTCAAAATCCTTCTCAATCTCATCAATCCTCTTCTTTATTTCTCCATCCTTCTCTAAAATAGTACTAATTTGTCTAGGGTTACTGTTTGCGCATTTCACTACCCAGCCAAAATTCTAAAAATGCATGTAGAGCTTTGAATTCCCCTAATGCTCCTGCATTACATTCGTGAAAAGTTACAAAGTACATATTTGAACCCAGACTACGGGACACGAGTAAACACTAATAAAATAATTTATAGGGTGGTGAAGGACATTAAACATCAACAAATAACACTCCACCGCATAGTGAAAGCATGGAAGATGACACACCAAAGGAAATGGTTCACCAAGAGTTAAATTGAGAAAAAGTTCCTACACCTGGTCAAAAATCTGGGAGCAAGGGGCCCACTACTTATTAAAGGAAGAATGATCCAAAGCATAAGTTCTGAAAATATATTTTTGGAAAGTATTGAAAATTGTTTTTAGAAGTCTTTAGCCAGATTTTAATACATACATTGTGGGGGGTCTTCGAAGCATTTTTGGGCTTTGGGATGTACACTGATAGCCGAAGTGTTATGGTCACAGTAACCGGATTTTTCAAGAAATTAGGAAATTCAGTCACCCGTTCTACATATCATGTGACGCCCTTCATTAAATGGGTAAATGGGCTAGGAGAATTAACCCCATATAAGAAAATCACTAAATCTTAATCTCCATATTTCAGGGTGTTCTGAATTCCGTCTTTCATTCGAATCCATCCCTAAGGTGGATACGAATGGTCTATGAAGGATGGCCATTTGTTCCCCTCCATAACATTTGTATATGTACATATATATGATGTATTTTTGTATGTCTCCATTGTATAATGTATATAACACCTTGTTTGTGTGTGTAGAGATATGATCTCTGAACATTACTTATCCCCTTATGGAGTTTGTCAATTTTTACTCATTTAGATTTACAATACACACATGAATTTAGGTTTACAAAGTCTTTCATTAAAAATTGCTTGTCATGAGCTAATTATAGCCCATGCACCCCATTGTCAAAGTGTGTTGTCCATCGAGTTACACTGCTAAAAAAGATCAACGACATGGACAAAGACAAATGTTAGTGAATAACAACTTTTCACTATCATCTCATAAGAAGCTTAGGGTTTCAATATGAATAACAAAAAGGATAGGAAGCCAATTTTAGTGTAATTGACTTCATGTAATAACTGAGGATGGGCCATGACATAAGAAGTATTACTTGGTGGCCAATCTGAAATTTTCTTACTTTGCTTGCAAACTATGGAAAAATATTCACTTCGAGTTGTAATTAGTAATGAGGATATGAAAAGCCCCGTATAAATTGTATAGTAGTAGAGATGGAGAAGTAAATATTGTAATATTTGAATGGTGATTTTGGTTGATTCAAAACTTGAGGGTTTTGGATTAAAAAATTGTTCAAAATAAGATTGTGCCAGATGTACTAACATGGAAAAACTATCTCTAAATTACGATGTATGTTGCTTAGCAAAATTATGATTTACATGTTTAGCTTATCATTGCAAGGAAAAGTATAACTCTTCGCCCTTGTGGGTTACATCTACTTCGCATAATCTTTTAAAAATATTAAGAGACATCTATAATAACGTGTAAACTCACCGAATACGAGGTGATTCATCTTCCCTTTGAATTACATATGCATAAAAATTTCACAATTTAAAAACGATATTATTACATTATTTTGCATAGACAACACTAGTAAAAAATTACAATTTGAGGACTTTGTAGAAGTGGATTGATAGGGGTCAAATGAATTAAAAAATTTCCCCAGCCTTTCACCATATTCTGCATGTTCCAATATTTTTCAAACATTTTGAATTGAGTCAATTGGAGCTATGGTGCAAAATTTATGACTCCCGGAAGTTATTCCCCACTAGAATTACCATGGTTGGGTTTTTCTCATAGATCATTCCTCCAGTTCCTTTGAAGCATTGGTCCCCAGTTTCACCAAGGGGTTCCATCAAGTGTGGAATTATTTTATTTATCTGGTATACAGTGAGCCACTCACCTTGATTAACATATTTCCTTTCTTGATCACTCGATAAAAATAGGACATCCTCTAGTGGTCCTTTTCCAAGTGTCCACAATCTGAACCTTCTTCAACTAGAGAAAACCATTTTTTATTGAGTTTAGATATTTCTAATTGTTATGCTATGACCAAGAAGTTGTCCAAAATAGGTGTGTGATATGGTTTGAGGAGTTCCACATTGAAGATAGGATGAAACCAAGGTAGGGTGGAATATGAAACTCGAAAGCATTTTCATACTTGTCAATTGGTGAAAGTGTAAGGATCTTTACCATAGAATGTGCAAACCTTTCTATGTGGCATGTAAGCATTTCCTTCTATAAGCTAATAACCAAAATATTATCACCAACCACTGAAATATGTGGAACCTAATAGACATAAAATAATTGGTGTTTACACAATATTAATACTTCCGTAAAATATTATGGACTTGATTTTCCCTTGTCACTAATGTGACATTCAACAAACCTTGTTGCATTTTCTACTTCATTTTTTCCATGAGTCGTGTATTTCATTGTATGCATCTAAAATGGCATACATTAATAGGTTCATAGGCTAGAATCCATAACAAAATTGAAACCTATTGTGCTTGGTGGAGCTGTGAAGGGCCCAATTGTATCAATGATGTGTGTAGGGCAAGGCCTCATCCCATGTACATGGGTGTTTAGAGTGATACATACTGCTAAGCATGTGGATAAATCAGGAGTTCACCAAATCTTTTTTTTGTTATTTTCTGTGGGTGGAAGGATGTGGAATTCATCAACTTAGTGTCCAACAATTCCCCATAGGGTGGACTATATGATATGCTCAAGATAATGTTGTCCCTATCAAAAATGATAGACTTCTAGAAGCCCAATGAGGTGATCATCTACATGAAACTACAGAAATATTTTTTTTGCAAGAAATGATTTAGCCATTTTAGAAAATCTGATCAACTATGATGAAAACACAATCATTTCCATGTTTTGAAGTTGGAAAACCTAAGAGGAAGTTATTGAGATGGAAGCCCTTCATTGTTTGGTTTCTCGAAAATGGTGTATACAATCCTCATTTCTTATTAGATGGTTTAAAATCATACAAGGGGTGCAATATTTATATGTACTTAACCACATCATTGCTTAGGTTGGGCTCATATTTAAAATTCATTTTGAATGTACTCTCAATGTTTTAGTATGTACATACCAAAGTGTCTTTAAATCCTTCTAAATATGTTCCTCCTATATCATCTTGGTGTTGTTCACCATTTGGAACATGGATGTGTCCCATGTGGCAGACAAGGTTATCTTGTAGATAGAAATTGGGGACAACTTTCCTCCTCGAATAGCCTGATATGTATGAAGAAAATTCAGGATCCATCTCATATAAAGTGAACAACATGAAGTATCATTTCCTCATAGGTCAAGGATAGTTGTGAGGGCTGAAATCAGAAAGCTATAATTAAATCTTTGTTGTTTGAATTGGAACTTGCCTTCTTATGTTTTATTATCAGGTGGAGATGGACAAGTTGCAGGTAGATTTGTGCCCGCTTGTAGGTGTCTTTCATTTCTTAGTTCTTATCTGCATCTAAAGGAACTCCAATGGTTTTTGGTCATCTGTGGATGAGCAACCTCTCCTCCCCCATAGTGTATAGTTTCCATTGCTTGCAGTGATTGGACGATGGTATAAAGATCCTTATTATATGTTGGGTACTTCCTGACTATGTATCATTAAATTTTTCACTATGATAAATGTAACAGGGTGGCCATGTTGTATGATAACAACTCCCAAGGCATACTCAGATAAAAATGATATTCATCAATTTACTCAATATATTGTTGCAAGTTAGGTAAGTTAGAGAATAGGGGCCGAGCATAACCTTTCTTTCATAAGTTTGATTTCAAATAGGTATTTTACTGCACCTCCCCCCCATCAGAATATAGCCTTGTTTCCTCCTTTACTCACTTGGTTCAGTGGAAAAGAAATATGTGAAAATCAGACAAAACGGTGATAAAAATTGGCAAGACCCAAGAAGCTATAGAGTTTGTTTAAGAGTGTTTGAGAATAGGCTATTTCTGAATAAGATTGGATAAGATTTCTTTGGGTCAACATGGAAGTCCATTCAAAATGTACCCTAGGTACTGAACCTTCCTCATCCCAAATGTGGATTTTTCTATATTTGGATACAACTTGTGCTTTTGAAGGGTTTGAAGTACTTCTTGAACATTTTATAAATGTTTCTCCCATATTTGACTATAGATGATTATATCATCTAAGTAGACAACCAAGAAGGAATTGTTGTGTAGGGCCATATGATGTCATCCATCATCCTCATGAATGTTGCAGGTCATTAGTTAGTCTGAAGGAATGCCCAACCAGAATATAACTTTTCGAGACTTAAATGCAGACCAAACATCGGTCAAGGCTTGATGGGAAAGTGATAGTCAAACTTTAGATCAATTTTGGTGAATAATTTTACACCGTAAAGTTGATCCCAAATCGTCAATCCTCGAAAGGGGGTAGTGGAATTCTTCACATTAATTTTTTTTAAAGACCGAAAAAATATTCAATGTATATAAGAGTCTCCATGTTCCATATTTCTTTGGTGCCAAGACAATTGAACTTCCACAGGGTGAAAGATTGGCCTAAAGTGTAAACTTTTGAATCGATTCTTGGATTTCCTCTTGATCTCTTCATTTTCAATGACTGACACGTGATACACAAGGTTGTCTGGGTAAAGGAGATCACGAGACCAAATCAATAACATGTTTTACCTCGCACTAATAGGTGGCAGTTTCCTGTGGCATGATCAAAGAATAGATCATCATACTAAGCTATGATTTGGTCCATTTGATATATTGTGGTACTGAATAATGTGTTCAAGAAAGTCACAACAACTTTCTCTGTAGTTTCCTGATCATTAGGATGACGAAGATGCTTTGTTTTTTCACCAACAGTTCTTACAAAGAGGTTTCACTATCCCATAGAAAATCTTATGAAGTTGGAGGGAATTACCTCGTGTGATCCAATTGTGAAACATAAGGAATCCTGTGATAGGTTGTGGAGTTATATTTCTTCACAGTGAGAATGCAATGGATAAGTGGGTAACACAGTAACCACATGGCTAAAGTGGAACCATCGATCAGCAGTAGGAATCGACCATCGGTCAGGATAAAGGGGAACCGGCCATGATTCAGGGTCTAATCAGCGCCGGTTACCTGTGCATGAAATTTTAATTATTTAACTCACAGGAATTAGATATAGATTTTGTCATAAAGCAAATCTAATGGATGTAATTGCATATAGCTATGGTGCCCTAAGTTTATATACGCCTATATAATCATGAAATCTAGGGTTTAGAAGTGTTACGATTAAGAGAAGGATTGCAGTTAGATCCTTGATTATCCTAGTTGAGAGAATGATGATGATGAAGAAGAAGAAAAAGAAATAACATGTTACTTGTAGACAAAGTCTTCCATGGAGAGAAGCTGGAGATGGAAAAAAGGTACAACTATGGCAGGTACATCTGAATGGTGAGAATATGGTAACGTCTTATATTGTATTTCCTTTGTATAGTTCTTGTCCTCATTGTAATGGCTTGCATAGTATGCAAAGCACATTGAGTTTTTTCTTGTAGATCCACATGTTGGTGAGATCTTGTATTGTAGCTTCTTTTTATTAGATCCATAGGTTGTTTTGAGATCTTGTATTGTCATATGCACAGGGTATTGTGATATCTTGTATTCCATAGATCCATGAGATCATGTTGTATTGTTGATCCATGTAGATTTAGATATTGTAGAGGAGGTTGTATTCATGTTTGTACAAGTTGATGTGATGATGGAGAGACAAAATTACTTCTTGGTGAACAGTTATGGTTGCACATTGGTAGACCCATGTGAGAGTTCTTGTTGCAGATTCACAATGTGAACTTGGTAGCAGTTTAGAGATGCAGTAGTTCACTAGTAGATGTTAGAGATCTAGGGGAGACTGGTGGTGGTATGGAGGCATGGTTGTAGTGTACTCATGGAGATCTGTTTAGAGATCTGGAGGAGGAGATACTCTTGGATAGATGTATTGTACTCTTGTGTAGAAGAGTTGGTTTGTAATCTCTTGTTATATTATATATATATGAGATCTCTATCTTTGGTGGACTAGCCCACATTGGGTGAACCACGGTACATGCTGTGTTATGTGTGTGTACTTTTTGTGTGATTTGGATTATTCTAGTTTATACTTCCACTATTGTAGATTTTTGGGGAATTTTTTAGATATTATGTGCATGATTTTGTTTGTTATTAAATCATAACACTATTCCACAATCCCGAATTCCTAACACTCCCAATGGTAATGCTTAACCTTTGAGGTTGTGACTCATAGATGCCATGTCTAGCCCAAATGAATGAATGGCCCAGGACACACATCATAGACGTCCAATGGAACAACATCACATAGGAATTCATCATGGAAGGTTTTGATTACATATGGGAGGAGAACATTGTTGTGTGACATGGAGATACTCTTTCTGGGTTCAACCACCTGATACTATATGGCCGGGGATGTAAAATTACAAGAAGGTTAACAAATTTCCACAACATCGGTAGAAATTAAATTCTTTTGACTTCCACTATCAAGAATATAATGCAGAGGCTTACCCTTTACCCAAAGCTTGGAGTGAAATATTCTTTCCTTCTCATCTATCTTCTTGACTTGTGAGGCGGAAATCCTCATATCCGGTTCAACATCTACAATTTTATCTTCTTCATATTTTGACCTCGAGGTGTGTCACCAGTGGGACACCAAGTGCTTGAAAATGATGACTCGGTTAGTAGGAACTTGATGGCTCGACATTATTCCTTGGAATGAAAATTAATCTTGTGGAGGTCCCACCACTTCCATGTCATTCTCCTTTTGTTTTTTATTTCCTTGTGAGTCCTTCTACTTCCAACTCTGACCTTGGGTCTAGCCTTCTTTATCATTTTTCTCCCTCAAAGGCTAGTTCTTTGAATTTTTCTTTATATGCTTTTGTTCAATCTTGATCGCAAACTTGTACACCTCACCAAGGGTATGAATTGAAATAGGTCCATGTCCTCCTATTTTTACCATTGTAGGCCACTATGATATTTTAGGATCTTGTGTTTTTTTGTGTCTTGAATGCCCAATTCTTACAAAAAGAGAATGAAAATTAATTAGTATAATCTTGAACTCATTGGTCCTTACCTTTTCAGAGTTTCTACCACTATATGCATAGATCATCATAGGATCCAACAGGGTAGTATTCTTCCTTTATGGCATCCATAAAATCACCCCATGTTGGCTCCTCTACAATGCCCAATTCCATACCTATTGATTCCATTCTTGTACAACCCCCACCAATTTTTGACAGAAAGTGACGATTTTAAGAGAGAAAATGTTATCTTCCCTTTATCGGTGAATTTATTGACAAAAAAAGGAGGATAATTGGTCCAACCAATTCTCTACTGCATCAGACTTTATTTTACCATCTACAAATAGGAATATAAAAATTTACTTGAACCTTGAAGGGTGTTGGGGAACTGAAACGTTTGGATCGCAGAGGAGGATGCAAGATTTCCCATGTGTAGTTGTTGAAGGATCTGGGTGAATTTTTGTAATGGTTATCCCAAATTTACCCCTTGGTTAATTTAGATAAACTCATTATAAATGGATATGGAATTTAAAACTATGAATGTGTAGACGGCCATCAAATTTAATGTCAGGTATCAGCAAGGCCACGTGTCATCATTCTGTGAGTTTTGGGTCCATGGGAAAAATCTTACTCGGGGAGTTGCGTAAAAGGTTGGTCGAGTTGGTGATGAGCTAGTTGGGTCGATACTGATTTGAGCTGATGGGCGAGTTGAAACGGTGCGGTGAATTGAGTTGGTGGAGCGATCTATGTGAATTGAGATAACTTGATGAGTTAAGGATATCTCATTCGAGTCATTTAATGAGCTAGGAGATTTCACCCCATCTGTAATATCAAAGGATGATATCGATCGGTAGCATATTAATATGCTACTGACTAGAAGGAGGTATGGATGCTAACGACAGGTAACAAGTAAATATGCTACCAGCCAGAAGTAGGTTCAAATGCTATTGATCGGTGGCATGTAAATATGCTACTAGTCAATAGCATGAGTGGGAGCATAGACAATGGGTCACAACACAGGGCAAGTGGGTCAAGGCCGACGGAGGTGGTATAAAAACGCTATTGGCCGGGTAGCATGAAACATTTCTACCATCCAATGACATAAAATCCATGCTATCAGTTGGTAGCATGGGAAAATATGGTTGAATGGATAGTAGAGAAATAAACGGAAAGGAATATGCAACTGGCCAATAGTAAGAAATTGTGCTACCGGGCGACACAATGAAAATTGAATCTATCGTCCAAACGAAGGAACGAGATGCAATTGATCCTCAACAGGAGCATTAGAAGTGATCCAGGAATTAATGGACATTATACAAAGTAGCTTAACTACCTGTTAGGAAATTAATGCCCGGTAGGTGAGAGCTCATTTGTTATATATATGTAAAATTTTCTCATTTGAAGGGGGTTGAGTTTTTCTTTATTGTATCGACGCCATGCCAAAATGGTGGCTGACTTCCCATGGGTTCTATTCCTCAAATATGGCCTATGTAATATAATCTTGCACCTTTTACAATAAATATAATAGAATTGTGCATATTTTAATCAATTTAAAAAAATATATGTTTTGTCTGCCCTAGCTATTTTTAGTTGCATTCTTTCCTTTCCTTTTATTTCTTGGTATGTTGTGTGCATTTGTGCTTGCAAGTTCAATATTTTTGTGTTGTAAATGTGTGAGCGAGTGGAGTCTGCATGGTTTTAGAATTGTGGCATGTTTTCCTGCCCTCTCTCCCATATTTCCCTCTTTCCTTCCCCTCATGGAGAGAGCTCAAACACACCCCCTTTTTCTAGTGTTACCACCACTTCTTTAGTTTATGATTTCCCTTTCTGCATCTCTCTCTCTAATCCTGGTCCCTTGGAATGGTTAGTTTATGATTAGTTAGTTGCATTTCCCTTTCTAGGAGTAGGTTTAGTAGTAGGATTAGGTAGAGAAATTTGACCTTCTCCGGAGGTCTATCTCAAGTAGCAAGTCCCACAACTTGAGACATGGTCTCATATTAGCGAAAGTACAGAACTTTAATAAACAGATCTTAGGGTGCTAATTTTTTACTCCAACAGTAACATCTGCTCCATTTTCTCCATGAGAACTTCATTCACCATTTTATTGAGAGGATCATTTGTCTTGGTGTTGTTGAGTTATGGAGCTCAATTACTTCAAATTAGCATGTTGTATTAAACTTCCAAAAAAGCACAATAACTGGCATCGGTTATGGAGGGACCGGCATCAGTTAGGTAAGGAGAAACCGACATCGGTTAGGGCTAACCAATGTCGGTTACTTGTGCATGAGTGTTTTATTTAACTCATGGGAATTAGATCTAATTTTAGCATTAAAGTAGATCTATTGATTGTAATTGCACGACTAAGTGCCCTAAGTTTGTATATGCCTATATAAGCATAAAAGCTAGGTTTTAGTAAAAGGATTGAGAGAATTGATGATTATTGTGAAAATAATTGTGTGAGAGAAAATTCTTGGAGAAGGAGAAGCTTGAGAGAAAGAAAGTATTGTACATCTGAGAGGTGTGGAAGATTGTAGATCTTCAATTGTATATCTTCTAAAAGCTTTGGATAATAGATTGGCTTGTTTCTTGGTGGATGTAGCCCACACTAGGTGAACTACATTAAATCTGGTGTTGATTTATATCTCTTGTTTTGTATATTTATTCTGGTAGAATATCCTTTTTTATTGCATGTATGCTTAGATCTGATATATTATCTGTACAACCTTGTGCTAACCCCAACAACTGGTATCAGAGTTTTGTTTGATGGTTTTGTGTGTTGACAGATTTACTCACAAAGGGTTTTCTGATTGAGTGGGAGCTACAACAATGGCAAAAGAAAACAAATACAAGGTAGAGAAGTTTGACATCTGAAATTATCAATTATGGAAGATGCAGATTGAGGATTATCTGTATCAAAGATATTTGTACTTAACATTGGATGAAAATTCTAGACCTATGAACATGACTGATGAAGAATGGAAATTCTTGACAGAAAGGCTTTGGGATCTATAAGATTGAGCCTAACAGCATCCGTGGCTTCCAATATTACAGAAGTGACTTCTACGGTAGAGTTAATGAAATATCTTGCTAATTTATATGAAAAACCTAGTGCTTCAAATAAAGTTTATTTGATGAAGAAACTATTTAGTTCTAATATGCATGAAGGTGGATCTGCATCTAGTCATTTAAATGATTTTCAATCTATTGTAAATCAGTTAAAATCGGTTGATATCCATGTTTGATGATGAAGTGAAAGCACTTTTATTCTTATGTTATTTTCCTGATAGTTGGGATAACTTGGTAATGGTTGTTAGTAATACAATCATCTACTAATAATATTTTGAAGTTTGATGATGTGGTTAGTATAATCTTGAATGAAGAAATTCATAAGCAAAAGTACAAAGGAATCATCATCTGAGAATGCTTTGAATGTAGAAAGCAGAGGCAGGAAGAAGGAGAGATCCAAGAGTAAGAATAATGGGAAATCAAATTCAAGGGATGAAGATCTAAATCCAGAGGTAAGGGAATTACTTGTTTGAAATGTGGAAAGAAAGGACATGCAAAGAAAGATTGTTGGTCAAAGGATAAAGAGAACCAACACCCAGACAAAGGTAAAGACAAAGTAAAGATAAATAAAGAGGCAAATATTGCAGCAGAGGTAATGCAAGATGCTCTTATTCTTTCTTTGGATAATAGAATAGAATCATGGGTTTTAGATTCAGGAGCTTCTTTCCATGCAACCCCTAATAAGGGTTATTTCAGAAATTATTTCTAGGGCAATTTTGGACATGTTTATTTGGGTGATGATGAACCTTGTAGTATTACTGGTAAAGGGGAAGTTCATCTAAAATTGTAGAATGGAAATACATGGGTATTGAAAGATGTGAGGCATGTGCCAAGCCTCAAGAGGAATTTATTTATGTAGGGCAACTAGGTGAAGTTGGTTACATGGTTACATTCACAACAGACTCTTGGAAAGTCATCAAGGTGTGATTTTGTTGTGGCAAGAGGTAAGAAGGTAGGAACGTTATATTTATCTACCTGTGTTATTGATTCATTTTCTGTGTTATCTACTTCAAATTTAGATGCATGCATGTGGCATAATCGGTTGGGCCATATGAGTCAAAAAGGAATGAAGATCTTAAAGGCTAAGGGTAAGTTATCATATTTGAAATATTTAGATCTTGATTTATGTGAGCATTGTATCTTTGGAAATAAAAAGAGAGTGAGATTTCTCAAAGTTGGGGCAACTAAGAAGGAGCAAAAATTGGAGCTTGTACACTCAGATGTGTGGGGACCAACCCAGGTAGCTTCTCATGGAGGATCCCAATATTATGTTACTTTCATTGATGATGCTACAAGAAAGGTATGGGTTTATTGTATTAAACATAAATATGATGTTTTTGAGACTTTTAAAAGATGGAAAGCCCTTGTTGAGAATGAATCAAATTCAAAGTTAAAGTGCCTTAGATCTGACAATGGTGGTGAATATTATAGCAAGGATTTCAATGATTATTGTTCAGTGAATGGAATACGTAGAGAAAGAACGGTTCCAAGAACACCACAAGAGAATGGTGTTGCAGAAAGAATGAACAGGAAAATCATGGAACATGCTAGAAGTATGAGGATACATTCTGGATTGCCCTTGCAGTTTTGGGAAGAAGAAGTTGATACAACGGTTTATTTGATTAATTATGGGCCTTCAAGTTCACTAGATGGAGGAATACCAGAGGAAGCTTGGACTGGAAAAGAGGTAGATATTTCTTTTCTTAAATTTTTTGGTTTAGAAGCTTTTGTGCATATTGATAAGGAAAATAGGAAAAAGTTGGATGAAAAATCCAAGAGATGCACTTTCATTGGTTATGGATCTGGTGATTTCGGATTCTATTTTTGGGATTTAGAGAATTCTAAAATTATTAGGAGTTGTGACATTGAATGGAATGAAAAGATAATGTACAGGGATCAAATTTTGGTACCCAAGGATGAACCAGTTGAGAAGTTTGTGAATGAAAATGAACTCTCGGATTCAAAAATAATACCAACATAGTTACACAGTAACCAGTGTCAGTTGACCTCTGACCGACATCGGTCAGCTGAACCAGTATCGGTTACAGAAGATCCAAACCGGCATTGGTTAGCAGAACCGATGTGTCAGTTATAGGTGACTGGTGTCGGTCACTGTCAGAATTGGAAACAAATGTCCATAGGAGGTCCAGAATGACCCTCTGGTACCCCAAACTTCCTGTGAGAAGGTCACAAAGGGTAAGTAAACCTCCAAAAATATTTACACCTTCTCTATCTTATTTATTATTGACTGATAATGGTGAACCAGAAATTTTTGAAGAAGCAATGCAGGATAAGACCCACGTGTAGTGGGAGCATGGCATGGATGAGGAGATGGACTCCTTGGAACAAAACTAGACTTGGGATTTGGTTAAGTTTCCAGTAGGTAAGAGGACATTGCAGAACAAGTGGGTTTACATGATCAAGGAAGAAGAGGGTGGACAGAAAAGATACAAGGAAAGGCTTGTAGTAAAGGGATTTGCACAAAAAACAGGTATTGACTTTGGTGAAATATTTTCTCACTGTTGTTAAAATGAATTCCATACTGTATTGAGTTTTAGTTGTAGTACATGATTTCATTTAGAGAAACTAGATGTGAAGATGGCTTTCCTTCATGGTGATTTGGATGAAGATATTTATATGCAGCAGTCGCTTAGGTATGAAGTCAAGGGTAAGGAGAAATTAGTGTGCAGGTTGAAAAAGAGTCTATATGGGCTCAAGCAAGCTCCAAGGAAATGGTACATGAGGTTTGATAGTTTCATGCATGAGCATGGTTATTTGAGATGTGAATCTAACCATTGTGTTTATTTCAAAAAGCTTGAAAATGGGAGCTATATTATTTTGTTACTGTATGTGGATGATATGCTTATTGTAGGATCTAGTATGCATGACATTGGTGAGCTTAAGGGAAAGCTAGCTCACACATTTTATATGAAGGATTTAGGAGCTGAAAAAAGAATCCTTGGCATGCAAATACACAGAGACAAGAAGAATAAGAAACTATATTTTTCTCAGGAGGCTTATATCAATAAGGTGTTGGAAAGGTTTAACATGCAAGATTCAAAACCGGTGAGTACATCTATGGTTGGAAACTTCAAATTGAGAAAATATCAATGTCCTTCATCACATGAGGAGGTCAAATACATTACACGAGTACCATATGCTTCAGTAGTTGGGAGTCTCATGTATGTTATGGTTTGTACCAGACCAGACATTACATAGGCAGTGGGAGTTGTGAGTAGATTTATGGCCAATCTAGGTAAAGAGCATTGGAAAGTAGTCCAATGGATTCTCAGGTATTTGAGAGGGACATCTAGCATACAGTTATGTTATGGAGGTTTGGATATTTCTTTATGTGGCTATGTTGATTCGGATATGGCTAGAGATCTGGATGGTAGAAGGAGCACTACTGGATATATTTTCATAGTAGGTGGGATGATAGTTAGCTAGATTTCGAGATTGCAGAAGGTGTGGCTTTGTCTACTATAGAGGCAGAGTATGTTGCAGCTACAGAGGCTAGCAAAGAGATGATATGGATGAGTAGGTTCATGGAAGAGTTGGGAAAGGAGCAAGATGATTGCAAATTTTTTAGTGACAGTCAGAGTGCAATTCATTTGGAAAAGAACTCAGTGTTTCATTCTATGAACATGAAACACATTTAGTTGAGGTATCACTTCATATAGCAGGTATTGGAGGATGGGCAACAGAAACTGGAAAATATTCATACTAGTGAAAACCCTGCAGATATGCTAATGAATCCATTAGCAAAAGAGAATTTGGAGCTACACTCCACTTCTGTTAGTCTTCAAGTTTGAGACTTGAAGAGGAAGAAACAAAGCTAAGGAAAGGATCCAAGAATGATGTTGTACAGGTATAGTGCAGTAATTTATCTCCAAGGGGGAGATTGTTGAGTTGTGGAGCTCAATTACTTCAAATTAGCATGTTATATTAAACTTGCAGGAAATTATAGTAACTGGCATCAGTTATGGAGGGATCGTCATCAGTCACCTATGACCGGCATTGGTCAGGCAAGGAGGAACCGGCATCGGTTAGGGCTAACCGGCGTCGGTTACCTGTGCGTGGTGTGTTTTATTTAACTCACAGGAATTAGATCTAATTTTAGCATTAAAGCATATCTATTGATTGTAATTGCATGGACTAAGTGCCCTAAGTTTGTATATGCCTATATAAGCATAAAAGCTAGGGTTTAGAAGAAGGATTGAGAATTGATTATTATTGTGAAAATAATTATGTGAGAGAGAATTCTTGGAGAAGAAGGAAAAGCTTGAGAGAAAGAAAGTATTGTACATCTGAGAGGTGTGGAAGATTGTAGATCTTCAATTGTATATCTTTTGAAAGCTTTGGATAATAGATTGGCTTGTTTCTTGGTGGATGTAGCCCACACTGGGTGAACCACATTAAATCTGGTGTTGATTTATATCTCTTGTTTTGTATATTTATTCTGGTAGAATATCCACTTTTATTACATGTATGCTTAGATCTGATATATAATCTGTACAACCTTGTGCTAACCCCAACAGGTATTCTCTGTCATTTGAGGTCCCCTAGAACGACTAGTCAAATATTCTAAAGGATCTTGTGTGGACCACCCAAGCTTCTTATATCCCGGCCTCGTCCTAGGAATCATACACTCTCAAGGCACCTTCACTCTGATATCACAGATCCAAAACTTGGGGGTTTTGGATTAAATGAAAAATTAACAATTGTGCCAAATGTAAATAGAAAAACTATATTTGAAAAGAGATGTATATTGCTCAGAAAATTGTGATTACAAAAGTTATCTCTACAAGGAAATGTCTCTCTTCCCCTTACAAGTTACATATATATGAATTTTAGAAATATGAAGAGACATCTAGAAAAATGTGGAAGGTCACCAATCTCAAGAGAGACGAGGTGATTCACCTTTCATGAATTACATATGCAAAAGTTTCCCAAAATTATTATTTTTAGAAATTACTATTTTTAGACAACACTACAAAAATTATAATTTGAGGCTTTTATAAGTGTATTTTGGGGGTCAAACTTTTTCAGACAAAATTATGCACCCTTTCACCATATTCTACATGTTCCAATCTTTTTGACACATTTTGAATGGAGTCAATCGATGCTAAAGTGCAAAAGTTATGACTCTCGGAAGTTGCCCCATTAGAATTAACACATGGGTTCTTTTCTGGATCATTTTAATACTTGTCCTTGAAAAATATGAACAATATTTGCAAGAGTCTGTGTATTACAAGAGGAATGGGAAGCCTTGTGTGTGTGTATAGTAGATGTATTAATAGTAGTAGACATGGAATAAACATTGTAACACTTTGAAGGGGGATATGGGCTACCCCTAAAAATATAGGCATAGTAGTTCTAGCCAAATTGGAGGATGTATAATGAAGCACGTGACAAATAGACTTCTCATTAGATGTTTTTATCATGAGAGAGCTTAAAGACAAGGAATAGCTTGATAATTTGATCAAGATGATGGGGATAAGTAAGAAGGTCTTGACGAAAGTTAGACAAAATTTTAACTTGGTCGTGATCCGCATCATTAATTTCATCATCCAAAAGAATTATATGGGGGTTGTCTTGTGTTTCAAGTGGGTATGATGTAGGAGCATCATGGAATGAGAAACACTACATTGACAATCCTCCTTCTTGTCATGTTATTGATTTTTTGGAATGTGTTAGATTCTTTAGAGATTCCAAATGATTCATGGAAAGAAAACAATAAGGTTTGAAAGTTTGAATTTTCCTCATAATATATTTTTCCTCCAAAAGGGATTCAAATTATAAAAACTGGGGAAAAGTGAATATTGGTTTGAAAAGAACTTGAAAGGTGGATTAAAGGGGGGCTTTCAAGTGGGTTAGGTATATAGGCTTGATGTCTTAAGTTCCTAGTATGAATGTAAGCCAATGAAATGTTTGAAAAGTTGTAAAATACCTTAATATTTGAAAAATACATATGGGAAGAACTTGAAGTGACAAAATAGCAGTTACACTTCAAAGAGAAGTTACATGCATGAGTTATCATGGGATTTGAAGGTTAGAAATTCATAAGGAAGTGAAAAAATTCAAAGAGATGGAGAGTATGAAAAGGGGGAATTAGAGAACAAATATGTGGAAACAATTCCTCAAACCACAACAGTAGGAAACTATATAGCAGAATTATACTTGCAGAAATATAACAACATAAATAAATAATGCACAAAAGAAGACAAGACAAGATTTAACGTGGTTCACCCAATGTGGGCTACGTCCACCAAGAACTTGCTCAGATTTTATTATCAACAAGAGTAAAACAACTCTCACAATCTTCTCTCAGTTATGAACTCACAACAGAATTCCAAAGATGTTAAACCACATCTAAACCACAATTGACACCCAATTGCATAACCTTGATCACTCTTGATCACCTCTTGATCATTAAGACTCAAGACCTCTTGAACACTCAAGATATCTTCAAGATACCCTAACACCTCTATTTATAGGATTAAAATCCTTCTTAAGAAGTCCTAAAGCTGACCCTAGAAGTTTGAAAGTCGTGATCTTTCAACTTCCCACGGCTGGAAAAATTGTCCCGACGTTAACAACCAATTAACAACATGTTAACAACAACGTCGCAGCAATGACATAGTGACTGACAACATGTCACAGAAAACGACTGCAAAATGCTCCTGAAGTCTCCAAACTTAACCATTCAAGCTCCAACACTTCAACACTGATTCAAGAAGACCAAAAACAGGCTCCACACCCCAACAATCTCCCACTTGGAGACTGTTTCCACTGAGAAAAGTTCTTAACCCTTCATTATCAACCATGAAGGCCAATCAAAGTTGAACACAACTTCAACTTCTCCCTTGTGACCACCTTGGTCATCATATCCGTAGGATTCTGACTGGTATGAATCTTTTCTAGCTTCAACTTATCTTCTTCCAAAGTTGTCCCTGATGAAATGATATCTCAGCTGAATGTGCTTCATCCTAGAGTGGAAAGAGAGTTCTTCACCAAATGAATAGCGCTCTGACTATCACTGTGTAGTCTCCCAACTTCCTTCTTATGACCCAACTCATCAAGCAACTGTTGTAGCCAAATCATCTCCTTGCTTGCCTCTGTGGCAACAACATACTCAGCCTCTGTGGTTGACAAAGCCACAACCTTTTGTAACCGTGAAATCCAACTCACTGTTGTATCACCAACCATAAATACATAACCTGTCGTGCTCCTCCTGCTGTCCAAATCTCCTTCCATGTCTGAATCTACATATCCATGTAATGTAGTGTCTGATCCACCAAAACACAATGTTGCTCCCATGGTCCCTCTCAAATACCGAAGGATCCACTTTACTGCCTGTCAGTGCTCTCTACCTAGATCACTCATAAACCTGCTCACTGCTCCCACTACATGGGAAATGTCAGGCCTAGTGCATACCATAGCATACATCAAGCTACCAACTACTGATGAGTATGGTACCCTAGACATCTGTATTCTATCCTCCTCAGTCTTGGGACTCTGCTCCTTTGATAATTTAAAGTGACCTGCCAAAGGAGTACCAACCGGTTTAGCATCCTGCATACTAAACCTCTCCAAGACCTTCTTTATGTACTCTTCTTGAGATAATACCAGCTTCCTCTCCTTCCTGTTCTGAGTTATTCTCATACCAAGGATTTGTTTTGCTACCCCCAAATCCTTCATAGCAAAGGAGTCACCTAGCTGCTTCTTGAGTACCTTTATTTCCTGCATGTTCTTCCCTGCAACAAGCATATCATCTACATACAGGCACAAAATAATATAACTACCATCAAGAAACTTCTTGATGTACACGCAATGGTCTGAGTGACACCTGGAGTAACCCTGCTCCTGCATAAAACTGTCAAACTTCATGTACCACTGTCGTGGAGCTTGTTTCAGGCCATACAAGCTCTTCTTCAATTTTCACACTAACCTCTCCTTCCCTTTGACCTCATAACCCTGTGGCTGCTGCATGTACAATTCCTCCTCCAACTCACCATGAAGGAATGCAGTCTTCACATCCAACTGTTCTAAGTGCAGGTCTTCTACTGCAACTAAACCAAGAACAGTCCTAATAGAAGTCATTTTAACAACCGGAGAAAAAATTTCATCAAAGTCTATACCTTTCTTCTGTGCAAATCCTTTGACCACCAACCGGGCCTTGTATCATTTCCTACCTCCATCTTCCTCTTTGATTCTATACACCCACTTGTTCTACAATGCTCTCTTGCCCTCGGGTAGCTCCACCAGATCCCAAGTCTGGTTTTCCATAAGAGATCTATGCTCTTCATCCATGGCCTGCTCCCACTTCTTCCTGGCATCCACCTGCATTGCTTCCTCAAAGCACTCTGGCTCTCCACTGTCAGTGAGAAATAAATAATTCAAAGATGGAGTAAAACATTCAGGTTCCCTTCTTACCCTAGAAGACCTTCTCACCTCAGGAGTTTGGGGTTCCTGATGAGTAGGTACCTGAACTGGCTGTGCCGGAACATGTTGTACCTGAACTGACCCCTTGGACACCTTGCTGTCCGCAATGTCCTCTAACACTGTGTATTCTTTCTTTGATTTCTCTTTCTGTTCCTGCAACTGATCTTTATACATGATTTTTTCATTAAAGACAATATCTCTAGACCAAAATATTTTCTTGTCTTTAAGACTCCAAACACGGAAACCAAAATCATCTTCACCATATCCAACAAAGGTGCATTTCTCAGACTTAGCCTCTAACTTGGTCCTATCATCTTTATCAATGTGAACAAATACCTCACATCCAAATACTCTAAGAAATGAGTAATCAATTTTCTTACCAGACCAAGCCTCCTCAGGTATACCTCCATCCAAGGCCATAGAGGGTCCTCTGTTAATCAGATAAACAGTTGTGCTTACCGCTTCCACCCAAAACATGAGTGGCAGCCCACATGTAACCTCATGCACCTAGCACACTCCATGATTGTCTTGTTCATTCTCTCTGACACTCCATTTTCCTGTGGAGTATTTGGAACCATTCTTTGCCTGCACGGATCCCATTTACCGAACAGTAATCAAGAAATTCATTGATGCAATATTCCCCTCCATTATCCGACCTGAGACATTTCAACTTGAGACCTATTTCATTCTCAACCAAGGCTTTCCATCTTTTGAAATTTTCAAACACATCAGATTTCTTTCTAATGCAATATACCCAAAATTTTCTAGTTGCATCATCAATGAAAGTGACATAATAACATGAACCACCAATAGAGTTTACCTTAGCTGGCCCCCATACATCTGTATGCACTAACTCCAACTTACCCTCCTTCCTGGTAGGTCCAACCTTGAGGAATCTCACCCGCTTCTATTTCCCATAAACACAGTCCTCACAGAAGTCCAAATCTAACTCCTTTAATCTGGGCAACCTGTCCTTTATAATCTGCATGCCCTTATGACTCATATGACCGAGTCTCTAGTGCCACAAAGTTGCATCTCCATCTGCAACAACTAAATTGCAATAATCAGCACCACTGGTTAAATACAAAGTACCATTTTTCTTACCTCTTGCAACCACAAGAGCTCCCTTGGTAACCTTCCAAGAATCTGCTGTAAAACTAACCGTACAGCCATCACTACCCAGTTGTCCCGCTGATATCAAGTTCCACCTCAACTTAGGCACATGCCTGACATCCTTAAGTAGCCATGTGTTCCCATTCTGCATTTTCACCTGAACACAACCTTTCCCTACTATGTTGCATGGTTCATCATCACCAAGATATACATGTCCAAAATCACCTTGAACAAAATCAGTAAAGTAATGTCTATGTGGGGTGGCATGGAAAGAAGCCCCTGAATCTAACACCCAAGATTCAGCAATATTATCTAAAGAAATAATTAAGGCATCTTGACAAACATCACCTGCTACCAAATTTACCTCTTTAGTTTCCTCCTTCTTGTTCTTCTTATCCCAAAGAGCCCAACAATCTTTCTTAGCATGACCAACCTTCCCACAGTGCCAACATTCTAACTTACTCTTGGACTTTGACCTTCCACGATCATTCAACTTCCCACGGTTACCTTTCCCTTTGTTCTTTTGTCTCCCTCTGCTCTCCACCGTCAAAGCATTTCCAGAAGTAGAAGAATCTCCGGTGCTCTTCCTTCGCATTTCCTCACTTAGGATCACACCTATTACATCCTCAAACTTCAGCTTTGAGTTATTAGAGACTGAATTACTTACAGCCATAACCAAGTTGTCCCAGCTATCTGGTAAGGAGCACAAAATCAATAAAGCCCTGACCTCATCATCAAAGTCAATTTTTACCGAGTTTAACATACTCACAACCGTATTAAATTCATTCAAATGATCAGCAACAGAACCATTCTCAGACATCTTCATATTAAATAACTTTTTCATCAAAAATATTTTATTAGAGGCAGAGGGTTTTTCATATAACTTCCCCAATGCACTCATGAGACCTTCCGTGGTCTTCTCCTGCGATATGTTGAAAGCAACCAAAGATGCAAGGCATAAACGAATTGCCCCAAGCGCCTTTCTATCCAACAACTCCCAATCCTCATCCGACATGGCTGTAGGTTTCTTTGCTTTTCCAGCCAAAGGAACATGGAGGTCCTTCTGATATAAGTAATCCTCCATTTGCATCTTCCACAAACCAAAGTTCTGCCCATTGAACTTCTCAACCCTCGATCTGCCCTCATCTGTCCATAGCTCCCACTCAAGCTTAACTTTCCCTGTGATTTACAACTTCAGCAAAAAACCACCAAAGCTCTGATACCAATTGTTAGGAATTAGAGAACAAGTATGTGGAAACAATTCCTCAAACCACAACAGTAGGAAACTATATAGCAGAATTATACTTGCAGAAATATAACAACATAAATAAATAATGCACAAAAGAAGACAAGACAAGATTTAACATGGTTCACCCAATGTGGGCTACGTCCACCAAGAACTTGCTCAGATTTTATTATCAATAAGAGTAAAACAACTCTCACAGTCTTCTCTTAGTTATGAACTCACAACAGAATTCCAAAGATGCTAAACCACATCTAAACCACAATTGACACCCAATTGCATAACTTTGATCACTCTTGATCACTCTTGATCATTAAGACTCAAGACCTCTTGAACACTCAAGATATCTTTAAGATACCCTAACACCTCTATTTATAGGATTAAAATCCTCTTAAGAAGTCCTAAAGCCGACCCTTGAAGTTTGAAATTGTGATCTTTCAACTTCCCATGGCTAGAAAAATAGTCTCGACGTTAACAACAAATTAACAGCATGTTAACAGCAACGTCGCAGCAACGTCACACGCAAACGACTGCAGAATGCTCCTGAAGTCTCCAAACTTAACCGTTTGAGCTCCAGCACTTCAACATTGATTCAAGAAGACCAAAAACAGGCTCCACACCCCCAACACCAAATATGCTTGAATTCAAAATTAATGCAAAATTGGGTGTTTGTTGCTATCTAAGAGTCCGATTCAGTACAAAAGGCATAACTTATTTTTTACTAATCAAAATGATCTGAAATTTTGAGGGTATGTTTATGGAACGATGATACAAATGGGTTTTCTTCATTTTATTCCTTTTATGCCCATATTGCGAGATATACAAATTTGAACCCCTAAGATTTTAATGTTTTGAGAAATTGTGAAACCTAGTTGCGGGAAAGCGAGCATAAATTTTTATGGAAGCATCATAAAGAGCTGAAATTTGGACTATATAAATTAAGACATATTTTCTAGGTTTATTTTAATATTTTTTGTGATTTGACCCTTCTATACAAAATTCTAATAAAATCTCAATCGGTCTGTCCTAGAGACTTACAAAATTGATCTGAGAGAGAAAATTGTGATTATAGGAGTTTTAGGATCTGGGTATCTTCAAAATTTTAGATGTTCCTTAGGTATGATAAAAGACAACTAATGAAGCTTATACTTTATTCTTGGTGTCTCTAAAAGTCTCTATCCATGAATGTTGCAATAATACTTGTCTTAAGGGCATTTAGAATGCAGTTTTGGCAAAGAAGGGTAGAATGGTGTTTTGGATTTCTTTGAGTTGATTCTATGATTGAACTAAGTTTGTTGTAAGTTTGTGCACGGATTGAAGAATCCAAGAAACATTGGTGAAGCTAAGAAATCAAAATTGCTTATGAAACAGTGTAAACAAATGATGTCTTGGGTATGAATCTTTGGAATATGTACGTTTGGCATTGAATGAAAGGTTAAATCATAGCACTAATTTTGGTAAGGACCCTTGGTGTGGCTTAGCTCATATTTGTAAGTTTTTAGCCATTGTAGACTTGTTGAGTGTTCCTTTACTGAAGATTTAGGTGGAAGTTTTGTTTGAAACTCTCTTGATAGTTTGAATGAAAGGTTGTTTTATATCCTTCTCTACATCATTTGGTATCAAAGAGAAAGGTTGAATCTCTTATATTCATATTTTGTACTAATGTTGAAATGGTTTAAGTTGCAGAGTTGAAGGAATCAAGATTGTAAAAGAAAACAATGAAAAGGAGATTGTTGAGAATTTGGTAAGGTACCGGTACTTGTCTTAGGGATATAATTGTAGATGACCAAAACTTGATGAAGCATACTTGTTTGATGTGAGCCTTGAAGATTGAACCTTTCTTAAATTTGAAGAGAGGAATGTTGAGCTTTGAAGAATGGAGTTTTCTTGATCTTTACATGTAGGAGTATTATAGAGCCTTGATGTTTGAATCTTTCTTGATATTTTGGGAACTTTGATGCTTGAATTCTAGTTTATTGTTGACTAAATCAATTTGATGAGCTTTTGATACAAGTATGTACCTAACAAGTGGTGAAGTGAAGAATGATTGACAAGTAGAGAAGATGAGAAAGCAAGTTGTTTAAAAAATACAAGTTGAGGTGTTATTAATCCTAGTAAGGAACCTAAGAAGAGATAGAAGACTACAAAAGGGAGGCTTATAGCATTGAAAGTATTAGACAAGGCTAAGAGACTAGGGTTCAAAAAGACCTAGGTGAGGACTTAAGGAGATCAATAGACCAAGGTGAAAGAGATTTGGGTGAGGATCTTATGGAGAGAATGAGAAAATATATAGACATGTTCAAGATCTTACAAGAAGGAAGATTTCATAGTAAAGTGAAGGAAAGCACAAAAGTGAAAGAACTAAAGGAAACAAGGGAAACGATTGAGAAGTTAGAAATAATGATCAAGACCATGATGGAAGAGAAATTTCAAGGATTTGGATGGAAGCTGAAATGGCCTATCAAGCTACTTATGAAGAGGAATAAGAGGCAAAAGATGATTGCTTTACAAAGAGAAATGGTGAGAGATACTCATGAAAGGGTGAAGAAAAATGAGATGTTATGCGAAGAAGAGGATGGAGTGGAAAGAGAAGAAAAGGAGAAGGTTTCTATGAAGAAGAATTTCACGAGGGTCTTATGGGCTCTTGTTTTGTTTTCTAACTTCATGTTTGAGTGTGTGTTTACAGGTATAAAGACAATTGTGATAAAGGTGAAAGAAAAAACCTTAAGGTGGGTGAAAACAAGATAGAATGAAACACTTTTGAATGAAGATGAAGCTGAAATAGAACAAGTACAAACTGATACAAGGTAAAGTGGAAGATCTTAAACCTTATCAAGAAGAATATGAAGATCATAATGGCATTTTATGAGGCACGAGAAAGTTACTTGGAATAAGAAAAAAGAGCCGGTAAACAAAGAGAGACCCCTAACCATGGAGCATTGAAGATAAACCAGATTTTGCAAGTTCGAAAAGAAGCAGAGAAGCAAAGGGGCTATACTAAGCACAAGCGCCAAATTTCTCATTCAAAGGAGATCATAAATCATGGATATATTGTGCCTAAGTGGCTTAAGGGAAATGTAAAAATAGAGGAACATAAGGAGACTGCAAGTAGAGAGAAGGTCTACCAAGGCTTTAAGTCAAGCCTAAAAGCCAAAAGGAAAGGAGTTGATATAAGACAAAGGTCAAGCTACAAGAGCAATCAGGCAACTGATATGAAGACAAGAAACCAACCCAAGCATATGGTAAGCAACAAGAAATGAATAGTCAAGAGCAAGAATCAAGTGAGTATACCACAAGAATGCATGAAGAATGAGGTAAATACCAATTTAAAAGAACATGATAGGATGGAAGAATTAGCCCAAGCGTGGCGGCCAAGAATCTTACAGAAGAGTGAACAAACTCATGAAGAAGGCTAAGGAAAACTTCAAGGTAAGGAAGTGGTTTATGAAAAGTTTGATGATCTATTAGAACATGATGACTTGAGATTAATTAATGAAGTAAGAAAAGGGAAATCCAAAGCTTTCAAAGAGATGTATAGAATAGCTACATGGGAGATTGGTGAATGCTCCTACACAAATGAAGAAATGGAGAAAAGATGAAGATTGTGCACAAGGGAATGATCATGACAACCCCAAGTTTGATGAAGTCATTGATGAAGAAGACACTCTCATGTTGAGAGAGGAAATGTTCATGATTAAAGAATTCTTTAACTCTCCAAAAGGTATACATGCAAGGAGTGAGGACAAGGTGAGTACTTTTGATGACTCGATGTTTGATAATGTTGATTTTGTGAGTGAGTTCTTTGAAATAACACATAATGAGTCTACATGTACACATGAATATGTTGACAAACAAGAAGGTGATCAAGTTTATATGTGTGAATATGAAGAACTACTACAATAGCTAATGTTTATGAAGGATGAAGACAAAAAGGGTGCAAGTATAGTTGAGAAGGAGGTGGTTTCTTGGGTACAAGGTGATCAAAGAGAGAACAAGGAAGAAGAAGGTACGAGTTTAAGACATCTTGAGGTGGTGAAGAATGGGGGTAAGCAAGCAAATAGGAAAGGAAAAGAAAGTACAATGGATAAAGGCATGATGATGAGGAAAATGAGTGAAGGTCAAGAGAAAAAGATGCGAAGTGAAAGCAAATGGATGGACAAAGAGCAAAGTGTGGGACCCACATGGGTGAAAAACAAACAAGGATAGAGGAAGGACATCAAGAAGATAGAGCATACAATGAAAATGAAGACATGAACAAGCAAGCAAAGTGTACGGACACTTTTCTCCACCTAGGGAGTATGATGCATGAGAAACATGGAATGAGAAACACTATATTGAGAATCCTCCTCCTTGCCATGCTATTGAGTTGTTGGAACGTGTTAGAGTCTTTGAAAGTTTGAATTTTCCTCTTAATGCATTTTCCCTCCAAAAGGGATTCAAATTATAAAAACTGGGAAAAGAGAATGTTGATTTGAAAAGAGCTTGAAAGGTAGATTAAAGGGGGGTTTTCAAGTGGGTTAGGTATATAAGCTTGATGTCTTAAGTTCCTGGTATGGATGTAAGCCAATGAAATGTTTGAAAAGTTATAAAATGCCTTAATATGTGAAAAAGGCATATGGGAAGAAGTTGAAGAGTCACAAAATAACAGTTACACTTCAAAGAGAAGTTACATACATGAGTTATTATGGGATTTGAAGGTTAGAAATTCAGGAGGGAGTGACAAAATTCAAAGAGATGGAGAGGATGAAAAGGGGAGCAGTGCTTCAAGTGTGGTAAGAGGGTTTATGAAGAAATATGTGTTCAAGATTGTTATGAGAAGTTGAGTTGGAACAAAAGAGATTTGATCTTGCTAATGTCTTGAGTCATTGCATTTCTATGTGATGTGATTGAGATATCATGGATACATTTAATTAAGGTAAATTTATGCATTTGTGTGGCCAAATATGCTTGAATTGAAAATAATGCAAAATTGGGTGTTTGTTGCCATATAAGAGTTCGACTCAATACAACAAGCATAACTTATTTTGTGCTAATCAAAAAGATCTGAAATTTTGAGGGCATGTTTATGGCATGAGAATACAAGTGGGTTTTCTTTGGTTTATGCCTTTGACGTTTGTACCATGAGATATACATATCTGAACCTAAGATTTTGATGTTTCGAGAAATTAGAAACCTAGTTGTGGGACAGCGGGCATAACTTTTTATGGAAGCATAATAAAGAGCTAAAATTTGGACTATAAAAAATAAGACATATTTTCCAGGTGGGTTTTTAATATTTTTGTGATTTGACCCTTCTATGTAAAGTTCTATGAAAATCTCAGTCAGATTGTCTTGGAGACTTACAAAACTGAGCCGAAAGAAAAAATATATATTGTGATTGTAGGAGTTTTAGGATCTGGATATCTTCAAAATTTTGCATGCTCTTTAGAGATGCTAAAAGACAGCTAATGAAGCTTATACTTTATTCTTGGTGTCTTTGAAAGTCTCTATCCATGAATGTTGCAAGAATAATTGTCTTAAGGGCATTTAGCAGGCAGATTTCACAAAGAAGGGTAGATTGGTGTTTTGGGTTTTTTGAGTTGATTGTATGATTGAACTAAGTTTTTTGCAAGTGTGTGCACAGGGTGAACAAGCCAATAAACCTTGGTGAATCTAAGAACGCAAAATTGCTTATTGGAGGAGAAAGTTGCTAGTTGGGGCAAGAAGCTACAAAATGGGAGAGAAGTGTAAGGTTAAAGAAACAGCGTAAATGAATGACATCTTGTGTATGAATCTTTGGAATAGGCACGTTTGGCATTGAATGAAAGGTTGAATTAGAGCACTGATTTTGGTAAGAACCTTTGGTGTGGCTTAGCTCATATTTGCAAGTTTTTAGTCATTGTAGGCTTGTTGAGTGATCCTCTACTGCAAAGATAGGTGGAAGTTCTGTTTGAAACCCTCTTAATAGTTGAATGAATGGGTGTTTTATATCCTTCTCTGCATCAGGTTCCGAAGGCACATTATGGTCATCATTTTTAAAAATATAATAGACACCCAAGTCCTCATATAAGGAGCTCGTGGGACTTTGAAAGATTCTAGCTGAGATTTCTTGAGCTATTAAACTATTGTTGATTATTACATGTAGATATGTAAGTCACAGAGCAGTGTGAATAGATAAGCACGTCGTGGAAGAGAGATAAGTCACCTAGGCTTGGATTGTGTGCATAAGACATGCTTTAGGTGCAAAGTGCCAAATTCAAGTGTCTACAATATCATCTTTATTGAGGTTAATAAACTATAGAAATATGTGGTTATGATGAAGAGTTGAAAAAGAGTAAATTTGTGGTTTATCTTTGCACATGCAAAGATATTGTGTATATTGTGTATGCTTGAGAAATTAGGATTTCATATGTTATTTTCATGTACAAATGTGTATGCTTGGCAATCTTTATGATAGTCCCTTCTAACAAGGATCTCAAACCCCTCTTCCACATTTGAATGAGACTCTTGGGCATAGCGTTGAGAGAAAAATGCAAACATGTACAAAGTTGTTTTGACGAGTGTTTGTTGTGTTAGGGTTTGTTTTTGCACAATATCTAAAGAGTATAGATTGACAATAATTAGGATGGGGGGCATGTCAATGATCACGATATTTTGGGTTGTCATTAGCCTTTGACTTTGATTTTCCTTTTTTTCTAAACATCTTACACCTAAATTAGAACCAAGTGTGAATTTTATAATACAAAATAAAAAATCTAAATTAATCTAAAATACAACAAATAGATAGAGTCTAAAAATAATAGAAGGTACAAAACCATATGTAATGGAACAATCTAACATGTTTTCACAAAAGCTATAAATGTGTTGCGGTTTTTTCTTTTAAATTTTTGTAATCTATGCGTTTTAATCCATTATATATCAAAATCAACTTATTTAGTTTACTCAATTCTATTACTAATAACTTAATTTACAATTCATTTAATAAAGCTTTATTTTAAAATTGGGCAATTATTTAATTCAGACATTATGTAATCTTTTATTTGAAATGAATTGAAATATGATGCATTACTCAATTCTTTTACTCGCATTATTTTCAATTTATTTTTAAAATTAACTATTTATCTAATTTAAGCATTATTTAATCTTGACCTACTCAATCCAAAATTATTAATTTAAATTAAATTTAATCCAATCTAAATATATAACTACATAGTTTAGTTTTAGCTATAAAAAATTAAATAGTTTAACACAATTGTTTAATAATAAATTATTTAATTAACTATAACCCTTCATAAACATTTTAATTTTATTAGTTTTATCGCAAACATTTATCCATATTGTATTAATTAAAAAATATTGTTTCATCCAATACAATAAAAAAAAAATCTTAATATTTAATCTAAATTATATTGATGTTTGGTTGACATGTTCCTTATATCACAATGTTATTTAAAAAACATCACTCCTTTCTTCTTACTAATCATTGACTTCACTCTTCTTTCCTTGAAAAAAGATCTAGCAGTGAGGTCCGTAACTTGCTGACACTCACGATTCCAGAAGAATATTATTCAATATCATACTTAGTTAAATATATTCCAAGTGTAAATCACATTGAAAAAACAACGTAAACTTTGGAAAATCGAGCTTACAATAACATCGACTCTTTCTGCAATCTGATTGGTTTCATGTTCTCATTCGCGAGTTATCTAATATTAATTCCAGTCAATTTTGGGATGAACTCAAACTACATTGCCGCTACATAAATGTAGATATTGTGATCTTTTGCAATGAATTTAAATCTCAATGAGCACCAACAACAAAACAACCGCCACAACATTATTCTGAGACTACAATCAAATTGTCCTGTCAAATTAAGCTCGCAATGCTGGTTATTTAGTAATCGCGTCAGTACACATTATAGAAAGTTGCTAGTACTTTCACAGTATTTTGAAGGAAGCAACTATACGCATTCAAAACAGTCAACATATGTTCCTCCAACCTCGCGATGATCATGCAGAACTTCCAACCCCATTACACATTACAAAAATGGCACTTGGTTATCCTCAAATAGTCATCAACTCCTGTAGAATGATCATCATAAGGAATCGTTTAGAAACACAATACTGAATAATTGGACTGAAATCGATTTCTTAAACAGCAAATACTCCAAAACTAAAAGAATGTCTTCCAAATAATGGAACCCATAACTTTGAATTTGTAGATAGAGCTCTATGCACTTGAGTAATGGAGAATTTCCAATTGAACTATTACTTGAGATTGAGCAACTAAGCCTTTTTCTTTGCATAAACTGAATAATTGAACTGAAATTGATTTTGTAAACAAGTACTCCACGATTAAAAGATACGTCTTCCAAATAATGCAACGCAAAACTTTGTATTCGTGGATAGAGCTCTATGCACTTGAGTACTGAAGATTTTCCTATTAAACTATTACAGGAGATTGAGCAACCAAGCCTTCTTTTTTGCACATAAACTACATACCTTCTCTTTTTCCTTATACAGTGAATCAGCCTTCTTTACATATTCATCAGTTATCTTCTGCAAATGTTCAATCATAGACAGCTTTTGGTATCAGTCTTAATGTGGAGAACGTATTTATTCTGACAAATTATTATGCACAAAACATAGTTTAATTATGATTTTGTCTAAATTCATTGAAGAGAGGCTGGAAACCAGCTTGAGTGACTTGAAACAAAATTTGAGTGCTTAGGAGAAGTACTTATTTGCATGTCTAGTAGACTAATACCAATATATTTGAACGAACAACCACATAGTTCATAAGCTTTAGAATCTCAACCCTCAAGTTGGTAGTTGGTCTTTTATGTTAGAGTCTTTATACCAGTTTGTCAGGAAATTTATTCTAAGAATCAAGGGACACAATTCAAGTTTTGGCACTCATGTCCATTTTTTGTTTTCCGATAGGATGACTCAATCTAAGAGGTGTGCTTTGCCTCAAATATTGTGTAAGCCCAATAACATATGAACTAAAATGCAAATACAAGCATAAAACTGTAAACATGAAGCATGAAAATGTAGCTATCAAAATATGCTTCCTCAGATGTTTCCTAACCACTCACCAATAGTCCCAAATGGTGAGACGATACAGATTATAGACAATATGAATTTATATTCTACCCCACACTAATGCAATTTAATCCTCTATCAAGGTTACCTGAATATCATCTGAAAACTCCTTTATAGTGTCTTTAGAAAACTTTTTCTCCTAAAATGCAAACAAAAACAGATCAGAAAGCATAATCAAGATATTTACAGTTACAACCATAACAATTACCCTGTACATATGCCTCTGTCATATCTTGCAGATTGATGTTGAAATTGAACCTTTTCTAGTTTCTCAAAAGATTTGATTGCATCCCTTCTTATGCTCCTGATGGCAATCTGTATAGTTTAGCTCCAACGGTCAACAGAAAAGAATAGGTGAGAGCTGCATTGGTTCCGAATAGGAGCAAATACAGATGTTTCTTTCATTAACTTGAAATAGTATATGAAACTTTAATTCAATTTCTAGCGTATATTGGTAGAAACCTCTATGGGCACTTTACGGGAGAGAGAATATGCTTTACCTTGCCCTCCTCAGTCATTTTTTCCAACTACTTTCAGGAGTTCCTGTTTTCATGAGAAGAAAGCCATAAGAAAAGATTGCACTGATTAAAGCACAGGTTGCAAAGAACATGATTTTTCCTCAAAAGTTTAAGAATATAGTTAAGTTTTCCAACAGTAATCTTTCCTCGATAAGGGATTAAGAGCAAACAGATTTAAGTACCTGATCGGAACCTTTACCGATTTTCCAATTTCATAATGATAAATTAATGGTGTAAAATCATTGTGAGAGCAAACCGAGATAAATACCTAAGTGGCTTCTTTGCCAATATTCCAAGCTTACATTGAGAAAATTGCTGATCATCGTTACTATAATCTATCAATCATTAGAGAGAATATTGAGATAATTTTGTTCTCATGTTCTTCAAAAAGTAGTGAGGAAGTTAGACCTCCCACGGGCTTTAAATATAAAAAATGCCTCCAGATACTCATTTGGGTATCAGTTTAATTCTCTCAATGAATTTGGCAGCCTTCTTTGCTACCAAATGTGTGTCCTCTTAAATGGCATCTTATTGATCATGTAACACATCAAATGATATTCGAGGCAAGTAGCCAAAGCATGTTTCCAATGGAGCCAAATTGGTAGAAGTATGAACAACCCTGTTATATGAATTGAATATAGGACAAACTTTCATACCAGATCTTTAGATGCCTTTGGTTGCACCAATATCCGGTGCATAAGTTCGAGTTGGTCACTCTACCTCAGCTTAGTGTCCATTGTTCCGCACAAAGTGGTCCAAAAGATGTTCAATAACTGTTGTATATCTCACACTTTTGCAATCCAAAGTGCACCCGTATATAAGTAAATTAATTTTTGGGCAGCTTCTTCAGCAAAAATGGACTTCTTGCATGGAATCAATACACATAACTTGCTAATACTATCTATCACAACAAACAAATAACCATTACCTTGCCTTGTCTTGGCAAAAATACCTAGAAAGCCCATGAATATGCTCTCCCATAGCCAATAAAGTATTGATAATGGCATACACAAAACAAAATTCAGTTTATTAGCTTGCTAATGCTACATAGCGTACACTCAAAGATGAACCTTGTTATATCCACTTGCATTTTGGGCCAATACACATACGGTGTAACACTGCAAGTTGACAGCAATTTTCCCAACCCGTGTGACAAATTACTTAGAGGCATGGACCTCCCTTATGTGTCAAATACAGCTGATCTGAGAGTTTTGAGGCATGGAAAAGCCCCCATGAATCTACAGATAAGGGAATTTTCTTTCATGGACCACAAACGGTGTTTCATTTCATCTAGCATGAAGGAGACCTTTGGTGGCAACTCTAGGTTGAGATAACAGCCAATCTCTTTTTTGACATGGAACTTTAGGCAGTTTGTGTGATGCAGGAGCATCTGGGTTCATCTGTAATCTTGCATCACCCAAAAACATTATAGGTTAGTTTTGCGCAAGTCTTGGTTCAACGGGTCTTTGTTGTCTGCTCTGCGTAAAGTGTTGTTTTGTGCAAGAGTCTTGTTTGTTGTTTTGCACGAGTCTTGTTCTGCAAAAAAAATCTTCTGTAATGATAGAGAGATTTCTTGAAAAAACTGTGCTGGTTTTTCAATCAACGTTTCGAATCCTCTCATATGATCCAACATCAGGAAAAAATAGCAATGGAGAACAATAGAATAAGGCACAAAATATAATACCCATGCAGATGCAACGGTCAAGGGCCAAACTAGAATAGCCGTTGAGAAGGAGAGTGCCATAGAACTAAGGTTGAGAAAAAATTCAAAAACAAAAAGTTAGCCAAAAAACGGGGGGCTTGACCAAAAAAGGGGAGTACCTACATTGAAGGAATAATATTGTTAAATGTTAAAAAATTACAAAGAAAATAAAGGTAAGGGGAAGTGACGAATTTCAGTGTACGTGGGTTAACAATTAAACTGAATAAAAGGTTAGACAAAGGGAGCCAAGAAAGGACTAAAAGAATGGAAAGGGAAGGAAACCAGAGAACGCCAAAGAGGGGAAGAAATTATTCTCTGGCTTCCTTCCCTTTCCATTCTTTTATTCCTTTCTTTGCTCCCTTTGTCTAACCTTTTAATCAGTTTAATTGTTAACCCATGCACATTGAAATTTGCCGCTTCCGCTTACCTTTCTTTTCTTTGTAATTTTTTAACAATGTCATTTCTTCGACATAGGTACTCCCCCTTAACTTCCATTTTTTGGCTAACTTTTTGTTTTTGAATTTTTTCTCAACCTAAGTTCTATTGTACTCTCCTTCTCAATGGCTATACCACTCTAGCACCTAACCGTTGTGGCTACATGGGCATTATGTTTTTTGCCTTAATCTATTGTTCTCCATTTCTATTTTTTCCTAATGATGGATCATGGGAGATGATCCGAAACGTTGATTGAAAAACCAGCACAGTTTTTTCCAGAAATCTCTCCATCATTTATATGGACTGTGAAAGCATAAAATCTTGGGTCTTTTGTAATGTTTCATTGTGGTTTGTGTGCACGCTAAGGTAGTAAAGATCTATGTTGTGTTTTTTTCGTAGTTTCTATTGTGCAAGAGTATTTGTAGTATTTTATGCGATCAATGGATCTCTACAATATTTTCAGACTAGTTGGTCAAAGTGGTTACGACATTTCTAGAAGATTTCATCGAGGATATCAATATTTCCTAGAGTTCATAATTAAGTTTTGTAGTTTAAAAGGAGTTTCAGATCGATAGTGCAAGGTTTCATCACTTGGTGCAAAGGAAGATGATTTTAGTATGGTGTGTAGTAGAGTCACATGTTTTGTGCACAATAATGCATCAAGCTTTTCTAAGAGCTCGCATGAACAATTTATGTTCTATTCATTGGCGAGCATTCACTCTTGAAATTTTAAAATCATTGGAGGTATATTGAGATAGCGCCCAAGGATTTAGTGGAGCATTTTAGACCACGGTCTTATTTGTGATGGTGCAAACACAACACATAATTTGGGAGTTTCAAATATGACATTGTTGTACGAGACGACATGGATTTTTCCTAATCCAATAAGTTTAATTGTTGAGCCGACTCAATTCGCATCAATTTGTGTTTGGGTCCTATCCCGTATAAAGGATTGGGACTAACGGTAGTGTCATATGGGTCACTTGTAGATTCGAGGATGATGTTGTAAGTTGGGTCTTGTGATTATATAAACATGCCACTACTCTCGTTTTAGGGATGACTCCCGCACGATTGATGCTATGGTCCTGGACTAGTCAGTTCAATGTGTTATTTGTGTTGTAGTGCTATACTTGCAAAGATTGCAGGTTAGCGAGACAGAGATCTTAGGATCTCGAAGTTTGTTGAGCATCTGCTTGTGAGATAGCGTATTGTGCATGTACATGTATTATTTTCTGTGATTGAATAAAGATCATTGAGATTCAGTGTTCCATACTTTGTGTTACATGTGTGTAGTGCATTTTATGCATAGTATTCCACCGAGTATTTTGAGTGTTGTGTGGTCTAAGGCATCCCGTAATAGGGAACCCTAACCACAGACTGCATCATTCAGTATCAAAGCAAGGTTGTTAATCCTAGTGAAACTGAAATCTTACTTTTGTTGCTTTTCACATTTGCGAGTGTGAATGGAAGGCAATTAAGGACATCTTCCAGCAAGAGTTGGAGAGGCAGTGTAAAAGGTCATCATTAGTTGATATCCAGAGATAATTGAAGACATCTTCTTGCGAATGAGTTGGATAGTGTGATGGAAATCGGCAGAAAGGAACTCTTTTCTAAAGAAATGGCCAAGAGAGGAATAACAATTTATTGCAAGGTAATCATGGAAGAGTACCCAAACTTGCAAATTTGGCAGGTTTGATGAGAGACATGCAAGCTCATCTAGGAACGATGGAAACATCGCAACGTTGAGGTGTTGTGGTGATTGGTGATGCAAGCAATGTCAATGTTGCAAAACAAGCACCTGAAATTGAAGATGAAGAAATAGAAGAACATGAAGACAGAATTTTGAGGTTGTCGCAAGAATGAACAAGTGAACCGAAGTTGGATATTCCCAATTATTCTAGCGGATTGAATCTTGAAGAGCTTACCGACTGGATTGTTGAGCTTGAAAAGTATTTTCAATATAAGAACTTGGAGGATCCAAGTGAAGTCAAATTTGTTGGAGCAAAATTGAAAGGTCACGTATCTCTATGGTGGGAACATATACAAACTAAGAGATTGCAAAGGTAAAAGACAAGATCAAGACGTGGAATAGATTTGTGGCAAAACTAAAGTCCAAGTTCATTCTACAAGACTATCATATGAATTTGTTAAGAAGGTTACAAAATTTGTGATAGAGAGATATGAGTGTAAGTGATTACACAAAGGAGTTTTACAAGCGAATATTAAAGTTGGACATATTGAAGATGACGCAAACAAGATTTTGTGTTATATGAATTGGTTGTGCATGGCAATTCAAGATGAATTTGCAATGATAAGGATACACTCTATTGAGGAAGCCTAAAAATGTGCACTAAAGACAGAAGAGAAGTTGGCATGCAAGTAACAAAGCACGGTGAGGAAAAGGTAAGTTGTGTTCGGGTGGTCATGAGACATCATAGTGTCATGATAGTGCGCAAAGACTTCACAAGATGAATGGTGCACTAGAGGTAGAGGATCTTATGGTCAAGGTCGTGCATGTGGATTCACTCACACATGTTTCAAATGTGGAGAAAGTGGGACATAGAGCGTTTGAGTGTCCTCATGCACATATCTTGATGGTGGTAGAAAACATGAGTGCATATGGCACAAAGCAGATGACAACTGTTGCATTAGTGCATCACACTAATGAGCCTAAAATAGGGGAAGCACTCATGATGAAGAGGGTGTTATGAAAGCCTACAAAAGAGGAAGATGATCTAGGGCAACGCAAGAACTTGTTCAAGACAATTTGCAAATCAAGAGGTAAGTGTTGTAAGTTAATTGTTGACAATGGTAGAATTGACAACATTGTTTTGCAACTGGAAAAGCATAATTTAGAGAGGATAGCACATTAGAATTCATATAAGGTTTCGTGGTTGTTGAATGATCATCAAATATTGGTAAAAGAACAATGGTTGGTGATTTTCCAAATTAAAGAATATAGAGATGAGGTTATGTATGATATTATGCCTATGGATACTTTCCGTATTTTTCGTAGGAGGCCTTGGTAGTTTGATCACGGCACAACACGATGGTTATGCAAACTCATACATAAGTGGCAAATGGAGTGAAGCATACTTTGAATCCATTGAAGGATAGGCGTGAATTAGTGGAGACAAATCCAAAAGTGATGTTGATGTTAAGGAAGCAATTCCTAAGCGAGATGAAAGACTGCAATTATTTTGCGTTTGCGGTAAACCCCACATACAAGTTGGGTACAAAGAGTGAAGGTACGGAAGTAGCACTTCTGCAAGAGGTGAACAATTTGCTTGGTGAGTTTGCGGAGATTGTTTCTAACGATGTACTCAAAGGCCTACCACTGAGGAGAATCATTAGACATGGGATGGATTTGATCCCAAGATTGAGTCTACCGAACAAAGCAACATACAAGTTGACACTGCAAGAAAATGCAGAGGTGCAAAAGCAAGTTCAAGAGTTATTGGAAAAAGGGTTGAACAAGGACTATTTGAGTCCATGTGCAGTACCAACACTATTAGCACCAAAGAAGAATGCAAATGAAAAATGTGCACAAAAAGCTGAGCAATAAACAAGGTCACAATCAAGTGCAGGTTTCCATTACCATGGATGGATAGTTTGATTGATTGTTTGAATGGTGCAATTTATTTCTCTAAGATTGATCTAAGGAGTGGATAATGGAAAACAATGTTCAAAACTCAAGAGGGACAACATGAATGGCTGTTTAGGCCATTTGGGTTGATAAATGCACCAAGTCATTTCAGGCATTTGATGAATAAAGTCTTGAAACCATATTTGGGTAAGCTTGTGATTGTTTACTTAGATGACATTTTGATTTTTATGGGGGCAAGATAAGAACATTTGCAACATTTGTGCAAGGTATTGATAAAGCTTAGAGATGCAAAGTTGCTAATTAGTATGAAAATGTGTAATTTTATGAAAGAAGAATTGGTATACTTGGGATTTGTAATTTCTCAAAAGGGTTTGACGATGGATTAAGAAAAGGTACGTGTAATAATTGATTGGTCATCACCTACAAGTACTTTTGAGGCACGAAGTTTTCATGGTCTTATAAGTTTCTATTGGAAGTTTATCAGAAGTTTATTGGAATTTGTGCAATGATCACAAAAATTTTGCTTAAGGATAAGGATGACTTTGTATATAAGTAGAGAGCAATTTCCAACAATTGCAAGGCAAAGTAATTGAACTAATGTTGGCGCTACCAAATTTCAGTAAGGTTTTTCAAGTGGATTGTGATGCAAGTGGAAACACTATAGGAGCTATGTTGAGTCAAGAAGGAAGACCCACAACATTTTTTATGAGAAACTAGATGCAAAGGGTAAGTACTTTGTTTATGATCAGTAGTTCTACGCAATAGTACAAGCTTTGAAGAAATGGAGGCATTACTTACTAACCAAAGGAATTTGTTCTATATGCAGATCATCGGGCGTTACAATTCATCAATAGTTAGGGTAAACCGAACTAGAGACACATGAAGTGGTGGATTTTTTTACAAAGCTATTCATTTGTGTTGAACCAGAGAAAATATAACAGATTTGTTGCCGCTTTGAGTATAAGGATTTTGCTTTTGAATGAATTAAGAGTTGAAGTTTTAGGCCTTGATTCAATGAAAATGAAGTATGCTACAGATGAAGATTTCAGTGAGCCATGGAAAGCATGTGCAGAACAAGAGGGTGTAGATAAAACACCATGGTTAGACTTTCATATTTAGGAAAGCTAGTTATTGAGGTAAGCACAATTGTGTATACCAAGAGGTTTGATGCGTGAAAACTTAAAGAAAGAGAAACATAGTGGCAGATTGGCATGACACTTTGGCTATAACAAAGCATATACACAATTGGCAGAAAGATATTTCTAGCTGCAGATAAGTTCATATTTGCGCAAGTATATGTAGGAGTGCAGAGTATGTCAATTGGCTATGAAATGCACATTTATATTGGCCATTACCTATCAAAAAGAGACCATGGGAAGGTATCAATATGGAATTTGTTTTAGGATTACCTAAAATGCAAAAAGGGAATGATTTCACCTTTGTAGAAGGAGGCGGCATACAAATTTTGAGGCATGTAGGAAGACTAGTGATGCAACTACTATTGCTAACTTGTTTTCCAAGGAGATTGTTAGATTGCATGGATTACCAATAAGTGTTGTATCAAACATGGATGTTAAGTTTCTAGGGAATTTCTAGAGACAAGGAAAATGCAATATCTCTCCAAAAATGCATCTTTTACACAATCCAAACCATGTAGGGAACTTTAGAAATATTTTAGAACAAATATAAAACAAGAAATGAACCTTCAAACCCCAACTGGAATTTATTTAATTAAGTAAATGACAGCAGCAACCTCACTTACAAAAATGGCCGGAAGTAGAGATTCCAACGCCCAAAAATCAATTTGTAAAGTGCGACCAGCCTTTAAAATTATGAATAGCCCAAATATCAACAAAGAATGAAATGTCTTGCACTACATATTACCAAATTCCTCCACCATGCAAGTCACCATCCTAGGAGAGGTTTACAATAAGCTAGAAATGGAAAATTTCCCAAGAAAATCAAAGTTTAGCTCAAGTATGACCTCCATGTGAGATCACCAATGAAGAGATGAGGGGTTTCGTCCTCAAATCAAGTGCAACGAGGGTTTTTGTCCTCAATTGCAAGAGAGAGCAATTTCGTGCTCCAACTCTAAGAAAATAAATTCCAAGAATGATTTCCACCTATTCCAAGCCAAGCGGCCCCATTTATATAGCTAAAGGTGGTGCCCAAAATCAAAAGGATGATCTCCCAAAGAGGACCAACCTCCTTGGGGAGATATATTTTTCCTTATCTTTTTCTTACATCTCTTTTTAATTTTCTTTAAGTCAGCATTGCACTTTTCAACCAACTTTCTTTTTAAAAACCATGAGTAGGCTAACTACTTAAAGCATTTAAAAATACTTTTTATCTTAATAATATTAAGTTACACAAAATAGTGAATTGACCGGGCCTTAAATTAAAATCTTATTAATTATTTCTAATTTAGAAAAGGAGACATTACAATCCTCCCTTCCCAAATTTGCTTGCCCTTAAGCAAATGCAAGCTCACATGCCCAAGTACCATGCCCAAGAGATGAAACATGTTGTAGTGCTCCAAACGTCTGGATCCCGTGCCTGTCAAATGAAAGATCTCTTGCAAAAACAAGCTCATACACCTATTGTCTTCATTTTCTTCTTCAAAAACAACACTAGCAAATTTGTTATCTGCATACTAAGCTATACTTAAAACCTTCCAAATTGTTGTCACCTCAAACATAGAGCAAAGAATTGATGAATAATCAACAGCTAAACAAGCTAAGGCATATTCTAATATGGCATCTTCGCTCTAATGAATGCAACTGAAATAATGTGGTGGTTGTCAATGATTTTGTGGGTTGTTCCTTTTAATATATGATAAAAATCGGATTGTAGATAGGTTGGAAGAAAGTTACAGCAGCCACAACACACTTGGATTTCCACCCAACTAAGTACCTTGGTGGTTGTCATAAATATTGTCTTCAACTGAACCTTCTTTCCAACCTTTTTCATCCAGGATTTGTCCTTAATTTGTGCAAACTTACAGCTGTCTTTAGCTGGGAACAGCAGTCATATACCTGTTATTTTCATGCCTAGCAACATGAAAAAGGTACAGCAGATGCCAAAGTGAAATTTTCTTGCAAAAATCAACAGCTTAGGCAATGTAGGGGTTGAGAACAGCCATGCAAGCACTGAAAATCCCATACTAACCATCACTAATCAAAAAGAACTCCCCGTGTTTGAAGGAACTTGTAGACTCCTTTGTATGGGAGAAAAAGGAGTAATCAAGTGTCAAGTGAAGGTGATGACAGCAATACCAAAAATCACTCAACATTACTGCCCCAAATGTGTCAAGCAACTCTTTGACCTTGGTTGTCGTATCAACTTCTTTATAGTGTGATTCTTGGGCTTGTGGAGACATCTCTTCATCTTCCGTTGCAATCTCATATTCATTATTACTTGTTTGGGCTGATAACAAACTCAGTTGCTCTTCCTTGTTTCCTTCTTTCTTCTCCATTCTTGGGCCTGCACATAGAACAAACACATTAAAGAATACAAGAGTTTTCAATATCCCTCCTTCATGCCTCATAGACATGATGGCAAGTTCTCTTTCATTGCTTGCAACCACCTCCTAATCTTCATTCAAGTGATGGATTTCAAAAAATTCAATCATGTTGCCCCAAACACAGTTGTAACCATGCATTTTCTTCCTCAAAATCGAGATGACAGTGACCGGAATCCAACTTATGATGGCATGCTTCAAAACCCATAAATCAATGCTCCTACAACAAGAAATCATACCATCATTGTCATGCTGAGTAATAATGCTTAGGACAGCAAAAACAACATCCATCTTGCTCACTTCCAAATGCCTACGTTTATCGGAAGGCTTCTTCTAAGAGCATGTGCATTGATTAGGAGCTGAAAATTCCTATTGAGTGACTGTTGTTTCAAAACTGAAAGTGGGGAGTTTTTCTTACCATGTGTTGCCCATATGTATTTCTTTTTTGCGGAAATTCTTTTTGTCGTAGCAGCTTGAGGAGCTTTATTTGTCATGCCTTGAAGTACAACCTCTTAGCCATCAAGCTTAAATCTTAACTTCATAGATTGGTAGTTTTGGTTAAATTCACTCAAGGAATGCAACCATTGTATCTCAAGTACCAAATCCGTATCTCCAATAACAACAATATAGAAAATACTACTTACCATGTGCCTTCCCAAGTTGAGCTTGAGTTGTCGGATCCTCTTGGTGCAAGGGATGATGAAGCCATTTTGTAGCATCTCATCATTCACAATGGGGTTCAAAAGTGCAACAAACTTTATATGCATTCTCGTAATTTTCTTTCTATTCCAAGTGCAAGAGATGACATTTACCTTGATCCTCCCAAGACCACCCATGCCAAAGCAATCCTGGCCTTGAATAGAAGAAGCAACATGCCCACAACTGCAAGTTGTCTCTTTGGACCTAACATGCTTCTTAAAATATTTTCCATGATGACAAAAATATGGCAGCGACATAGGAGAAAACAACAAATCGGACATATGATCATCATTGTCATACCTTGGACTGCCCACAAAGAGCTCACCTTCCTTTGCCTTCGCTTCTTCAACAAGTGAAGATCTTCCCGCCTTGACTCCTTCCATATTTTGTTAACACGTGTACGGAACATCATCATGGGTCTCGCCGAAGTCAAGAACACCATCAATTTTCTTCTTATTGATTGTTCTTCGGAAAATTCCAACAAGTTGAACATCATCATTATCATCTGGCGATTTGGTTTCAACCACCAGATTCTCTCCACAATTTCCAAATCAAATTTTTCTTCTTTCCTTGGCTTATGCTCCATGATTTCTTCCTCTTTCTTTGGAGATTTTGTTGCATCTAAAACTTTTTTTGGTTCTTCATCTAGCAACGCCTCTCCATGTCCTTCAAGTGTCATATATGGCTTCAACTTCTTTGAACACTAAGCAATAACTTTTTTAGCTAGTGTATGAGCAACTAGTGAGGCTTTCTATTCAAAACCAGCCATTAGTAAGGATATCAAATGTTGTAAAGTATCATCACTCTCATTCAAGACCAAAGTCATAATGGTTTGTATTGCGGCTACTACATTTTCTGAATGATTTTTATGGACAGCAACAAGGAAATGTTCAAACATATGGAGGATAAGATCATCACATTCTAGATCTAGAATTAGCACACAAGATCTGATTTTTGCCATAGTTTCTAGAATTGTGACCCTCTTAGCAAAAGGAGGACTTGAGATGTCGTCAAGACCCTTAAAGTTCTTCACCATCAGGTGAAATATTTCCTTCATGGTGTTGTTACTATATGGCTGTTTTGGAGTTGTTATCCTTGTGATTTCACTAATACAGGTGATAACTAGAAGTCTCACATCCAAATCCGAGTGTCTCAAAAGCTCGGGCTTAACCAAATGAGTCATTAATGGATTCACTGCCCAAAACAAAGATTGACATTTGATTGTCTTATCCTGAACAAATAGCTTGCCACATCCTCTAAAATACCGAGTAGAACATTTTTTGTATAAGTGTAAAATTTGGTCAGAGTTATGCTGAAAAACAGACTTGCACAGTAATAACACCGAATATAATAATCTTCAAATTGAATTTGTTCGGAATATTAACATTACAAGAGTTATACATATAAATAATGTGATATGCTCCTATAAAGGAGTCAACATCAATTTACTATCTCACAATATTCTCCACCTATCTCTCTCATATCTCCCACATATCTCTCATGCACAAATCTCTCTCAGTTATATCACCTAGAATCTCTAACACACTATTTCTAAGGTGAGATAAACTCACGTACAAATATGATATTAATATTACAATATTAATATCTCACACTTGACTAATTAAATATAAACTCACATATACAGTTAATTATGTGAGCACTAACTACATAAATTCCTCAAATTCGCCCCCCATTATCTTGTACTGCAACTACTGCCTTTGCAAGCTCATGATTTGGATGGTTTTCTTTTTTCAGGATAGCCAACAACCTCCAGGATGGTTTTACAAGTGGTTAAACAACAATCACAACGAAGGATAGTTTTCTAGTGGATTACTAACCACAACACAAGATGGTTTTCTAGTGGCTTACCAACAACCACAACAAATGATGGTTTTATAAGGTTAACCAAGAACCTACATATCATGATGTTACAATACTCTTTTAGCTCTCGCCAATATCTTACATCAAAGGAAAAAAACAAGAATTGAACACACATTACAATTGAACAGGAATGATGCACCTGTTTTTATTTTCACACAACGGAAATTAAACACAAAACTGAAACAAATTGTCACAACACCATTGTGCGGCCCTGTCGCTTGTGGCTAGCGAGAGGTCGTTGATTGACTTCCTCCCTCGGTTGCCTCCTACCTCCATCGCAATTCTGCTAACTCAATCAGATTTGATCATGAAGCTCAAAAAACCCCCTATAAGTTGGATGCCGCATACAAGCAAAAATGCGTCCGAGAGAAATGTGGGCAAAAAAAGTTTTTTTGGACTTTTTATTAAGACACGAATGTTGACTTATTTTTGACAAGGACAATACAATAACACTTTTGACTCATAACAAAAAAGAAATATTTAATTACTTTTTATGTTTTGTATTGACTTGACGCTTAAGGGCACAATGTATAAAATAACATAATTGACTCTTTATTTTGACACTCTTGACTAAAAAAATTGAGTATTTAAACAATTTGAAAATATTTGTCTACTATTAATCACAATTCTAAAACCTATACAAAGAAACTTACAAAACTATATGCTCAAATTATAAGACTAAAGACATACAATGATTGATATAATAGACATGACTCACCAAGTGACTAATACCTATATGAACCACATACTACAATATTTCTCTAAATAAGAACAAAACTTAAAGCCTTTAGGATTTAAAAAATCAACTTGGACTTGTATATTGACGTGGAGATGTGAATCAATACAACCATTGACCACACGCCTGCACATGAGAGTTATCTCAAAAAAGTGTCATTTCACTTTGCATGGAGCCATGCAAATTCAAGATGCCAAGTTAGCATCCACCAAACCTGAGCTCGCCAACACCATCTTTTAAGACAACTCCTAAACCAATACATGATTGATGATTCTCCAAGAAGCAATAGAGCACCAATGTAGAGATCAGTATAAAATCAGGCATAGTTGGAAAACTCCGCGAGTACTCACCGAGTTAGCGAGTACTCGCCAAAAACCTGCAAAAGCGAATATTTGTTGTTAAAACTCGCCACTTAGGACTCGGCAAATATTTGCCGAGAATATTTGGCAAATATTTGTCGTCGGCAAGTTTGAGCCCAGTATTCGTCTGATACGAGACAGACGCAGAATACGCTAAAAAAACATTGAAAAACACTGCAAAATCTCTTTTTAAGGCAACAATTTCTCTTTTTAAGGAAACACACTCATCAGAATCCTCTACCATATGGACCAATAAATACAAACTAACAGCATTTGAATAGGTTTGATATAACTCAAAAATCCTCATGAAAGTGCAGAGACTAACTTGCAAAAACATCTATACATTAGTGCCCTGCTGCAAGAGAGTTGTCTTGTTTGTTGTTTTGCAGAATATAGCTCAGAATTGCAGGTTACAAGTCAACCATGCTCGCTTACAAATTTGTTATGTTTCAACAGGGTCACGGATGCCATTTGTAACAGATTTAGTGGTGTTTAGAACCCCAAATGGAGAAGACCAACCTACAAATCCCTTTATTGTTCTTTTGATTTCCTCCCCAAAAGCTAAACTCATAAGAACTCTTTACTGTCAGTTTGATGTTATATGACAGTTAGAATGCTCTTACAATGTTGTTGTACTCTCATACGGAATGAATATGCTCAAACGACACATTCATGAAACTCTATGTATGTAAATGTGATATGTTATGGGCAAAATGATTAGCCTTAAAGTTTAATTATAGGGAAATAGCCAAAAAAATTGCAGGGGTATGAGGTGGTAAGGATGATATGGATGACGTATATGACATAAATAATGATGTGTAATCATATATGCATGCCATGATATTGTTATGCGGCAGGGATGACTGCATGGCATAAGAGGTTCCCTTGTAGACACGTGTTGTTCACATGAGCAGCCCTAACTAGCAACACAACATTTTACATACTCGTTTGATACATTTTCCATAAAATTAATGTTTTTAAAGAAATTTTTGTATTTTTTAAGTTGCCGAATATTCTCGAATATTCGCCAAGTCTTGCCAAGTTTTTGCCGAGTCAATTTTTTTTGGGTTTGCCGAATATTTTTCGAATACGAGTATGCGAACTATAAAATCAAGCATATGAACAAATGACAGAAAGTTCACGATATGACAGCTACTTGAAATTCAAGTCCACAAACAATTTAACTTATGGTTGCCATTAATGATTTCATCATTTCTCCTAAACCCGGATCTGGGTTTTTGTAATCTTTTGACAGAATGTTCCCAATATCGAAATAAACAAACCCAAAAAGTTTTGCAAGATTCGAGATTTATGTTTATGAGAAACAATCAATTTATTAGTCATTTTTTTCAAATCAGAATCCTTTGATTCATTGCTTACCAAAAGGGGCACTTTCAATGAGATTCCAACACCACCTACAAATGACGCTCCTTTCTGCAGTACGTTTCTCTTGAGATGCACTCTTCTCACATCCTTTCTTGTCAACAATAAAATGTTTGAAACCTTAAGTACTATGAATAAACTACACTCACCAAAAACAAACACACCTAAAAATTCTCATATATCACAGAACTTCATCTATAGGGCAATGTTCAACATGAATGCCCCTCCTCAAAAATTAACACTTCATTGTAATGAACCTACTCTGATACCAAATGTAAAATTTGGTCAAAGTTATGTTAAAAAATAGACTTGCACAGTAATAAAAAACATCGAATATAATAATCTTCAAATTGAATTCATTTAAAATATTGACATTACAAGAGTGATACATATAAATAGCGTGATATCCACATCAATCCACTATCTCCCAATCTTCTCCACATATCTCCCATATATCTTTCATGCACAAATCTCTCTCAACAACTATATCACCTAAAATCTCTCACACACTATTTCTAAGGTAAGATAGACTTACATACAGATGTGATATTAATATAACAATATTAATATCTCACACTTGACTAAATAAATATATACTCACATATACAATTAATTATGTGAGCACTAACAATATAAATTCCTAACAATAAGATGGCTGCTTTAGTTTCCTTCCTACTCTGCAAAGCTTTGTTGTCAAATCTTCTTTACTCATTAACTCCATGCTTCCCAACAAGATGGAAAGATCTATGCTCTGATACCACTGAAATGCAACTTTCCGAGATGAGTTGAAAGAAAAAGGGAAATGTCACCAACCCAAATCACAATAACTAAAACTTATAACAAGCTATAGTAGCCCGATTTTTTATAACAGCAAGGAAAATACAATATCTCTCCAAAAATGCATCTTTTACATAATCCAAACCATGTAGGGAACTTTAGAAATAAATTAGAACAAATATAAACCAAGAAATGAGCCTTCAAATCCCAGCTAGAATTTATTTAATTAAAAATATGACAGCAGCAAACCCACGTACAAAAATGGACGGAAGTAGAGATTCGAAGGCCCAAAAATCAATCTGTAAAGTGATACCAGCCTTTAAAATTATGAATAACCCAAATATCAACAAAGAATGAAATGTCTTGCACTACATATCACCAAATTCCTCCACCATGCAAGTCGCCAACCTAGGAGAGGGTTTACAATAAGCTAGAAATGGCGAATTTCACAAGAAAATCAAATTTTAGCTCAAGTATAACCTCCGTGTGAGATTGCCAATGAAGAGATGAGGGGTTTCATCCTAAAATCAAGTGCAACGAGGGTTTTTGTCCTCAATTGCAAGAGAGCAATTTCGTTCTCCAACTCTAAGAAAACAAATTCCAAGAATAGTGTCCACCTATTCCAAGCCAAGCGACCCCTTTTATATAGCTGAAGGGTGGCGCCCAAAATCAAAAGGATGATCTCCCAAAGAGGGCCGACCTCCTTGGGGAGATATATTTCTCCTTTTCTTTTTCTTCCATCTCTTTTTAATTTTCTTTTTAAGTCAGCATTGCACTTTTTCAACCAACTTTCTTTTTCATTCTTTTAGCTAACATATAATAATGAATAGGCTAAATATTTTAAGTATTTAAAAATACTTTTTATCTTAATAATAGTATTATTAAGTTGCCCAAAATAGCGAATTGACTGAGCTTAACTTGAAATATTATAAGTTATTTCTAATTTATAAAAGGGGGACATTACAAGAGGGTTTTAAATGGGCTGGAAATGACATGTTCCAAGGAAAATCTAAATGTAATCACCAAGTGTGACCTCCGTGTGAGACCACCAATGAAGGAATGAGGGGTTTCGTCCTCAAATCAAGTGCAAATAGGGTTTTTGTCCTCAATTGCAAGAGAGAAAAAGCGGTCTCGTGTTCCAACTCTAAAAGAATAAATTTCAAAGCAAGCATACATTCTTCCAAGCCAAGAGACCCCTTTAAATAGCTAGAGGTGGCGCCAAAAACCAAATGGAATCCTCCCAAAGAGGACCGACCTCCTTGGAGACATAAGAGTTCCTATTTCTTTTATTTTTCAATTGGATTTTCACTTTTTCCAAACTGACCTGACTGTAATTAGAAAATAATGCAAAGCTACCAAAAACGACTAAAAATCATGACATTAACTTCCCTTGTTCTTTCTCTTTTAGGCAATGGGAAGTGGAATGGACCCAAGGTCTTCAAAAAAAAAATGACGTTGAGAAATGGACATTATAGTCCTCCCCTCCCAAAAATTGCTTACCCTCGAGCAATTACAAGCTTGGATGCTCCAATAATCTAGATCATGTACCTATCAAGTGAAAGAGCTCTTGCCAAAACAAGCTCATATATATATTGTCCTTTTCGCTCATGATGTTCTTTAGTTGCCCATATAGTTTAGAAACTACCTTGAAGCAGGGATCAGCTATTACCTTAAACTTGGCATCTTCAGTTTCTCCTTCAAAAACAGCATCAACAAATTTATTCTTCGTATACTTAGTTGTACAAAAATCCTTCCAAGTTGTAACTTCAGCCCTAGAGCAAGGAGTTGATGAATAATTAGCAACTTGACAAGCTAAAACATATTTCAAAGTGGCATCTTCATTCTTTGTTCCAACCTTGTCAACAGTGGTGGAAGGACATCCAATATTCACAAATATGAGTGTGACTGAAATAATATGGTGGCTGCTAGTGATGATGACAGCAGCATTAATGGTGGCAATTTGGCTCATGGCTGTCATGAAAACATTTTTTCTAGCATGTGGAATTAGTAATACGTCATCCCCGCATTCCCTTCATGCTTTGTTGGAGATATTTTGCATAATTTTCCAAGTTTTGAGTTAGTCCACCCTGCTTATACTGCGTTATTCTGATATCCATGTGGACTGCCCCTTGAGATATTTTTATAGTGCTTATAACTTCTTCAATAGGAAGGATGTATCCCACACCATTCCCCAACTCCTGATGGCATTCTTCACTCCATAGTAAACTCAGAAATGCACAATCAAACCCCCTGCAACGCTGACCTGAAATAGATCCACTTAAGAGGGTTACCTTGCTGTAAGAGTCTCTTTGGCTGTCCAAAAGATGTTGTTTGAGGCTGCCCAAAGGGTGCTCTAGGCTGCCCACTTATTGTTGTCCTTGGCTGGACTGTACTCTCCACCAACACTGAGCTCAAAGGCTGTATTTGGCTGGAGGGAAATTGGAGGTGCACGTTGTCAATTTCATCTCAGTACACAAGTTCGGAACCAGCAAGCTTATATCCACAATTTGTTACCATGACAGCGTTCTTTTGTATCTCTAAAATTATCTTTTCCCTCTCAGAGTAGCATAAACAGCACAAGGAATGCAAAAGTATTATTGTACAAGCCAAATAGTCATATAAACATAACTCATCCTTGTTCCAGGGAGGTGAGTACAGTGCTGCCCTACACTTGGAAAGAATCATTCCCTCTTCATACCTAGAAAAACTCTCTTCTGAATCTTGGAACTTTATGCTTGCAATTTTTATGGAGTTCCTCCTTTGCAATGTAATCAACACAACTCCCTTTCCTGAAGCATTATATTCTATAGCAATTGCTTGCAAGAAATTTGGAATGGAAAATACAAGACATGGTATTATTACCTCTTAAAGCTTATCAAAAGCTTCTTGTATTCTATCCATCCATAGAAGCTCCATCACTCTAATCCGAGCTGCTGGCCTACCAGTCGTATGAAGTGTGACTGCTTTTCGAAGGTGCCTTTGATAGCATGAAAGACTTATGAAGTGGCTGCTGTACTGTCAAACAATTCTGGAAATTCCACAAGTAACCCTTTTGTTCCTGGCACTATCTTCAACAACCTCTCCTCTTGAAGATGGCAATACAACGTCCTTTTGACATATGGGTCTAAAACCATATGATTGCAATGGGAGAAATGCAGACATTGCTTGTTATTGCAGCTGTTGCTGGTGAGCAGCCTTTATTTTCGCCTCATTCTTTGTCCCAGCAGTCATAAACCCTATATTCTTCAATGCTGAAAATGAAGGCAAGTTTCCTTTTATTGGAGCCAACAGCTGATCCAAATGGACTGTAGATTCATTATCCCTTTCAAGGACTGATGTCATATAGGCATTAGCCATGAATGTTATTGTGGATGTATCTTCATCACCCAACCTGTATTTGATGTCTTTTGCAAGGTATAATTGAACAGCCTTAAAAGCACGATATAACCCAACTTCTTGAGACAACATTCAGCATTTTCACACAAGTACATCTCACCACTCACCAAAGAAGCCATGCCACTGAAGTGCGGTAAATTAGTAGTGCTAACAACCGAATCAAACCCAACTTGAGAAGGGAACACTGCTGCTGTTTTTTCTGATATATATATACTGCTGCTCCTGTTGCTGAGTTGTTCTCTTGCCCGAAGTGCACAGATAATTTTGAATTTGAATTGGAAGATCTACATACCCTATCCTTAACCTTGACACCCTTCATAGGATGCTTTCCAAGATGACAAGGATATTGAAAGGATCTAGAGTGAAGTAGTTCTATACTATTACCATCTCTTTCATATTTTGAATTGCACTCATAGGAATGATTGAAATACTTACGTTTTTCTTCCTTGATGGGGTTAACCTTTTCCGATGCTTCGTGTATAAAAGGATCAGTCATTCCAACAGACCATGTTTGATTGTTGTACCATCTCCTTTTGAGGTTCTCGTTAATGATGTAGAGTTATATCTTGTTGTTGTCCTAATCCTTACTCTTCATCATGAATCTCTTCCTCTTGTATGGTGGATTTCTCTATGGGCTGCTCCTCACCTTCTTGCAGCTCTGAATGTTCTTCTTGCTCCACAATTACTATTTGGAAATTTTGTTCCTCTCCCTTCCTCAAGGCATGTTGCAAGTCTCCTTGTATAGCTCGTGGTGTAGGTCTTGGTCCAATTCCAACTCTTTCTTTCTTCAGTCCCATGAAGTTAGTGAGTGGTAGTTCTTTCTGGACCTCAGCTAGAAGGGCTCTATATTCAGGGTGGCTGGGAGCAATGTCATCCACTATGTTGGGTTGAGTTGCCCTCACCAGAATGGTTTCTTCTTTTGGAAGGAGAGTAGGCCGGAATGACATAGATAAAGAATCACTCAAGGTTCTTGGTGGCTAGATTTTATTGTTTGCCCTTGAAGAGCTTCCTTCACCAATCAGATGTTGCATGGTATGGATCAGTTGTGCCATCATATTAGCCAATCTCTCTTGCACTTGGGCAAACCTCTCAAACCTAGCATCCTCAAAACTTATGTCGGCCATTTTATCTTCTTGCATGAATGCCCTTCAGGCTGGGAAGATCGTTGCTATGATACCACTGTAATGCCCCTTTCCGAGCTGAGCTGAAAGAATAGGAGAAATGGCACCAACCCAAATCACAATAAACTTAAATTTATAACAGCAAGCTACAACAGATTGAATTCTTATGACAGCAAGTAAGAAATTGCAATTGTTCACTTCTAACACCACTTCTACACCATCCAAAACATGTAAGGAAAAATAATAATTATTTAGAGCAAGTACAAACCAAGAAATGAATTCTTAGAGCCCTAACTGAAGTATAATAATTAATTTTGTGACAGCAGTGAACCTACTTACAAAAATGGCCGGAAATAATGATTCAAAGGCCCAAAGTTCAATTGGGGAAATGAAATCAGCCTTATAAATTAGGATCAATCCAATTATCAGAAAAGAAAGGAGTGTTATGCCCTAGATGACACCAAAACCCTCCACCATGCAAGTCACCACCCTAGGAGAGGGTTTACAATGGGTTGGAAATGGTGTGTTCCAAGGAAAGTTAAATGTAATCACCAAGCATGGCCTCCATGTGAAACCACCAATGAAGGAATGAGGGGTTTCGTCCTCAAACCAATTGCAAACAGAATTTCCGTCCTCAATTGCAAGAGAGAGAAAACGGTTTCATGCTCCAACTTCAAGAGAATAAATTCCAAAGCAAGCATACCTTCTTCCAAGCCAAGCGACCCCTTTAAATAGCTAGAGGTGGCACCAAAAATCAAATAGAATCCTCCCAAAGAGGACCGACCTCCTTGGAGACATAAGAGTTCCTATTTCTTTTATTTTTCAATTTGCTTTTCACTTTTTTCCCATCTGACCTCACTATAATTAGAAAACTATTTTAAAATAATGCAAAGCTACCAAAAACAATTGACAATCGTGACATTAACTTCCCTTGTCCTTTCCCTTCGAGAGCCCCCGGGAAGTGGAATAGGCCCAAGGTCTTGAAAAAGAACTAGCATTGAGAACAGGACATTACACAAGACTAGTCAGTTCAGTGGGTTATTTTTGTTGTAATGCTATACTTGCAATGACTTCAAGTTAGCGAGAAGAGATCTAAGGATCTAAAGTTTGTTGAGCATTATCTTTGTAATATAGCTATTTGTGTTGGCATGTATTGCTTTGTGCGATTGAGTAAAGATTGCTGAGATCAGAGTTTCATACTGTGTTTGTGTTTGTGTGTAGTGCATTTTATGCATAATATTCTGCTGACTGTTCTAAGGGCTGTGTCATCTAAGGCATCTTTTAACAGCAAACACTAACTGCAACTGCATCATTGTGTCTCGTTTGTCATGCTGTTATGAGAGAAAATCAGATTTTCTCAATAGATTTGATCAGATTCATGTGAGAGTGCAGGCCTAAAGTTCTGCTGAAAATGGAAGAAAGGGTTGAGAGGAGAATATGACCTCCTTGGCTGAATCTCAAGGTCTGATCAATTTGCTGCTGAATTCAGATCCGAAATGGTGTAGAAGGGATGAGAATTGAGAGGATTAGCAGTAGGGAAGGAAGAAAAAGCGTGAGAGGAAATTTTTGTATGATCATCAATGTAACCATGGCTGCAATGCATCTTAGAGGTCTCTTTCTCTTTTTGGACAACAGCATTCTTTTGCCTTTCCATTTCCTGTGTTGCTGTTTAGTATCCTCTTCTTAACAAGAATTGAAAGTTCTCGTTTTATGTCCCTTCTTACAATGCATTTCGTTTTAGAGAGCATTCTTACATGTCTCATCTATACACTTCATATTGAATAGTGCCAATTACCATCAAACCTGACAATGCAGCTCTTCAAGATACTTCACTCTAACAAGTCTTTTTAGACAGATGTTCAACAAGCTATCTTGCTTCTGAAATTCAGGTGTATATTCTTGCACATTTTGTCCTCGTCTCCATCGGGAATATTTCCACCATATCAATTGTTCTTCAGACCTATTTGTATAACTATAAATCATGAATTTAGGACTTCCTTGAAAGAGACCCCTTTTGTTTCCAGTGGTTCCTTGTTCATCTCAAATAATCATTATAGAAGAAGAAGAAGATATTTTAACATCCACGAGGCCACCAAAGATAGCCTATGGGACTGCAGATCTTGCTAAAGATCTTTCTGACATTCAGATCTCCAATTGGTGAGCTTGATAATCAGCTCCCCTGTTTTTCAACCATATTCTCGCTGAAGATATCTTGAAAGGATGCAGTAACCACTGTGCTAGCAAACTGGGCCCTAATGTCATTATAAGCATTACACTCCAACATGAAATGTTTCTCCGACTCCACTGCACCAGATTATATGACTAGACATCTTCAAACAAAAAATAGATCTTTTATTCATCGATATCATTAAAAGCATGAACTACAAAGTGAACTGTGAGCTGCTTCAACCAATTTTTTAGCTCTTCAGCGTCAACTTGAGCCTCAATGGACTAATCTTCCACCCTTTCTTCAAACAAGGGTGCGGTTGGACTTGAAGCCTCCCTTTCGGATGATTTTTACAGAGAACTCTTATCTTTCCTTCTTCCGGTTGTGTTTCTGCCATTTTCTCTTGATGGTGCTGGGTTATTTTGTCATTTCTAGACATGGGTACCACCAAATTGTTGAGAGACAGCCAAACTATAGCTTGTGAAAAACCAAATCGACAACATTGGCCTCTAATCTTGTGAACCAGACCTCATATTCAAATTCTCTTATTGTCATGGTTGTAAAACAAGATTTCAATCTCCTTGTTCCAAGTTCAAGCTTACATGGTTCCAATTCTCCTTCCCCGCCACCTTCTCCTTGTCGGGTCAAAGACATTCTTATGCTTATGCTTTCCAAAAAGCCAAGAAAAAGGCTCTGATAGATTTTACCCTTGTCTTTATTCGAAACAGTGCCACCTTATCAATTGCTCATTTTCATACCTGATACTAGATAGGATAAAATCGAGATTTACACAGCTTAAAACTTACACAATTCACTGCAAAGATACTTTGAATGGTACATTGCTGGTCCAACGTGCACATGAATAAACTGCATTAAAACACCACTGAAATTGTTGAAATAAAGATCTCAACTGATAACCTCTATGCTGCAAACAATGGACACACTATGCAAATGAATACAGAATGTCACTCAAAACACATGAGATCCACAAAATCAATGTGAAGAAAACCTTCTTGGGGTGGAAAAATTCCATCAAAAAAATTATGTAGCTGTATCCCGCTACACTTATGATGTTATGCAAGTGTTGACAACGATAATGCTTTCTTTGGAGCCTAGAGACACTGCTGATCTTTCATGAAGACTGCTACAACTACTTCCTCTACTCTTCCTTACTCACCTCTGGTCAATTCCATATCAACTGCTGAGAAAGCCACCAAAAGAAGTACATATGGTGTAAGAATGAAAGTATTTATTAATGGAGGATTGAAGATTCAAATGCCCGCTGATTGGAATTCCTAAACCCCCATGGTGCCCTACATGCCAGCTCATCTTGTAACTCCTAGCAAATTGCCGGTTTTGTGACTTTAGCGCCTGAAATCACAATGTTCCCTCTTGGCTGTAATGCTAACATTGATCCCAGGAGTGAGAAAATCAGATGTCTATTTGTTTGACGAGTTGAATCTGGCTTTGAGTCTGGATTTCAAATCCATCACCTAGACAATTCTCATTGTTGAGTGTGTGGGCAGTGGGCACCAAGTGGTGCCTACATTTGTCATTTATGTACCTGTGACTGAAACACTGATCTTTTACGGATCATTCGTCCTGGTCAATGAAGCAGCTAGATCATAATTCTATATTAAATTTTACATCATGACAGCCTTAAGGAATATTTCTGAACTGATGTACGTTTATTTACCAGTCAGAAATATCTCTCAAATGATCGTTACAAGTCACACATCGCCTCAAAAGAGCATTACTCAATGGTTTATTCATTATCTTATTGGAGAACTATTCTAATATAGTTTCCCATGGGATTGTTAATCCACAAGAGTTGGGAAATTAATTAAAATCCTTGTAGAGATGATAGAAACTCAAAAACACAAAATGTGTAAGCTGAAACAGAAGTCATGGATGCTTCAAAAGGCTAAATGATTGAAAAAGTCCAAGAAGAAAAAACTAGTCTCTCAGATGTAGTTTTGAAGTACAATAAAGACGCACAAACAGAAAACTTCTTGATTACTAGTAAAGCATGCAATTTCTATTTTATCATATGGATAACTCTTCCGTACAATAGGAAAGGGCAATGGAGAAGTTCCCAGCAAAGGGATTGAAATATGAAATTTATTTTTTAAAAAACAAAATTTCTATTTCATTCAATGCTGTTAGATATGTTAGATTTTTATAGCTGCCAAAAATAAGAAATGTGCATATTTCTGTTCATCACATACATGACTTCATCTTTGAGGAAGGGAATAATACAATTGCATTTGAATAAGGCTCTTCAAAAGATTCTCAGAGCATCCATCAGAAGAATCTAGGAGCTACAACTGTGTTAATAAGAATATCAGGAGGCAAGGCAAAGCTGTCTTAATCCCTTCTTTAATTTGTAGAGCCATGTGTTCTCTTACATGATATAAATATTAAGCCAATATCAGGATAAAATTACTAAGTGATATCATTTTTGATATTCACATGCAAAACTCCGTACATGTGGCTATTGTTCTTTAGCAGGAAAGCTTTGATGTTTCGTGTTTGACCATTTGTGCTGCAAAATTCATTATTTATCAGTCTCCAGGTAATTTCATGCCTACGACCAAGTATCGGCATTCTGAACTTCACCCGAAATCAGAATATGGCATTAAAAATTCACCTTAGGTTATTATGGAAACTCTAATCAATTTCTGTAGTTTTGTTGTGGCTACTGTCATTGAATAGCATACAAACTATATTATCTTATATTCTAGGGATTGCATCAGATGGCGCTTTCCTAATGTTTTCATGGATATGAGATTCAATGTTTCCTTTTGGTTGTGAAGTCTGTTTCATTCATAATATATCACATTTCTATGCTTATCGAGATTATGAAACTTGAATCCACTAGCCTCACCAGAAACACAACCACCACAAATTTACAAGCAAGAACATAACATGAGTGAAGTAGCATGCCCGCTATAGCCCAAAGAAAACCTTCACTTCACAGTAAAATATTACATGCATCTTCAAAGTGATGGAAGCCAGCCTCACAGCAGAGACCAGGGAAAACATTCAAATTAAGGAGGCCAAGAAAAAGGTTACATCAGAAAAATATTGATGGCACGATACAACCAGCTCATGACATCATCGTTGTACTTTAAAAAATTCTCAAAGGTGGAATCATCAAGCCAAAGCCACAGTCAAACTAATCCAACCCCACAAATTTCTCTATCTTGTATGACTTAAACCTGATTTCCTGAACTTATGATGTTTATCATTGAAGATGTCAGTCTCCCACCAGGAGATCATGATTTTTATTGCATTAAATGACTTCAAATAGTCAGAATTCTGACCAATTTGATGATCAAGAAGTTCAACTGAAATCACAACTGCAGAAATGAGGCAGTAAAGGTCAGAAGTACAGTTTGACAATTAAAGTGACTTGTTCTAGTTTGTTAACTAGATCTGACCTCACTATGGAGAATTCAGAAGTTTCTCTGAGAATATTGGTTGTTTTGGCACTATATTTGACCGTGCTGACAAAGTTAGAGATGAGGCATATTGTACTTTGACCTCTGGAATGATATTGAACAAAGTTTGCAGCAACGACCAGCAATAATACCATGCCTTTTCAGCGGCAACAAGGTTGACTAAAGAACATTACCAGATTTCAGCCTTGACTAAGGCATTTAGCTGATCAATTGACTTCTTCAAAAGGTATGAGATCCAAACACTACTCCAATGCAATTTTCAGAATATAATACTTTAAGGTTGACTTCATTAAATGCTATAACTAAATTCATGTTCCCAGTCGGGTTTTAAAATGTGGTCCATAATAAGAGGAAGATCACAAAAGGAAAATACAAGTGGAAGATCGAGTGAGCAATGATAACCATGACCACGATAAGTAGAAGTTCCACATGAGTGGATAACTATGGCCCGCATTAGTAGGCGACTTGGAAATTTTACACCAAACAAGCCCCTATTGGGTGGTTAAAGAATTAACAGTCCTGTAAGGGACAGTAGCTAAACTAAATGCGTTGTACTTATAGTAACGATGAAATTAATGAACTCGTGAAATCTTCCATGCCATGTCATCTTCAGATAGGTGATGGAGATGCTGGTTGGAGTCCAAAAATAATGATGAGTTATGGCAATAAACATCAGGGGGTCGCCGTCCACAAGGATGTGGTTTGCCAATGGTATCCACACATACCAAATTAATCATGTTTTGTTTAATAACATGTGTGTAGACATTCCAGACATTGGCCCTGTATCTTGTTGATTGGTGCAGGTATTGATGGGAAGGTCTGATACAATGCTCATTTTGATAAATTTGTCTATCTATTGTAGAATAGTATCTCCCAATTAAGATGAAATACATCACACGTTCATAATCTTAGAAAATTGATTGGCTCCTACATTTTGTGTTAAAATATATTCTTAATTTATTAATTAACTCATAACGAACTATTAGTTATGTATTAACTAACGTTCAGTTCTAAGTTCTAACCTCCTCAACCATTTTGTACTAATCTCTTGCATAATAAAATGATGGATACAAACTCTGCCGAGTGTGCAGTCAGGTTTCTCTTCACTTTTTCTTTATTCACATCTTTTAACAATGTAACATTGGTATCAGAGCTTTTGTAGCGAAGTTTGAGGAAGCTCTTGGTGTAGAGTATTAACATCGGAAAGAAGACTCCGAAGGGTTGTGTAGACCTGCCAATCGTTGGGAAATCCAAGGACGAAAGTAATCAAGGGCACACAAATACAGTCATTCGTGATTGTAAATCAGATCGAAGGAGTCAGTTTTTGAAGAAACCAATCATGTTTTGCCTGTCAAGGAAGAATACGACTGTTTAGGGTACACAGAAGGCAAAAACAAAGTCGAACAAAGCAGATTGGTGCAAAAATACAGCCACAGTTTAGGGCAAAAATCGTGGAAAAATAACAGTAGCAATTTGAAGCTACAAACAAAGAAACCATATGGTGACAGAAGCATGACCAACAAGGACACCATCCAGAAAACGTTTTCAGACCAGCAGACAAGGAAGAAAGTGAGAAGAAAATCGAAAGGTTCGTGATTCTGTGTGTGAGCCTCAACAAGTTTGAGGGCATAAGCCCAGCAAGAGCAGAAGGATTTTGTACTGGATGGTGTGCTGTGACAAACGATTTGCAATTGCTTTTTGTTGCAATTTACAGCCGATTCATAATTTGAAGAGAAGCATACTGCTGTGGCATGAAATCTAACCAAAGAAATTGTAAGTAATTACGATTTTTCAGTAGCAATTCCAGAATTCTTGTAGCAGGTTCAGATTCAATTTTGCATTAACTTGCAGGTAAAAAATTCAAGTATTCAGAATTTAGATTGTAATTTGTTTTTTCTGCATAACTATATGGGTCGGAAATTCACATTGGTGTGAAAAATGGCAAACATTCAAAACCCCATTCTGTCAGAGGCACAGAAGTTGGCGGGTCAAAACTATAATGTCTAGAGTCATAAGATTTTGACTATTGCAGAATTTCAAGACTGTCATGAAATTATACTTGATTAGGAAGGCCGGTTGCAAATTTTGTAGATTATGACAAACGTCATAAGGAGGCTTTGTTGCTGCTGAAGCTGTCGGTATCCGATAAGTTGGTACTAGAGGTCTGGAACGCCACTATGGCTAATGAGCTATACACGACTTCAAACAAGAGTGAGGTGTTGAGGATTTGTTGTTTTTGGTAAGGATGCAAGAGGATGGATCCTTATCAGAACACCTATTTCAAAGGAAAGATATTTGAGACCAACTCGTCTCCATTAATAAAAAGATGGATGAAGACGATCCGGTGGCATTGGTTTTGAACAGTTTGTCGTCCTCATATGAGTCATTTGTGAAAACCTTACATTTGATGGCTGAAAGTCAGACCTTGACTTTTGATAAAGTTAATTCCTATCTATTACAAAAGGAATCGAGACAAAACCAAAGAATTGAGTCTAGTTTTGGACAACTGGAGAGTGCATTGACTGCTCAATCAAAGGAGAAGGGGAAATGGTAGTCAAGTGAATCTTCCAAACACCAAGTAAAATGTCATTAGTATCATAAGGTCGGGCATCTCAAAAAGGATTGCCAGAAGTGACAGTATAATCTTTCCCAACAAAACAAAAAGCCATGAGATGAAGCAAATGTGGCAGTCGCTACAGATGAACAAGATTTTGAGGAAGAGCATGTTGTCTATTGTCTTACGGCGTCATACTCGAATGACAGTTGTTGGATCATTGAATTTGGGGCATCCAAACATTTTTCCTGTCAAAGGGACTAGTATGTATTATTTATTGCAATTATCAATTGTTTTGATTTAGTTGTCTTAGCTGATGGAGAGTCATTAGTAGTCGCGAGGAAAGGGGATGTACGCATTATGATGAATAATGCTCAAAAACTATAAGGAATGTTAGGTATTTTCCTAGCTTGCATAAAAATCTCTTTATATATTTTTCAGTTAACAAAGAACCCCAATATTGTTGTAAAATTTTCTGGGGAGAAGTGTCTTCCATCAAAAGTGAAACAAGGACGGGTGATTTCCCTAGGCATTGGGCAAGGTTGCCAGTATAGGCCGGTTGACTCGGCTACTGTCGACTTGGAAGCACACATGGAAGGAGACTCCACCATTCAGGATGTGTGGAGGATGTCATTCCTCATAGGCTTGTTCACCATACTTCGGTCAACTTACATACACTCGTTGTGGAGGGAATATCCACTACGCAAAATGTACAAGAGGTTGAACTGCCTTGGGAGGATGAAATTCCTCGTTTAGATGCATGGTTAATTGTGAAGGGATACTTCGCAATCCAAGATGCGTTGATGGCGCATGATGAGATGGCAAAACATGCCACACAATCACAGGCACTAGCTCAATGAACAATAAATTTAAATTTAAATTTACAAATTAATGTCTAGAAGTAACCAAAAAGGTTAATGGGACTACAAGAAGAGCAAAGAGAACAAGACAGTGCAGGAAAGCAAAAAAAAATATTAAAAAAAAAATACAAGAAGCAACTGGAAAGAGACAAGATACAACAAGTCTATGTGCCATGCTTAAGAGGTTCTACGCCTGGTAGATCGTGACTGTTGTGTGGAGTCATGAGCTCGTTTATGTCACCGATATTGTGTAGAAGGCTGAAGAAATGAATCAATAGTCTAAGACCCAAGGCTGCCATGATAATGTTTGAGGAGGCCATATCTATGTTGGGTCATCTCCCTGATAAATAAAGCTACACTCCTTTGGTCTTCATAATGGATAAGGGCCCGTAATGAGTCTTGAGTTTCTCGGAAGAGACAATAGTACCTGCCACAGATCTCATAGTACACAGGACAACGAAATATAAAGAGCTCCTTTGATTCAAGTTCATTGTTGCAAAGTGTGCAAGTGCGTTGGTCTCTAGGAATGTAATGCTCTGTCTCCATGCGAAGCTGATGAGAACAAACTCGTAGTTGGCCCAAGGGGAATCTCAAACCAAGTGGAAGCCTGATGTATTTGGGGGGAATGACACGTTCATCTTCAATTTGGAGATAATGCTCCAAATAGTGGTGCATTTTTGTTGGCAATGGTTCTATTGGTTCAATGTAATGTCCCCGTTTCTGAAGAACCTTAGCCTATACTTCCTTGTGGGCTTCGAGATGTACAAGGGGAACGTTTTTATTATATAATTAAATATTATTGCCTGGAGCAATAATTATTTAATTATGAAGGTTATTTAATTTAATTCCCAAAATATAAAAAAATTAAATGGGGAATTAATTAAATAAATATTTAGGTGGTTTTTATTCATAAAATCACCCTTTGAAAAGGGGACGCCACACCTAGGGGAAATAAACTGCTTTTATTTAATAATTTCCATCTCCTTGGGATTTCAAATTTTGTGCCTCCTTGCTTATAAAAGGAGTGCTAGGATCACTATTATGATTATGCTATGATGATTTCGATTTTGGCTCCATGCTTGGAGAAGGGATGTATGCCCTAATGTGATAGTCTTATTCTCTCTCTTCCATTGTTGAAGGATCTATTTGCATTGAATCTGATTTGAAGAATCAAATTGAAGAACTTATTGGTGCAAACTTGAGTAAGATCTATGCTTTTGGTTTTAGCAAGTTCTTTTAGAAATCTGCCTTTTTCTACTGTAGCGACGTCACTGTAGCAGCTGGTTGTGATCAAAAATAATAAGTTTTTGGAGTACTTTTGGCAAATCGATCTGGGTGTATTGGTTTCCTATTCCAGCGATTCCATTTATTATATTTGTAAATCTGTTTGTATGCAATTCTGAGTGTGGAGCGACCAGCATTTAGTATAATTTCATGTCCACTATGGCAGCGATTTGCTTGGTTATGCGTGTGCACTGATTTGGGTGATTTTTCTAAATGAAACAACCAAGATCCATGCATACTTGGTGCCCTTGCTAAAGCAGTTCCTTGTAAAACAAGTTGGCGCCAAACCGGCAACTTCAATTGAATGTGTATGGTCTATACTGCTGTTGCTTCCCTCAAAATCAGCGACCCAGTCAGAGTGAGTTTTAATTATTTTAATACATGGAATTGTAGGGTTTATGGTTTCTCTATAACAGCGACTTCTCTTATATATATGTGGGTCGATTTAAATGTATTATGTTGAGCAGGCTGTTGGGTATTGTTTCTTCCACTTCAGCGACTGGTTTTGGCAAGTTTGGATATTAACTCCAGGTGTTTAGCAAACTGAACTTCATCTAAATTGATTGCTGATCCATCCTTTATAACAGTGACTTCTTTGGAGTGAGCATTTGATATTTTGATGTATGTTTGGAGGTCTATATGCCCAGCGAACTAATTAATCTGCATTTGGTAGCTACAGCGATCTCAGTTGGAGTGAAACGGTATGGTTTGGGGGTGTGAAGTGAGCTGCTAAAATTAGCACTTTCATGTTATACTCTCGTTTGTTGATTTGTATGCATTCTTTATCACCTATCTTACATCAGATCATACATATGATCAGATTGTATAAGTGTTCCAATGGCTTCCGTAGATGCAGTGGTTTATATTTTGTTTGCATTTAGGAGAATATAGTGATCCGAAGTTGGTTGTTTGCATATTTTCTATTGATCCCGAAAGTGGGATATTACATTCAATCCAAGTTGATTTTATGTAAGCTTTGTAGATCTCCTCTTTAATTCCTCTATGAATTTCCCTTTTTAGCATGTGGGGAATTATAGAGAATGTGAGAGGGGAAGACGATTAATATCCAATCTGATGAAACTCTCGTTTGTTTGATTTTTATGCATTCTTTATCACCTATCTTAACATCATATCATAATATGTCAGAGTGTATAAGTGTTCCCAATGGCTTCGTAGAGCATGGTTTATATTTTTTTGCATTGGAGAATAGAGTTATCCGAAGTTTGGTTTGTTTGCATATTTTTTCTATTGATCCCGAGAAAAAGTGGGATAATACATTCAATCCAATTGATTTTTGTAAGCTTTGTAATCTCTCTTTAATCCGCTATGAATTTCCCTTTTAGCATGTGGGGAGAATTAATAGAGAATGTGAGAGGGGGAAGACGATTAATATCCAATCTGATGCTTTGGAGGAAAGTTGTACAATGTGCATACCAAGTGGTTGGATCCCCAATTCACATACCCATGGATGATTGGAGAGCCTTGAAGGGATATCTATTCTGCCAGTTGGTGTATCTGCAATACATCTTAGTCTATGAACTATAATCACAAGCTGAAATATAGTTGAGATACGGAGAGGGTGCGTGCCAAATTCAGCCAAGATGATTGCATGTGGAACTGAGCGTTTTTCCCAGAGAGTCCTGGATAGCATGAAGACGAGTACTTTATCAAGATGAGCCCAACCGATGTGCCGAAGATCAGGGCCTCAAATCTCACAACCATACAACACTGTTGGTGTCACTAAAGTTTGGAAAACGCACAATTTTGCTTTGGCATCTTTAAATTGAAGTTGGAAACATTGTCTCTCAAGTGTATTGAGGGTTGCATAACCTTTACATAATCTCTCTTCTTCTGCATGGAGCATGTTCAAAGGAGGGCCCGTGAAAGTCACTCCAAGATAAGTGTAAGAGGAGACCACTTACACCTATTTTTTTTGTACATGAGGTTAGTTGCATGGGCAACCCTCTTGGTTGTATTAAATAACATGACCTTAGTTTTCCTCAAGTTCACTTGTAAACCATAAGTATCAAAAAAAGAGCTTAAGATGTCAAGGCGACGTTGTAGGCCTGCAACAGTATGTGACATCAGAATGATATCATCTGCAAATAATAAAATAGCAATGATGATATCATATAAAAGGCAACCATCATCTCTAAGCTCGGAATTTGCAATGATGTACTCTAGTTCATCAATGTAAAGACCAAATAGAGTAGTAGAGAGTGCGCAGCCTTGTTTAACACTGATGGTGCTATTGATATCACCTGTATAACCAATAGGAGTTCGAACTTGGCCAACCACCTTTTCATAGAGTGTCATCACAAGAAGAACCAAATGCTCTGGAATTTGAAGGCCACGAAGCCGTTGGATTAGGTGTCTAGGTACAGTATCAAATGCCTTTTGAAAGTCAACAAAACAGCGATAAACCTTACGCTTGTTGGCCCTTGCTTCTTCAATTATGGCTCTAAGTGTTAAGACATGGTCTATTGTTCGGTGATCCTGTCTGAACCCCACTTGTCCTTTTGCACAGAGTTTCTTTGATTCAACAAAGCGTACCCCAAAATGAGTATGGCAGCCCCAAAAAGTGTGCCCTAGCTGGAATTTGTGCCCTAGCACGGATGGAAAACCTAGTTGTTCTGAAGTTCTGAATATGAAGGTCACTTGTGATTCCCGGATGAAGCCTCCAAAGCAACAAATGAGGGTTTTCATCCCCAAGTGTTGTGACCACGGAGGGGTTTTGTCCTCAATAGGATCCAATGAGGGTTTTCGTCCTCAAAGCCTAAAAATATGAGCTCAATGCTCAAAGAGAAATAGCAAGATTCATATAAAGATCCTTACAATGAGCTCCATGTGGGATTAATTAAATAACTTTATTTTCTATTTTGATGCTACTTTACCTTCCCCCCCCCCCCATTTTCTATTTTAATGTTATAAAATAGTATAAGGCCACTTTTAGCAACTTAAAAAATATAACATTAAAGTACTTCCCTTGTATTTTCCTTTTAACCCACATAAAGTCAAACTGGGCCAAAGGTCTCCTTAGCAAGATAACATTGAGAAGGGAACATTACAATGGTCTCCAAATTGTCCATGCATCACTAACTAAAGCATTCAATATAAGGCCCCTTTGACGGCATAAAGACAGTCAAGAAGTTTGAAGAAAGAAGAAAACTGTGTATCAGCGGGCTTGACAAGTTCTACCTTGGAAAATCTCTGAAAAATAGCCTGCATGAGGTGATGATTGCATAAGAACATTTGTATTTTCCTACCCTTTTCAATACGCTCTTAAATCCATTAAAACCTGCCAAAGTATTTGATCGCATTACTCAATGCATGCATACAACATAGTGTCCAAAATACATGTTTTTATTTTTTTCAACAATAAGCCAATTGCTTTACAAACTAAGGCAACGTCTATAACAACTTGGACAAGTGATGCCACTACCTCTTCAACTACATCACATAGTTGGTTTTGAAGATACTTTGCATTTTTCTCTTGTCCCAAACAGTCAATTGCCTTAAAAAAATAAGGACCGCAAGAGCAATTTACCATGATGTTCAAAAGTGAATTTGTCCAACCATCCATCGCAATGTTGCATAATTTTGTGCACCACATTTTTTTAACAAATGTGTTTTTTTGCTCTATCCTTGTCTTCTCTATCAATAAGAGTCGTGTGAAGCATCTCATATCCAAGTGATTTATACCCCGCCAACCCATTGTTAATCGTACAAACCATTTCCTCATAATAAGGTGAGCGGGCAACATTGAATGGTATTCCATTCGCATAAAAGCATGCAACCACCACATCAACTACATCTCAACCATGCACATTGAACATGTTTTCGATTGATTTTGAACCATCAATATGTGGTTTCTTACAAGAAGACCCCACACCATCTGCCACATGTACAAAAGTCACGTGTAACTCTGATTTTGTTTCCTTGGTTGCTTTGATAAGATGACTCTGTGTGCAACCTATTGTTGAAGTGTGTGAGCTTAAAGGATTCACTTTGCCTTCATCCCTTTCTTGTTCCCTCATAGCTTCGTACCAATCTACCTCATTCGGGCAAAGGGTCGACCCCTTTTCCTAGTGTATGAAAAAAATGGGCCTTCACCCTCGTGTAAGTGCCCTAAAACGACTATCACATTACTTCCAAATAGATATAGCCCTTCTCTCTTTCCACCTAACATTCTAACCCAAAAAAAGATGGAAACATTAAAATTTTAGAATATAAAAAAATTTAAAAAATAATATTCAAATATATATAAAAATATGAATTTTACAATTTAAATTTAAATTGAATAACTTGTAATTAAAAAATTAAAACCTAAAAGTGAATATTAATCATTAAATGACTTAAACTAAAACTAAAAAATTGAAATTAATATTAACTAAATATAAATTAAAAACAAAGAAAAATAAATGTTAAAAATTTTAATTTCCAACCATATATTAACAATTACCGCAAAAGCTAAAAGCATATACCTAGTAATAAAGCCTATCTTATATCCCTTTTGGGGAAAATTAGCACAATTTTGGAATTCAGCTGAAACCCTTATTCAAAATATTACAGCAATCTGTTTTTTATGTAAACCCATAAGACAAAAATTACAGCAATCTAAAATCTTCCTTTATTTATCAAATAATCACAATATAAAAATACCCAGAAGACCCAAAGCATCTAGAAACCCTATTGGTACAAGTAGATGATGAAAATTAATTTTTCCAACCAAAGTCCAAATTTATTTTTATTTATTTTCACCCCATCAAACAAGAAAAAATACCCACATAACATTATAGCAATTTTCTCACAAAAGACGCTCCAAATGACAAGAGGAAACCCAAAAGAGGCGCTGCAAACTGAAACCAACCAATTCCGTTTGTTGTTGATGCCCTAAACGTTGATCTGAAATCCAAAAGAGTGTAGATAGCCCTAGAAATGGCTGCAAATCATTCCCTCACTATGATGATCCGAAATTACGCTCAAATGTGACCCTTGAGTAAAGCCACAAAGAAGATATTGAGGGTTTTCGTCCTGAAATCTGATCACAAGAAGGGTTTTTGTCCTCAAGTGATGGATGCTAAGAAGGTTTCCGTCATCAATAACTGAAAGTAGAGGCACAAGTGCGCAACTTCATAAAATCAAGATGATAGATAGATGATAGATGCCCTAAATAAACCCCTTCATCCTCCTTTAATAACTTCTCTTTCCTCTTTCTTTCAACTTTGGTGGCCGACTTACTTTATTTAAAAGTCACTTTTATTTTAATAATAAAATATAAGTTGCCTTACAATATAACAAAGTTACATTTGGCCAACTTAGTTAAATCATTAATTTGACTTTAAGTATTTCAAAATATTTTTTATTTTAAAAATAAAATTATTATTAAGTTGCCCAAAGATTAGAAATGACCAGGCCCAACTTAAATAATATTATTAATTATTTTAACCTAGAAAAGGGGACACTACAATCCGCCTTTCCCAAATTTGCTTGCCCTCAAGAAAATGACAACTCATACGCGCAAGTATCACTATGTCAAAGTGACAAGTCATGTTGTAGCGCTCATAGGGTCTAGACCTTGTACCTATCAAATGGGATAGCTCCAGCCAAAGAACATAGTATTATGAATGGATAATGAATGCCATTCTATCTCAAGTTGATCCTCAAAAAATTATAAATAACTAGAAACATTTGCATACTAACGCAAGACTGAAGGTTTCCCTATGCCCATGTCATTATGTTCTTGTTGTCCTACTTGGTTCCTCCTATGCAAAGAAGGTTTTGAGATACCATATCCTTGGGTCCCAATGGCTCCTCCCACGATTTGGCGAGTTGTTCCTCCCCATATCTCATGTAAATCAGATGGTGGATAGGCTGGAGATGAATTATAACGGCTACAAATCAATTGGATTTTCATCTAACTAAGGTCCCTGGTTGCTGCCATGAAGATCTTCTTCAGTTGAACCCTTTCTCCAACTTCTTCCATCAAAGACTTTCCCTTATTTTGTGCAAGCTCACAGTTATCCTTAGTTGATAACAGCAGTCTACCTATTATTTTTTATGACCAGCAACACGAAAAAGGTACAGCAGGTACCAAATCGAAACCTTTTTGCAAAAATCAACAATGTGGGCAGTGTAGTGGCTGAGAACAGCCATGTAAGGACTGAAAATTTCATATTAGCAGTCACAAACTGAAAAGAATTCCTTCCCTTGATTGAAGGCACCTGTAAACCCACTTGTATGAGGGCAAATGAGGTAATTTGGTGGCTGATACTGGTAATGAAAACCATACTAAAAATCAGACTCATGGTTGTCCCAAGTGTGTTCCCTCTACCCTTTGATGGTAGGATCCTATCACCACTTGCTTCCTTCATATCCCGTTCACGATCCTTGGTGTATATATGTGGAGTTACCTCATTCCAAATGAGCTCATGAATGATATTATCATTGTTTTTTTGACCCTTGGGAAGGTTCGTGATGATGTCCATGATCGCCCCCTTCCAATCTTGATGGGGAATAAACAATGCCACCAACTATTATTATGCTCCTTCCTGATTTTTTGGCAGAGATGGCATTTTCTTTTCGACAATTGAGGATATCCTAAATCTTTTGCAAGGACAAAGGAGTTGTACTATGGTTGTATGTGACGGATGGCATCAATCCAAAATTAGAAACCCTGGGGCTCAATAAATTAAAAAGAGTGTTGCAGCTACAATACTGAAAATACTTTGCAAAAATCAGGAATGTTAGCAACATAGGGGCTGGAAACAACCAAACAATGACAGGAAATGCTTCATTAGCAGCTACAAATGTAAAATCATTCAATTTTATGATTGAAAGCACTTGTATGATTGCAAATGATGTAATGCAACCGCTAGAAGTAGTGATGATTTTAGCCTTCAAGCTGAAAGTTTGGGGCATGGCTGTCCTCATTATGTTCTCCTTTATCTTGGGAGGTAGTAGATCATCCACCCTTGCTCTTAATTCCCTTCCAGACAGCCATAAGGGTGCTGGAATAGTTGCACTCACTAATCTCATCAAGTGACCCCTTTCATACATCATGTTAGATTAAGAGAACTTCATCAAACTTGCCAATCTACCTCTGTTCAAGTAATGTACTATCATTCCAACACATGAAATAAAAAAGACTATCATACCCTGGTTGTAGCATTGTATTTTATTACTCAACCTTGGGCTTATGGTGGTTGGAAACCATCTTGTAACTGCAAAAACCTCATCAATGACTGTAGGTGGAATATGCATCTTTCTTATGACTAAATCTTCTTCTATCTCAACAGAATGTATATGGGAGAAACCGGAAATGCAGGGGACGGCAGTCCAAAAATTTGAGACAACTCCCATATACATACCCACTATCTTAAGTTGATAACACATAACCAAAAGATCCCATTTTACACAAGTCTCGTCCTAATTGAATCTCCAAAGATCACTCAGATCCCAAACTTTCATGTACAAGCAATTTGGAACTTGTATGTATGTATATATGTGCCCTCTGCCCCTCAAAGGGTTCTTCACTCTATCACCATTTTCACTATGTTGTCCATGATGACCAAAAATTTTCCTTGATATACCATGAAGCATCAAACTTGAGATAAAATCATTGTTTTCAACATGTTACCCATAATAACAACACATCTAAAATGACATAGAAAGAAGCAACAAATCCACAGCACTTCCATACATTTGGCTATCCACAACATGCTCACCTTCCTTTGTCAGATGAATGATTGAGATATCTTCAACACCTCCATCCTTGTGACTCAGAATTTCTAATTTGGGAACAGCATTCTCCTTCCTCTTAGACTCTACACATTCAATAATTGAAGCCCTTTCTGCCTTGACTTCATCCATATTTTGTTGACACATGCATCGAGCATCTTCATAGTTCTTGCCAGAGTCATGAACACCATCAATTTGCTCCTTATTGATTGTTGTTCTCAAAATACCAGCAAGCTAAACATCAACATTATCATCCAGCCATTTGACTTTGCCCACAAAATTCTCTCCACAATCTTGCAAATTTGACTTTCCTTCTTTCTTTGGCTGATACTCCATGATTTCTCCCTCTTCCCTCACCGTCAAGGGAGGATTTTTTTCCCTAATTTCCCAAAGGTGTTGTTTTGCTTGAGCGGTTATCAACTTAGCTTCGTTAGCTTTTCTTAGCCATTCATCACACCTTTGTTGGGTCTTTATTACATCCTCTACATTTGAAAATCTGAATTCCTTTCTCTTTAACCCCAATATTTTGTTCATTCAAATCCATACCTTTTTCTTTCAAGGATTATTACTCTTCAACTTGCGTGGTGGATTCCTCTATGTGTTGTTCCTTCTCAATCTCCAGCACCTTTGATTGCTCTTTATCCTTTTTCTTCCTCAAGATATGTTGCAAGTCTCCTTGTGTAACTCATGGTTTAGGTTTTGGTCCAATTTCAACTCTATCTTTTTTTAATCCCATGAAGTTGGTAAGTGGTAGTTCTTTTCGGATCTCAATTGGAAGGGCTCTATATTCAGCGTAGCTAGCAGCAATGTCATCCATTGTGGAGAGCTGAGTTTCCCTCACCGAAATGGTTTCTTCTTTTGGAAGGAAAGTAGGCTAGAATGACCTAGATGAAGAATCACTCACGCTTCTTGGTCACTGGATTTTTTTGTTTTGCCTTGATGTAATGTCCCCTTTTCCCACTTAAGAGCCACTATTTGGGCTTCTTGCCATTTCATCTCTATGGCAAAGAAGTGAAAAATGTGGAGGAGAACATTGAGCTTCCGTTTGCTATGTTTTTTACTAATTTTTATATTTTTTTCTACTATTTTTCCCTCTTATAGCATGTCGGCTGAGTTAAAGCTAATTAATGGAAGCTAATGAAGGAAAAGAACATCTCTTGGGGGTCGGCCTTACCTTTTCAAGCTTTGGCGCCAATGAAGGAATATAAAAGGAGACTTAAGACATCATTTGACATCGAGTTTTGGCGCATTTTTCCTAATCTTGGGCATTGAGAGCTAGTTGCTCATTGTTCTTCCACTTGACGAAAACCCTCGTGTGGCTTTCCTAGAAGGACGAAAACCCTTCTAGTGGTTTGCTGAAGGACGAAAACCCTTCATCTTAGCTTGGCATTGATGTTTCAGGCAGATTTGAGGTGAGTTAATCATTTTCATATTGTTATTGGCTTCCTACATGTGGAGCGACCTACCTTGGTGTAGGGTTACAAGGTTTGGTTAACTTATATTTGCTTTTTCAATTTATGATCTGATTTGGCATATTTTCTAAGGCTAGAATTTGCATTTTCATGATTTTTGTGGGTTTCTAAACCCATAATCTATAACTTTCTTGTGGCTGCTCTTCGCTGGACATTTATTAATTTCCAGCAGTGTGTTGTTTCAGATTTATCATTGTTCGTGGTTCTATTGGATGTATAAAAGATATCTCTAGTTTGTAACAAGTTTATTTGAAGTATATTTGGTGTTTGGCATTTTTTTTTAAAGGTTCAGTTCTCTGATTTCTAATTTTTAGTCTGTTGCTATAAAAATCATATTTGAATCATTTGGTGTTTGTCTAAATTCCTTGGTCTTGGTCTAATCCCTTGAAAGGGTCATTTCAGTGATATCAGAGCTCGGATCTTCAAAGGACAAAGGGTTTATGGAATAAGGCAACAAGGGTTACATCTACTACCAAAGAAGAAAGAAGGCAAACCAAAAGGACCAGCCAAGGGAGGAAGGAAGCATGGCTGATCATGATTCCTAAGAAGCAAAGGTCGATAAATTAATTGTCGGCCAAGAGAGACTCATTGATACTATGGATCTTTTAGTTCTTGCCCTCCAAAGAATCATTGAACCAAAGGTTTAAAGTGGTGAAGGTAGCTCGACTGGAGCTAATAATACCAAGCGACCTATGGGATCAGCCCGAGGATCAATTTTGAAGCCCACTTTCCTTTCTAGAGAGGAGGTCATTCCGGAGGAAGAAGCAAGGCCTACGGGTGGACGGAATATTGTTGCGAGTTATGAACAATTGAACGCATTTAAAATTATAAAACATATTTGATGAATCGATTACAATACAAATATATAAATTTTAAATAATTTAGAACGAATTTGCGTAAAAAAAAAAGAAAAACCATACCTCCCAACAGAAAATGACTATTAAAAATTTAAAAGCATTCGCTTTTACATTAGATGTATTTAGAATTACAATATAGATATATAAAACTTAAATAATATATACCAAATTTGCAAAAACTTAAAGAATTTTTATTTTTTTTTAAACTCACCTCCAAATGCAATTCTCCAAATTTCCTCTTCGAATTCGCTCAAAAATCCATTCAACACATGCAATGCAAGCTCAAATGGTTGTGAATGAAAATGAAGAAGATGATTATATTATGAGGCCTTATAAATGGAAAATACAGTGTTGCTAGTATTCATGATGATACTTATGTAAGTGTGATAATAGACGTGTATGCGTGTATAGTCTAGATGTCAACAAGTATTTAGATCAGATTATTTCAAATTTTGGCAAATATTCACCAAAACTTATTATAAACTAACGATGCAAACGATTTGTTTTGCATGTCATAGAGAGTAAACATCATTATAGTCAGTTTCAAGGTCTTTGGCGAGAAGTAGTACACCATGGAGAAGTATGCATATCATATGGTTAATCATTTCAAAAAATGTGAAGCAACCTAACAAGGTGTTGGAGTTGGATGCAAGAAATTTGGTGAAGCAAGAGGATGTTGGGAAATAGTAGGAATGTATAATCTGATTGAGCATATTTTCTGAGGTCGAATATGTAGAGATCCATGAATTTTGTGGGAATCGAAAGTACAATCTAGAAACATACATATGTTGCTGCTCTTAAGAGGAGCATTTATTAATTTCCAATAGTGTGTTGTTTAAGATTTATCAATGTTTGTGAATGCTATTGGATCTATAAAGGGTATCTTTAATTAGTGACATACACTTTATGTGATAGTCTAATATGGCACTTGTAATACATTTTTTTTATGAATGAAGCATATCAGTGTACACATGATTTATCCTTACTTACTTATATGCTAATTACTAAATAAAAATCATATTTTGTTATTCTCAGAATAAGGTGTTTGTCTAAATTCCTTGAGCTTTTAGTCTTATCCCTTGAAAGGATTCATTTCACTTGATAGAGCTAAACCTTCACCATTTGTATGTTGCATGGGTATGCATTAGACGTGCCATCATATTAGCTAATCGCATCTGGCACTTGAGAAATCCAGACACATTTGGAAGGTCACCCAAAGCGCGTGTCCAGCCATCCGGGTCTTCTCCTTTGTGAATCTTATCAAGCCGGTCAACATGCACAGTGCTCTGATAACCATAACTCATAATATTCCATTCAGGGCAAGAAGATAGCATCACATATTGGAATTCAATTCGACAACACATAATAAGGAAGTTCAATCAACATAACAGCAATCTGATCAACTATATTATGCAATTCCCATAAGTCTCCATACTACAGCAATCAAAAATCTTACTTTAGTTATCCAAATGATCAATTATTCATTACATAACATACCTTCATTAGCATCAATAGGGAACTAGATTACATCCTTACTATGGTACAGACCAGATCGCTGGACCATGCATGCTCTTATATAGACCCTAGAATTCATTTTTACACCATCAAACAAGAAAAATACCCACATAAGATAAGATAGATAATTATATTAATGTCCAACAAGTGACCACAAAAATAGGTCAATGGGACTGCACCATACAAAGCAAAGCAGAAGCAACAGGGAAAACCCAAAAGGGTCTCCGTAAAAAAAGAAAAAAAGAAAAATAAGAGTACAAAGGAGGAGAGGGGCTGGAGGGAAAAGTCTCGACACCAACCCTCACGATTGTCGCCCAAGGCCAGCCTTGAAAGAATCTGGTGATGTGCTAATGTTTGGTGTAAGGAACTGGAAATTGTCTAGGACGCCTATGATCCGTGGAGAGTTGAGCTCTCTGAGTGAACCTAGTGGTCTATCACTTATGAGAGGGGGCCCTTTGTTGTGTCTCAGTCCTGATATCTCTAGTCTAGGAAGAAGCTCCTCTAGTCTTGACAGATCTAATCTAAGGATCTCCACTAGGATCAGGTCTCCGCTTGGTGCCCCTCTCACCCGGGAACACAACAAAGAAAGATGTGATCCGTCAAGTAGTAGTCTCCCTGGAAGGAGGATGGAGGACCCCGTCAAGGAGCTTAAGAGCTTCCTGTAAATAGAGAGCACGACACCTCTAATCATAATACCTGAAGAAACGAAATAGATAGTGAAACCTCCCTCTGATCTCATAGTAGATGGGGCATTAGAAAATGAAGTGTTCCTCTATCTCAATCTCCTGGAGGGAGGAAAGTTGGCAGATCCTCTCAAACCGATCAAACTAGTGATCGCTCTCGACCCAAAGCCTGTGGGAGCCAACTCTGAATTGGCCCAAGGATATGCAAAGCACATGCATCCAATGACAGGAGATATACGTGGGCCAAATGATGAGTCCATTGTTGACTTCGAGGAAGTGATTGGCGTAGAAGGCCATCTTTGGGTGTAGCTTGTCCCGGGGGTTGGTCCAAGTAATCTGAATGAACTATCGGTATATATCGTCTCTAATGATTCTATGCAGGTCCTGCGTGCTCAAAAGGAGGCAAGCAGGAGCATCCATGGAGTACCTGAAAGGGGGGAGACGATCCATGTTGATCCCAAGGGGTCCAAGGAGACGAGAGGCCCCAGCATACCAGCAGCGAAAATGGCCACCACGGTCAGAAAAGCAATGGCCTCAGAAAAACGGTAGGCAAGGTAGATGTACCTATAAGCTCTCCCTGTGGAAGAATCAGAAAGTCCCTGGATGCGGTGCAAGAGTGAGATGAGACCAAAGATGACCTCTAGTCTGAAAGGGCGATCCCCAAACTTGGCAAGGATGATATTATGAGGAACAGTGTCTTTACATTTAATGATCCGTTTGAGCAAAAGGATCTGAACTCACTCAATAGAAGCCCAATCCGACTCGAGCAAGGAAGGACCCCAAACTTTAGACCATAGAGAACTGTGGGTCTCACAAGAGAGTTCAAGAGAGACATTTTCGACGTGTCCTAAAAGTGGTGGCGGAAGCACTGTCTCTCCAAGATCGCAAGGGAACCATACCCCTTGTTGATGCGGGGTTGAATAGTCGGGCATAGACTGAAGCGAGGTCCAAAGAAGAGACCCCCAGATAGGTGTAAGAGTTGGTGATCTCCAACTCCTCCCCTTTATAGAAGAAATGGAAATTGGAGGTCTTCAGCACATTGAAATCCATAACCTTGGTTTTACCCAAGTTGGCTATAATTTGTCTATGATCACTTGGAAGAGGGCTAAGGCATCGAGTTGTTTCTGTAACCCCTCTGTAGAAGAATCTAAAAGGACCACATCATCTGCAAAGAGAAGAATGTAGATCAAAACCTGGTGAAAAAAGACAACCGTCCCCATACTGTATGTGGTCCCGAAGAAATTCCTCCAACTCATCAATATAAATACCAACAGAGTAGGAGAGAGAGGGCAGCCTTGTTTAACCCCGATGGTGTTCCTGATGAAGTCGGAACGCCCAATAGCAATACGAAGAAGCCCTAAGACCTCGTACAGTCGAGTGATGGCGACAAGAAGGGTATCGGAAATACCAATGTCTTTAAGTCTGTGGAAAACGGCTTCCTGCATAACAGAGTCAAAGACTTTCCGAAAGTCCACAAAGCAGCAGAAGACTCTGGACGAACGGTGATGTGCTTCCTCAATTATAGCATGGAGGGTGAGAATGTAATCAATAGTCTGGTACCTTGTCCTAAAACTTGCCTGTCCTCTAGCTCTGCACTGGTACTACTCTAGAAACTCGGATAGCTGCAAATGGAGAACAGTGGCGTACAACTTGCAAAATGTGTGTTGGCTAGATTTCATGCATAGCTTAAAACCTAGGCAAGTCATGAGATAAATCTCCCTCATTTAACAGTGAGGCTCCCATGTAAGATGTTTATCTATTTTGGGGAGGTGAATCTAATAACTACTTTCAGGGGTTTTACTTTAATTACTTCAAGCTCGTGAACCACAACAAAGCAATTTGGTAACAAGTAAGCAGCTATGATGGGAATATTTGCAGAAGGGGAAAATAATAGTAGGGAAAGAAGAAAGGAAGATGTGTTGACTCAACCAATAGTTATCAGAGTTGGTCTCATCCACACAAATTAAATAAACAAATAAATCACAACATTCAACAAAGAGGGAAAGAAATAACTTCTAACCTAGATCTAAGATAACACAAATTTTATCTAAAACCTTTGAATAGAAAGTGACTCAGCAAAGCACTGTAGACACAAAGTTCTCCAGAAATCCACCTTTTATTCAATCCCAACTTTTACAGAAATCACCTCAAGGGTTCCAGCACAAAGTCTGAAATCTTAAAAATGTTTCAGTTACAAAAGCCTTTGCTAAAACAAGTTTTGAAGAACCAGTTGTGATCCTTTAACCCGTAGGCTCTTCCCCTATTTATAATGCATAGAGGGCAAATACAAATATGAAACTTCAAATGAATTCCTGCATGTGGAAGCTATAAAAAGGAAATAGTTGACAATCTTCCTCCTGGAATTCCTCTTTGCATGACATGCATGATTTACAACTGAAGACTAAATCAATGCCTTGCATGTCTGCCACCTATTCTTAATTAAAGGACCTTTTCAAACAACTTGAAGTAATGGCTTTTAACCAATTACTTAAGTTTTACAAGTTTTGTCCAAGAAAATAAGGAAAAGAAGAAAGAAGAAATAAATAATTCTATCTACAACACTTCATTCTTGCCCTTGATCTGTCAATTAATTCACTGATAGACGTGCCCCACGTATGCCTTATTAACTTCAACAAGCCTGGACACTATGCATGATTTGTCGGATAACCTTTGTAATCACACTTCACCTTGCCTGAATCTGCTTTTGTCTAAGACTTCCCTTTTCCACCCTTGCCTAAAGCTTTTGTAGTTGTGAGAACTGGATCTATTTGTGCAAAAGTTGCAATTGCTTCACCTGATCCAAAAGATATCTCCAATGTATGTGTCATTAACCTCAACTTAATTTTCACAAGTATGTGCACAAGTGAATTGTCCAGAAAGAACTCAAACAAACATTCAACTCATCCTCCTTTTATATTTTTATATTGGCAGTCGTAAATTCTGGGAATTACTCCGGATGCAAGCAAAGAGAAGTGGGCTCAACTGAGGGATTGCATGCATTTATAGTGGTTGCGTTGAAACTAGAGGAGTAAGACGCTTGCAATTCAACAGACAAGATCACAAATACCCACGCAATTCCTTTAAATGGTTTCTATTGCCTTTAAAAATTGCGTGGAAAATAGAAGGGGCAGCTGCGTTGATTTTACCAGTCGTGGATTGTTTTGCAAAGGAAGAGAAGATGTTGGAAATCCATGATTTGGCTTGCAATTTCTTTCTTTTAATACTTGCATGGATTTTGAAGAGAGAAGGATGCTTTTAAATTGGAAGACAAAGACTCTATAATCCACGATTTCCTTTTAATGAATTATCCTTTTAAAAAGTGCGTGGAAAATAGAAGACTGGGCTGCCAAAATTCACGACAAACTTAAGTGATTTCTGCCTTTGCCAAAAAGATGTGTGGATTTGGGGAAGACTGGATTTTGAATATTCACGACAAACTTTAAGTGACTTTAAAGACTTGCGTGAATTTTAGGAAGACTGGATGCTAGAAATTCACAACAAACTTTAAGTGACTTTTAAAGACTTGTGTGAATTTTAGGAAGACTATATGCTGGAATTTCACGATTTGCAAATTAGAAGAAAAGACTATGAAAATTTACGATTTCACTTAATCTAAAAGTTGTGTTGAAATTAGAAGACTGGGTTGCTCTATTTCACGACAAACATTTAAGTGATTTTGCCCCTATTAGGAATTGCATGGATTTTGGTAGTCAAGGATTATTTGCAAAAGAAGACAAGACACCAAAAAACCACGATTTGTACTTAAATGACTTTGCATTGGCTCCTTAAAATAATTTCACTGAAACTGGAGGAAGAGGATTTTTGCAATGAGAAGACTCAGCATGGAAGAATCACAATTTGCTTAAGTGACATCTGCTTCCAAAAACCACGACTTGCACTTGGAAATCTTCTTTAAAAAATGGTGTGGAAATTGAAGGAGGGCAGCAGCTTGATTTTTGCAGACAAGAACCTCAAAAACCACGATTTGCACTAGAAGAATCTGCTTTGATCCTTAAGCAATTGATTGAGTGATTTTGCCCCTCGAATGACCCTCCAGAATGTTGTTTTTTCTTCCTTGGCCATGGCTGCTCTGCAAACAGAAGACAATATTTTCCAGATCCATGATCTACTCGATCATTTAATTTGGATTTAACCTCAAACAGGGCAAAAATCCTGAGCTCCGATCACCTTTAAAAACAAGCTTTGACAAACACATTAATTGGCAATTAAAAACATTAGATAGCTTTTCAAAACCCTCGGCCTGGGAAAAGGTCTCGCAGGAAGAAAGAATACGCTATAGGGATTACCAGACGGAAAACAAAGAAAGACCAAAACACAAACAAAAAGAAATAAAATAAAAACAACACCCGAAAGAAGCTATGGGCAATTGCTCGAAAAAATTTCTCCAATTAGCAAGCCTGCAAAAACTCTTCCCCCCGGGTGAATGTTCTGCGGTAATAATGATGGGGTGAAGTGCTTTATATAACCCAAATTTCTTAGTTTTAGCTCAACCTATTTTTAAACTAATTTTATTTATTTAATATATAAATAAATAAAATGCTTTCAGACAAAGTCTGGCTAAGGAATTGAGTGAGCTTCAGCATGTGGGTATTTGGCGAATGTGCCTTTATGACTTCCTGGAGATACCTTAGAGCAACGCAAGCAACTGAAAGCAAACCAAATCACAAAAAAATGACCTGTAACTTAAAAAGAACGAAAAATTTAAAAAGGGGTAGTCTCAAATTTCAGGGTGAAATCTTGGGGACACCAATGTGACCCACCATAATTGTCTTGTAATTATTAGGATTAGAAGTAGGACCAGATTTGTGAATTGGATGGATAATATGGTGGGACCAAGGTTGCAGAAAGCCAATACACACCACCTGATTAAAAAGGTCTACCAAATAACTGTTGATGGTGTTGATCCCATGCTTGAAAAACTCTGGTTAGAAGCCTTCCTCATCTATTGCTTTGCTGCAATGCATCACCGATATGGCCTTCTTAGCATTTGTGTAGGTGAAGATGTGGCAAGTGGAGGGTGGGGACACAACCTGGGTTTGGGGCTGACTAGGGATATCATAAAGGGTGGAGGTGTGGGTGAACATAGTGTGGGGGTCAAGGTCCAGGGCTAAGGGGGAGCGTCGGGGAATGATGGTACGCCAAAAGCGTTTGGGGGAATGCAAAAGTGAGGTGCAGAGATCCCGCCTTTTGTGGGCAATAAAGGTACGCTTCTTATGGTAGAGTAGATTACGATAGGCAATTTTGAGGGAGGCGAAGGATGGGAGGTCATGGGTAAAGGCCATGCGGAGCTGGCGGTGAAGGGTTTTGTAGTTGTCATCATACCATTGGTTCATGGGGCATGTCCTCGTACTAAGGGGCCTGGAGGTGGAATCGGGGTAGGAAAGCAAGGTTGCCTCGTGGATAGCAGTGGCAAGAATGTTGTATATATTGTCAGTGGGGAACATAGTGAATTGGGATAAAGGGGGGAGAAGCTGATGGAGATGAAAGGAGAAGGTTATGGGCTGACCCTCATCAAGTCTCAGAGTGGTACGTGGAGGGCAGTGAGGGGGGCTAGGGGTCTAGGGGGGAGTAGTTTCCAAGGAGAATGAGAGGGCCGCATGGTCAACGAGGGTAATGGGGGAGACAGAAAAGTGGGGGATAAAGGGAAGAAGGTTAGGGGTAGTCATGACATAATCAACTACACTAGTGCCACCACAGTGAGGTCTACAGGTGAAGAACTGGGAATCCGGGAAACAAGATATGCCATTAAGAATCAGCAGGTCATGAGATTCCCCCATCTATAAAAGGTGTCGGCCATATGTCATCAAGGGCCCTGCCACATCATCAGATTTTCCTCTGAAGACCAACAGAACTCAGGTCCACCTCCAAAGTAAAAAGAGCATTAACAGTCATGTCATGCAATGGGACTTGGGAGTTTTTGGTTCGAACATTGACATCACCCAAAAGGATGATCTCACCAATTGCAGAGAATTGAGAGATGTCAGCAGAAAGGTCAAAGTAGGGGTCCCCATCCGGGCCATTCTCAATGGCAAAAGGAGAAGAGACAGGGGAAAGTAACAGAATACAATATAAATGTCCCGGATAAGGTGTGGGGTCCGCCTAATCTTGATCCACAGAAAATTGGTAAACTCATCCTCTATCGCCATTGAAATCCTCCACGAAGAGTGTCCCTGACCAAACAAGTGATTCCACCAGAACCCCTAACTCCACCAGAGCTCCTAGTATCCTGCCTGCAAATTGAGGGCCAGTACTACCCCCTAAAGTCTAGGAGAGGACGAACGGGGCTCTCATGAGTTTCCGTAACAAAAAGGAGATCTGAGTGACCCAATGCATCATGTAGGAGACCGGGTGAAGACCAGTAAGACCCGTTTCCATTCCAGCATAAGATGGAAATCCCCCTGTTATAACGCCTCTCCCAACGGGACAAGATTAAAACAATTTTCTCATAAAAGACGCTCCAGATGACAAGAGGAGACCCAAAGGAGACGCTGCAAACTGAAACCAACCAATTCCATTTGTTGCTAGCACCCTAAATGTTGATATGAAATCCAAAGGGGTGTAGATAGCTCTAGGAATGGATGCAAATCATGCCCTAGTTGTGATGATCTGAAATTATGCTCAAATGTGACCCCTGAGTGAAGCCACCAAGAAGATTTTGAGGGTTTTCATCCTGAAATATGATCACAATGAGGGTTTTTGTCCTCAAGTGATAGATGCTAAGAGGGTTTCCATCCTCAATAGCTGAAAGTAGAAGCACATGTGCTCGACTTCATAAAATTAAGATGAGAGATGCCCCAAATGAACCCCTTCATCCTCCTTTTATAACTTCTCTTTCCTCTTTCTTTCAATTTTGGTGGCCAACTTACTTTATTTAAAAGTCACTTTTATTTTAATAATAACACATAAGTTACCTTATAATATAACATAAAGTTACATTTGGCCGACTTAGTTAAATCATTAATTTTACTTTAAGTATTTAAAAATGAATTTTTATTTTAATAATAATAATATTATTAAGTTGCCCAAAGATTAGAAATGATTAGGCCCAACTTATATAATATTATTAATTATTTTAATCTAGAAAATGGTACATTACAACCTATAGGGCTAAAGGCAATATTAAAAATTAAAGCCTAAAGGACCAAAGCCTATACGAAATGTATTCACAATGTTAAGCAGCCCCATCCAAACCCTCTCGGTGGGGCTCTATCTCGACTACGGCCATCTCAGAATATCAAAAAATTCTCGTGGATTTGTGTGCCCTATATAGAGATATGGCCGACCCCATCCATATATCTAGAGGGGGTCGGCCCGAGAAGACAGTCATGTTCACTGGCTATTGGAAGGGAAGCGGCTAAGCCTTAGATCTTTAATGTATTGCCTTGATCAAAATTTTGGATCAATTCCACAAGGGTTTTCACAAAACATTGCTCAAGAGCGGCAAACATACCACAACGGCCGACACTGATTTTTAGGCAAATTTGGAAACTGTGCACATATCGAATTCAGTGACTAAGATGATTCTAATGATTGTGATGAATCTAGTGATTAACTGTGAAAAACCGACAACTACAACTTAGAAAATTGTTGACTGCAACTTCAAATCCTATTACTATCTTCAAATCTGACTAAACTGATGTAAAACGATGTGTCTTGAGTGTTTTCTATAGCGTAAAAAAATGTGATTAAGGTTTCTAAAACAACACATTTAAGGTTTTGACTACGAGACAATACGATTCTCAAACAGAAAAGCAGCGAAGATGTTGAGTCTCCGAGGACAGGAGAACTCTGTACCCATCTCTCGTGCCAAAGATGCATCGTAAGTGGTCAGGGAAGCATCCCCTTGCAACACTGGATTTTTTATTTCAATTCAAGTATAGCATGTCAAGATATAAATTTTAAAATGTCAATCAAAAATATAGAGAATAAACATATAAATAAACATAATACATTTTTAAAATGGCAATTACAAAATAAATTAATAGGGTTAAAAAAAAATTACTTTGACGTTGAGGGTTTAGTAAACAACAAAGGATAACCATAAAATAGAGTGTCATATTGTGATGGAGCATGACCCACTATTTTAAAGGCAGCACTATGTTTTATTACCTAAACCCTTATTGAGTTATAAATTATCAAAAAACACTTCATCAAGATTTAAAATTTAACTTGCAAAAGAAATCAATTCAAAGCAAAACTTTATTAGAAAAAGTTACAATGTCCAACCCTAACACTAAACTAAAAAAATTCAGTCTGCCTGTGTAAGGTAGTTTTTTACCTCTCAAGTGTAAAATTGAGTCAGAAAAAGAAAAATTTATAAAAGCTTTTTGAAAAACTCAAAAAACAGAATCTTTCCTAAGTGTTCCATACAAGATCCTTACCAAGGCACTTGCACTTCAGGTGAGAAGTATTGCTAACAGAATTGTCCGCAAAGAACAAATAAATTTTGTCCAAGGATGTTTCATACTAACACTTTATCTTTCTGGGAAGCTATGGATTGGACAAGAGAGATTGGACAGCAGATTTTTTTCCTGAAGATAGACGAGATCGATTGGTCTTGCATAATAGAAACATTAATCTGTATTGGATTTGGATAGAAATTTGTGAAGATGGCGAGCACTCTATTTTGTTGTGCCTCCTTCATTTCTATCAACAATGTTCTTTCCCCACATATTGTGCTTCATCGATCCATATGGCAAGGCTGCCCTCTAGCACCTTATCTTTATGTGCTTACTACTGATACATTGGGATATTTATTGGAAGATTCCCGTGTCCAGAACAAAGTTAGAGGTGTTTCTCTACTTGATCGCTCGGAGATGCTTAGTAATCATTTTGCATATGATTTTCTTCCTTCCATCCAACAACCCAAAACTCAGGTTCTGGAGCCAGAGATTGCTTGGATTCAGTTTGCACAGCTTTAAGAGCTATTGTCAATCATTGTAAAACTGGATTTTGGTTTATTGGTTGGGATAACCCACCTCCTTGGATTCCTACTAAGTGGTTTTTTGTCCACCCAGGGGTTATTGTTAAATACCTAGGCATCCCTTTTGGGTTGGATCTCTCCCCAACTAGCATGTGGGACTGGGTTCTTCAATGTATTCAAAATAAACTTCTTTTTGATAAACAAAGACCTTTCACCTCCAGGAAAACTGACTGAGGTGAGCAGAATACTTCAGGCCTCTCCTATCTATTATGTTTCCAAGAATCAATTTCATCATCTTGAACGAATTTTGAGATCATATTTGTGGTCTAAATATGGTGGCACTTGAGGTCTTCCTATGGTTCCATAGGTTGTTTGCATCTTACCCAAGGAGGAGGGTGGTTTGGGGTTAATCGATATTGCCACTCAAGGGTGTATTCTTGCTGCCAAGTGGGTGATTCGATGTTTGGAGGGATTTTCTTCAATTCCTTTGAGAGAGGCTACTCACTGCCTAACATTTGGGTAAAGGTCAGAGGCTCCTTTGACCTATGTGATATTATTGTTGATCCTATTATTGCTGATCCTCACAATTTTCAGATTGAAGGTTCTTTCGTTCTTAAGAATATTAGGGTTGCATGGAGAAAAATTGCTAGTTTGGTCACTTGGAGAGTGTTTAGCAGTCAGACTGGTTGGGACTTGGCCAAAAGACCCATTTGGACATGGAAACTACAGGATAATTGTATAGCCAAGATTACCCACTTACAGGCACGCAGATTAGTAAAATATGGATTTTCTTATGGAGTGATTTATGGGATGCCAACTCCTGCAACTGGAAAGAATAGCAGTCTTTAGCACATGAGTTTTCTTTATCTTTTGCAGATAGGTCTTCCATAAAACAAATTCATAATCATATTTCTCAAGAGGACCTGTTTAAGTTAAATTTGGAGATTAAAGGCCTCATATGACGATATTGTAGACAGATCTATGGGCATCCCATATCTCAATATGATGCTCAGCGTATTTACCATATCTTGCATTACAAATGTGCTCTTGCTCTCCTACTCTCAATGCTAGACGGGTTGCCTCTGATGTCGAAGCCTTATGGGTTCGTAGATTGCATAGTGTGTGGACACTGAAGGTTTCATATAAACTTTGGGTCTATCAGGGGCTTCCCACCAAAGCTCGTTTATCCGAGAGTGGTTTTTCTTATGGTCGTTGACATGTTGTCCCTTTTGTTCTAAGTTGCATACAGCCAAACACCTATTTTGGGACTGCCTTTTTGCAAGATCCTATTGAAAGTTTGTTCATTTCAGACTAGCAACAATTCTTCAATTGGTGAACAACATGTTGAATATATAATGAACCCATGCGGTTCTAATTTGTTAGGAGGGTGTAAATCAGTTGTAACCGAAGAAACTAATAACTACTACTCCTAATGATAAATATACCCTGCCTGTTTCATTCTGAACAGTGCAGTTTTGCATCTCTATTCTTCTTGCTCTATTTTTCTTTATACTTCTAGATCCAACATTGGTATCAGAGCGTTTGTGAGAGGAGAGGTCAACGAGAGGTACGGTCGACACAGGGGCAGAAGAAGAGAATCGTGATCGTCGCTGGAGGAAATACCACAGTCGCAAAAATCGTGGAGTTGCTATAGAGAATCATGATCCCGTTAGAAGGCAGAGTCTGGAGGGAATACGTCGTTGGAAGGCAGAATCGCTGGAGGCAATACGTGGGCAAAAGAAAATACAAGGGCAGCACCAGTATCGAGGGCAGAATCGTGAAAAACGTGGGCTAAATCGTGGGTCATATTACAGATCCATTTTCGTGGCAGAGGTACCTGCAAAATCAAATGGGGCAGAGGTAAAAATCCCGAGCAAGGCAAAGCAAAAGATTTTATAAAGTGTTTAATATTTTCCTGCCACGTATTTGCATAAAATATTTTCCCACAGCCACGTATTTTGCTGGAGTAATTCATTTAATTTTATTTGCTGGAAAAGGATACTTTATTAAGTGTGGGGCAAAAATCTTATTTTATCATTTCCGTTATTTTGGAATAGCAAAATGGCGAATATTTCAAGTCTTATTTTGCTTGACTCGCAAAAATTAACGGGCACTAATTTTAATGTATGGAGTCATAAGATTTTAACGGTTGCGGAATTTCGTGACTGTGATAAAATAATCAAGGGTGATGAAAATCGACCAGCGACTAACTTCCAGGATTATGACAAACGTCATAAAGAAGCATTATTGCTTCTCAAGTTGTCGGTATCGAATGATATGATACCGAAAGTGCGGAATGCAACTGTGGCAAGCACATTATGGGACAGTCTGAAGGGTAAATATCAGACGACAAAAAGAGACGGGTTTTATACCTGAAAAATATGCTCTTTTCCGCAAAATTACAAGAAGGCGGATTGTTATCTGAGCACCTACTTCGGATGAAAGATCTCTGAGACCAGTTGTCTTCCATAAATAAAAAGGTGGATGATGATGATATGGTGGCTTTGGTTCTAAATAGCTTGCCTTCTTTGTATGAGTCATTTGTGGAAGCACTTCATTTAATGGCGGAGAGTCAAACCCTTACGTTTGACAAGGTGAGTTCCTACCTGTTGCAAAAGGAACGAAGACAGTCACAGGTTCAAGAGTCCACTTCTGGACAATCTGAGAGCATTTTTCCTACTCAATCTAAAGGAAAGTATAAACGACAGGCTAAGTCATCCTCTTCCTCTCCTAAATATCAAGTGAAATGTTACTATTGTCACAAACTTGGTCATGTAAAGAAAGACTGTCGGAAAAGACTCAATGCCCTGAAGAAGCAGAAGGGGCAGGCACATGTGGCTACAGTTGAACACGAGTCAAAAGAAGAATATGCTCTCATGGCATCTTGCACGGATAATGGCAGTCCTACTCGATGTTGGTTTTTTTATTCTGGAGCATCACGGCATTTCACATGTCAAAAAGACTGGTATGTCAATTTTAATTCTTGTTCTTCTAATTCAGTTACTTTAGGAGATGGAAGATCACATGTTGTAGAGGGTATTGGGGATGTTCATCTTATGCTAAATAATAATACCAGATTGCTTGTAAAAAATGTCAGATTTGTTCCTAACATGAATAAGAACTTGTTATCTATCAGTCAACTAACTGATAATCCCAATATCTCTATAAACTTTTTTGGTAAACAATGTATTGTGTCTGACATCAAGCAAAACAAAGTTGTTGCTCTCGGGATTGGGCACAGTGGTCTATATAGACTTGTTGATCCTGCCACGGTCAACCTGCATGCCTTAATTGCGGAAGGCAATACCAGTGTTTTATGGCACGAAAGATATGGCCATCACAACCTTCAGTATTTAGCCCGCCTTCATAGAACCAACATGGTTGTTGGTTTGCTTCCTAGTCAGGAGAAATAGGATATGTGTGCTGGTTGTTTTGCAAAAAAACAAAAGCGGAAGTCTTTTTCCCTCTGAAGGTGCTTGGCGTGCAAAGGGGCTCTTGGATCTTGTACATGCAAATCTATGTGAGCCATCGTGGAAAACTCCCACAGTCCTTGGTGCACGTTATTTTCTCTTGCTGGTGGATGATCATTCTCGGAAGATGTGGGTCTATCTTTTGAAAAAGAAGTTTGATTGCTTTGCTTCTTTTGTCAAGTTCAGGGCCTTGGTGGAGAATCAAACCAGCCGGTGGATCAAGACTTTGAGATCCGATAATGGGGGTGAGTTTACCTCTAAACAATTTGCAGATTTCTGCAATAAAGAAGGGATTCAACGCCAGTTGACAGTCCCTTATACCCCAAAGCAGAATGGGGTCGTAGAACGGAGGAACAGAACCATCATGGCGATGACTCGATGCATGGTGCACAGTCGAGGAGTACACTATAAATATTGGGGAGAAGTTGTTAACACAGCTGTTTATATACTCAATCGGAGTCCTTGCAAAGCCTTGCAAGACATCACACCGGAGGAAGCTTGGTCCACCATCAAACCAGAGGTATCAGCAATTCGTGTTGTCAGTTCAACTGCTTATACTTTGGTTCCTAAAAATAAGAGTAAATTAGATTCCAAATGTTCTAGATATTTTTTTGCTAGTTATAGTGATCAATCTAAAGTCTATAGGTTGATTGATACTTCCACTAATCAGATCATTATTAGTCGAGATGTTGATGTAAAAGAAACAGAGTCTTTCTTTGGTTGTAATCAACAAGGGGACCAGCCAAGGGGCAGCGATCAGCAAGGTGTCATAAAAGAGTTTGGTACTCTTTCCTTGTCTGATCATGCATCTGGTTCTTCTCATACTCCTCCACAGACTCCAGGATAGTCTGGACAATCTTCCACTGAGATTGTTGAGTCACCAGGACAACTTGTGTTGGTTTCTCCTCCGGAACTTCCGTTGGCTTCTCTTCCAGAAACACAAGCCACCACATCTTCAGTTCAGCGGAGGCCTAAGTGGTTTTATTCCACTATTCAGAATTTGAGGAAAGACGAATTGTCTCCTCTCTTAGATGGAAGGTCTCGACAAACAGGTAAGCAAATTGATTATTCTGAGCAAGCTCAATTTGCTCTTGCTTCTGATCTTCTTCATATTCATGAGCCACAGAAATCCTCTAAAGCACGAGGCATACCGGAATGGGAAACTGCCATGCAACTAGAGTATGATGCCTCGATTAAGAATAATACCTGGAAGTTGGTGTCATTACCTTTAGGGGAACACACCATTGGTTGTAAATGGGTGTATAAAATCAAGTGCAAAGCAGATGGTACTTTGGATAAGTACAAGGCTCGACTCGTTGCGAAAGGTTTTTCACAATAGGAGGGGATAGATTATGAAAAAACATTTGCTCCTACTGTAAAGATGGTCACTTTTCGACTTCTTCTTTCTTTTGCAGCTCAGTTTGGTTGGAAAGTATATCAGATGGATGTCAAAAGTGCTTTCCTAAATGGGGATTTGGAGGAAGAGATGTGTATGACACACCCTGAGGGTTTTCGAGCTCATGGTAGTGAGCATTTGGTATGCAGATTGATGAAGTCCTTGTATGGACTTAAGCAGGCTCCTCGAGCCTGGTACATAAAAATTGATAAACGTCTCAGAGATTCAAGTTTCACACGGAGTCATTCTGATCCGAATCTCTATGTCAAAAGCAATGATGATGACATTGTGATTCTTATTGTATATGTTGATGACCTTGCCATCACCGACACTAGAGATGTTGCAATTCATAAGGTAAAATCAGATTTATGTGTTGCTTTTGACATGACTGATTTAAGCCTCTTTCATTATTTTCTTGGTGTAGAATTCTGGCAACTTGATCACTTGATTTTCATATCTCAAGCTAAGTATGCCACTAACCTGCTACAAAAATTTCACATGTATGATTGTAATTCTTCTTCTACACCTATGGAGGGTAGCATTGAAACTCTCAGCCCATGATGATTCACCACCGGTCGATGAATCATTATATATACAGTTGGTGGGTAGTTTGATCTATCTAACAACTACATGACTGGATCTATGTTTTGTTGTTAGTTTTCTCTCACGGTTTTTATCTAAACCGAAACTCGTTCACTAGGGAGCAGCAAAACGAGTTCTACGATATGTCAAAGGAACTCTTGACTTTGGCATTTTATATCAGAGAATTGCAGATTTCAGGTTGATTGGCTATACTGACTCTGATTGGGGAGAATCTGTAGATACTCGACGATCTACCACAGGATATATCTTCTCTTTTGGTTCCGGAGTTGTTTCTTGGCAAAGTAAACTTCAGCCTATTGTTGCCATCTCTTCTACGGAAGCAGAATACAAGGCTGTTGTTAGTGCCAGGTGCAAAGCAATATGGCTTCGTCGGATTCTAACTGACTTTCAGTTTCCTCAGGCTGCTGCAACACCTCTTTCACTCTTTTGTGATAATCAAGGTGTTCTGAAGATGGTGAAGAATCCCATTTATCATGCCCGCACTAAACATATTGAGATTCATTATCATTATATTCGCCAGTTGGTTGATTCTGGTGAAATCTCTCTGCATTTTTGTCCATCTGCAGATTAGCCTGCTGATGTAATGACTAAACCTCTTGGTCCTTTGTTGTTTGTCAAGTTTAGAGATAAACTTGGTGTTGTTTCAAGGTTTGTCATTAAGGGGGGGTGTTGAATATATAATGAACCCATGCGATTCTAATTTGTTAGGAGGGTGTAAATCAGTTGTAACCAAAGAAATTAATAACTACTTCTCCTAATGATAAATATACCCTGCCTGTTTCATTCTGAACAGTGCAGTTTTGCATCTCTATTCTTCTTGCTCTATTTTTCTTTATGCTTCTAGATCCAACATACTCTAGGGCAATTCCAATACTCTTATTCAAGGTCCTTTTAGGAGTATCTAAAATTGCGTTCAGATTTCAGTGTTTTTAATTCCATGGGAGCTTAGATGCAACAATGTTTTCCGGAATGAGACATGCACTTTGGATGATTTTTGTCACACCTAGAAAGGAGAAGTTCATTTACAATTTGCTAGCAAAAGGATTTCTTTTGATAAAGGAAGCCAAGAGGTTTGACCCTGGGGATTATTCAAACTTCATTGCTATTCTAGTTGATTTACGGAAAAAACTATAGTCTTCATTGTACATATTGTTCTACAGTCCTCTATTCTTTTGAGCAGCTCCTTAGTTGTAAATATTGTTTTTTTGTTAATACATGAAGCATCTATTCAATAAAAAAAACTCAGAAAACAGCACAACGAGTGTGGTGGATCATGCTTACTAGAGACTTTTTTGAGAGCAATACTATCGTGGTTTGTCATTTTAAGATTACATCCTACTTTGTTCAAAAGGCAGGAACATAACAGAAAACAACTAAAAATTGAGTAAAACCTTAATACTTTGCTTTAAATAATAATTGAATCAAATGTTACCTTCCTTCTGTCAGCTGTTAGTTGTGGAATACTTAATCGAATAGTGTTTCCATCGCTACTTGGATTCAAACCAAGATTAGCCTTGGTAATAGCTTTTTCAATAGATTTTAAGCTGCAAAACATAAATCTCGTTAACCTAGATAGGGAAATGTCACGATGTTCAAATGCATTAATGAAAAATAAACATTGATATTTTACCTGGACTTATCAAATGGCTGAACCAGAAGAGAATTTCCATCTGCCACACTCACATTTGCAACACTCTTCAGGTTTACAGGGCTTCCATAGTATTCAACCTATCAAGATTATATGTATTAAAATAATTAAAGTGCATAATCCAATACACCCTGTAGCCATCCATACGTGTAAGAGTGTCACCAATAATACCAACAATGTGAATTATAAAATGCAAATAAAAATATAAACATGTCGGGTTTAACCTAAAGAAGACAAATGTGTTACTACCTATACAAGCACTTAAATATTCCCACTGCCACGTGAATGATGTAACAGTAACGTGACATAACAGTCAATTTTCAATAAGTATTGTACCAAAATTTGGATTGAAATGAGAACAACTAATAAGTTTTTTTTTGGCATTGTAAGATGCATTAAACTGCAGCAATATCTCTCATTATAAGAACACGCTCAAAAACCCAAGTAGTAGGCAGAGATATGAGACAAACTTTCTACTCTTAATTCTTGTTTGTAAGTGAATTTCAAAAGAGAAAAAGAAGTTCTATTATTAATCTTTGGTTGTTTTGTTCAAATTTTTAATTAATAGGTTCTACTTTAGCCGTACAATAGAATATAGATATTAGCATATTTCTGGCTTGATCATTGACCCCCTTTAAAAGGTTACTCCAAATGAAATAAAAAACTATGCACATAGAAGTTAAATTTCCCTTTCCAGTTCAGAGCTTTTTGCTTGGTTTTGTTACGAAGCAAAGCCCCACCTTAATTTGATCTAATTCTATATCCAGGATGGACTTTAATAAGGGAGGCTTTAGCTTGCCTGCACAGACTAACATGTAAGATTCTCACTTCTAATACACGCACACTAACTATAAAAGAGCATGAGATAATGGATAGAGTATATATCGGTCTCCCAACATCCAAGAGGATAGAGCACGAGATAATGGAGAATTGGAATGAAATTAGGAGTAACAGGAATATAATGTTGGGACCATAGGGCTTCTTCGCAATTTATATTTAAAGAAAGATGTTAGGATGCCAATAATAATGACAATACTGAGTATTGGACCCAGCCCACCCTTTTTGCAACTGGGCAGACCACCTTTGGGTTTGTGGCCCAATCCTTCGCTAGCAGACCCACCCCATTTTTTTGTATCTGCACAGACCATTAGTGGGATTAAAGGGCCACTCTTGGGGAGTGGACCCAACCCAGCCTTGGGTGGGAAGACCACCTTTGGAGTTAGTGGTCCAACCCACATTTTTAGTCAATTTTCTAGAGTCAACGTATCCAAAGTTATTTGGTAGGATTTGGCCGGTATGATATCAGTAAATTGTATCAGGTAAATCCTAAAAGGAAGATTTTTTCGTCTAATGTGATGTCAGGTTATGTTTGCTGAAGCCTTTCCTGGATGACTGGATTTATAGCCAAATGCAGCACCCATATTGCTCATGGAGTTGGTATGAGATGGAAACCACATCCTCTCAGGAAATTGGTATTCTTGTGTTATTTTTTTTAGCATGTCTAATCAATAAGGTGCTTAATGTTTGGCTCATATTTCCTATTTACAACAAATCTGTTAGTTCCAAATGTCTCCTTCAAAATGTTCACATTTAAAGTTTCAGACTCCAGTTGTAACTGTTCATTTTTTCTGAACATATATTAGTCCAATAATTTCATAAGTATTAGTTTCAGCTGTAAGTCTCACTTATGATTTTACAGTTTTGAATTCAGATTTCAATGTTTCTTTTTTTGAGGCACACTAGGCTTTTCAGTAAATTTAATAGTAATGATCAGTTTAGGTGCATATAAAAAGATGACAATGGCAGTACTTCAGGGTGATCAAAGGGCTAGTCTCTTCATGAGATGGTGGAAATCAGTTCTGTCCCAAGAGAGGAACTGCCTGCAATTTCCCCAGTATGAAAAAAGATTTTTTTGTTCTGCCAGTGAAATGTTTGAATCATACCTCAATAAGATATGTTGGCAACTACCTGGGAGATTTATGTCTCACTAATTTAATAATACATAGTGATAGAACAATTACGACCTATACCTGTTTCTGTGTATCAATTCAAACCTGGAAAATGACTGATGAATGATCGGCCATATATGGGAACAGCCAATAGACTATGAAAATATACCTTTGATGTCTTAGCTGTCATGAAAAGGCGGTCTCAAATGAAAATATCCACTGATTCATAGCCAGAGAGAAAGTAGTGATGATAATGTGCCCAATAGATCCAATACAGAAACAGAGGACCAACATCACCAGCAAACAATTTCTCCCACGCCAACAAAAGCCAGCAACACAACCAAGAGCCCAGGCTATCGCAGGAACATATAAGTCATGTGCTATAACTTAGTGTAAAAGAGAAACTGTGCTTACTCTAAAAAACAGTTACAAGTTCTCATCTTTGAAGAACAACAAACTGAGGAAGTGAATGAGTAATCTTCTGTGGAACAACAGCAAGTTTTAAAAAATAACACTACACAATGTTTTACAATCTGTGCATATTAAGACAAACAATAAAACTGCAATTACAATCCCAAGAATAACAAGTTTCAAAATCTGCAGTACAACATCTACAAGGAACGCAAGAGAAGTAAATGCTCATTAGCCAATAAATTCCCAATAGAAGTAGGCTGGCAAATGCTGAAGCCTAAAAATGAATCAAATAAGAAAAATCAGAGATTTAAAATCTGGTGAGCAAGTCCTGGTGTCCAGCATCTGTATAACAAACGGAAAACGGAAACCACCAGCAAGAGTCTGCAAATGAAGTAAAAGTTTAGGATATAGTTTATGACGTGCCACTTGTACAATCACAGACATTCTGGTGTCCTCCACACCTGAACGGCATCAATGAAATTAGTCTCCTAGGACGTGAGAGGGTTAAACGATCTTCACAAGAAAAGAGTGGTTACCTCTGGAATCAATCAAGAAAAATTGAGCTCCAAGAAACAAGAAGAGTATGGCTCTTACGGAAAACTGCTGGTTGTACAGCCTATGAATGTCAAGGAAGATCAAGGCTGTAATAATGCTTTGGCATCATTCTAAATTCCAGTCTATGAGACACAATCAATTTTTGGAGGAATAGGAGGCCAATTTTATTGTTTAGAATGTTGGAGAGAAATAACCCAATGGATCCATTTCAGGTGTGGCTCCCCATGAGCAGCGTTGGAGTATCTCAACACGGTACCCTATCCTCACGATAAGAGGGTCTAGGCTCATTCTTGCATCATACTGCTGAACATTTTTACCATTATATCTCAAAAAATTAAATTCATTTGTATCCATCCCATGGAAGAAATATATACCTGGAATAATCCATGGCAATGCATACATTTTGTAGCTGAAAAGTGGATAGAGTTCTTGTCATTCCTTTTGTTAGTCTGATGTGACACATTTCCTTCTTGCAAGGGCCAACTCCAAGTAGTGTCTCGAATTCTGATCCTTATCCAATTATCCATTCACAATCCCTATCATGCATGGGAATTTTGCACAATCGGTGCAGCTCACCTCTCGACTTATTCTCTTCCTCCCCCTCCCACTTCTATGTTGGACGCAAGCACGTGACTTGATGCTTCACCTTCGCAACACAATGTCACATCCTTCAATATTTCCAATGCTCCAATTATAGCTCCTTTCACCCTTGCCCATCATTGCGTGAGAGAAGCTAACCTTTAGGTCTTTTGGGCTTCTCACAGCAATCCTAGCACAAGGTCCTGCAAGTACGTCCCTGATGGCGCTTTGCTCCATAGTAGCTTAGCTTTGCAAGCCATCCCTTCCCAATGCAGCACACACGACACACGCTTTGGAGCGGCAAGGGTTATTCTTTTCCACACCCAAATGGCGTGTGTGGCCATTCTAGTTGTCGTATTCATGGGACATCTAATTACACTTGTGACTGTAAGACCATGTTTCGGGCATGCCAGTGTTGGTCTTTTTAGATGGTGAGCCCACCATCAACAACGTTGGAGATGGAGTTTGAATATTTGCGCACCTACAACTTTTATGATCTTGTTCATCCCCCACCCACCTTTCTAGAGGTAGCTCAGAGTCCTGTGACATGAATTAAACACTTCTCCAACTAAGTGCCCCATCACCAGTAGGTCAAAATGATCTCCCTTGCGAGGAATAATGTTGTCGATGTCAATGAGTTCATCCTTAACATCTATGGAGTCAAAATATGCCTACCCTTGCTTAGAATGCAAGGGAATGACTACGATTGGATATCATTCTTGAACCTCATATTCTTGTGCTTTAACCTCATGTCTTCGTTGCTTTCATACCACCATGGTCTCCCCAAGAGAGCTTGATAGTTATCTGATTCCACTAGTTATATCACCTCGAAAAAATGTTGTAGTGTGTCCACATATTACTCCCACTACAAGGTGTGCTCACCCAAGGCATAACACATAGCACACTGTCCCATTTAGGATTTCAAGAGGGGCCATATTGTTGAATGAAACATTTCTGATCTCTTGATGCTATGTCCTTCAGGGTAGTACACATCTCATTCCCTATTTGTATATATAAATGGCTCATGAGTTATGAGTTGGATATCAGAGATTGTACTATGTTCTTCCATTTTTTATTTTTTATTTTACTAAACAAACATAGGGACTTTTTATAAGAGAGAGAAGAGATTACATATTCTAGTATGCCAGGCATTAAAACTATTAGTCCATTTCTGAGTGCTATACCTTAAATACAACCTGTAACTATTCATAGAAAAGAGTCTAGTTGTACAAAAATTAACATATCCTCTTGTAGCTTAATGAGCCACCATAGGGGCGGAGGACCATAGTATACAATATCATGATTGTCCAAGGCCTAATTCTCCAAAGCATCTGCAACTTTATTGTCCTGTTTATAAGTGTGGCAAAAGAGTACTTCTTGGAAATGCTCTTGCAGCCTTTTAATTTGCCAAACTTCCCTTGTTAGTCTCCAGTTAACTGTGACTTGAGAATCTAGCTCAATATACACTCTGGTCCATCCACATTTCAGAGCTCCCTTCATTCCTTTTAACAACGACCCTGATCTCTGCTTAATTATTAGTAGTGTGGTTAGAGTTTTCTGCATAAAAAAGGCTATTCCTCCATCGTTTAATATTGTCACACCGTCTATAGCTGCTCGCCCCGAGTTACCTCTCGAGGCTTCGTCTGTATTCACTTTACCATATCCCATGGGAGGAGGCTTCCACTGGCTTCTTCTATCAACTTTCTTTATGATTTTATAGGTCGGCAGAGTTGCACTTGTGGGCTGTATAGAAAGCTTTGTACAAATGTTTTCCCATACCGGTGAAAGAGTAGAAGGGAAAGGAATTTTATGTTTAATGCTTTCTGCTATATTAATCTTGATTGTTTGCCACACGATGGATACTTCCTTGCAGGCCTGTTGAAAAAATCTGTGATTTTTTTCTTTCCAAACATTCCAAAGCAGCAGAGAGATGCATGTCCACAAAACTGGATTTAAATTTTGGCCTTTGTGAATACTTCCTTGCCAGTCTTTGGTCAATTCTTGTAAAGAATGTGTACTTAAGCATTGAAAGTTCAGTACAGATGCAAGATTCTGCCACAATGGTCTGAGCCATGAGCATTGGAAAAAAAGATGGTTGATATCTTCATCCGCCTTATAGCGTAAGTTACAATGAAAATGGCCATAAAAACCTCTTTTCATAAGTTGTTCCCCAGTTAGAATTCTTTGATGAGCTAATAACCAGGCCAAAAACTAACCTTTGGCCACAAAGCAGGCTGCCATATGTGGTTAAAGTGATGTTTGAACGGATGAGAGATGCTCTTGGTCAAAGAAACATATCCTGATTGGACTGTATAATTACTTGCAGCAGATTTTCCTCAAGCTAAAGAATCCGGCTTAGGAGAAAAGGATAAAGGCCTATCCATTACGGCCTTATGAAGCAGGGTCTGCTCCTGTAGAGTAATGTTGATAGGCCATTCTGAAGAGGGAATCCATTGTTTGTCATTTTCCCGAGGAAAGGGAGAATTTCTAGTATTATGAGTTACCTTATTCCACTCTATTGTATGCATATCTTGCATGACCTTCCTTAGCTGAGGAAATTGTCTTATAATAGGGGGTTGTCCATCCCAAAAATCCAACCAAAAATATGTCATTTGACCATTGTGAACAATCCAGAACAACTGATTTTTAAGAATTTCCTCTCTTGTTCTAAGGGTGGCCAAGATGGGAGAGCCTTTGATCGGAAGTGACCTTCTGATAATTTTGTCAGGATGGTTATGTTCTACATATTTTGCTCGAAGATTGGTAGCCCATAATTCATCCGGAGTTGTTAGCATTCTACAGTAAAGTTTGGCTGCCAGGGCCTTTGCTTGTTTGGAAGATGATCTGAAGCCTAAACCACCGTCTTGTTTAGGCTGGCACAATGTGTCCCATTTGAGAAGGGACCACTTTTCTTATGTTGTAACCAACTCTAGAGAGATTTTTGACATATAGTCTGCAAATGCTTCGTTATAATTGTTGGAATATTTAAGATTGTGGAGACATATATAGGCATTGCCTACAATACAGTCTTGATCAAAGTCATTCTTCCACCTGTTTATAACCACTTATTCGTCCATTTCTACATTTTTTATTCCATTTTAGTGGTGAGCTAATTCCAATCTCTGACCTGTTTATGGGCTTTAGGAACACCCAAATATTTTATTGGAAGAGAACCTGGACTAAAATGGAGAGCATTGAGAATTTGTTCTTCCTGTCTATGAGAACAATGAAAGAAAATAATGCTTGATTTAGTGTCATTAATTAGCTGGCCTGTGGCAGCAGAAAAACATGTAGAAGATTCCCAAAATGTTTTGCTTCCAATCACGTGGCTCTTCCAACCAAGTTGTGTCATCAACAAACTGTAAGTGGGAAATTGGCTTAACCGATCTAGCTAATTGAACCCCTTGTATTTTTTCTCCTGACATGCTTTACGAACAAGTCGTCCAAGACATTCTGCTAGAATGATGAACAGAAACGGTGACAAAGGATCTCCCTGTCCGATCCCCTTGAAGCTCCAAACAGTTGGGAAGGAATGCCATTAATGAGGATGGAAAAGGAAACAGATGTGATACAAGCTCTAATCCAATTTATCTAGTGTTCATAAATCCAAAATGGGCGAGCTATGTTGCCAGGAAACGGAAACGGAAACGGGTACGAAACGCGGAAACGACAATTTTCAAAAAACCTTGGATACGAAACGTCGATGGAAACGTCCGTACAATATATTATTAAAAAAATAAAATATATATATATGCATAATACTCATTTTATAATTGTAAATTTGTAGACCATAAGAGAATTGATAAAGCACTCCAAATATTTTGTATTCATTGAAATTTGAACTTCTAAAGAGTCATAACTCATCATTCAACATACTTAAAATTTCAATGATTCACATATACATGATAATAATCTAGATAAGTTAGACGTTTTTAAAAAAAAAAAAATTTATAAATTATAAAAAAAAAAAAATTATTTTTTTTTGGGAAACGTTTCGAACACGTTTCGTACCCGTTTCGTGTTTCCGAAACGTTTCCAGGCAGAAACATGGGCCCCTTAGGCGTTTCCTGGCTACATAGTGGGCGAGAAATTGGCATAAAAAATTCCAATCCATTTTGTCATAGGCTTTGGATAGGTCCAATCTAATGAACATGGATGGGTGTTTTTAAGATCCATAGAATGAAGGAGTTCCTGTGCTAAAGCAATGCCATCACGAATCTGACAACCTGGAACAAACCCACCTTGTTAAAGAGAAATGATTTTGTAGAGAAAAGGTTTTAGCCTTTCAGCTGAGACTTTGGTGATTATTTTGTATAGAACATTGCATAAGGCAATAGGCCGAAAACCAGCAATATCTGTCACTTCACTAAATTTGGGAATAAGAGTGATGAAAGTTTTGTTAATTTATTTTAACATTGTTTTAGCCATTTGTAGATCTTCCACCACTTTCAATAGATCCTGCTTAACAATGTCCCAAAAGACTTGATAAAACTCAATCGGAAAGCCATCTGGCCCTGGCGTTTTTCCTTTCTCAGGAGCTTATGGAGTGATCCTTTGATAAGGATTCATGTTCCGTGAAACTCGACCTTAAGAGCATTGATTGAGCTTGCTGAATATCTGGATACAATGGGTACCTTCCAATCAAGTGTTCTTCTAATCCTTTGTATTATAATTTCGTCATTAACTAGTATCAGATGTTAAATTTTTTTAGGATTTGAACATTGTGTGTTTTCAAGTCATCTCAAGATAACCTCTCTGAGTAATCATTGCACTAATGACAGTTTTTAACATGTATGTTGGTAATAGTCACAAGGCACAAGAACCCAATTAGTACACAAGCACCTTTAACCATTTGTTAATAGTGGGGAGGAATAGTAAAGGTTTGGGCTTTTCATCTTCTAGCCTCTTTCCCATTGGCAAATTAAGAGTGGAGGGTGTTGAAGATATCTCTATCACAAGCCCTTAATGTCGAGCTTACCAAGAATTTCTGACAGCAAATTCTTGGCCTTATTCTGATTTTGTATTGAATCATGTACCACAATCCTCCAATATACATAACCAACAACTCATCTTCTTGCAAACCATCAACCCCAATTTCTAGGATTTCCAAGCTTTTCAATTAACTAAACTTATCCCAGGTATTATCATATTGAGCGTCCAGATCTTCAATAAATACTGCCCACGAGTAAACTGATCACGTTGACATCCTTTTGAGCATATATCTAAACCATTGACATTGTTCAGTGTTCGAGTTTAATGACGCCAATCCTATGTGCTAATCAACACTCTATTGTAGCTCAAAATAATGCTTTGTCTCACTTAATTAGGGCAAAAAACATTGTTGTCATCGTATTTCTTTAAATCTATTTTTGGAAGACCTTAAGCTACTGTTGGTGTGATAGAAGCCCAAAGTTAACTACCCTCCAAAGAAATACACCACTGCTATTGTTGAAGTCGAACACGAGTTTAATAAACACCGCAATTGAATCGCAATTTGTTGAATTTGTGTCACTAAGCCCATGTAATGCCCCTTTTTCGGTCTGAAACTGAAATCAAAGAACTTGCACAAATCCAAGTAGTAAACTGAAGCAAACTGAAATTAAATTCCCAAACCCTAGCATCAGGCAGTAAATATATTTTTTATGATAGAAATCAGCTACAAACTTGTTGGAAATAATTTAGAATCCCTTCAAAATAATATTCTTCGAATCTAGAAATGATTGCAAAAGAAAAGCACCAGAAAATATATCATTTTTACCAATTTAATATTAGTTGAAAATTAATTAACAGTGAATACCCTTAAAAATACGGTTGGAAATAAAGGGTTCCAAGCCCCAAATTGAAGTACAAATGAAGATTCCAGCTACTAAAAATAGGAGGAACACAATGATGGCTGAATTTGAAGTTGACATACCCTAGAATACCCCAAACTCTGCCTTAGGGCAAGTCACTGCCCTTGGGAAGGGATGGAAATGCCTTCAAAATTGGATACAAACTCCTAATGAGATCGTCCTTTTGCAAGTTTGAGGGGTTTCGTCCTCAAACCAACCCACTATTGAGAGATTTCATTCTTATCTTCCAAGAGGGTTTTTGTCCTCAATGGATAAGAGAGAAAGCAAAATGTGCTCCGACACTAAGAGAATAAATTCCAAAGAATGCATAAACCTCTTCCAAGCCAAGTGACCCCTTTTAAATAGCTAGAAGTTGCGCCAAAAACCAACTATAATCCTCTAAAGAGGACCAACATCCTTAGGGACATTATAGTTTGTAATATCCCTTTTGGGGACAAAACTGAAAATTAAAGAAATTGGCTCAAACCCCAATACAAGCAAATCTGATTTTTATGAAAGCAATTAATAAAGAACCAAAAAACACTCTCAAACCCTAGCGACTAGGAGAGTGAGAGAGAGAGAGAGAGAGAGTGAAGAGAAATCCACCGTAGAACACTCAAAATTATTGGAGGTTATTCCTTGGAATGCTGCCAATTGAATTCCAGAATTCTAGAATATGTGATTCATGAAACTCAAAATTCTAGAATTTATTATGGCACAAAAACAGCTGAAACTTGTAAATTTAATAACTCTTAGAAAACAAGGAATCTCCACACATATGAATACTCGAAACCCTGATCATAAATAATATTCTTCAGCAATCAAAGAAGACCAATATCATTATTTTCCAACCATGGAAATCCTCTCAAATTTGATACCAATTCGAAATCAGCTGGAAATTGAGTAGATAAAGCTGCCCAATGCCAATAAAAATGGCTGAATATTAAGTATTCTCCTCGAATCTACAATAATCTTCAAGCTCAATCAATGTTGAAGGGTTTTCAGTCCTGCCAACAAAACCACTAGAATAGTTTTCCTCCTTCTAGGAAGCCACACAATGATGGGTTTTCGTCCTCAAGTGGAAGAACATGGAGCAACAAGCTCACAATGCTCCATCTTAGGAAAAATGCGCCAGAAGGGCTGGAGATGCCTTCCAAACTGAGCTCTCTAATCTCCTTTTTATAATATCCTTTTGGCGCCAAAGCTCATGAAAGGTAAAGTCGACCCCTAATAAGTCAATCTTTTATTGAGAAGCCTCATTCTTAATAGGTCTTCTAAGAGGGTTTTCAGCCTATCTCAATTAATGAGAGGGAAATACAAAAAAAAAAACATCCAATATGAATGATGAATAAACTCCAAATATAGTCCATGATCTTCCCCTTGTTCAACCCCTTGAAATAGCTAGAGGTGGCGCCAACGAATCCTTTATTTTAGATTAATTCGAAAAAGGACCGACCTCATTAGGGACATAGTTCCTTTTTCCTTTTATCTTTCAATTGGTTTTTCTCCTTTTTCCCATCTGACCTGACTATACTTAGAAAATTACTTAACAATAATGCAAATCTCACAAAAACAACTAAAAATTATGACATTAACTTCCCTTGCTCAATTTCTTTTAGCCCACGGGAAGTGGAATGGGCCCAAGGTCTTCCCCTCCGAAAAGAGAACTAGCGTTGAGAAGGGGACATTCACAGTCCTCCCCTCCCAAAATTAGTTTCCCTCAAACAATTGCAAGCTTGGATGTTCTAACAATCTAGATCATGTACCCATCAAATGAAAGAGCTCTTGCCAAAACAAGCTCATATGGCCAAATACCATCATACTATAATAACCAAAACATCTAAATCCCATAGTTGTCAAGTGGAAAAACCTACGCCAACAATTATCATGGTGTCTACTCCATCCATCAGCCACATCTATATGCTCTCCCTCAATGAAACCTTATACCCAAAGTATGAGAACATCTTTCATACGCTCCCTTAAGGCCAAGGGCTGCCCAAAGTGCTCGACTACCGTGTTCCTGAGGTGCCCATATACTCTTCTCTTGTGATGAACGATCCCATACACTTGCTTCATGACTATAGCCTTAAGCTCCAATGGGTCTCATAATGTTACTGTGGGTTGATCCCTCCAAAGCATGGCACAACACAGCTTGCATGTAAGCTTGCAAACAAGTCACAACAGCCACAAGTCACTTGGAATTCCATCCAAATCAGCACTAGGATGGCTGGGAGGATTGTCTTCAATAGTGGAGCCCCTCCACTAACATTACCATGCAAGGAAACCCTCTAAAATTGCACAAGTGTACAGTTGTTCATGACTGAAAATATTATGACCAACAATATAGAAATGATATAAATATGACAAACCCATGCAAGATTCAGTAATGTGATTGATGTAGAAGCGGTAGGTAGCCATACAAGGACTGAAAACTCTCCATCTGGTCATCCACATTTCCTCATACTGGAAACCACCTGCATTTACTTGGGTGAGTGAAACATGAAGTGGTGCTCTTGCTGATAATTATGATATACAGCAGCATTATGGAACAAACTTATCCATAGGAAAACATGGGTATGCTTCCACATGTCATATGATGATATCATCTCATCATTGCCTTATCCATACATGTCACCATGTTCTTCTCATGCTTGGAGAAGCACCTCTTATAATCCCATTCATCACCATGTTCGCAACCTCATACTTCCTTATTTACTTGAGCTGATAACAAACACAGTTGCTCTATCACATCCTTGTCATCTTTCTCCTTCATACTCTCTAACACTTCTAGGTGTTTACACTTCTCTGGAAACTCTATTCCTAGACATGCACATGTCAAACACATTAAAGAAAACAAGGGCTCTCAACATTACTTCTTTGCATGCAGGTGCAAGGATGATACATGGACAGCTTGTCTTCCTTTGCTTGCATTCTCCTCAAAATTCCATAATGACAATGTGATGAGGACTCTCAAACAGTCCATTCACGCTACCCCAAGCATGGTCTGTCCGTTACTAAAAATTGCAATTTCTCGGTAGAATCAGTATTGTGCAAACTGGAAACTCTTCTAAAACAGTACAAACAATCCCTCATTGATGGCAGGCAGAAAATCCATTCCAGCTTATTCTACTTACATTCATGCCACCAAAGACTTAAGGGGCTGAATTATGATGCTTTGGACAGCAAAAAGAATAGCATCCATCTTGCTCATACTCTCAATGCATTCTTCACAAAAATCAGAAATGACAGTGATATAGGGATTGGAATCAACCATATGGGGAAGAAAATGCTTCAACAAGATCAACAAACTGAAAATTACTCCTATGTATGGTGAGACTACTTGTATTGCAAGTACAATGTTGGACAAGCTGTAGGGGTATGAATCTTACCAGCTCTACTACAAACCCGGATAGGTGATTGCCCATTCAAAGAAACAGTTCCTTCTCCATCCTTCACCCATCCAATGGTAGCAACTTGTAGGAGCTTGCACTTGTCATGCAAAATTAAGCTACAAACCTTGACCATCAAGTTTGAATCTCAACATCATAGTTTGATGCTTACGGGTACCTTTCCACATCAAAGATCTTGCAACCATTGAACAATGGTGACTATCTCCATCTTTCTCCTCAAGTGAAGGACTCAAAAACATAGGAATGGTCTATGGATAGTTAGCCTTGATTCTGCACTTCTTCAAAGCAATATTGAGGTCCTTGGAAATTCTTTTCTAGCCACATGCATGAGATAAGGAATATCCTCAAAAATAGTGACATTAGGAACTCCTCAAAGACCTTACCCTTCTTGTTCTCAAAGGATCACCCGGATCCCAAACTCTCATGTACAAACAATTTGGAACTTGTATGAAAGTATCTATGTGCCCTTTGACACTCGAAGTGTTCTTCATTCTATCATTTTCCACTATGTTGTCCATGATGACCACACATCTGAAATGACTTAGTAGGAAGCAACAAATCCACAACAACTTTCATACCTTTGGTTGTCCACAACTTGCTCACCTTCCTTTGTCGGATGAAGAATGATTGAGATATCTTCCACACCTCCATCCTTGTGACTCAAAATTTTTGAGTTGGGATCATCATTCTCCTTCCTCTTAGACTCTTCACATTCAACAAGTGAATCCCTTTCCGCCTTGACTTCATCCATACTTTGTTGTAACACATGTATGGAGCATCTTCATAGTTCTTGCTAGAGTCATGAACACCATTAACTTGCTCCTTATAGGTTGTTCTAAAAATTCCAGCCAACTGAAAATCAACATTAGCAACCGGTAAAGCTCTTTTCTCATGTGCATGTCCCTCAACATGGTCTTCTTGGGACTCCACCTCAAAACCCTCTTGCAGATCTGATTTTTCTTTTTCTGGTTCATGCCCCATGATTTCTTCCTTGACCTCTTGAGGTGTTGATGTATTCGCTACCTTTGTTGGTTCTTTTTATTCTTTCAAGAGAAACCCTTTTGGGTTTGGCTCCTTGGCATATTCTTGTGGTCTAGGGTTTAACCCTAGCATCTTCATCCATGCACTGGTTGTCCCCTTGTTGGAACCATCAAATGTGGAGAGTGTCACTTTCCCCAAAGCATGTTGAAGATCCTTTTGTGGAGCTTGAGATCTAGGCTTAGGCCTTGATCTACCCTTGCTTACTCCTATGAACTCTACAAGTGAAATGGCATCACGAATCTATTTTGGAAGAGCCCTATACTCCTCATAGTTGGCCGCAATGTTGTGACCCACTGAATGTATGTTTCAACCTCCGGAATGACTTTCTTTCTTTGGTAAGAACTTAGGTCACCAATCCATGTTCTCTCTCCTAAGTTCCCTTTCACTCATGTCCATTGTAGATTTGCCTCAAATGTTAGCTTTCGACCCTGCAAGCTAGGAAGATCGATGCTCTGATACCACTGTAATGCCCCTTTTCCGAGGCTGAAACTGAAAATCAAAGAACTTGCACAAATCCAAATAGTAAATTGAAACAAACTGAAATTAAATTCCCAAACCCTAGCAGCAGGCTGTAAATATATTTTTTATGATAGAAATCAGCTACAAACTTGTTGGAAATAATTTAGAAACCCTTCAAAATAATATTCTTCAAATCTGGAAATGATTGCAAGAGAAAAGCACCAGAAAATATATCATTTTTACCAATTTAATATCAGCTGGAAATTAATTAACAGCAATGAATACCCTTACAAATATGGTTGGAAATGAAGGATTCCAAGCCCCAAATTGAAGTACAAATGAAGATTCCAGCTACTAAAAATAGGAGGAACACAATGATGGTTGAATTTGAAGTTGTCGTGCCCTAGAATACCCCAAACTCCACCTTAGGGCAAGTCCACCCTTGGGAAGGGCTGGAAATGTCTTCAAAACTGAATACAAACTCCTTATGAGATCACCCTTTTGCAAGCTTGAGGGGTTTCTTCCTCAAACCAACCCACTATTGAGAGGTTTCGTTCTCAATAGGTCTTCCAAGAGGGTTTTTGTCCTCAATGGATAAGAGAGAAAGCAAAACGTGCTCCAACTCTAAGAGAATAAATTCCAAAAGCAACATAACCTCTTCCAAGCCAAGCGACCCCTTTAAATAGCTACAGGTGGCACCAAAAACCAAATTAAATCCTCTAAAGAGGACCGACCTCCTTGGGGACATAATAGTTCTTTTTTTTTATTTTTCAATTGGCTGATTCTCCTTTTCCCAACCGACCTGACTATACTTAGAAAATTACTTTAAAAGAATGCAAAGCTCACAAAAACAACTGAAAATCATGACATTAACTTCCCTTGCTCATTCCCATTTTTTGCCCACGAGGAAGTGGAATGGGCTCAAGGTCTTCAAAGAAAACTAACGTCAAGATGGGGAGATTACAGCCTGTATTCATTTTAGAAATATATTTTCAATCTAATGTTTAAGTTTCCCCACCTTGTTATGAGTATTGGAATTGAGAATAATCATAAGATCAATTCAGTATGAGAAAATCACAATGAAACTATCCCATTACACACACAACAAATTTGAGCTCAAGATTTATGCACAGACTAATTCTAAGTGTTTGTGTGTATGTGTGTGTCTTTTGTTAATTGAACAAAGGAGTCCCTAGTACAAATAACCGGGTGATTTTGTTTCACAACCACCAATCAGTTGGAGTGAGCAAGCTATTAGTTAGAGCGACTAAATATGCACTCAAACAAATTCTACATGCACATAACAAGTCACTCAAACAAGTTAACAACCTCCCTAAAATTGAGCTTAACCCTATTCCAGTGGGAATATAGACAAAATTAGGCTAGTGTAATAAAATCCTAGTAGCCTAGTGTGAACACACCAACACCCTCCCTTAAGCGAAAAAAAGAAAGAGAGAAAAGAGATGACTGTCCTGACAACTAGTCCTAATCAAATACCTATGTACAATGAAGTGTAACTAGAAAAAACGAGTCACCACAAGGTCTCTCAAAAAACTAGTAAATCAATATTATAAGTGTCAGTAGGTGTTGAGATATGTTGCATGGCGTTACCAAGAAGTTGTACAACACAAGAGTAGAACAATGCTTATGAAGATGCACTAAATGGACTAAAAACCATCACGGAAGATGAAATGGGTGGTCTATTAACCCACTGAAAGTGAAGACGCATTGGATGGGATGAAATTCATCACTGAAGATGCACTAGATGGGATGAAAATCATCACTAAAGAAAGTGCAAGTGAAAAGACTAGTTAAGAACTCGAGGTTGTACAAGTGGTCCACATCCATTATTAAAGACCTCACAAACATTGGGAATGCCAAACAATAACGCTAAGTGAAAGTACAAAAGAGTTCACAAAAGTGGATGCCTTTTTCTACCTAAAGCAGACGTCGTTATGTACTAAGGATAAGCAAGAGACACAACTCCCGGAGAAGTAATATGTACACACCCCTCATAATGTTGAATGCATGGTGATAGAAAGAGTTTGTATGAGTGGTCAAATCCACTACTCAAACACCAAAGAAGACAAGTTGACATTGTATGCACCAAAATGGCTCCTTACAAGGAGACTATTAATGTGTTGGACAAGTGTCAAAAATACAAAAATAAAATCTCTCAAAGAGGGATGGCCATCAATGTGAGAGTTTCTCAAAAACAAGGGAGTACTGCCAAATAGAGTTGCACCAAAACAAGGGTGCACTAGTAGGCAAGAGAAGCAATGTACAGATTATGAAGTTAAATAGAGGAGATAATATGTTAGTAGCATCTACTCAAAAAAACTCTTACGTTGCCACCCACAATTGATCTAAAATCCATCCCAGATGTATACAAATGGTAGAAAAAGATGCTTGCATATTAATCAGTGCCATGTGCACAAAGGATGCATGCAAAGAAACATCAGAATCTATAAGAGTATCAGGATGAACATGCCAAGCTGAAGCAATCTCAGGACTCTCATGCCTAAGTGAAGGTGAAGTAGAACTCATGTGTTACTCAATGTCCTCACAAAGTGTAGAGCGAACAAAAACTAGAGTTAAGCTTGCTTGAAGTGGTCCCAATGAACACTTGCTTGATAACCAATGCCATGGCAAGCAATCTAGTGAAAAGGCTAAATAGGATAAAAAATGCCTTGTGAGTGTTTACTAATACCTCTGCCAAGGTGACCCACAAAATAGAGTATGTGGGAACCAAAGCAATTGTATGCTTCTCAAAAGAGCCAAGCACATATGCAGTTGGTTCTGAAGTGAGGTGTGCAATAGGTGAAACAATAAAGTATCAAATACAATAGGTGACTCAAAATCTATAAGTGCAAGAGCAATGATAGTAGGTGAACTGGGCTCACTAGAATGTGTGTCCAATGTATCAATAAGATGTTGCAAAATGTGCATTTTTTCCTATATGAGAGTATGAGGGCATCCTTGTCAGAAATTAAGGAGTGTAATAAGGAGTTCTTCTTAACTTTCATGTTCTCTACTACCAACTTAGTTAGGTCTTCTTAAAGTGCACATATTTCAAAGAAAAACGTTACATTTTTTTACTACAAGTTATTATTGACCTGTTTGAGTATGTGGAGGTCATGGCTTGAAGCCATTACGACTTTAACAAAATTGCTCCCCTCAGAAAAAAAATCCCCCTTTTAAATAATTACCACTTTTTTACAAAATATGCCCCTTTACAAATAATCAACCCCCTTCTAAAAAATGTATGTCCCCCTTTTTAACAAAAATCCTTTTAGGCAATAATAAGGCCCCCTCGAGACTCCTTGAAAGATATTAAACCCCCTTTATAATAGTGTTGCCACACCTTTAAACAAATTTAAACTATTATTATAAGGAATAAATTATAATAATAGTTCGTGAAAAAGCTCGAGTTTAAAAATGGCTTAGATGAGGATATTGGCAATAAATAGGGCACCAATCACATGCCCCTCACAATCAATTGCTTTCAAAAACATTTCCCCTTTAGGGCATACTATAACCACATAGGTCAAAGGAAAGTTTCTTGCATCTTTCTATCCATCAAAAACGATGGACACTCTCGTTTCGGCCCACGAATCTCTAATCGGTTGCAATGAGGTTTCCACGTATTTTTTCCTTTGCCAATTGGATGGTGCAAAGATGCTCATAACCTAGCCCTTTGTACCCTTATGGGCCCTCGTTGATCGCTCCCAACAATATCTTGCAAGTATGGTGACCTAACAACATTGAATGACAAACCACTTGCAAACACACATCGCGTGATGTGCTCATCCGCAATACCCCTACTTTCATTTTAAAAGGATATTTGCAGTGTTTTGTTTGTCTTCTTTCACGAAAGAGGTGAATCCACATCTTGCGTGAAGGGGGTCATCACAAATAGATGTATTAGGGCCACAGTTGGGGAGCCAATATGAGATGGAACAACCAATGGCCTCATCGATCAAGATGAAGTTCATTTTTTTTACAACGGATGGCTTGCTTTCATGGCATAGGCTACTTCCGCATCTTCTTGTTCCTTGATGTACTCCAAAACTTTTGTTGTTGGCACCCCTACATTGCTCATCCCCTTGTAAGTTCTAATGCCATGACCTAGTATTACACACAAGTGGGTTTTCACCCGACTATATGAGCTTTTGAATTCTCCATCGCAGTCATGGTACTGCCAAAGAAAACACCCACCACTTGGAAGCTGCTCTAGCATTGTGACATGCCTCCATAACAATGAATTCAGATAGAGTTTAAACCGGGATTGGCCAAAACAGGTAGAACTTGTTGCCATTGTCATAGTATTCTCTTTAGTTGCATGTACAAGTTCAAAAACCAAAACCATAATGGAAGAAAGCAATGGTTAAACCCTAGGTCCTGAGGCACAACATGTATGTATTGTTAAATAAATGAAAAAACAGTTTAAATTTTTTAAATGAAAACAATAAACATCAAAACAAGCATGAAGTGTGTGAAGATTGAAAACAAAGTGAACACAAAGAAAAAAAGAAAAAAACTCTAAAGTTAGATCTTACTTTCAATGAAAAATCAAGAATATTCCTCCTTTCAAACTCCTCAATCACCTTAGCAATGAATGGACACTTGTACTAGCTTAGAAAAATGATAGCAATGCTTCTTGATGAAGTATCAAACATAAATGAGTGATGAGATCCTAGAGAGGTAAGTATGCAATGAGGGAATGGGAGGTAAGTTGTTTTGCTTATGTTTTGTTTTTGTTTTATGTTATCTCTTTGACTTGTAAGGGTTTCTATTGTGTTTTTTATGTTTTTTTTTGCACTTTATGTTTTATAATATTGTCAAAAATAATTAAAATTTTAAAAAAATGATCTGGATATGGCCAGTGTATGGCCACAACAGTCTGGGTATGTCCAGATACGTCTGCTGACATATCTGGGCATACCCGGACTTCTGTGGTCGTACCCTGGTTGTATATGGCCGCATTTCTCAAGCTTATCCATACCGGGTTCGTACCCATATCAGGCCCCTTAGGGACTGTGTACCAGTATCCTAGACCAATGTTCTTTCAGTTGAGAAATAATACAATATATCAATATGGCCATACAATCCTCAAGTACATGTAAGATAGAACACATGTTGCTAGATAAGATGATTAGAAAACCACACAAACTATCAATTATTGCAGTGTTAGTATGCATTTACAATCTTCCATCAGGTTTAATAAAGATTGGCATCATAATTTTCTTTTAACAGATTGATTCTCCCAGGAATGGTACAGGTTCATTGGTAAAAGTGACTAAACCTGTGAGGAAAGCGCCTTCACTTCCATAACTTTATCATGACCCAGTACATTAGTGAGCAGCATCTTAGAACATACCTGAATCCTATCCAGTAAGGCTGGGCTTGCTCTTCCTGTTCTTATTGAAGAGAAATTTGATTTCATTGTCTCCAAAGCCTTTTTCATCTTCTTCGTCTGAAACCCAGCATGCATGTCCATTTATAATGAACAGCTCATTTATCTGTAATGTTTAGTCTGAACATATAATCTACATACCATATCTAAACTGGCGAATTGAGATTGGATCCTTTGTAATCTTAACAAGCAGAAATGAGAAGTTTGAATTAGACACACTCACAACATCCTCTTCAGCTAATTGTTTGGCAGCATATGTTTCTTCAGAAGTTGCACATCTGCAAGAACCTGTTCTGAAGTAGACAACTTCATTACGTCAGTGATTGCAGCCTCCAACTGTAAGTTCATGAAGAATAAAATGCCATAAATGAATTGAGTAAACAGTGTTCTCAGAATTAAAAATATGGAACCTATATACCTCGCACTCATTTTCTGGTGGAAATATCTGAGAGTCAAAGGTTTTCCAAAGAACTTATCCCTAGACGCCACGGTGCCATTTCTTCCTGCAGAAATTTTTGCATGCACGCAATTCGATCTGACATACAGTTTTGCCCCATATCCAGCATCTGAAAAGCGGCTGAAATGTACTGAGAAGAAATTTGGCTGGATGGAAAAGGTCACAAATAATATATTTCTTCTAGCAATGAACACACGTTCACAATCAACTAATACGGCACTGCAACTGTAACTATGCTTTGTTCTCATAATACCATATGCACATCCCCATCTAAGGACAGCTAGATATTATTACCCTAATATCAGAAGCTTTAAAAGCCACTCAAAGTGCTAGATTACAAACTAAATAGCTGAACTCTAAAAAGAATAATCTTTAGACAGGAAGGTACATGGACCACCCGTAAAAAAAATCCAGTTTATTGCTAAGGAGATGTCAAATATTACAATATTCTTCTTTCCTCCCCATATGAAACAATGCAAACTAATTTAAATACCATGGAATCTTAATAACACTAGCCATATTATCTAGAAGCTATGTCACAAGGTTCTCCAAATTTTATCGAATAAGTTCAAATTTTGCCGAACTTTATTCTTGTCAAACATGAACTCGAACTTTATCCATTATTTTTGCATGGGATGTTTTTGACATGATTTTGCATTATTTTACATATGTGTGTATATATACATATACCAACTGAAAGTAGCAGACAAAAAGCTCTCTCCACTCTGTCACTCTGACATATTTATGCATTTTTTTCAAAAAATTAAAAATATAGAGAAAAAAAAAGAACTTAAAAGACATTTTTTTTCTCGAACTTTATCCCTTGTAGAATTTGAACCAAACTTTATCCTCATCAAACATAAACATGAACTCGAACCTTGTCACTTAGCCCAAAAGATATGCAAAACAAATTGGTATTGAGCTAAAAAATATGGGGGTTGAGAGAGAGTATCAAATGTGTCCATGAATGGTGCATGTGGAAAAACAATAGAACTCAATAAAACTTAGCTTAATTCATCATTAGTTGATATTTGAATAAATGTAATAAGTTAAAGTATTTAATTAAATACTTTAAACTTATGTCAATAGATATTAGTTGTCCTTAGTTGTTAGTTAACTAAGTGATAGTGTTCTCATCCCAATGTTTGTGGGATCATGTTCTATCTTGCATATTTTGTTCCCGGATGATTTCCATGAGGGGCAATAGGGGCAGTTAGGGGCAATATGCTATTTCTGCATATTTGCTCAGATTAGATGATTTGTTTCCATATATTGTGGATGAGATAGAAGCTGTCCAATATCTATAAATATTGCAGCTCTCTCATTTGTCTGTAATGCTTGATTTTGATATTAATAAAATACACAAGCACCATCTTGTTTCTGTGCAAAGCTTCTGTGTCAATATTGTTTTCAAGTATTCATTGTCAAGATTTGGTATCAGAGCAGTATTCTGATCCAGAGAGAGTGTAGGAAGTTTTAGGGAAGTTTAGGGAGATCTGGAGAAATTACAGAGCTAGGAGGATCCATAGTTGCCCCCAGCCATTTCACATAGCCCCTACTCGTACTCCACACCCGGTTCAATGGTTGATTTGCAGTTGAAGAACACCTGGAGTGCAATCACAGGCCCTTGCAGAATTGGATGCTAATCTGTTGTAAAAGGTGACATTGTTTCATTCTTGAATTAAAAAAATATTGTTTTTGTGTATTCAAGCAAAATTTAAATGCAATTACCTGTACCTGCATTTTTTTAAAAAAAATTGGAAGCATTTAAAAAAGATATATACAATATTTTTGATTGTGGGGACCCAAGCTTTTCAAGCTCCCCACATTACTTGTTCTTCCTCAATCTCGAAATTACATCTCTTCAAGCATCTAACCCTGTATGAGCATTTGGGAAAAAAAGGAGATTCTAATCAAAGCGTGGAAGGTTCTCTGTGAACCTACATCTGCCAGACCTCCAGTACAAATGGAAACGTGCCTGCATCCAAAAGAAGACTAAAATTCAACGGGGAGAAGATTTGCAACCTGCAACTAAAAGAAAGTTGCGTTGGAAGAAGGAAGAACAAGTGCCTCCAAGAACAAAAGAAACCTGAGTACAAAGAGAAACAATAAAAGAAAAGTGCGGCCAAGGGTTATCAATAACGCATATGCAAAGCGGATGAACTGCAGTTGCGCCCTAAAATGCAGTACGCATGCATGTAAGTCGTTAAATGCGTTTGGTTTTAAAAAATCGCATTTTTAAAAAAAAAATCCTTTTTTTGGACGTCGTGAAAAAAATTAGAAAAAAAAAATTCCATTTTTGGAAAGGGGCCCGGAAAGATATTAAAATTGCAATTTAAAAAAGGCATAACTTTCAACTGGTACCTCGGATTGAGGTGTCCATTTTTTTTAAAGTGTGTGTTTTTGTGAGCTCTACGTCTTGGTCTAGTTTTTAATCAGATTTGGAAAAGATTTATTTTGTAAAAATTGCAAAAATAAGATTTTTGTATTTGAAAAGAGGCCAAAGAGTCCAATTTTTTTATTTTTTATTTTTTTCAAATCGGCCAAGAGAGCCATTTTATTTTTGCAAATCGGCCATAGAGCCAAATTTGTAACAGGGCCAATAGTGCCAAAAATTCATTGTACACGGCCGAAAAGGAGCCCAAAAATAAATAAAATAATATTTTTTGGGGGGGTGTGCATGCTTTAAGGGGGGAAAAGTGTTCAATTTTTGCTTCTATTGTTTATCACTTTTCACAATGGCTGCAATTACGGCACCAAAGTTCTTTTTGCCAGATTCTCAACTTTTGCGTTCTGATAATTATCCAGCATGGAAAACAAAAATTCGTGCACAACTTGATTTTGAAAATCTATGGACTGTTGTTTCTGGTACATTAACAAGATCTGCAACAGATGTTACACAACAAGCTACATTTGATCGTGCAAATCAAAAAGCAAAGTTAATAATCTTGTTTAGTGTTTCAGATGAGGTACAACCTCATATTCGTGAGTCCACAACAGCAAAAGAATCTTGGGACAAGTTGAAAACGGTATATGAGTCAAAAAATAAGAACACAATACTTCATCTCCAAAGTCAACTATTAAACTTGAAAATGCAACCAACTGAGAAAGTTGAAATGTTTTTGAGAAGAGTGGCAACTTTGCGTGCATCACTTCAAGCTTTGGAAGAAGAAGTAACTGACACATCACTCGTGCCTATAGTATTGAGAGCTCTTCCTCCTTATAGGATTTTTGTGACCATGTTAAACATAACTGGTCAAACAACAACTTTTGAAGAGTTAGTGAATATGCTACAACAAGAGGAATCTATTCACTCAACTATTGAAACTGAAGAGCAGGCACTTGCTTCTAATCAAAAAGGAAAAAAACAGGCTAAGTCTAGTAAACAACCTCAGAAGCAAGGTAATACTCAACAAGGCAAAAAAGGACCAACAAAAATGTCTTATTTGTGGTCGAAAAGGACATGAGTTAAAAAATTGTTGGTACAACACATTCCAACAAGGATCATCAAGTGGTAAAAAGACTAATTACCAACAAACAAAATCAGGCCAACAACAGAGTAAACAGGGACAAAATTATCAAAAGTGGAAGAAGAAACCAACTCAACAAGGAAATGTAGCCGAACAGGAAGATCAATTTGATGATGATGACTTCCTCTATTCTGCACAGTCAAATGAAGTATCCAATTCTACAAATGAAATTTGGTATGTCGACTCGGGTGCAACTCGACACATGACAGGAAAGAAAGATTAGTTCTTCACAATGAGTAAAACACCCACCAAAAATCATGTCTCTTTGGGTGATGATACATCATACAGTGTTGAAGGCATTGGTTCCATTTCACTACCACTTGGGAAACATAATTGTAAAATTACAGATGTTCTTTATGTCCTTGGTTTAACAAAAAATTGTTATCCGTGAGTCAATTATTAGATCACAATCTCAAAATTGACTTTGATTGTAAAGGCGGTAAAAAGATGTGCCTAATTCGAGATAAGTCACGAAGCTCCAAAATTGTTGCAAAAGCTTCGAATGTGGGAAGAATGTTTCAGTTGGATTTTGTTCAACGAAATGATCAAGCACTTGTAGCCAAGGATACATCATCAGCTCAACTATGGCATCGAAGACTTGGACATGTGAGTTTTGGCTATCTTGACACACTTCGTCGATACGACATGGTTAGGGGTTTACCACCTCTAAAAAAGGGTACAGATAAATGTCAGCATTGTTTGGCAGGAAAACAAAATAGAGCACCATTCAAACATAGTACATTTCGGGCTAAGGAAAAACTTGACTTGGTGCATACCGATTTGTGCGGACCAATGAGACCTAGCCACTCTGGGTTTCAATATTTCATGCTCTTTGTTGATGATTTTTCAAGAAAAATGTGGATATATTGTCTTTCTACAAAAGACCAAGCTTTTGAAACTTTCAAGAAGTTTAAAGCCCTTGTTGAAACAGAGTCTGGTAGGAAAATAAAAACACTCCGCTCAGATCGAGGGGGAGAATACACCAGCAATGAGTTCAATGATTTTTTGAAAACACATGGCATTCGTCGTCAAATGGCTCCTCCTCACACACCGCAACAAAATGGTGTTGTTGAAAGGTGAAATCGTACTATCATGGATATGGTGCGATGTATGATTGATGATGCAGGTTTATCAAAAACATTTTGGGCCGAAGCAGCTAAAACAACAGTCTATTTACTAAACAGAGTTCCCACTGCAACTCTTGATGGAGTAACACCACAGGAAGCATGGTCAGGGCATAAGCCATCTATTTCACACCTTAGAGTTTTTGGATGTAAAGCAAGTATGCACATTCCTAAGAAACAAAGAACTAAGCTTGATATGAAATCAGAAAAACTTATCTTCTTGGGATACAGTGATGAAGCACTTGGCTATAGACTTATGAATCCAAGAACAAGAAGGGTATACACTAGTCGGGATGTTGAGTTCTTTGAGAAGAAAGAAGAAGATGCTCCTTCCATACACTCACATGATGAAAAAATCATCCCTACAGTAAAAACAGAGGATGGTAATCACTTTGATGACGACAGTGATGATGGGGAAGATAATGAAATTCAACCTCCCACAGGAACCACAAAAAGTATGCCTAAATGGTATACAAGTATGATTAGAGATGCAAAATTGGATAGTGTCCCCGACACATCTACCACTGGAATGAGGACTTGCAGTATGGCTCGAAATGAGGTCAATTTGGCCTTAATGGGTAAAGTTGTTGAAACTACTGAGCCATCCACAGTTTCAGAAGCCCTACAGTCTAAACCTTGGAAAGATGTTATGGATGTAGAATATAAGTCACTTATGAAAAATAATACATGGCAACTTACAGATCTTCCACCAGGGAAAAATCTGATTGGATGCAGATGGATCTTCAAAACGAAGTACAAAGCAGATGGAAAAATTGATAAACATAAGGCTAGACTAGTTGCTAAGGGATATGCTCAAAAAGAAGGCATTGATTATGAGGAGACTTTTGCTCCCACAGCTAAGATAAAAACTTTCAGGTTAATATTTTCTCTAGCTGCACAATTTGGTTGGAAAATACACCAAATGGATGTGAAAAGTGCCTTTCTTAATGGTGATTTACAGGAAGAAGTTTACATGACTCAACCAGAAGGTTTTGTCATACCAGGTAAAGAGGAAAAGGTATGTAAACTAATAAAATCACTATATGGTCTAAAGCAGTCTCCCAGGGCATGGTACATAAAAATCGACGAGCATCTCATTCAACATGGATTCAACAGGAGTCCATACGATCCTAATCTCTATCTCAAAAAGCAAGGGGGGGAGATAGTGATCGTTGTAGTATATGTCGATGATCTAGTCATCACTAGAGGATCAGTGAGGATGATTGAGTCAACAAAGAAAGATCTAACATGATCATTCGACATGACCGATCTCGGGCTTCTGCATTATTGTCTTGGACTTGAAGTTTGGCAAAGGGAAAATCATATCTTTGTGTCACAATTGAAATATGCCAAGACAACGCTCAAGAAATTCAATATGATGGATTGTAAGCCATTTTCCACACCTATGGAGACAAGACTTCAACTGTCTCGAACAGATCCATCACCACAAGTAAATGCAACTCTCTATCGGCAGTTGATCGGGAGTCTCATCTACTTGACTTACACTAGGCCGGATATCAGCTATGCAGTCAGCTATCTTTCACGGTTCATGCAAGAACCAAGGGTTTCTCACTGGAAAGCAGCAAAGTGGATACTGAGGTACATCAGAGGAACTATGGACTATGGCCTAGAATACAAGAAGAATAATAACTTCTTCTTGACAGGATATTCAGATTCAGATCATGCAGGAAACATAGATGATAGGAAATCCACTTCAGGATTTGTATTCTTTTTGGGATCTGGACCGATATCATGGGGGAGTAAGAAGCAGACTTGTGTTTCAAGATCCTCCACAGAATCAGAATATCGTGCAGCAGGTGGAGCTATCTGTGAAGTGATATGGCTCTGACGTATACTTGAAGGATTGGGAATACCACAGAAATATCCAACTATCCTACATGTTGATAACGAAGGAGTAGTAAAACTTGTTCGGAATCCAGTTTTTCATGAGCGCACCAAACACATTGAGGTGCAGGTACATTTCATTCGTGAACATGTTCAGAACAACAACATCCAGCTCCAATATTGCCCAACAGATATGCAACGTGCAGATGTCTTCACAAAGTCACTTGCTCGAGGTAAATTTGAGGGTTTTAGAGAATTTCTCTCCTGTTCACTTGAGACCATGCTGAATTAAGGGGGGAATGTTATGAATAAAACTTAGCTTAATTCATCATTAGTTGATATTTGAATAAATGTAATAAGTTAAAGTATTTAATTAAATACTTTAAACTTATGTCAATAGATATTAGTTGTCCTTAGTTGTTAGTTAACTAAGTGATAGTGTTATCATCCCAATGTTTGTGGGATCATGTTCTATCTTGCATATTTTGTTCCCGGATGATTTCCATGAGGGGCAATAGGGGCAGTTAGGGGCAATATGCTATTTCTGCATATTTTCTCAGATTAGATGATTTGTTTCCATATATTGTGGATGAGATAGAAGTTGTCCAATATCTATAAATATTGCAGCTCTCTCATTTGTCTGTAATGCTTGATTTTGATATTAATAAAATACACAAGCACCATCTTGTTTCTGTGCAAAGCTTCTGTGTCAATATTGTTTTCAAGTATTCATTTTCTGATCTGACCTTTGTGACAGGCATGTGACAGATTTAGTTTCCATCCTTCACCTTCAGATTTGGTCAAAGATGGATAAACACTCAACAAATATCAGAAGAAGAGGAAGAGTCTTCATTCCATCCTGCATTGGCCCTTTCTAGGAGGTGGATGATGATGTCATCAATCGTTCTGATCTGAGCTTTGTGACAGGCGTGTGACAGATTTAGTTTCCAGCCTTCACCTTCAAATTTGATCTTCATCGGGTCCTTATTTCCGTGAGGGGTCTTTCCCTGACATGGCTCTTTGTACTTGGATCACATGGTTTGGAATTTTACGCTTTCTAGTTTTGATTACATTGTTTACTTTCAGCGTTAGTTACTTTTCAACTAGGGTCCTTTTTACCCAAGTGATTTCTCTTGTGACTGGATGTCCTTTCAAGTCACAATGACCAATATTAGTCATTTGTGGACGTTAGGGTATTTAATTTATTTCTTATTTCTTTAAACATCCTAAGATGATCATTCTTCTAATCTCGATATTCTGTTTTATATAGATCAAGTCTAGTAGACAAAAAGAAAAATGCTGTTAAAGGCTGATGGAACAAATTTCAAATTGGAAAGTCGGTATGCATAAAATTTCAGACCTCTCAACTACCATCTAGATAAATGCTATTGAGGAAAAGATGACCCCTAGGTAATATTGAGTGATCATATAACTGCAAAGACAGGCAGATCTGGCATATTGTTGCTTGAGAAGATGCCAGAAGACTAGATCGCCACAAGCAGATCTTGCACCTTTGACGATAGAAACAATTTATTGGCAATGCCAACAACTTTTTGAAGCCAAAGATACTAAGGGACCAAGATGGCCCCAACACTCTTATCCAATTTGCCAGCCTAATCAGTTGTATCACCAAAATTAATGCTGCGATAAATGCCAAGTTGCCCAAGAAGAAAATAGACTCATTTATACTTTAAAAATATGGAAATTCAATAGTTATAGTGATGATATCATACTGCAGGATGATGCCATAATTATGTAAAGTTGTGAATAATGATGCCACCAGCCTTTTCTATGCCTTGCTTTTTGCTTTGTGTCATGTCTTCTATATCAGGCCCTTTTCTAAAGGTTTAAAGATGTAGTTGGTTGTCTCGGTGTGAGGTGGAGACCTACTTGAGTATGTAACACTTCACGTTAGCGTACACAACATGTGATGATATCATACTATGGGATAATGCCATAACTACGTCAAGTTGTGATTAATGATGCCATCAGCCTTTTCTACAGATTCCTTTTTGCATTGTGGTATGTCTTCTACATCAGGCCTTTTTGTAACGGTTTAACGATGTAGTTGGTTGTCTCCTTCTGAGGTGGAGGCCTACTCGAGTATGTAACACTTCATGTTAGTGTACACAAAATTTAATGTAGCACCTAGTCTCTGGTCAAATTCAAATCAGCCACATATAGGTGGCACTTGAGTTTAGTAACTCGTAGTACTAGATTCCTTTTAATTATAACAGTGGAAAAAGGATAGGAGAGGGCATACCTTTAAAAAGAGCCCAGCTAATTCCCATCCATTGTATTTCTAGTGTTAATGAATATGAGGCTCAATTCTTCAATGTTCACCAAACAAATAAGAAGCTTGATGTTTATTGTGAGTCACATTCTCAAGCATGAATCTCAAAGCCTTTAAATGCAACCCCATCTACAGCCCTCTTCCCTCCATCATTTTCCTCCCACATCCCTACTCACTTCAGAGCCACCCTCGGTTTCTCTGTTAAGGAAAAGCCATGCCAAACCACAGACAATATTATGGCAATGTAAGAAATAACCCAGTCAGTCCATATGTAGCCTTGCTCAAGGGCCGTGATCAAATAAGATATTCCCAAAGCCTTTGATAAATGTAATTGACATCATCTTCTGCTAATGATGTGCTCCTTTGTTTTTGGCCAGGACATTACACAATGGATTCATAGTTGCATCGCCATTTCCAGCTTCATTGTTAGCATCAATGGGATGAAGGGAAATCCTTTCCAATCCACATGAGGACTTCGCTGAGGGGATTCTTGGTCCCCTTTAAATAATGAGAAAATGATTAAACCGATGGTTGGACCATGCAAGACAACAAAATGTCATCGATAGACTACCTACTTACTCTAGAGGAGGATATTTCTAGACTTTTATGTTTGCGAATGACACCTTGTGTGAGGGCCTCTTATATTTGCAAACTCAAATTAATCAATCCAGCATTGTAATATACTTAATGTTAAAATCAATAGGGAGTTTAATATTGAAACAATGTTTAAACTAAGTAAACAATACACATGCATAGACATTGAAATAATCAAAGATACACAATAATCCTCATTTATTAATATAACGAGTGTCAGGGACATATCTAGGATAGACTCTCTGTAAGACCCTTAGATCTACCACAATAGAAAGACGCATGTCCGAGCTATGGCTGTTAGGGGTATTTTCGAGGCACTGGAGCTCTTTTCCAGAGGTCCCTCAATCCAACAAACCAGTAGCCCTAGCCAGGAAACTCCAAGGTGTACGTTGTACCCCTGGTTGGATATAAGTTGTATACCCCCTTCCCAACCGATCCACCGCTAACCTTCAAGCTTCCATGATCTCCTATGTAGGGTCTTTACTAATAAAATATACCATGCAAGAGTGTTTTCCCTTTTATTTATAGTTTTCAAGAGGTGGTTACAGATAACCATCACACCCCTTCATACCATGCTTGATTTACATTAATGTATTATTTGTTATTTACCCACATCATCGAGTGTACATGTAAGGGAGAGTCTTTTATTTATTTAATTACATCAAGTTATAGTTTATATACTGACATAAATCTTGGGTATTTGTTTCTCTCTTTATCTTCACCCTCTATACATAGTTTCAAGTAATTCTTAATACATGGGGATTTAGTCATATAACACCTTGTTATTTTCTACCCTTCGGTTAATCACCCACCTTGCCTACATTAGGTATATCAAAAGGCTTCACAACAAAAAAAATCACCAAAATAATTCATTTGTCTTCTTCTTCTAGGCTTTGTCAAAAAGAAAGCACATCATCCTTGGGCTTTTGAATTTTGAGGAAGCTTGACCCTCTGATCGCATACCTATGGTTTCCCCCTACATCAAAAATTTCTAGCCTATGGGGGTCCTAATGGCACAAATTTAAGCGAAGTTACAACACTAGACATGTTGATAGCTTTCCTTGGCAAAAGGAATCAACTCGCCCAATGAGTACTCCAAGCTAAGTCAATATATTCATTATCCATGATTCTAATCACAAGGAAAGCAAAGGAAGAGATTGTCGAGATCCAACATGACTTTATGAAGGGGTAAATGAGACCCGAGTTTAAATCCCCCCTCACTTCATGGACTTGCATCACCTAACCTAACGCTAAAGGAGGTCTAAATATCAAGAACTTGCACTAAATTATGAATTGGCCATGAATCGACATGGAATTTTTTTCACAAACAATATTTTCCATCAGTTCATATTAAAGACCCTCTTCTACCTACATCACATATGAATTTCATTTAAAACTTAATGCACATGGAAACCTTTCTCCGTAACCTAGACTCGCTCTCTCAAATTGACACACACTTGAACACAAACTCAAATTTGAAACCCAAAGATTCAATCCTTACAACATATATGACTTCATTACAAAGATTACAAACCAAGACACACTTTATATTACTAAATTACAACATGAAGATTAAAGACACCATGTTGCAATCCCTTGATGGACTTGAAAACAATTTTTGTTATGCTTTTGGACATATAATCCCTAGCAAGCTCCTTAGCTGAACTCTCTCCCTCTCACTTTGCTTGATTCCACCTCCCACATTTTTCGAGTTGATTGTTTCAAATCTTCTACCTCTGACAACTTGCAAGGCCTATTACATTCCCAAGCATCTTAGAAACACTTAACTAGCATTTTTCCATTATTGGCCATTAGTTGATTTTTACTTTCTATGTGGGCGAAACCACTGCTTTGAGCAAATTGATGGTTGTGAAACTACCGGTTAATGTAGATGGAAATTTTGAAACCGCCACATGCATAAACCAATGGTTTCATTATTTGTCCCAAAAAGGATCAGCTTGATCTTGTCAGATAAATGAAATCTCTTGCACATGTTGTTCCTAGGATATTTAAACATAGTTACCATGTTCTTACGAACTTGGTGAAAATTTGGTTTGAACCGTACGTTTTGGTCTAAACGAACTTACTGAACAAGTTCAGTCGAACATTTTTTTTCTTTTTTCAAATAAAAAATTAAAGCGTTTAAATTAAAAGAACTTCAATAGAAAACGAAAAAGAAAGAAGAAACACTAATACCTATGTAGGTAAAGGAAAAACTCCGTAGATAATATATTTATTTATTATCATGTGTAATTGGTTTTTCTTTTCAAATATCATCATATATGTATAGTATTTATTATTTTTATATATTTTATATTTGTAAATTTTCTAAACCGAACCTTTTGAAAAATTCCGAACTTCCAAACTTTTTTCCTCTTTCAAACTATCTAAACTTTTCGAACATGATAACTATGATTTAAACCACCACTTTCGTAAACTGGTGATTTTCTCTTCTTCCCTGAGAAGGATCAATTTGATACTATCAAATGAGTGAAACCCCTTGCACATGTTGTTCTTGGGTTGTTGGACCTTTAGGGATGTTCCTCGCCTATCATATCACATTTGACATGTGCGATGAGGCCAACAAGTCACCACCAAACACGCACAAGCGACAACTCTTGTTTTTGGTTGATGCAAGAATGCTTGTGGACTCGAATGCTCCTGCATGGTACACCCTAGGTAAGTGAAATGAACCATCAGCTCCTACTCATTAATATATTGTGAGCTCTTCCACAATTCTTCCATACATGGAAATCTTAGATGTCCTCATCCAAGTTGCATCTTGAGTTTTACCATTCCATTTCACCCAATATTCTCTATACTCATTACCCATGTCCTCTTAATAATTCTTGAATCAATTACCATATCTATCTCTTCCCTTACCTTCTCAGATAACTATTGTCTCAAATCCGAAATTGAAAAATCTGAACTTACATCCTCGTCACTTACTTGTCCTTCATGGTAAGGGTACAAATCCTCTACAGTGAAAAAGGGTGAGATATCAATCGGTAACCAAGAATTCTATCTCGTATCCATTGGCAGTGAATTTTCTCAAAATCTTACATGGCCCAATTTCTTCCACTTGAGCTTGTCATATGTTCCTCTTGACAACGGTTTTTTCCTCGAATGAGCCGAAACCACGTCACCAACATGAAACTCTTGTTCTCTATGCTTGAAATCAGTATGTTGCTTATATCTCATGGTAATCTTCTCCAACTTCTCCTTTGCTTTTGATGTATCTCGTGCATATACTCGGAAAATTCTTTCGCTGTAGCACTTCTACTCAAATCAGTTATTTCTCAACTCGGCAACACCTCTAGGGCAGTAACCATACACAATCTGAAATGTGCTTTGGATGTACTTCTATTGAATAAGTTGTAAGCAAACTCAACTTGAGCTAGAATGATGTCCCATTGTTTTGATTTATTCCTAACCAAACATCTCAACATGCTTCTAAGGCATCTATTCGTAAACTTTGTTTGTGGATGATGAGTTGAACTACAACTCAACCTTGTACCTAATTTTGTCCACAAACTTCTCCCAATAAATGACCAACAAATTTGGTATCCCTATTCGAAACAATGGTCTAAGGAAAACCATACAACCTTACTACTTTGAAAAACAAAGTCGCAATGTGTGTGGAATCACTAATCTTCTTGCATGCTATAATGTGTCATCTTTGAGTATCTATCAACAATTTAGATTAAAGCGTTACCTTGAGGTATACACAACCACCGTCCTCTAAACAACAATCCCTCTTGTATATTAAAACCCAGCCATGGAGTTCTATCCATGTCAGTTGGGCTCTTGCACGTTAGCCAATCATCTCTGAAATCCAAATCTTCTTCATACAACTCTCTCATAGAGTCAAACCCAAATATCTTTATTCTCATTTTAAACAACAAAATACATTACCTACTCAATGCATCAACAACCCTATTCCACTTCCCACTTATACACTTAAAAACAAAAGAATAACTTTAATAAAACGCAAACCACGTCAAGTGATTTTTATTCAACTTACCTTGGCTATTTATGAACTGCAATGCTTCATGATCCACGTATAGAACAAACTCCTTCAATAGCAAGTAGTTTCTCCATTTCTCGAGCGCTTGTACAATTGCACAGAACTCGTGGTCGTAAACTGAATATTTCTTGGCGTCATTCAATTTCTCGATGAAATAAGCAACGGGCTTACTTTATTGATTAAAAATAGCACCTACCACTGTCCCACTAGCACCACAATCAACTTGGAACACCTCCTTCAAATCCGAAAATGCTAGCACTGGCCGTTTGATCACCTTCAGGCTTCTTCTTCAAAATCAGAAAAATATGCTCCACTGCAACTGTCTGTATGAACTCTTTCCTACCACCTCTCATTGTTTCCGTGATTGGCACACATCCCCCACTAAGGTTCCTGATGAAATTCCAGTAAAAACTTGCAAACCAATGAAAGCTTCTTGCTTCAAACATGCTCTTTGGCTGCTCTTTGGCAATGGCTGTCATTTTCTGGATCCTTATTTAATCCATCGTGTGAAATCACATGACCTGAGAAAACCAACTCTTATTTTACTAAAATTGAACTTCAAGTTGACAAGTAACATCTCGTATCAATCTTTACAACACTAGTCTCAAATGCATCAAATGCTCCTCTTTTGCTCTACTATAAAAAAGATGTCATCCAAATACACAATCATAAACTCAATAAGATGTAATTACAAAACCTCATTCATGAGTCTCATGAATGTGCTTCATGTGTTTATCAATCCAAATGGCATAACTAGCTACTCATACAACCCATCTTTCATCTTGAATGCGAATTTCCACTCGTCACCTTCTCAAATACAGTTTTCATAATATCCACTCTTCAAGTCAATCTTCGTGAAGTGCCTTGTTCCTCTCAAGCAGTCCATCAAGTCATCCATCCGTGGCAATGAAAACGTATGCTTGATTGTAATCTTGTTCATGGCTCTTGAATCCATGCACAAGCACCATTCTTCATCTTGCAAGTACCACTGGAACTGCATATGGGCTCGATCTTTTTTCCATATCAAACCCTTCTCTAATAGTTCTTGTACTTGCCTCTTCACCTACTCATTCTCCATAGGTGTCAAACTATACAATGCCTTGTTCGGAAAACTAGACCCAAGAATTAGATCAATGTGATGGCTAACACCCCTCATGGATAAAAATCCATCCAGCAAGTCTTTGGAGATAATTTCAGCATATTCTCCTAACAAATTCTTCACTTTATGTGGAATTTCATCCACTTTATCCACTATCCCAATGCAAAACATGCCCTCTCCTTCACTTCTCATAAGAACTGTTTTCCGGAAATCAGCAACACTTTAAGACTGCTATCCACTTCCTCCCCCTTATCCTTCAATACACTTGATGTATTCTTCCTTCCATCTTTTACGAGTGTATAAGTACTTGTTCTACCATCATATATGGTCTTTTTTATCAAATTCACAAGGCCTTCCCAACAATACATTACATCTATGAGCATCATGTCATATAAAACTTCATCCCCATATGACCCGATCTGAAAATCAACCAACATTGTTCACTTACCAAGATTTGATGACCTCTTTGCAACCAAGACACCTTGTATTTTGGGTGCATAATCAACTCCAGCTCATGCTTATTTATCATATCATTTAACACCAAATTGTCCATGCTACCACAATCAAAAATAACCTTGCAGTACTTGCCTCCAGTTTTACATACGCTTCTAAAAATATTTTTTTACATTTTCATTTTCCTCCTTGGCTGGTTTTAACAACACTTTGCATCATGAGAATTTCTCCATGTTTAGGTTCTTTTTTGTGATTGGGTGATCCAATGCTTTCTTTATCTACTTGTGCAATGTGATTGCTAGCCTCATTCCTTCTTCTGCATTGTTGTGCTTGTGTGCACTCAAAATCCCTATGCCCACCATCTCCATACCTGAAGCATGTACCCATGAATCCTATACCTCTTCTTTTACAAAACCATACTCTTCATCTTGAATGATATCCTCTTCTTCTCAATGCATAACTGTTATTGTGAGAAATGCTTGCCTCTCCTCCATTATGTCGGTCTTCTTCTAGTTTTCTTGACCTCTTCCTCTTGAGAACCTTCCTTTGCCTCTTGTTGCGTTTTGTTGTCTAGACAGCTTCTTTTCAGCCTTCAAAGCACATTGATATGTCACCTCCATCGAATGCAATCTTATCACTCCAAACTCATCTTATATGGAGATATGCAGACCAATCACATACCTTCATATTTCTCTTCGTCATCTTCAACATGACTGGTCTTAATTGTGAGCTTCTAAAACTCTTCTGTGCAGTCCTTTAAATTCATGTCCTTTTGCCTCAAGTTTTGCAATTTCTTGAACAAACTCGGTTAATAATTAGAGGGAAAGAATTCACCCTTCAACTTTGCAACCATCCTATCAAAAGACTTGATTTTGTCTTTGTTTCTTCTAACTCTTCTAGCTGTACATGATCCCACCACAAGGACACATGTCCCTTAAATTTTAGGCACAAAAACTTCACTCTTTTGGGGTCCTCCATTTGCTCATAGTCAAAGTACTTTTCAAACTCTGGTCCAATCAATACGATCCCCAAGGCACAAACTTCGAAAGTAAATAGGAGTGTCCAACCTCGACTTGCCATTTTTCTGCCCTTTCGGTTTTCAGTTAGGACAAATTACTAGGTGGTCTAGAATCTGCAATTTGCAATTAGAATATTTGTTTTCTATGACAGAGCTGCTCACATCTGCTTTTCATCAATATCTTCCAATTGTTTGTCTCTTGTTCATGTCTATTGATCACATATGCATTAGGTTTCGTGCAGTGAGCAGATTTGAAAGGTACTGTACAGGTTTTGACAGGTTTCGTGCAGATTTGACAGACTACATACAGGAATTAAAAGACAAAAATTTGCAGCATACAGATTTCATTGTTTTCAGTTCAGCCTTTTCAAAACAGTGGTTGCAGATCCCATTCAGATTGCTTCGTCCAGGTTTACAAAAGAAATAGTTTTTTAGGTTTGCAAATCCACCCAAACTGCAATTTACAGATTCTGTACAGATTTCGTGCAGATTTCATGGCCATTTTTTAGCAGGTTTTGACAAAGCTTTGAACATTTTGGACTGGTTGTCAACAGTTTGATACAAAGCATTTGGCATTTTTTGGTTGGCTGCCATGTGTTTGACAATTTCTCTCAGCATAATCTTGAAAGAATGTCAAGAGTTTGACAGAAGTATTGAGCTTACCATGGGCCAAGACTACAATTCAAAATATGAAGACCTCCCCTCAAAATTTGGAGGCCTTTTTGACGTCAGGAATTTAGAACTCCTCCATCTCATTCTATGCTTCAAGGACTCAAAACCCAAGATTTCATGACCCCCAAGATCCAATACTGCAGACCATAGTTCACATACTCATACTCGACAAATACTTGGCAGACCAACAACAATTTGACTCAGCAAATACCCAGCAACTTAAAAAACCCTAAATTTCTCTTAAAAAACCATAGATTTTATTCAAAATATAGTTACAAAATGTATCAAATGAGTTTGTAAAACATTGGGGAAGTGTTTTGTATTAGATTTGAGTAGAAATAGAGTACAAAATCACATCATCATGTTAATACAACAGCCAGCAAATAAGTCTTATGAATTTATGTTGATTGTCATTGAAAATTATCATCATAAATTGCATATCCATGCAAGTTACAAATTATAATAATTTACCATTTCCAAAAACTCACCAAAATGACGAATAACAAAAAATAAAAAATCGCCAAAAACTTGCCAGTTATCGTCAATAAATTGCATAGCTAGGAGGGATGGCCCTCTCCGCGTTTTCTTCTCGGGGCTCCTCTTTGCAACCCTGCTTCGTTTCTCCTGCTGCGGCTGGAACTGCCGACGACGCCCTTCTTGCTAGCGTTTTGGACCCTCAGGCCGCTCAGTCTCCTCTTATCCCTGACAGTGTTGGCCTCTCTAATGGCAGCAGGGTGCCTGTTTTCCCCTCGGTCGTTCAGGACAGGAAGATCTTTTCCTACGGTTTCGGCTTCTTCACTTTCTAAACCCCTCTTTACTGCTAAGTCCTCTCCCTTGGTCTCCCTTGGGGATTCGAAGTTAGAGGCTGAGGCTTTTTTCTCCTCCCAGGGTTTGATCTACCGTTTCAATGGCCTCTGGCCTGGACTTCCACTCCTCCACTCGTGGATTTCTACGAACTGGCGTCCTCTTGTGACAAGTAGGATTGACATTTACCCCTATGCTAGGGGTTTTTTATTGTGGCTTTTAGCTCTGTTGAAGATAGGGATTCTATCTTTTCCAAGCTTTGGGAACTTCAGAATCATCACCTACTGATGAAACCATGGTTTCCTACCTTCAATCCACTCACCGCTACTTTCAATGTCAAGTTGGTCTAGGTTCGTTTACCTCATCTCCTGCTGCAGTTTTGGGGGGAAGAAAGCTTGACTGCTGTAGGCAATGATTTGGGCAAGATTTTATCCATTGATTCCAAAATGGAACTCTACACTCACACTACTTATGCTCAGATTTTGGTGGGATCTGGATACCTCGCTTGATCTCCCTGCTTCTCTTGACCTCAAAGTCTTGGATAGAGTTCGGTCACAACCCCTTGATTATGGACGCTTGCCCTTCAGATGCAGGAAATGTTTTGCCCTAGGGCATCTTGCTTCAGATTGCCTGACAGTAAAGTAGAAGCTAAAAGAAAAAGTCTCTTGGTGGAAGGATTCTCACCTAAATCTTTTGTTTATATAAGATGAACCTGTTCCCTCTACAGATGATCCAGCAAAGGTTAGTGAAGAAAAGGATTTAGACAATAAGAAGACCCAATCACCGGCTGCTACTCACGTTACCCCCCCCCACAACGACGGTTGTTGGATCTGATATGGTGGATCAGGTATTGCCACTTCCTTTAGGAGTTGCTTTTGATTGTTCTATAATCAAATTAAAGACTTAGGAGCCCAATGATCGATTTTTGGTTGCCTTTGTGAGTCGGCTTCCAACTCACATAGATAAAAATGCGGATCCTAACAGGAGTGACGATTGGACAGTCGTTAAAAGGAAACAAAATGTTTTTTCTTTATCTAAAACGAAACTTCAATCCCACGCACGGGATCCTCCTGTGTAAACTAGTTGCAGTTGCGGTTGTGGGTGCTGCATCTTTTTTGTTTACTCTCTTCTCACTTCTTGTTCTTCTTTTGTGCCTTTGGGGCCTTTGTCCTTTATTGTTTGTGGCTTTCTTTCTGTACCGCTTCATTGTTATATCCATCCTTAAGGGCTTTTTGTACAAGGTTGAGGGACCTTTCAAAACCCCCACTTTTACCCTTTTCCAAAAATCGTCAATAAATTGCAAGTATTCACCAAATACTCAGCTAACAGGTTTGGCAAGTTTTTGGGGAGTTTACCCTCCTAGCTAAAAATTTGGCGAGTACTAGTCAAGTTTGACAAAATGGTTCCGAGTTTCGATAACTCCCTTCACTTTTCAAATAGCATTTGCAAGAGAAAAAAACAGTCTATGTCACTTTTCAAACAACAATTGCAAGAAAAATACCTTATCATTGCCGACTTGAGGGCCAAGATTACTTTACTTGAGTTTCAAGGCCCCCATGAAGACTTTCAAAAACTAGTTTGGGATATTAGAAATAAAACAACATGATATACTAACCCAACAAGAACATCCAAAGCAAGAAACTAAAACACATCAACAATCTATCCAAAAACAAGTTGACAAACAAAAATTGTGCGTCCAAATAGCTTAAAGAAGAAGGCCCCTCTTATAGTTGAAATGGTTGACCAAGCCAAATCTAATGAGAAGAGAACATGATAAGCCAAGGCCCTTAATCTACGCATTCATCACATGCTTAAGCCTCTTAATCCCTCGCAATTGAAATCGAATAGCATCTCCCTCGACTAGGCATGGACAACTCTTGACAACACTCGTATTAGTAATGATAATTTCAGAGCTCTGAAATTTAAAAGAAAGCTCTTTTCCCCCCCCCAATTAAGTCTACTTAGATGATGATCTCATCAAACTCCAAGTGGAGGAGCTTAAAAAGGCTCGAACCTTGGTTGTGTTGGGAAAAAAAACAAATGGGTAGACATTCGGGATTGCACAGTTGTGATTTGTGCCCCCTCACCCCCAGAGTTGTCACATTCTTTATCATCTAAATGATGGCACACTAGGGTCTCGGGCGGTAATAGTCGCATATCCATACTCGTTGGAAATTAATGGTGTTGTGTGGTCTTCTCTGATTACCTTTGACTTTTATTCAGAGCTCCTATCATTCCTCAGTAGGCAATGTTATTCTTTTGGTGTGACTTCAATGCCCTTACGGGAACCCACCAAACACCTATTCATGATCTTGCACAGGACAAGTTATGTCTTCAAGAGCCAGACCTTGAGGAGTCTAGTTTACAAAGACAATCATCAAATGGAAATACTCCAACCACAGCCTATAAAAGTCACCTTCTACAAATGGGGGAATAACAAAGTCTCCACAATCTCAACGAGGGTTTTCCTATTTCCCTTGTTCAAGTAGATTCACTCCAAGTAGGGGTGGGGGGAGGGAGTAGGTGTGGCGGATTATGTTCTCTTTTGCAAATCCATCATCCCCTACATCTAAAACATCATTATTTCCCACAAGCTCCTAGTTGACAACCATGTTGGCTTCACTATCACCCTTCACGTTCCCTGTAATGTCCCCTTTTCTAGATTAAAAATAATTAATAATATTTTAAGTTGGGCCAAGCCAATTCTTCATTTTGGGACAACTTAATAATATTATTATTAAAATAAAAGATATTTTTAAATACTAAAACAGGGAGAGGACCCTTTAGCCTATTTTCACTATTTTTTGGTCAGCTAAAGGGGATAGGAGGCAAAATTAATAATTTAATTCAGGTGCATAGTAATTTTTATTATAAACACAACTAAATTATTATTAAAAAGTGGTACTTGGAAGAATAAGTTAGCAAAAAAGTAACTTTATGTCGGCAACTTCTATTATATTTTTAAAATAGAAGGGGGGTCTCTAATTTAAGTAATGTCAATGATAAATTAGAATTAAAAGGAGGGAAAAGGTATAAAAGGAGTTGGAGAAAGTCATTTGAGGGGCATTGTCTACTACAACTTTTGCATGGTTTTTGGGTTGAATGCTCAACCATTCCACTTGAGGATGAAAACCCTCTTGTATGGCACAACAAGTGAGAACAAAAACCTTCTTTGTTTGATTGAGGAACGAAAACTCCTCAATCCATTGATGAATCTCCATCCAAGGATTTCCAAGGAGCATCAAAGAAGATTGATTTTGCATACTTCCAGCTAGGGTTTGAGAGGAAGAGGGCTGTCAAAGTTGTGCAATGGATTTCCAACTTTCCCAAGAGGAAGAAGGCTGTCAGGGTTCTGCAGTGGATTTCCAACTTTTCCAAGAAGAAGAAGGCTGTCAGGGTTCTGCAATGGATTTCCAACTTTTCCAAGAGGGCAACCTACCTTGTGGGGATGTTTGGGGTCTTCTAGGGCACAAAATCGCCGAATTCTTTCATATTCAGCTTTCTCATATTTTTTGGAGTCTGCTTGTGCATTTCGGTTATTGTTATTGGGCACAGAATCCTTCATTTCCAGCCAAGTTGAAGACATATTGTTGTCATATTTTATTTTTAGTTGTTCCAAAAATACAAAATATCTCTTTCCGGTGTTCATTTGTCTTAAGTTTGTTCCAACATATTCCCAAAAAAAATATTTGACGTTGTTTTATGTATTTTAGTTGTTTCGCTTAATTGCTGCCATAAAAATAACAAAAATCATATTGTTGTTAGGGTTTGAAGATAATTTTCAGTTTGTTGGTTGAATTTGAAGTATTGTCAAATTGTTGTCATAAAGGAAAAGAAACAAAAAATAAGGGTTTTCTGGGAAATCTCAATTGCCCTAAAATTGTCCAAAAAGGGATATTACAGTGGTATCAGAGCATCGATCCACCCATCTTGTGTAAGGATAAATTCAGATTTTCAAAATTGCGTGAATACCAATGAGGAAGAGTTCACAGTGTACCAAAGAACTCTGGCAAAGAACATGGAGGATAAGGAACAAAGGCCTCCACCTTCCGATGAGATGAGCTATTTACAGGAGTTGATGTTGAGGAATCAACGAGACATGGAGCAAAGCTTTCAAAGGACAATGAGGGCTTCAATGATTGAATTGATCCAAGTTATCCAAGGTACTCCGGAATTGAAGAAAATCCTAGGTGAGGGCAGCTCTTCCGGCAAGAGAACTTACATTAATCCTCCCATAAGAAGCTTCAGAGCTAAATTTCTACAAAGGGAATAAGAGGAACAAGTGGAAGTAGGGAAGCAAGATGGGGATGATGAGATGGATCGTTTCTATGTGGAATACCAAGTTTTGAGGCCAGCCCATCCACCAAGAGCTTTCTTTCCATGATTTTTGTATCTCAAAGTCAAGGAATGGTCATAAGGGTGGAAGGAGACTTCATAAGGATTAGCCCCGGAAAGATATTCAACAAAAGTTGGGGAAAATAACCCTACCTATATATAAAGGACCAGCAGAAGTGATGAATACTTTGTCACCAGAAAAGATCAATCTGCCCATAGAGGAATCAACCATGCAAATTGAAGAGGAATATCCCTCCAAAAGGAAAGTGTAATGTCCCTTTTTGTGGGATTTCCGAAAAATAGCTAGGACTGATTGAGAGATGACTGAAATTAATTTTCGATGGCTGTAATCAGACTTTTGTGGGTTGGGTATGACTGAATATGCACACTGAAACCTGCAATTTTTTTCTTAGAGCAGCGACCTGTTTTGAGAACTCCCACTCACTTTTGGATGCCCTAAACTCGTTGAAAATGTGCCCAATCAAGCTCAAAAATTCTAATTAATTAACAGCAATTAAAATATGGAGGAAAACTGATTTTTAGTGCCCCAAAAATGAAGATATGAATTTTCTACAAACCCTTTTCTGCAGAGTTACTTTAAAAATTCATAACTTTACCTAGGAAGCTCCAAAATTTATGAAACTTGGGATCTAGGGGTTTTAAAATATGAAGAATGCAAATATCAAACCAAATTGCCCAAACAACCACTCAAACATGCCAAATTTGACCTACAAGCAATTCGCCCCTCTTGGAAATAATGAATTAGTGGCTAAAACATGCAAAGAAATGATTGTTTCACCTTTAATAATAAGTATAAGTCCATCCATGCAAGAAATCATACCATACATTCATCAAAACATATCCAACATACTCATGATATAAGTCACCTAGGGCTAGATGGAAAGATAACAGCTCCAAATTCCTTGAGATATTCAATAATTTCAAATATCCTTGCTTGAGGGTTTTCGTCACCGCGACAAGTTCCGCTATCAAGGGTTTTCGTCTTTAAAGTGGTGTCAAACAAGGGTTTTCGTCCTTCATAAGAAAGGAAAGGTACAACTTTTACCTAGAAGAAATAATAAGATTCAACATATTCATCAAATGGCCAAGTGACCTCCTTTTATAACAATAAGGGGTGCTACAATTCAAATGATGACCAACCTTATAAAAGTACCTTTTAATTATCTAATTTGTATTTGGAGCCTACATGCTCAAAATACTTCATATTCTAATTAAATAAGTTCTTTTATTGGAGCATTTGGCTTCCCAATAGGAATACATGATAAAAATGAAAATATTTACTTAGAGAATGTTATCCAACTCTTCCCCTTGCTTCTTTCCTTAAACCCACGGGGAGGAAGAATGGGTTAAGGCCTTCAATTCCACTAATCTCCAAAAAGGTACAGACAGAAAGATATGGATTCAAATGTACAAAATGTTAGGAATAAAGAGAAAAAAGAATTCAGATTTTCAAGAGCAGAGGATGTAATGAGCACCCAACAAAGGTGTGATGAATGGCTAAGGAGGGCTAGGGAATCTAAGTTGATAGTCGCCCAAGCAAAACAAGACCTACAGAAAATGAGGGCAAAGAATTTCCCATTGACAATGAAGGAAGAGGGGGAAAGCATGGAGCACGAGCCCAAGGAAGAAGGAAAATTCAAATTGCTCATAGTGTTTGTTCATAGGATTTGAATTATACATTCATTTGAACATATTTTAGGCCTTTATGTTTAAAATGGTTAAGACAAGTAGGTACTGATGGAGGCATGTACAATCAATTTTTTCTAACTTAGGCTTGTTTCTACAACAAAGTTTAGATCCTCTTATGAATATAGATACTTCATCTTGCATTTTACACCAGCACACATACCTTTGTAAGTGAGTTATGGTCTTGCCAACACCAAAATGACCCAATCATTTGGGATCATGCGCTTCCCTCATCAATAGAACTCTTTCTTCCTTCAGCACACATAGTTTATTCCACTTGTAGAGTAGCCCATCCTTCAAGTAACACCCGTCTTTGCCTTCAATTTCAGCCTTCTTGGCCTGCTACTACTGGAATGTCTCCCCAAAATCTGCATCTTGTGCATAAACTTCCCCATAAGCCTCCTTCACAAGAGCCCAAGTTCTAAACTAGCAAAAACTAAAACTTGCTTTGATATTGGTGGCGTAGATAACATATCTGCCACAACATTTGAGCTTCCTTTCTTGTCTTGATCACCAAATTAAAGAATTCCATCCATTTGTAGTGTCTTGTATGTTGCAATTGCAGGTTGCAATTTATTTTGTTCTTGCAAATACTATTAAGGTTTTGTGGTCAGAATGCACAATAGTTTCTTGAACCAATAAATAATGTTTCCGTTTCTTTATTCTCTGAACTAGTGGATACACTTATGTACCGTCAACAAGATATCCTCTTACTATTGAAGTAAATACCCCTGAATGATAACAATATGCCTTACCTCCTTGCAACAAAATTGCCCCCATAGCATATTCACTAGTATCCATTTGAACTTTGAAAAGCTCGTACAAATTAGAAAAAGGACGTACAAGAGCATGGCTGATTGTGTATTTCAAAGAATCAAAATCACTCACATGTTCCTTACCCCAATGGAAACTCTTACTGTTGGCTGAAACTGTATTTGAAGGTGCTGCAGTAGTGAAGAATCCTAGAATAAACTTCTACATGTACTGCACTGCTCCAACAAAACTAGTCTTGGTGGCACTCTTAGGCATGGGACAATTGGTGATGACCTCAACCTTTGCACCATCCACTCTCACTTCTCTAATCACATGCCCCAAATAGACTAGTGATTGCTTTGCAAACTCACATTTCTTCATATTGCACAATAGTTGTTTTCTTTCAACACTTGCAAGACTTGACTGAAATGGGTTAGATGTTCTTCCCATGTTGCACTACAAACCAAAATATCTAGATACACAATGACATTTGTATCTATGAAAGGCCATAATACATCATTCATCAATCTCATGAATCTAGCTGGTGCGTTGCATAACTCAAAAGGAAGCACTAACCATTCATACAGACCTTGTTTTGTCTTGAAGGTTATCGTTCATACATCCCTCCTTCATACGAACTTGATGGTAGCCAGATTTGAGATCCAACTTTGTGAAGTACTTAACATATTGAAGTTGGTGCAACAAGTCGTCAATCCATAGAAGTGGATATTAGTTCTTTAATATGACCATATTCAAGCATCTATAGTTTATAGACATTCCCCCAAAGCCATCTTTCTTTTGTACCATCACAATGGGTGGTCCAAGTGGTGAAGTACTTGGGCGAATAACCACTTGTTCCAATAACTTTTGAAGTTGTTTCAAAACCTCATCTCAATCTAAGAGTGACTTCCTATACAGCCCAATCTTGGGTAAAAAACTTTCGATGTGGGTAACTCATAATTGGTGGATAGGCTCTCATTTCCCTCAAATAGAATATTGGAAGAAACTGCCAAAGAGGCAGGAATTGAAAAATGCATCGCAAGATTGCGGGATATTACCCGAAAAGCAAAGGATGAAGTTGAAGGATGAAGTTGATAATGTGGAATTGTGCATCAAGCAAGCAAGCAAAAATAATGAGGGATCAGTTTAACTATAGAGAAGAGTACGAAAATTAATGATTTGCAGGAAGAGAAGCTCGCTGTAGGAATTAAGAGAGAGGATTACAAAAAAAAACCAATGCAGTGCCACAAAAGGTCCTTTGAGAAGATCCGCAAAAGAAAGAGTATGGCCTTTTACCAGTAGATTAAGGACTTTAAAGCCATTTTAGATGAGTTTGCAGAGAAAGATTGAAAAGGTTGTGCCTCGACAGTAAAATTTGCAGTGACTTCTCGCAATGAGTGGGAGGAAGCCCGCAGAAAGTCAAAGCATGAGAAGGACTTGAAGAGAATGGCACAATGGTATGAATATATCTTGGACATCCGGACAGATACCCTATAGGCTTTGGCGATAAGGAATGATTATTTACCGGATGTCCAGGAATGTGTTTCAGAGTTTATAGTACCCAAGGAAGTCGAACCTAAGGTAGGATGGGAAGGATAGACACCTTATTCGAGGACGAATAAGATATTAAATATAGGGAAATGTTGACGGAGTTTTGCGGAAGTAACTAAAACAAACGTATGAGTGAGACATGTGAGTGCATCAAGCAAACTGCAAGAACCTTTCAACCCCGCAAGAATATTCGTGAGAAATTCGAAGGACACGTGGACCGTGAAAAAGGTACTAGAGCGCAAATAATACAAAAGGTTGAGCCACCAACATTGGGAGCTAAGAGCCAGCCGAGCCAAGGATCTAGAATGGGAATGGTAGGAAGCATCTTTTAGAATATTCAAGATTTTGTGTAAGCTAGAAAAAGGGGAAGAATTCGAGGACAGAGGGATTTAACTTTTGGGACTTTGGACTTTTGGAATTTTGGACATTTGGTAGTTGGAGGGAAGAAGTGTCCTTTGATGAATTAGAAGATATGGTGCCTGTGATTATAGTTGTAACCATCTAGGGTTTATAGGTCGTGATTGTGAAGGATCTGCGATATTGCCTTGTATTATGATGAATGTGCATGGATTTTCCACATGATGGTGTAATTGTTCATTCTTTGTGAAATATAATGTGAATTAAGTGTTTTTGTATGAACTGTGTATAATTTGTGTGTGTTAATCTATGAATGTGTTGATAGATGAATGTTTAGGTTAACTATTGATATCACCCCGCAAGATTGTTCGCATGGCTATTTCTTGTGTGTTAAGCTATAAATTCCAGATCAGCGTGTCGCCTTTGTTGGGCTTCAGGTGAGACCTTCAAGCGCAAGCTTGATTAAAAGTGTCAATGTAGGAAAGGTTACGTTCCTTGACGCAAAACCCTAGATTGATTAAAACTAGGCTAACATAAATCAGTCTATACTTTCCACAATTCCCAAATGTATTAGGGGGTATTCATACCTAAATGATCTATGAACTCCTAAGATTGCATACTTAATGAAATCATAGTCACAAAGTGTTGTTCTACTTCAATTTCACTTCAAATGACAAATTACAATCTTAGTGGTGCTTAGAACAAGGAAAATTTTAGTGGCGATTCTTCGCTAATTCATGAATATTTACATTTTTGAAATTTGGATTTGGCAATTTTTAAGAGTTGTCCGGAGCAGCATTTCGCCTAAAAATTTTGGGCGCAAGTTAGTTTGGCGGGTCGGCTCGCCTAGTGTTTATAATAAATTTCATATATATACACATAATCACCCCAATGCATCGGTTACATACGCCAGCATATACAACTCAAGCATAGAGATTTGCTCTTTCGACAACAGCATAGGCCAGACACACGACCCAGCAGCATATTCCAGACACCTGGTTGTTTGCTCCAAACACCCGATCGCTCCAGACGTGCGGTTGCTTACTCCAAATGCCTGGTCGCTCTAGATACCCAGACTCTCGGTTGCATTTTGCAAAAGCCCGGTTGCATTTTGTAGACATCGGGCTGACTTTTGCAAACGCCCAGATGCATTTTTTGCAGACACCCCGGTTGCGTTGTGCAGCCGCCCGGTTGCATATGCAGTCAGGCATCTACATGTCCAGCCACCCGGTTGCATCTGCAACCAAGCGTCTGTGTACACAATCGTTTGGTTTTATTCAGAAGTTGGGCATCTGCATACACAAACGTCGAACATTCACCTCGATATTTGTGCATTCGCCCATTTTTCGTCTTGCCAAACTTCAACCGTGCGTTTGTACAGTTGCATGTCTTTTTTCCTATCTTTTGCTGCGAATCGCTTTTTTTGGATATTTGCCATTTTTTCGAAAGTCCATTTCGAAGATTTGCCACCCATTCTATAATAATTTTTTGGAGGGGGGGTCTTAAAGTGAACCCTGGCTTAGAATCAATGTGTTTTTGTTGTTGGAAACACACAGTACTAAATATAAAAGTAAACGCAACAAGCAGAAAAATATATAGACATAAAAATTTATTCTGGAAAACCCCGAGGTGGAGAAAAACCAGTTGGAAGTGGCAATTGCACAACAACCTTTTTCTACTATCCAAAGATAGATTGCAAAGAGAACTAAAACAAGTACAGATCTCATATTATTTTGCTCACTCAGCTCCTCTTTGATACTTCAATTCAACCTTTCTCCTACAGCCAACTCTGATCAATGATCCATCAATTCCTTCCTCTACATGGTCCCTATCTGACATGCCTGATATGTACTTTTGTGCACGAAAGAATCCTAGGAGTTAGAACAATTGGAAGGCACACTGTTTTCTTGGCCATTACTAGCCTGCACTGTCACCACAAGCGAAACCACCAATTTCAGCAAGTCAACGACTTTGAAACCACCGCTCTGCATACACTGGCAGTTTCACAACTTACCTAGATTTATTTCATTTTGGGGCCCTGTTGATACTGAAACCTTCTCTATTCTGACTTGGATGATGAAGAGGATAGTTTTCTTGATCCTTAGGGATCATCTTCTGCTCAGGCTTCCATTATCATTAATGCAACTTTCAACTCAACCACTTGGATTGCAAACTTCCCATCCATCTCTTGATCTTTTCTCACTCAAGCACTAGATTTTCTTTGTATTCAACTCTTTGTTCTTTACCCACCTACACAAGATGGAGAACACTCCATGCAGTATCCAGATGTACATTTATTTTTCTACCCATCTATCCAGAATGGAAAACAGCTTCTCTTTGTATACACTTCCCACCCACCACTCTTTTTAATGGGAGATATTGATTTCTCACACTCAACCTCTAATTTTCTTGTACGTTTATTTTTTCTCTACCTGCTTACAAAAGTGACGAACAATTCAATCTTCTCTCCTCAGATAGACTACCTCGCATTGGCGTTTTGTCTGCATGTTCTTCTCAATAAATCTTCATTACCGCAGCTTTCTTCCTCCATCTCTTCCTCTCCCAGACTTGTAACCAGCTCTGATACCATAGGATGCAGTCAAGGTGGACAGGGTCAAATTAATGACTTACTAACCTTGCATCATGTCAAGCAATTCCAACTACAAAACCCAACAACACCCACCTTCAGTGTCAATTCCACACATGTTCTGAACTTTTAATGGAGTAAATACATAACCAAGAGACACATGATGCTTTGAAACAACTCATGCTCAATCAAAGACTGTTAAATACCCTTGTTCAACTGTTATGACATTGACTTGAAGGAAACTTTGCTTCAATGGCAAGTTATGATTGTTTCACCAATTCGACTGTTTCACCCGTTCCAACATAGGCAAAGAGGCTTAAAATGAAGAAAACAATTGTTAAACAAGTACTAAATTAAATCCTCGCCATTCTCCAGGCTTTTAAACATCAAAAATATACCAAAAATTCTTTTCAGCCTCATGAAAAACTAGACAGCAAAGAAACATGAATTTGGCATTTCGTCAAACACTTAACCTAAATTTTGAACAATTAAAACACGGTGCAATCAAATTGTTGTTCTAATTTTGAAGGTTGATACTTTGATAAAACGAAAAACTCAGATGGAATATGCCCTCCATTTCTCCTGGAACGGCTCCAAACACTGTATCCGTCAATACACAAAATTTGTTTTGTTTGTTCAAAACAGGCAAGCATGCATAGGAGGATAACTGAACCTCAAATTTGGCAACGGATTTGCCATCTCTATGCCAAGAGCTCTCTTTTGGTACCTTGGGTGACCTCTGAAACCTTTGCATCAACTCTTCAACCTTCAGCCGCTCCCCATCCTCGAAAGAAAATGTCTTTTTCCTCTCCTTTTTGCTGATTTCTTCTTTTAGTAAGGTTTAAATTTGTTGAATGTTGTATGGTCCCACAGGGACATTTTCTATTCAACTCCCTGATGGTGCCTTTCTTTCTCCCTTTTCTTCCTTCTTTCCAACAACATATTTTTTCACACAAGCACAAAGAAAAACACCTTTTTCCTCATGCCTGGTGATGGGAGCTTGAGATTTTGTTGTTTCTCCACGTTTTACACAGCAAAAGCATCTTTCACAATGCCCCTCTGATGATTGGAACTTTTTTTTCCCACTTCCCCATGTGCAATTCCTTCCAAAATCGGATCCCTTTTACAAAAATAGGTTTTCCTTCATCCCCGTCATGTCTTTTTGGATACCTGGTATTAAATTACGTTATGAACATCATGACCACATTCGAAAATCTTCACTACCTCGCTGAAATAGTCACACAACTTCCAATGGCACACTGCTTCGTGAAAACAATATTAATTCAGCAAGAGAGTATAAGGCCGAAAACTTGAATTAAAATTTACACCCACCATATAACAAATGTTGCTAATATTCGTTGATGTGAGTTAGCTGGTCAGACCAAGGATGCTCCTACATCAGACACCCCGGGTTGCAATTTTATAAGCTGTGAGCTCACAAATATAGGTTAAGTGGTAGAACCACTCTTTTTTGACAGTTGCACGGCCACGATGTTCCCTTTCACCATGTTAGGTACTTTTAAGCAGTGTTCGCGGGGACGCGCCCCCCAAATCCAAGGGGTCCCAGACGTTCCGGGGATGCCGAAATGTGTAGGAAACGTTTCCTTCCAGTTTCCGAGCTTCCGAGTTGTAAGGGAAACGTCCCGAGGACGTTTGACAAATGTAGGAAACGTCCTGGGGGCATTTGGGACAGGAGGGGGACGTCGGGGACGTCTGTACGACCGATGTACTATTAGTGAGATTTACAGCAGGTTACAGAAGTGATGTGGAAGACAAGTAGAAAGAAGACGACAACACTGAATGAAGGGTGAAGTGTCACCTACAAACGAAGATTGAACAGTTGAGTGAAATGAAGAAGGATGTTGGATAGAGAAACATAACCATGAGGAGGATGGTCTATGGCCCAACCATGGGATGGAAAAAGGAGATAGGAACAGTCACAAACTTGAAAACATAGTTACCTAAGACTCCAGAACGGCGGGAAGCGGGGACGGAGTTTTCGGGACGGCAAAAAATTTCCAAAATTTCGAGACGGCGGGGGGACGACAGGGGGACAGCCATTAAAATAATATATATAAAATTACAAATATTAAAAATATATAGATAAATTTTAGAAGTTTTATGAATAGCAGTTCATTTTTTATATATCAGTCCACCATGTGTATACAGTCCACGTCGAGACATCCATATCAAAAAGTAAAAACTCAGCAACATACATACAGCCGTACTAATATTATGTGTTCATATAATTTTTAATATTAATATGTATGTTGTTGGTTTTCATAGTATGTTGACGTCGTCCCCGACGTCAACAACACTTTTAAAACACTTTTTTCTTTTAAAAAATAACTATTTTCACTTTTTAATTTATATTTATTTTTAATTAATTTCTTTGTTGTTTTCTCTTTAAAAACATTTACCGGTGGACTGTGATATATGAATACAGAAATTTTCGAGCACAAATGCAAATGGTGGACTGTCACGACATACTATGAAAACCAACAACATACATATTAATATTAAAAATTATATGAACACATAATATTAGTACGGCTGTATGTATGTTGCTGAGCATTTACTTTTTAATATGGATGTCTCAAAGTGGACTGTATGCACATGGTGGACTGATATATAAAAAATGAACTGCTATTCATAAAACTTCTAAAATTTATCTGTATATTTTTAATATTTGTAATTTTATATATTATTTTAATAGCCATCCCCCCGACGTCTCGAAATTTTGGAAATTTTTTGCCGTCCCGAAAACTCCATCCCCACGTCCCGAAGTCTTAGGTAACTATGTTTTCAAGTTTGTGACTGTTCCTATCTCCTTTTTCCATCCCACGGTTGGGCCATAGACCATCCTCCTCATGGCTATGTTTCTCTATCCAACATCCTTCTTCTTCAATTCACTCAACTGTTCAACCTTCATCTGTAGGTGGCACTTCACCCTTCATTCAATGTTGTCGTCTTCTTTCTACTTGTCTTCCACATCACTTCTGCAACCTGCTGCAAATCTCACTCATAGTACATCGATGCTTGTTGCTTCAATTGTACTTCATCTTCCTTCTTGGATGCAATCTCCCCTTTTCTGCGATTGCAACATGCTTGCTGTAAATCCTCTTCCATGGTTTGTTCATTCACCTCCTTTGGCAGACAGCCCATTATTGCTTCTTGGATCTTCCCCTCAAACCGTCTCTTTTGTTGTACATTCATCCATACCTACAATAAAATCAACTCACAAAACATTAGGGGAATCAACAACTCCCGTTGACACCTTTTCAATGACACTTTGCTGCAACATAAATTGTTTGCAACTTCTCTTCTGCTGCAACTACATCGGGCATGCTCTCAACCTCATGTGCTTCACACAAATTCTTCTCAATCTCCAAAACACTTTTAAGAGACTCTTCTTCTGGGAAAACTACTTCTAGCATGCCTACACTATGATAAATCTCTTGTGAGGATACTCGAAAACTCTTCTTCAAATAAAACTACATTTGGCATGCCTACATTATGATAAGTCTTGTGTGCGGATACTCAAAGTGACTGTGGAATCAATTTTGACTTGGGGAGAGACATTATAAATTTGAAGGTCAAGAATAATAGAGCAACAACGTGGCTCACTATTATTAAATGGGCATATTACATTATATTGGCTATTATGTAATTGGCATCATGCACGATGTTACAATACGACTTCACTTAATCCCACTAGGAATTCAATCTATCACATTAGTACTTTGCTTCATCTCATCATATCTATAACAATAGGCTCCGATTACTATAAATTGTTCCAGGTACCAAACTCATCAGAAATTGATTTGCTAAATTCAGTTATATTCGGTCATATGTTTTGTAAGACAGTGAGGACACTCAATTGATTACTTATATGCCAAAGAAGTTGAATATAAGGATTTATGTTTGATGCTCTCAAACAAATTCAAATCCTTCTATAAACATCGTGCAACCTCAGCCAATGGATAGTTTTCTTCAATGACTTTTCAGCACTTTGAATGAGAGCAAAACCGGAGTCCATACGACAAAATTATGGCCCTTGGAAGAAATCTCAGGCAATTCACATTGCATAGACTAGTCCATGCTGACAGGAATTTGCATAAACAAGGGCGTGTTTGGGAAAGAATGAACTCATCCATACGTGTTCATCTTGGTCTGAATTCGTCCTAAAAGAGACAGAAGAAGAGAAAATCCGACCAGGTTGGAAAGTGGATTTGTTGGGATTTTGTCCATTGGGTTTCACAACTGATAGGAGTCTTATGTGTCGAACTTTAAGCATATGCTAGCTGAAAGAGAACCTTGGGAGGAAGATGAACAAGCAATCCAATCAGTCAGAAAACATCACACGTGCTCAATTGATTGTTTATTGCATGCCGGTTTCATTTCCAGCAATAAAGCAAGCATTACAATTACATGTTCTATTGATTTCGACTTTCAAGCATAGTTCTTGTTTTCAACAGCAGGTAAAAGTAAAATCAGTCACATGCAAATTAAGCCTAAGCATACTTCTTTTGTTACACCATTGAATTTGTGAGAGGGAAGAATTACACATTGGTAGTTGCACAAAGGAGCACGAAATGTGTTTTACAGCAATGTAGGCATGCACATGTGCATCTAAACATTGAAAATTGAATGAATGTAACGCTCATCAAATTATTGCAGTCTGTGTTAGTTTCAGTAGCAATTTGCATTGGGACATCACATAAGTTAACTAAACTCAGTGCTAATGAATCATACATTGAAATCTCCACATTGATTACAGATCATCACCAGATACATATAAAGACATCGTCATAAAATGGGGGGCCACCAAACAGTCTTTGCAATCTATCATCCCTCAGTGAGATGTTTTAAGTAATGACTTACAATGTGACGTAGATCCAAGTAAGAATGAGAATGAAAAACGATATATAATCAGAAACCTTACCTACTCCTATGCCCCTTCTTGTGAAGGAAGCTTTTGGACCTCTTGTGGTTGAAGCAATCATCGAACCACTTGTAGCACATGAAAATGTTGTCGTCATTTTGTCCTGTAAATGAAGCGAAAATAGTGATCAAAACAACAATATGGCTGTCTGATGGCAGCATAGTTGGATTAATAAAAACTATTGCTTCATCTACAGCTTTTGGTATATATGTGTCTTGCTTGCATAATTATTAATAATTATCATTCAAAGGATTTCAAGGAAAGATGGCAATATTAGAAATAAGTATCAACAAACAATGAGAAAGTTATTATTGCCAACAATGATTGGGCCACATCTTGAGTAAATAGTTGAAGCACGTACTTGAAAATTGAAAGTACTCTTGCTCTTAAGGTGAGATTATGGTGGGTAAGAAGTATATTTTTTATGGACCTTTTTCTTCTTCCTCAATTTTATCCCATAATAGTTGTTTTCCCTATTTCAAATTAGATGCCTAGTCATATGATTCATTCAACTTAGGAACACATACCTGAGGTTTATACAATTAATCAGATGTGCATTGCTCTTAATGACTATATAGCTTTCTCACGTTTGCCCCGGGACATATGCCATGGAACATTACCAAGATAGAACACAAAATGAAACCAAGGTGTCAAATGAAAATTGTTCAAAAGTACATCGAGCTCTTCCCGATACAATACTGATCCCTTACGCCAAGCTTTGTTGAAGGAAAATTCACTCAAAGCCCGAACAAAAAACAAACTCATGCATACCCCTTAAACGTTTTTGGAATTCTTAGAAAGATCATCTTTAAATGGAGAAATGAAGATCCCCGATAGCTTTTAGCTTGGTGTAATATAAGTAGAATCTTTTCCAACCCAAAAGGAACTTAAAGAAGGATATGTTTTATAGATCTTTTTAGCTGCAGCAAAGAGTTGAAGGTCATCTTAACAAAACCTAAAGCCGTGGCTTTCAACATAGTCCATCCTACACTACGAGCATTTGGTTTCAACTTTAAAAAGAAGGTTGTTTACTCAAGCACTTCTTACACCTATTTGGGGTTTATTTAACAAATTTTATTTTCAACATATGAGCCACATACCAAACCCATCCTTCTATGGGCCAGCCTTCTTTTGAAATTTCAGAGAGACAATGCATTTAGCTCTACTTTCAAAGCATTGCATGCAAGATGCCATTCTTTGATCCTTAGTGAGATTACATACCCGTTTTTTAGGGGCAGCCCTCTTTTGCAATTTCAGAGATGCAATGCTTGTAATTCCATTTTCTCTGCAATGCTTGCGAGGTGCCAAAATTTGATCCTTTGTACAACTCATGGCAGTAGATGCATTAGAGGCATTGTCACCAAGCAACAAGGGTACAAATACAGGACATCATTTTCAGAATAAGGGTAGGGTGTGTGTGGAAACTAGTTACTGTTGACACAGTAAAATTGTCTAACTATTAGATAAACAATAATGCACCCACAGTCTAAGTGTCACAATGGGAAGCCTTGGTAGTTTTAAGCTAAGACAACCTCTGAATCAGGCCAGCTCCCCTATCCTGATACTATCTAATTTCTTTATAAAAAAGAATGAGAAAAACTATTCTAAATGAGTAAATGAAAGGGTGAAGCATCAAGATAGTATGATCCTTAACCTTGCTCAAAGGAGCAGGTGGCACAAAACTATTATAACCCTTTATCCAACATTCATAAGCACAACTCATAAAATGCAAGAGGTCAAAAATTCAATACTATAACATACAAAAACAGATAAAACCATCCACATCAAGTTTCAGGCGAAGAGTAGAAGAGTTAACAACGCCCTACGAATGCTTCAAATGGTGCACAGATGCATATTATTTCAATGGCTTGTCAATACATTGAACATTTATAAATATAACACCCAAGGCTAGAATTCACAATGAAAACTCTCGAAGAGTTGAAATCCCAAAATCTAAGGTCAGGATCCTCAATACTGTAATGTCCATTTTTTTCAATCTAGTCGCTATGGAAGACGTTATCCCATCCTTCCTCGTAGAACTAAGGATTTGGAGCTAGAGGAAAGTTGTCTAATATATTTGGATTAGTTTTAGGAAATATTGCACTATTTTATGTTGCATTCTTATTGGATGCCTAGCGCTCCAATAGATGAAATAAATTACTTAGTTAATTAGTTGTTTGGTGAGTATATATGCTCAAATTATAAATAGACTTTAATATTATAAGGTTGGTCATAAGTTATGATGTAGCACCCTTTATGTTATAAAAGGAGGATGCTTGGCCATTATGATGTTATGTTGAATCTTATTATTTCTTTTTGGTAAAGGTTGTACCTTTCCTATCTCTCTCATCAAAGACAAAAACCCTTGTTTGAGATCCCTTCAAGGATGAAAACCCTTGATGGTGGTACTTGCCTCGGGGACGAAAACCCTCAAGGAAGGATATTTGGTATAATTGAATATCTTAAAGTATTTGGAGCTAATATCTATTTATCTAGCCCTAGGTGAATTGCATCATGAGCAATTTGGAGGTGTTTTGATGGATGTATGGTTTGATTCTTACATGGATGGACTTGTACTAATTTCTAAGGGTGAAAGCAATCATTTCTTTACATGTTAAACTAATAATTCAGCTTTTTCAAGTGGGGCGAATTGCTTAGGAGTGAGGTTTGCATTGATTCGAAGGGTTTCTCCTTGTTTGGTTTGCATCATTCAATTCCTCATATTTTATAAGGTTGAAATCTACATTTTTATGACTTTAGGAGTTGTCTTAGAGCTATTTCAAACCCTTGGTTGTGGCTGCACTGCTGTTGTCATAAAATTAATTGCAATCGGATGTAATCACTTGTTTTCTCCATTTCTTTGATGTAAATTGGATTAACAAATATTGTCGTGATTGTATTAATTATTTCGAAGCATTTTCAACAGCTATTACATAGTTGTATAATGAATTGAAGTCCTTATATAGTTCGCTGGTACGGTTTTTTGATATTTTTTAGATCTGTTATAAAAATCAGATTACTCTCAAGTGGGATTGGTGTTGTTGCCTATTTTTCAGTTTCATCCCTAAAAAGGGACATTACCGTGGGTATCAAAACTTCGGTCTTCCCAATTTGAGGGTTTCTTGCAAGAAGATAAATGGCAGATAGAATTTTTGGCAATGCTAGATTCGAAAGGCTTGCCCTAGGGCAAGAAAGATTGTGTGAGGAGCGGAATAGATTTGCAAAGAGATAACACCAAAACAAAACAATTTATGAATAAACCATTTGCAAATCTATTTACAATGTTCTTCACACAATACAATAGCCTAATATATAGGCCATAGTTTCCCTAGAATATAGGAAACTAACTCAACTAAATATCTTACCGATTTCCTATATTTGTGAGTTGTTATGACTCAAACACCAATATGCCTACGTGATTATAAATCACTTTACAAATTAATATGAATAAGTGAGCACTAAATTAATAATTTCCTAACATTCCCCCCTTATTGCGAACATGAGGAAAATCTGCCTTGTACTGCAACGTGCTGCTTCGTAGCTTGCTCATGATCTGGATGGTTTCTAGGACAATACCAACAACCTCTGGATGGTTTTCCAAGTGGTTTACCAACAACCACACCAAAGATAATTTTCCCAGTGGATTACTAACAACCACAACTATAGGTAGTTTTTCCAATGGATTGCTAACAACCACAACTATAGATAGTTTTTCCAATGGATTACTAACAACCACAACTATAGATGGTTTTCCAGGGGATCCAACAACCACAATATCATGATGTTGCAGTAGTATCATTAGCTCTCATCACTGTCTCGCTTCAGGGAATGACATAGGAATAACTGTTGAATTCTGCTGGTCATACACACAAACTGAAAACTGGAAATGGAACATTGGATCATATTCCCCCCCTCAATGTGAAAGTTCCACTTATTCAAACAGGAGCACTGCAAACTGAAGCACACTGGAACTCTGAAAAAACACAGCAGAAAGCAAGTTACACAAATTGCAAACACACGTCACCAAACCTTCATGCAACCCCGTCATTGGCGACTGACGAGAGGTCGTTGATTGACCTCCAGCCTCCGTCCTCTAGTGTCAGGCTGCTAGCTCAGTCGAATTTTATCATGGAGCTCAATTTTACATACCTCAATCGAACGTCAAATTCCACCGAAAATGCGTTCGTAAAACAAAATTAGTTTTGCAAGTTTTCAAACTTTTGACTCTGACTTTTGACAATAGAATTTTTGACAATAATGACAAACGACGACTTTATTATTGCTTTAACATACGAATAAATGACCATTATATTAAACCAAAACTAAACAACAAAACTTTTAACCTTTTAAAATGACATATGTGACACACACTAATAATAGAGGACTTAACTATTAAGGACAACATTAGGATAGTAATGGATTTATAAAAGAACACTTATCGAATATCTTAAAGACAACTAAGACCCTAAAGACTCATACTTTTGGGATAAATACAAACTTCAATGACCCATACCAAGTATACAGCAAACCGATTTACATAACCTTAAAATCATTCTATGAGGAGTGAAATACGACTAATTCACAAAGTTCCCGTGACAATCCTCAAATATGCGTGTCGACATTATATGAAGTTGGATATAGAAATGTGGCAACACATGTTGATACTCCAAATCGCTGAGAGACACTAATCTACACAGCTCCTCCAGGTAATACAAGTTGTAATATCACCAAAGAACTTGATTATGAAAAAACGCATGGGTGCTTGGGTTAAGATCTGTAAACAGATTTGGATTGCAACATTCCTTCACTGGAGAAATGCATGGACAAAAGGCAGAATGCGTTAGATCCAAAACTCAGTCCGCTAGAATCTCAAACTATGGCTGAGCACTGATCATTCCAATAGAAATACGGCGGTGAAAGGATCTGAAAGGATTTACATGTAATGATACTGAAATGAATACGCTGACAAATGTAAAAACTGGCAGAGATTTTTCAAAAGAATACTGACACGTTGAAGCACATTAACGAGATACTCAATATTTTTGACAATTTGGTCTGTAGATAATAACAAGTCTTCACAAGGAGGTCTACACACGAGTGCCAATCAACGTATGCTACGTGTCTCAGTCTGGAAGCATGATAATGCGGGAAATACGCAGAATTCTCGCACAACCAGATCCAAGTATGGTGGAGGAACTACTGAGGATAGCACGTGTCTCACAGAGATGGAGGAAATTTTGATCGTTGAGAGACATTGATAATGTAAGCAGCCCGCGTATTTACTAGATGCATACAGATACAATGGCTAACTAGGAACAGTCACTGTAAAAAATTATATGTTTATTAAAGAAGAATCTTTGCTTAGAAATAGATTTGCAAGGCGAACAACACCTCATATCATGTACCCGAGCTTTGGTGGAAGCGTAAATCCATCTGTTCAAGCCAAGAGCTGCATGATCAAAAAGAAGACTCTCATTTTAATTCCCCACTCTGATGTCAGATGTGAGGAGCGGAATAGATTTGCAGAGAGACAACACCAAAACAAAACAATTTATGAATAAACCATTTGCAAATCTATTTACAATGTTCTTCACACAATACAATAGCCTAGTATATAGTCTGTAGTTTCCCTAGAATATAGGAAACTAACCCAACTAAATATCTTACCAATTTCCTATATTCGTGAGTTGTTATAACTCACACACCAATATGCCAACGTGATTATAAATCACTTTACAAATTAATAATTAATAATTTGTAAATACGTGATTATAACTTCCACCATTCGTGAGAGAATAAGTGAGCACTAAATTAATAATTTCCTAACACATTGGCCAATAAAATGGCTCAGCTGATCCATACCCTTCAAGATCCGAATGGTGGAAGAAACTCTTCAAAAGGAGTCAATAATACTCCGCCATCCAAAGTGGACAACATTGCTACATGATATGAGGAGTATAGGGCTCTTTCGGGGAAGATTCATGATGCCATGTCATTTTTTGAGTTCGTGGGAGTAAACAAGGGAAGATCAAGGCCCAAGCCTAGGTCGTTGCACAAGAAGAAAAATTAGGGCTGTAAGTAATGGAGAAGAAACAGCCCATAGAGGAATCCATGGTGCAAGTGGAAGAGGAGGAAATCATGGAGCATGAGTCCCAAGGTAAAGGTTCCTTAATGTTTAATGATGTTTCATTGGTTTCTAATGGGTGTGTGTGGCTGAATGTTGAAAGATCAGATTTGCATAAGGGAAAAGAGGATGTATTGGAAGAGGGTGATCCAATTATCATTTTGGAACATGAAGACAAAATAGATCAGCCCATAATGGAGAAGGAAGAACCATCACAGCAGCAGCTTACGATGATAGCTCGGCCTTTGGGAGCCCTAGAAGCACCCACCATCCTTGTCAACGATGATCCCTTAACTGATTTTCCTTACAGCCCTGTGAAAGTACAGGAGGATCCTTACAGCCCTATGAAAGCTACTACATGTTTGATATCAATCATCAAACTCGGTACCATTACTAAGAAAGGGATCCTCATCCTCATCAATGCCATCATGTTCCTCTGGCTCAAACACATCGGACTCCTCTGCAACATCTGCAGTAGTTGTAGTAGCACGGCTAGTGCCTACCATGTTTGGCACTACTAGTGGTTCATCATCCAAAGCCATCCACCCCGAGTCATTGGGATCAAACTCTGTCGGGTGACTCTCGTCTACCCATTATGAGGCCGGATCAATACCATACAAGACAATGGGATCTATATTAGGTCTTCTATGCAATAAGTGGTTGCACCTTAGACAGAGGTTGTATTGCACAAAGACGAGATCATTTAACCGTTGTTGTTTGAAACGGGGTTTATATAACATCATTTTAGGGTTAGGATTGTAAAAAAGTAATTTAAGAGTAACTTAAAAGCTAAAATTGGAAAAAAATTGTTTTAAGGCAAAAGCCACCACTCAACCAGTCCAGACCGGTCCAATATGGAACCGGTTGGTTTGACTAGTTCTATACAGAACCGGTCATTGGTCCAGTTTTTCAAATAGTTTGCAATTTTGAATTGGTAACCACAACCAAAACCGGTCGGTTTTTAAAACATTGGCACCAAGAGACATCCCTTACTTGCAAGAGGCATCTCCTACATGTCTCCCCATCTCTAATATATGTATCCTACCCCAGGGTAAACATCTCAAAGTTTTAGTAATTAGAAGTTTTGGGGACGATATTTTCAATATAGTAGGGATGATCATTCTTCAACAAATTGTACACTTTAAACAAATGGCACCTAGTTAAATTGTTAGACTACTGTCTAATGTCCATTCCTTCATTTTGAAATCCATTCCTTGATTCACGCCCATCCACATTAGATAGGTTAACTAACACAACTTTCTAAGGAGAAAAGAATTCACTTGACTCATAAGCATTGTTGCAAAATAACAAATATATAGGGATATAGTCAAGTGAGTCATAGGAACTTCTAGTCTTATGAGGTTCCTTCTTCGAACTATATGCATCTCTAGCAGCTTGTATACACTACTGCTCATACAACCCCAGAAAACAAAACTATATTAAGCAAAGAAGTGGCCATGTATGGAGAACAGCTAACACCATTAGAAAGTCAAATAGGAAATATAAGGTATAAGCCATCCAAAGTGCAAACCACTAGGACCACAGCCCTGGCAATGAAGACACAAGCGTCTGAAGAACATCACACAAGAGAAATAGACAAACCAAGTCATATGGAGGAGTTGTCTTGTCAATAGGTTTTCAAAGTGGAGTCTCAAGTTCAAACCCCAGGATTGAGGTCATGTGTTGAAATTTGAAATCAGGTGAATACCACATCCAGCATGCTGACTACAGCATACCCCCAACGAGGAGGCCAGGTGCAAATCCTGAGTGACCTTAAAATAAAAAATACATCTACTGTTGGAATCTAAGTGGAAGTATACCCCAAAATAAAGAATTAAACGGGGACGCCCCGTCAAAATTCTGGGTGACCTTTACTTAAAAAAAATAAACCTGGTGTTGGCATCTAAGAGGAAGTATACCCCGACGATGGAGAATTAAACAAGGAGACCAGCTTTAATCCTAGGCGACCTTTACATTAAAAATGCACCTGGTGTTCGTATCTAAGTAGAAGGATACCCCAAAAAATAAAGAATTTACCAAACTGATAACAACAATAATAGGTTATCGAACATAACCTTCGTGCAAGTTCAGCTAGAGGGGAAAATAGGTTGGTCATTCTATTCTCGAATGATAAAAGTTAACCCTCGGCAAACAAATGGGTTCCAAGCTCGATTTTGTAAAATGCCAGGAGACTTGAGGGTTTCCAAATTCTTTAGTCCTCCGAAGCTTATATATTTGAATAGGGTTTATCAGAGTACCTGTCATCACCGCACTCTACATTCTTGAATTGGAAAATTCATACAGAATTCAAAATATTGAGCAGTGAATTTAAACTTACAGGTAAGTAATTGAAACATGAATGCAGATATACCTTCCAAAGGAAAATGGAAATTGGAAAATGTATTTCTGTTTCTTATGCCTCTGGCTGCCGCTCCTGTCTGCCTTTCGCAAGTTTATGGCCACTATATTTTCATATCCGAAAATTTCACAAGTTTATGTCCTCATATAAAATATTTAAGATTTTGAACTCTTTATGGGGAACAAATTCGGAGGGCTTAATTTCAAGTGGAAAGCTTTATATTTATTCAACCCCTCCCTATGAAACGTTATTACTAGAAATTTTGAAGGGTCCTCGGTCTATTGGTGAAGTTGATTGGCTTGGAATGAGTCCATTGGGGATCAAGTCTTGTTGAGTACAAGTCTTGCAGATACCCGACACGGAAAGTCGACATGGTTGAGGCGAGGATGGTGCTCTGGGGGTATTTGATGGCACGGAGGCCCCTTACTCGTAGTTGTTTTAGCTGAATGTGATCACTAGTTTAGTTGTATGCTTACTCATAATTGTAAATTCGCCGCTACATGCTTCCTCCAAAGTATGAACAGAGATGCCGACAATCTATGTAATCTAGTGCCCAATTGAGTGTAATTCTCAACTAAACCAAAAAGTTACAAGAAATAATTTCACTTCACTTCGTAGACATTTTATTTAAAAATAATGTATTTTAAAGGGATTTTTTTCATCGAATAAGTGATGAGGTTTTTATATTATTTATGAGACATAATAAGTACACAATACTTATTTCCCGCCATTCAAAATAATTTAAATTATTGTTTGGATTATGTCTTTCCATTCAAATAGTTTAAGTATTAGGGGAAAGGCACGAGTTGGTGAACATGCATCAATACTTGAGCACTTATTTGTGAGGGTGGATCCATTAAGTGGACAAATTAGATTGCATTAATATAGTTGAAGGAACCCAATAAATGCACAGATTTGCACAAATAGCTTATCTTCAAGATATTTAATAAAAATTGCATAATTGAAAACATAGTTGATGTAACACATTAAGAACAAGAACATATACTTAATAGTGTTTGAAACTTCAAATTAAGAGTCATCTTACAACATTAAAATGTCAACATTTTCATAAGCACTAAAGTGTAGACAATTACAGTTGGCAATATTCATTTATAGGGACAAACTTGTTCATATTTAGAATATTTTTCTACTATTTAAGTACCTTAAGTCCACCTTTAGGCACATAAATGCACATTTTGTCAAGTTGTCTTGTTCAACTTAAAAATAAATTAATATTGAAAAACAGTTTGTCTCCTCCAACTTTTTACTCGTAATTGCACCTTATTTGCCACCTTCAACTTATTAAGGCCAACACTTGCCACACATTTGTATTAGACTAAACATTTTTCCAAAAAGATACATAATTAACATTATGAATTAATGCAAAGTATAAAATATCCGTCCGAAATTTGAACAATCCCTCCAAAATCTCAAAAATTGAATTCAAATTGGATCTAGTCTTGTGTATTGGATGAATAAAGTTATTAAATCATTTGTTTCAATAATTGATAGAGTTCAAAACTAGCAGACAACATAGTTGACAAAGATCGTATTCGAATTTGCAGGGAGCCAATAGATTTAAGAGGTAAGTGACATTTACTTTTTTAATATTGAAAGAATGTATAAATATTTGAAGAATGTCAAAAAATGGGCATAAGGTTAAATAAGTGAATGTGGACACAAAATTATGCACTTATTATTATTACATTATGCCTTTAGTATGTCATTATATGAATTATTCTTGAGCAAGAAAGCTAGACATTGATAACGTGTGTTTTGTTTTACATTGGCATTGTTTTACCTTTCCATGTTTTTGTCCATTAATTTTCTATAATTATCTTGTTACTTTTGGACACCACACAATGTATTACTCAAATGAGCATTTCTTGATTTATCTTTAGAGCTTTCTGGACATAAGCGCCCAGTACGGGACAATAACAACAGGTGTTGATGTCCCCTTGTGGACACTCTTGTCCCTTCGTGTCTGTTTTTATATCTTAAAATGGCCCATCACTCATATATCTTTTCTAAACTCGTATTGATCACTTTGGGTCGGCTTCTAATGATGTAAATGTTGAAATTCAAACAAATGAATCATATATATACACAAACTACTAACTATTATAAGGGGCATTGGGAAATTATTTTTTATTCACTACTTGGGCACAAAGGAGCAACTTAAGGATTGCATTAATGCAACATCATTCATTACATAGGAAGGGAAAATTTTGAATTTCATGGCACACATTATCTTAGGAGCAAAGTAGTTGTAGTCTATTATTTTGGTGCAACTTATACAAGGGAAACCTAGTTTTAAGGAACATGGTTTCATCACACACACACCAAAACAACATTGGGTCTGAAATGTTGTGTAGTGTTCAGTGACAATCACATTGGGGTGACCGTTAAGGTCAATCTGACCTAAACATTTGCATATTTTATTTAGTCTAATGTGAGATTAAATCTTGTGCATGTAGTTAGGGTTTATTTTGCAAGTACATGTATGACATGAGAACCCTACAAAGAAGTGGATGTGACACAAAGTGAAATGAATGCAAAATTATTAGACAATTAAAGAACTAGATTTGCACCCATCATTGTGACACTAACCCCCAAATTAGATGTTATCACCCATGTGATGATATCCCCTTCAGGGCAATACTGTCTAACATAACTTTCAAATCGTTATTTTCCAAATGAAGCATATACAACTCAAACTGAGCTTGTTTCATCATCAATCTAGCCTAGATCCAGTTCAGACAACCATATATTAACTAATTCATTCTTATCCTCTCATTCTTTTATACTCACCCATCATTGTACTTTGACATATTGTGTGTTTTTGATGTATCTGATTTAGTCCAATCCTCTAATAAAAAAAAAAATTTGTTAAATCATTTGGTGAACCCTCTTATTGATTGAACCCTAGGTGGCCATAGGATTCTTGGTGTGTTTGCATTTTGTATATGCTTGTATTCTCTAAGCATTGTGATATTTTAGATTTGTTTGTTCTTACATGATGTAATGGATATCTCTATGAATGCATTATATAAAGCCCGCCCTGAATGCGTATATGATTTAATGCACACTATGGATAATACTCACATTCACTCAGATACTTCCCCTGAATATGTCAAGCATCAGGTATTAACTGCTCTTGCAATAATTGAAGAATATATTACCTTTACACTAGTTGATATCCCTTTCCAAACAATTGTTGATAATACAACTCCATTGTATATTCAAGTTTGCGTTCATAATGTGCTTGTTAAGCATGCTTTGGTTGATAATGTATTTGGTCTTAATGTATGCAACATTTCTTTTCTCCATCAAATACGACTTTATACTGATAACTTAACTCCATTTACTCTATGTATTCATGGTTTTGATAATACACCTAAGCAAGTGCTGGGAGAAATTACTCTCCCCATTATTGTAGGTCCATGCACTCTTAATTATATATGTCACGTTATGCCTAATAATATCAATTAAAATATCCTTCTAGGCCTTTCTTGGTTACATATTATGCATGCAGTCCCTTCTAACCTCCATGTGTGAGTTAAATTCTTACACGAGGGTGTATTATATGATGTTTTGGATGACCAATCACCCTTTACCTTTTTGCAACACTATTGAGCATGAGTGCACACATACTCATGAGTCCTGGGGATAGGTCTACCAAGTCGAGTGTTGATTATAACACCTATGATATTGGTTATAATTATTTGTTATGACATGGTTTTTTTGGCACATGACTTGGAAGAAATTGCCAGAGTATTACTAGTCGTGTTTCTCTTCCCAAACAACTTGATAAACCTGACATAAGGTTCTCTCCTCATTCATTTAGGGCCCTTTCTTGGGGAACACACTTTCTTCCTACAAAATCTCTCTCTGAGGTCTACATTACTTCACCTACACATACACTTCAGTTAGTCCATCCACACCTTTTTGATGATAGTGCCTCTTTTGACCTTCCACTCTTAGATGAAATTCATAACGATGAGGCACTCCTCGAGTACATTGGGGCCTATAAATGTCTCCCTTCACATCATCATAAGAAGAGGTCCCCTCATTCCTTGCATACTACAACATATTTTGTTGAGAGGGATCCTACTAGTGTAAATACAAATACTCTTGACACTATACCCACACAACCATATGTTGAGGACTGGTCTACACTACTCAATGAAGAGACTACATCATACAACTTGCACAATGATGAGGATCCGCGATTAGTTCTTTTAGACACTGTTCAGAGATGTTTTTACTTTCTTAATTTTAATTAATGAAGTGAAATAATCAGAACAAAATTGACCTCAAAAGATGGCGAAGCTTACCGATACCTACAAAGATGGATGTCGATGTTGATGTTTGATTTAAATTGTTGAGTCCAAATGAATGTACAAGTCCTCCTATCTTGAAAAGCAACCTATGTTCAAAGACACTAAATAGAAAGGTTTAGATAAATGAATAGACGATATGCTTGGCAAAGGCCAATTCCAGGAATCCAAAAGGATTTCCTTGGAGGATGTCAACTCGTTTTGTAAAAATTAAGTGAATTAAAATAAAGACAATGATATATGATCAATATAGATATATGGACAATAAATGAGAAGCTCTATAATTCCAATTCGAAAGGAAAATCATGTGTGGCTTCACAGGTTGCCCAAGCAAGAGTAGATGTAATTTGTATGTGTTCGAAGTAGTTGTACCAAAAATCCTCATTCTCTTGTTGGATTTCCTGTAAGAATTTAAAGTGATCCGCAATGTCTACTTTGTCAACGATGAATCAGATTGCACAAAGCATGAGTTTGTGTAAAATGTTGTATTGTTCTCAGAAGAAAGGGTGTTAGACTAGGGGGAGATCATAAATGTTGGTAATTAGATGTGAACGTCTAGTAACTGCCATCTAACATAGAGCCATACTTGGAAACAACATGTTAAATGCAGAGGATTTGATCAAAGATGATATAAAGTTGATAAAAAGATAAATTTGATAAGAATCACCGATGATTTAAGCCAGTCGCTGGCAATTAGGGTGAATCGCTAACGAGTTCTGTGAATCATTGATAGTTTTAAAATGATGTTTTTTATTGATTTAAGAGTTTATGATGACTTAAAATGACAAATAGAGATATAATAATACCTTTGAATGGATGAAGAGCTAAAATATGCCTAAAATCTTTAGTGGGAAGGATTTGAGTTGATAAGTTGTCACGTAACGTTCCTGGGAAGTTGAGTGATGGAAATGACCACAAAACGCTTGAAGATGATTGATATTGATGTCTGATAATGCTTGGGGATGCCTTAGATGTTGTGATATCGAAACATGAAGTGTAAGTTCAAAAAGGAGGTCTCAAATTGAAGTTTGAAGATTGGAAATCGAAAATCCATGAGAGAGCACAAAGGTGTTATTTATAATCACTGACGATTCAATTGAATTGCCGAAAATTAACTTTTCTCAGGGAAACAACTAGAAAAGTGGTTGAAACCACTTCTAATCAAGGGTTTTTGGTTTGGGATTCAGATAAATGGTTAAGGGGATGTTGGAAACGAGGTATAGAGGTTAAGAAGTGGTAGAAAATAGGTTTTTATGGTTTTTGAAATGGTTAGGGTTGATTTAGGGTGGTTAGGTTGTTTTTAAGAAGGTAAAAATAAGATTTATACAACTATGAAATGGTATTTACGGGGTGTGGAAGGATTTTTGCATGGAGTAAGCATTGTGAAAAATTTTAGACTTAGGATAAAAGATGTATGGATTAAATAATGTGTTTATATGACTTGCTTTGATTTAATATAATCGCGAAGATAGTGTATGTGTGAATGAAATTAGTGATGCAAATTTTAAGTGTCTACATTTGCCCATTTTTGTCAAGTAGTTTGGTGGAGGCTAAGTGTCAGACAAAAATGAAATTTCAATAGATTGATTTGTATGGGTGATCCCCCTCAAATTGGGGTGTGAGCAACATAGTGTAAGGAACACTAGTTTGACAAGTGTTGATTTGGATAAGTTTGATAGGCATGTCTTTAAAAATTTCCCTAAGACGGGGTATCGAAATGATAGGTGTTATCATGGAATCAAGTGATAGGGGAACCAAAGGGTTCATTGCCTATGGACATATGATTCGCAAAGGTAGGTTGCAAGGACAAGGAAGTTAAGTGATGGGCGACCAAAGATCTCGTGTCTAATGGACGTATGACATATCCCGTGGTTTGATTTTGATATGGATTTTTAATTTTCGAGGATTGGGGGGTTGTTAAATGAGAAAATTTATTGAAAAATGTGATGAATTGGGTTGATTTTTTGAAAATGATGATTTAAAGTAAAAGTGGGATGAATCGCTAGCAATTCATAACAATCACCTATGATTTAGGTGAATCCTTGACGATTAAAGGAATCTTCACCAATTCCTGTAAAAGTGTGGGGAGGCTATAAAATCCCTAGGTCGGTTGTGATAGTGGTGCGCAAGGAGGCGATGGGAGTGTTGTCTGTGCTAGTGAGTTTCTTGGGGGTGTCCAGTTTACGGGATAGTTGTTATATGTATTTGTGTTTGTGGTTTGATATGTATATGACTCTCTTTGAAGCATTGATGTATAATTTTTAATATACAGAGTGAGGGGAATCCTTGATAATGTATTTTGAGACTTTAATCATGATTATATGTGTTGTGTGTGTGTGTGTGTGTGTGTGTGTGTGTGGTGATTTAGTTTGGCCTGTGATTCATGTGTTGATTATGATGTATGTTTTATATGATTTTAATGTTTTTTAATTAACATTTATGGGATGTTTATTTGATTTAGATGGTTTAAATGGTTTGGAAAATGATGTGTTAATATGTTTGTGATTTAGATGTGATCCAAAAAAATGTACTTTTACTTTTAGAAAAGGTAAAAAATAGAATGATTACTTTGATTTGGGTTTGATACATATGTTACGGGTATAAAAATGTGAAAGCACTTGCACTTTTATTCTTAACAACAAATGTTAAAACAAGATTATCAGTAGGTAGTTATAGGTGTGATCTCATCTATAGATACGAAGTGATAAGATGTACCTTCCTAAGACATGAAAGGGGTTTAATATGTGTATGTTGATGTGGGAAAGTAGGGTTCTCCTTTTCAATAGCTTCTTAGAGAAATGCCCCAACTATATATTTTACTTTTTTAACACAAACTGATCGATGTGGGAAGTTTTCTTTAATGGGAAAGTTGATCGATGTGGGAAGCTTTCCTAAGATGTTTTGATATTTGATTTTTTGAAGGATGATCGATGCAAGAAGGCATCTTTAATATGGGTAGCCATCCTTCGAGGGAGTGATCTACAATTTTTGACATTTTGACTTTTGATTTTTATAGAGATAGTCGTCCTTTGAGGTATCGGTCTATAATTTTTATAGATAGCTATCCTTCGAGGGATCAGTCTACTTTTCTTTTTTGATAACATATTTTTATTTTTTGAATAGCTTTTTTCGAGGGATTAGTCTATTATTTGATAAGAAGCATCCATAGATATTTTTGAATTTATTTTGAGCTGAGGGAAAAACCCTAATAAATTGTTTTAAGGAGGGGAGAAGAGGTGTGTACACGACCTCCACATATGTGCCCTGTGACATGTCTTTGGTTGGTATATAAGGTAGATGGTTGTAATGATTGCGGGGTTCCTGCTAAGGAGAAACTTGTCCAAGTGAAATATGCGATGAACAGATCTGTGGTGCTCATCTTTAAGGCTTTGAGGATAATAACGGGAGAACCACATACTTTCAAATCATTACGATGAGAATAACGGTTGGTTGATGGTTGACAGAGATATTAGATATAACGATTATTTCTGACAATTAAAATTTAATAGTATAAATGGTCACAAGTGCAAGGTTTAGAGCTTCCTTTTCATGTATACCATCAAGGGAGGCTAAGCGATACGCTCCGACCCATACTTGTGAGCATGACGAGATCCAGTTGGGGGCAAACTTTCCACTTTTACTCTATTCTAAAGTAGTAACATTTTGATTTTATTTGAGAACAAGATCACCAATTTTGAAGTCACATTCTTGTACATGTTTATTTTATGTGTTCCTGATAGACATGATTATGTTCAAGTTTGTTAAATGTTTTTCATCTAATAACTCTAATTGTGTTAGACGGTCTTGTTGGTATTCTTCATCAGGGATAAAGTCTTTGAGTGATACATAGAGTGATGGGATTTTAACTTCAAGGGGTCAAACCACCTCAAATCCATAGACTAATGAGAAAGGCTTAGTACTTGTTAGAGTGCGGATGCTAGTTCGGTAAGCCCAGAGAGCAAACATGATTTAGAGATGTTAATTCCTGCCTACTTCGTGTACTGTTTTCATGAGGATTTTATTAAGTGTTTTTTTAGAGGCTTTGAATTGTCCATTTTCTTGGGGATAGTATGGTGATGAGAAACTGAATTTGATGTTTAAAGTGTCGCAAATTTTCTTAATATACTTATTTTTGAAATATTTTCCATTATCTGTGACAAGTTTGTGAGGAACTTAAAGCGACATATGATATATTGATAAATGAAATTGATAATTTGATTTTCTTTAGTTGAAGTTAAGGGGTAGGCTTCGACCCATTTTATAAAATATTCAGTGGTGTGATATGGAATGTTGTTGTGATGAGTGGGGATTGATAGTGCCATTGAGGTCTAATCCCTGTTGTGAGAAAGGTCATAAGTTGTGAGATGGCTGTAAACCTTGGCTAGTGAACATGGATGAGGTCTGAATGTTGTGGAGATTTGACACATTTATTAACGTATGCACAACAATCATGATTGATGGTAGACCAATAATATCCTAGTTCATAAGACACGTTTAGCGACAAAGTTACCATTGAAATGTCTACCACATATACCATCGTGGACCTCTTAGATTTCTTTGATAGATTCATGATACATAAGACATCTTAATAGAAGGCCATCGAAGCCACGTTTATACAAGATACTACCTATAATGACATAGCGAAGTGGAACATTGAAGAAATGATCATTTAGCATTTCGGGATAAGTCGAGGAGAATTTTAGATTCTGAAAGGTAGTCAAATATTTGAGAATACCATAGATTAGCTGGATGATTTTAGATAGTATTTGATAGAAGGGAGTTGATTTTTGTGTGAGGGTTGATCCAATCTATGTGATGACTATGAATAGTTTAGAGTTATCAGTTGATTCTTCAGTTGATAAGGGGATGAGAGATCCTAAAGAAGCCATGGTGTCTGAAAATTTATTAGAGGATCATGGAACTGTTTGAATGGTGTAATGATAAAAGGCTTCGAGGAGAAATTCAACATTGGATTTATATTTTTTACAGGATTTCATTTTTACATTGATAATGTCCTTTAATTTGATTAATGACAAGTTGTGAGTCTCTGTAGATTTCTAAGATTTGAACACCTAGCATGATAGTAGTTTGAAGACCCATTATTAAAGCTTCGTATTTGGCCATGTTATTAGTACACTCAAATTAAGTTTGAATGACAAAGGAATAGGAGTCCCCCAGGGAGGTATGATGATGATACCAGCCCCTCCCCTTACTGTTGAATTTAGATCCATCGAAGAAGAGGTCATTTTGATAGAATTGTGAATTCATGTTCATCGATAGTGTTGATAGATTCGTCGGGAAATTGGTCATGAGGAGTTAAGTGTCAGGCAAGGGTGCTTCAGCAAGCTGGTATACAATGGCTTGGCCCTTAATGGACTTTTGTGATATGAACTCAAGGTCAAACTCAGTCATAAGCATAAGCCACTGAGTGATGCGGTCACTGTGATATGATCTTAGAGTGCATGGTTTTGAGTGGGTTGAATTTGGTGACAACGTAAGTTTTGTGATTGAGGATATAGTGGTGTAGTTTAGAGGTTGCAAATTATAGAGCCAACACAATTTTTTGTCTTTGGTATAATGGGTTTCATATTCATGGAGTGTGAATTATGTAATAGACAACTTGTTCATGACCTTGGTTATCATGATGAGAAAGCATGGCCCCTAAGGCATGATCTGTGGTGGATATGTAAAAATAGAATGACTCCCCCTCCCGAGGAGGTATGAGCATGGGTGGTGATAAGAGGTATTGTTTGAGTTCATCAAAATCCTTTTGACAATTAAGATCCCATCTGAAATCAATGTCTTTATGGAGAAGGTGATGAAACGGTTGAAAATGATATGATAGTTGAGATATGAAATGCATCCGATAGATTATAGTTTACCTTGAAGGCTACAGTTGCTTGAGGTTTGATGGAGGAGGCATTTCAATAATTTCTTTGATTTTGGATGGATCTACTTCAATACCTCGGATAGATACGATGAACCCTAGAATTTTACAGTGAGAACACCAAAAACACTTACAGGGTTGAGATGAAGGAAATATTGGATAAGACGAGTGAATATTGAATCAAGGATGAGTGAGATGATTTTATGTTGTTTATATTTCCCTAAGAGGTCATCCACGTAGTCTTCTACAGTTTTATGGATAAGATCGTGAAAGATATATGTCATGGCACATTGATAAGTGGCTCCTACATTCTTAATTCCGAAGGGCATGATGCAGTAACAGAATGTCCCCCAAGGGGTAATGAAAGATGTTTTATGTTGATCGTCAGTGGCGATGAGGATTTGATTGTAACCAAAAATCCATCCATAAGGGAGAGCATTTTGTGGCCGGCTATTAGATTGACAAGTTGATCGATGTTTGGAAGAGGGAAATCATCTTTAGGGAAGGAAAGATTGAGATCCCAGAAATCAGGTACAAATATGTAACTTTCCTGAGGCTTTGGTTATGGGTACGATGTTAGAAACCCATTGTGGATAGTCAATGGGTATGATGAAATTAACAGAAAGCAAGTGTTGTAACTCTTCTTTGATGAGAAGAGATATGCAAGGGTGCATCCTACAGAGATTTTGTTTAACTGGTTTAGCATTGGGATAGGTGAACGATATTGTGTACGATGATGTTAGGATCGATACCTAGACATATCACTATATGACTAGGCAAAGGCTTGACTATACTTAGATAAGAAGGTGGTGAAATTCATTTAATTCTTGTGGATTTAGTGATTGGACTGACTTTACTATGTGGGGTTCTTGAGGGGTTCCTAAGTTAACGTTGATAGTGGATTCATTGAGAAGGGTTGATGTGTCGGGTGGTAAGGATTTCTGAAGGAAATGGTCCTCTTCTCCCATATGGGAGAGGATATCTTGATCATCATGATATTGAAGGATATTGATGGTGGGTGAATCTTCTTCAATCATTTCTAGTTAGATGAGAGGAAGTGTTTTAGTGACATGATTAGATTGATAAGTTAATGGTCCTAAGGAGATAGTATTGACTAAAAAAAATTAGGTGGGATGGAGATTGTGTCATCAGTGTCCATGGGATCATCATAGTTCTATGGAGGGTGATGGTTCTAATTTTGTGATACGTAGAGATGTGGTATGTGTAGATGATTCAGTAGTGGGCCTTTCATATCCTAGACCATACTTCTTGTGTGATTTAAGGGAATGTTGGATAATTAAATCATGTATTCCCTATTCGTAACGTCCAAAACCAAAGCCTTTCCATGCACAATGATGGAGGTACATTTGTGCAAAGCTTTGATTATATAAAGATTTGAAATCTGATAAGAAGGACATGACATATGTGTTGATGAATGGATTGTGAGGAAGGGTGATTCAACCCCTCCATAGATGAGGTTCATTTTTAGATACATAGTGGGGCCATAGGAGATGACATCTCTAATGTTAGGCTCATACATAGGTTGTTTTTCTGAGTCTACCATACATTTTAGGTGTAGGAAGTGAATTAAGCATGAGGAGGTGGTACTCCCCCAATGAAATACGTTCCATAACATCACCAAGGGAGGAATCATCTGGTAGTTTGGATGATGGGATGGATGTGTTAGTGGATGCTTCATTAGAGGATTCTAATTTTTATTTAGGTACAAGGACATCATTTGGATGGTATGTCATATTACAGTTGGCAAAGGGATTAGGATTTGTAGGGACTGTGAATGTTTTACCTTTGTGCTCATATTTAAGACATCGATGGAGTGTGGAGGGGACACAACACATGGTGTGTATCCAAGGTTATCCTAAAAACATATTGTATTAGAACTCCCCCTCTATAATATAGAATATTTCAGGAAGAGTTTTGATCAGAATTTAAGAGGTAGAATGACAAGTACCTAATGTGGGTGTGATTATGTCATTAAAATCTTGGAGTAAGACTGGTGTTTTGGCGATAACAGTGTTTGGTAGTTGAAGTTGGTTAAAGGTGATAGATGATATGATATTGATTGGAGCCCCCATCAATCATGACCCTTTTGAAGAGGACATCATTGATCTGGGTGGTGATGAAGAGAGGCAAGTCATGATCTTCTAGCCGAAGTGATGGTATTTTAGATGATTCAAAGGAAATGGCAGTGGATGCTTTGAGAGCACCTACAAAGTTTGTAAAGGAAAGTGGGTCATCTGTAGGTACTGATATAGACTAAAGGGACTTGATCATGTCTTGTTTATGTGAAGGTGATGTTTGAACAAGCTCATAAAGTGACATTTTGACAGGAGCTTGGTGTAATTGTTTAATAATGAGCCTTTTGTACTGTGGTGGAAGATGGTGGAGTAGCAAGGAATGGATATTTTAGTCTTGGGGTGTGATGTCTGATTGGATGTTTCTGGGGAGAGAGAAATGGAAACCTTATATTTATCATTAGATGAGGAAGAGATGAGTTCTGGAGGTGGGGGAATAGTGAAAAAGGTCTTAGATTTATTTTGTTCTGATGGATTAGATCGTGGTACGTGCAGTGAGTGGTAATGTAAATGACATCAACTTGATGAGGAAGAACCTTACTCAAAGATTCCTTAGGTGTGGATGAGGGTGTAGTTGTAGATGTTGCAGTGGGGTTTCTTTGATTTGTGTAACTCTGAAGGAAGAAGACATTTACTTTCAAGTTTTTTAATGGCTACGTGAAAGGCTTTACAGTCTTCTATAGAGTGTCCTGACATTTGATGGTAATCACATAGAAAGCTTCAAATTATACTAGGATGGTTCCATAGCCTCGAGAGCTGGAAGGTTAAGAGGAGGAAACACTATGAGTGATTGTTGGAGGAGTTTTTCTAGCATTGTTGCATAGTGTCCTTTTGATGCGGATGTTGAAGGTAATGATGTCTTGTTTGGTTTGGTAGTTATAGGAGTGTTAATTTGGATGGATTGTTTAGTTCATTTTGGATTGAATAGTTTTTTGATTGTGTGATGGTAATAGGTGATTTAGATGAAGGGTGCAGACCCAAGATAGATGGTTGATACTTTGATTTTTGTGTAGGAGTAGTTGGATGATTTCGGGATATGACAGTAACCTTTTTAGATGGGGTGGAATGAATTTTTGAAGGTTACGTGGGTGATATTGGGATACACAATCATCATATGAAATCTTCACAATTTAGATAATGGGTTGTCTTTTGATATGTCTGCAAAGAATTCATAGATGAGCTAGGTGAAGAGGTGGTAGTCATGGATGAAGAGAAGATTCATTTTTGATGACAGGTTCTGAGGATATTCTAATTGTTTGTCAGATGTTGGTTCAGGGGTATTAACTAGAGGAAGATGTGGGTGTAGGTTCAGTGATAGGAAGTTCTTATTGATGGTGTTTATGGTATGGTGGGATTGAACATTATTGTCTTGTGGTTGACTACTCGATGGGGAATGATTCAGAAATGGTTGTTTGAAGACATCAAGGTTCTGATTTTGGGGTGCATTAGGATTATCTAAATGTAGTTCACCCTTATCAATCAGGTCCTGGAGGAAATTATGGAATGAATGAAACCTTTTGATGTCATGACCTTTAACTCTGTGGTATTTACAATAGTCATTATCCTATACCAAGAGGGCTTTGAAAATAGAGGTGTCGATAGGATGAATGGTGGAAGGGAGATCATGTTAGCAACGAGGAGTTTATCAAAAAAACACTATATGATTCTCCTATGGGAGTGTAACTTTGTTGAGGGCATGAGCATTTGGTAGTTGATCATTCTTTAGAAGCTGATTTGACAACTACGACATTGGTTGATGATTAGGATTTATCATGGATTAGAGGATGGTTTTGATGAGAATTTATGATTTTGGTTTCTTTGGTCTAAGTTTAACTCTTCCTTCTTCAAAGAGTGAAGTTCAAGTTTACGGGCCATGGTAAAATCTTCATCAAACATTTGAAAAGATTGGATTTGGAGTGTGGATGAAATGTGTTTGTGCATGAATGGGAAAATAATTTGATTAATTCTATTTGTGGGAGTGAGAATGATAGTTGATTAATTATACCCCTCCAGTAGTGGGAAAAAATTCTATGATAGATTCATCTTCAAACTATTTAATTACATAATAGGTCAGTAATGGTGATTTTGTAGGTGATGTTGATTGAAAAGTGTTCAAGAAAGAGTTGGGTGAGCTATGTGAATGAGAAGAGGGAGTACTGTAAGATGTTGTTATACCAGTCCAGGGCATGGACCAGCTAGAGACATGGAAATGTCCTAAGCATCAAGTCTTGATCATGGGCTATAAGATAGCAAGCATGACGAAAAATATCGGATGTGTTGCTAGGGGTCTTCTTTGCTATAAAATTTGAGAAATTTTGGAAGCTCCTAGTGAGGAGGATAAGATTTGTAAGGAATGGATGGGTGAATAGTCTCATTACATATTTTTTCATATGAGAGTGTGTTTTTAGGGCCCATGGAAGCGTATTCAAGGATAGATATCATGTTCATTAAATCTAAAGAGGGTCCATTTGTGGTGGTTTTTGTGTGCTAGATGAGGATGGGCTAGGTTGATTGAATGAAAATTGATTAGTTGTGGGTACGGTTGATATTGTTGAGGGATATTTTGCTGAAAGGGTATGTTTTGCTGAGGAATGTTTGTAGGGATGTTATAAGTGGGTTGTGAAACTAAAGGTTGTGATGGTTGGATATATTGATACAAGGTAGGGATGGATGTGTTTAAAAGAGGTTGTGATTGTTGGGGTATGTGTTGGAAAGGAATAGATGTGTGAATAAGAGGGATGTGAATACTGAGGTGGTTGTTGGAAAGGGACAAAAGTGAAGACCAAGGGTTGTGATTGTGAAATGTTTTGAAAGGGGATAGACGAATGTATAAAAGGTTGTGATTGTTGTGGTATGGATTGGGAAGAAGTAAGTGGTTGTGATGGTTGAGGTGTGTATTGTGAAATAAGGGGGGTTGAGGATTGTTGTGAAATTGGATGAGTACTGGAAATAACACTAGTGTTGATTAAAGGTATAGATGTAGGGATAGACATGGTAATGTTTTTGGATAGGTGAGTGGTTTTTTGAGAGATAGTGGTTGAGATACGCTAGTAGGGAATAAGTGAAAGAACTTACATGAGGTGTTTGGAAAGTAGAGGAAGTTGGAGGGGTTTGTGTGGATGAAGAAGCATTTGTGTTGTTTTGAAATGGTGTGGAACCAGTTGAGGGATCTGGTGAGGATGTTGGTTGTTGAGTGGTTGTGTCTTGTGAAGAAATCATGTTAAGGTCAAAAATAGGGAACTGAAGACACAACATTGGATGTTTTTGGTCGACTGTTAGGAGGATAAGAATATATTTTTTGGATAACTAGTTCGTGATTTGGATCAATGAGATGGGAGAAACCACATGAAGGATCAGGTACATAAGGTTGTGGTTTCAGGTAATGATGATTGAAGATGAACACCTCTGATAACAAGATATGTGTTAAGAGTGACAGGGTTTGAATCCAAGATCTCTGAAAAGAAGAAGGATCCCCACTATCAAAGAAATGAGGACTGAAAGGGTCAGGTATCTCAGATGAAGCCAATTGGCTATTAGGAGAATGTGGTTGTTCTTGATCTTCTAGTCGAGGTGTTGATAGGAATGTTTCATGTTGATCAATATTCATTGAGCATCATCTATATGAGCTTGAGCATGTTGTAAGGTTTGATGGGCATGTTGTTCAGATTTGAAATGGGCTAGACATGTTTTCATAAGTTTGGATGCAGGATTTTTGTCTTGTAAGCACCATAATAACAAACAAACAATCACCTAATAAATGAAAAATAAAGCTAAATAAGTTGATTACATGCAACAAGAAAATCACACAAAAAGATTTTGATTATCTTGATTAATTTAAAAGAAAAGTGAAATGTGTAAAATGACTGATAAGGTCCTAGGAAATGGTTGTCTATGGATGGTTTCAAGAATGTTTAAGGCTAGAGTCCTTGATATACCAAAGGTACATGAGGCCCAAATCTATGTTGGTGCTGGTAATGGGGCCTGGTATTGGGGCCTACCCCCTCACTTCATGGTCCCGCAGTGATAAGGGAGTCAGGTGCTTAGCCAATATACCAACAACTAGTTGTTTATACTTGGCCAGAACACCGAGTTGGTTTCCCTATTGGGTGATGAAATCCCAATAGTTTCACTTGGGAAGAATTGTTTGATGCAAGTTTTGATATTCAATGTGGTTTGGCTGTGTGTGAGGGATATTAAGTGAATGCAATAAATTAATCCTTTAATTAATCTATGTGATCAAATAGGATGCAAGGTTTGTTTTAAGCCCAAAAGAATGATTGATTTCGATGAGGATAGACAACAAAATGATGCTTGAAAAATAAAAAGAAAGGAGAAGACTTACCTGTAAAAAACTTTTTCCTTTTTAATTTTTTGATTTTTTTAGCAATGCAATAACCAACAAGCAAAAAATCCACCAAAGTAGAAACCTGTAAAAAGGTTAGCAAAAGACAAAAACAACAAAAGAAAATGATGTTAGAGGCTGACTAACTGAGTAATCAAAAGCAGTCATAGAGATCATCGGATTGATAGGAATATTGGTGATTCACCCAATCATTGGCGATTTAACTGGATCACTGGTGATTATAGAGAAGAAAGGCTAAAAATGAATTTTTAATAAAATTTGAAATGAAAGAAAGGGACAAGGGTCCCACTGGGCATGCCAGAATGTTCAGAGATGTTTTTCCTTTCCTACTTTAAATTAATGAAGTGAAATAATAAAAACAAAACTGACCTCAGAAGACGACGAGGTTTACTCGATACCCACAAAGATGGATGTTGATGTTGATGTTTGATTGAAATTTTTGAGTCCGAATGAATGTACAAGTCCTCCTATCCTGCAAAGTAATCTACACTCAAAGACACTAAAATAAAGGATTAGATAAATGGATAGATGAGTTTCTCAACAAAGGTCGATTCCAGGAATCCAAAGGGACTTCCTTGGAGGATGTCAGCTCATTTTGTAACAATTAAGTGAATTGATAAATGATATAGATAAATACAAATATATATGATCAATATAGATATATGGATAATAGATGAGAAGAATCTAGAACTCCAAGTTGAAAGGTAAATCTTGTGCGGCTTCAAAGGTGGCCCAAGACAAGGGTGGATGTAATTTGTACATGTTTGAAGTAGTCATACCAGAAATCCTCAGTTTCTTGTTGGATTTTGTGTAGGAATTCAAACTGATCCTCAATGTCCTCTTCATCAACAATGAATCAGATTGCACAAAGTGTAAGCTCATGTAAAATGTTGTATTGTTCCCAGAAGAAAGGGTGTTGGACTATGGGGAGATCATAAATGCTGGTAATTGGATGTGAATGGCCAGGAACTGCCATCTAACAGAGAGCCATACTTGGAAACAACATGTTAAATGCAGAGGATTTGATAAAAGATGATATAAAACTGATAAATTGATAAAAAGATAAATTTGATAGGAATCACCAGATGATTTAGGCCAATCACTGGCGATTAGGGTGAATCGCTAGCGATTTCTGTGAATTTGATAATTTTGCTAAAAATGACGAGATTTAAAACTCTAAAATGATGTTTTGATTGATTTAAGAGTTTATTATGACTTGAAAATGATAAATAGAGATATAGGAATACCTTTGATAGATGGGAGCCAAAAGATGCCTCAAATCTTCAGTGGGAAGGATCTGAGTTGATAAGTTGTTGTGTCACATTCCTGGGAAGTTGAGTGATGAAAACAACCACAAAAATGCTTGAAGATGATTGATATTGATGCCTGATAATGCTTGGGGATGCCTTGGATTTTGTGATGTCAAAAATGAAGTGTAAGTTTGAAAAGGAGGTCTCAAATTGAAGCTTGAAGATTGGAAATCAAAGATCCCTGAGAGAGAGCACAAAGGTGTTATTTATAATCGTTGGATGATTTGGTTGAATCACTGATGATCCATTTTTTCAAGGAAACAACTACAAAAGTTGTTGAAACCACTTCTAATCAAGGGTTTTTGGTTTGGGATTTGGGTAAATGGTTAAGGGAAGGTTGGAGATGAGGTGTAGAGGTTAGGAAGTGGTAAGAAAAATAGGTTTTGATAGTTTTTCTTAAATGGTTAGGGTTGATTTAGGGTGGTTAGGTTGTTTTTAAGAGGGTAAAATGAGATTTTAAAGTTGTGAAATGATATTTATGGGGTGTGGAAGGATATTTACATGGAGTAAATATTGTGAGGATTTTAGACTTAGGATAAGAGATGTATGGATTAAATTAATGTGTTTATATGACTTGCTTTGATTTAATATAATTGTGAAGATAGTGTATAGGGATACTAAGTGAGTTGATATTTAACAAGTTCTCTAAGAATGCTCTTATTTATTTACTTGGCACTATAGTGATATGCACAATATTATACTTTGTGAGGGTGCTAAACTCGTACAACAAAAAATTCGTAAGATGCACCCATGAGTGGCCTTGTTATTCAAAGAAGAGATACAATGATTATTGGATGTAGGATTTATTTACGTCATTGAATACCCATAATGGGCCTCTAATATTGTCCCTATGATGAAACCTAATGGGTGGGTTCATTGTTACATTGACTTCCACGATCTTAACACAACCTACCCCAAAGATATCTTTCTTCTACCACTTATTGATGTTATTGTTTAATCCACTGTTGGTCGCGACATGTTTTCCTTTATGGATGAGTTTGTTGGCTATAATAGATCAAAATTAAAACTACTAACCAAGAGAAGACTTCCTTCACTATACATACCGTGGGGCACCTTTTGTTGTATTTTCATGCCCTTTGGACTTAAAAACCTTAGAGCTACATACCAACATGTTATGACTCACATATTCAATGATTATATTCATAAGATCGTCAAGGATTTTGTTGACGACATACTTTCCAAGGCAAAGCATCATGTTCATTGTGCTCAGGACCTTTATACACTTTTTACACACTTAGACAATATAATGTATGACTTGATCCCAATAAGGTAGTTTTTGTATTAATACTAAGAATTTATTGGGCTATATTATCTCCCAACTAGGGATTGAGATTGATCCACATAAAATCCAAGAAATTGTAGATATGACTCCCCCTCACAACCTTCATCAGTTACACTCAATACAAGGTAACATCCAAGCTATCTAATGATTCATTACACTGTTAGTTGATAAAACCCAACCCTTTTCAATATTAATGAAGAAGGATACTAAGTTTGTATGGGATAACAATTTTCAAAGGGCATTTGATGCTATAAAAGCTTATTTACTCAACCTGCATGTCTTGACTCCTCCCGTTCCTGATCAACCATTGTTTTTGTATATCTCTGTCACATTTTATGCATTGGGATGCTTGTTTGTTCATCATGATAAGACTCAATGAGAGATTTTATCTATTATATTAGTCACACATTACTCTCCTATGAGTGCAGTTACTTACATCGAGAAATTGTGCCTTGGACTTTTCTTTGCCACTGACAAGCTACATCATTATATAATCAATGCTGAAATTCACGTCCTCACTAAAGTTGATCCATTGCACTATTTGTTCTCTCAAACTCATTTATCCGGATTTTTAGCTCCTTAGGTCATGTTGTGTACTAAATTTGATCTTAAGTTTGTTCATTACAAATATATCAAACGAAAAGTTATCGCAGACCAATTAGTTTAGGCTCCTATCAATGATCATTTCTTGATTTGTGACGATTTCACCACTTATACTATTAACGCTAATATTTAGACTATGTACTTCAATGGATATCGATGTGCCACTGGAGTTGGAGCTAGCATTGTTTATATCACACCACATGGTAAACCTATGCCATTTGCTTACCGACTAGACTTCTCTTGCACAAACATTATTGTCAAGTACGAATCTCTCATTTGAGGCTTATTTGTCACTCACATCATTTATATACATCGTATTCAAATATTTGGTGACTCTCAACTCATTCTTAGCCAGGTCAATAATGTTTATCAGAAAAAATAAGAGAAACTAATTCCATATCACATTGTTGTTAAAGACATCCATGCTACATTTGAGTACTACACTATTATCGTTGTCTTGCGCAAGGACAATTGACCAGTTGATGCCATGGCTAGTACTTCCTCTCTTATTCCACTAGACATTATAGATGACCATGGTACATTCATCATCCATCATTTGCATCATCCCTCTATTAACTCTCGTACGATAAAGGCACTATAGGTTTTTGTTGTCACGTGTAGTTGGTGTCCCCAGATTTCACCCTGAAATCTGGGACTACCCATTTGAAAAAAAATTGTTCTTTTTAAAATGGCGGGTCTTTTGTGTTTTTATTTCTAGAAGATGTCTGTATTATGTTAAGTTATTCCCAGTGAATCATATAAGCCAATTTCAACAATACCCAGATGTTAAAACTCATTTTATCCCTCCGTCATGTTTCATCTGTGGGAAATTTTTATTTAATTATTTATTAATTAAATAAAGCCTCGTTCGAAGTAAATTGTGCTCCGGTTAAACCCTGTTGAATTTTTGCATGCCAGTATTCACACATCTCAATAGGATTTTCACCGGGAATGAATTCAGAGCATATTCTGCAACTTTTGGCAATGTTTTCGCTTTTATTTATTTCTTTTGTGTTTTTCTCCGATTTTCTCCTCAATTTGTCTGTGAAATTCCCCTTGGTCTGTTCTTTGTTATGTATAGTCTGTTTAATTTCCTAAAGCATATGGAGATCATTTACGGTCTTAACATCAGAAGGAATTGTCCTCAGAAAACAAACTTCTGACTAACAAAAATGAAGTCATGCACAAAAAGCCTCTCTTAGGCAAGTTACACTTTTTGGAATGAATGAGTTTAAGTTGCAATGAGATTTTTGGTAGTAGCAGGCAGGCAGGAATTTCTTACCTGCCTTGTATGGTACTTTTTTCCATCAAGACAAAGTCACTTAAGCTACAATGGGAATATTAGAGGCAACAGTTAGGTGAGATTTTCTCACCTGCCTTGGAGGGTAAAAATTCCTATTGTAAAATAAAGAAAAATCACTTAAAGCACCAATAGGAATTTTTTGCCTGCCTAACAAGATAACTTTTCCCACCAAAGATATTTATTTACCCATGCAAGTCGCACTTTATCAAAGGAGGCTAATTTTAATACAAGTCACACTTTTTGGGAGATGTTTTATTTTGCCAATGGGAATTTTGGCAGTGGCAGGCAGACGGGAATTTCTTACCTGCCTTGCAGGGTAAAAATTCCCATTGTGGAAGTCAAATGGCTTTAGTGGAAGAAGGGATTTTTGGAGCTGCGGTGCAGGGTGGAAATTCCTATCAAAGTTGACTTTTTTTTTTTAGCATTTACCCTTGCCAAAAAGTGTGACTCATCTAGGCATTAAATAATGCTTTTAATGATATTTATTAATAGTTTCTCTACCTAATTTTGGTGCCAAGAATGGGATGAAATTCAATGCAAGAGGGTGAGTTGAAAATAAGTCATGTATGCACGCTATAAATAAAATAAATAAATTTATTTAAAAGCAACCAACAATATGCATAATTGGGCGCCCAATTTGGGTGAATAAACATGATTGTTTATTAATTAAATTGTCAAGAATAGGAAGACCAATTATTAAAAATAATATGTTGAGGGTTATATAAGCATGGAATTCCATAATAAAGAAGAAATTAATTCTTTTTGGTAAGGATTGCAGCCTAGACAATTTTGGCGCCAAGGAAGGTTTTGTGCATCAGAAGGTTTTTTTCATTGCCAGGAAGCTTCAAGGTTTGGCGCACAGGGTTGGAATACCTTGATTTATGCTATGATAATTATCTACATATTACTATAAGTGTCTAGGTGAATTTAAAAATATTTATTCTTTCTTTACATGCAAGCAAAGCCTCAAATTTTAGGGCAGCAAGCTTCATATGCAGATTTTTGGTGACAGGAATCAAGTATTCATGCTATAAACTCCATCTTTGTCTGAAATAATTGTAGGCATTCATTATAGGTGTTCATACATGTGAAAGGGAGTTCAAATCAATGTCAGGTACATTGAATATATCTTCCAAATCTGAATAAATTGCTAGATCTACACAAATTGATCTCGTTTCAAAGAATTTCGGCAAGATTAAAAAAAAGAACACAAATAAAGATTACTTAGAAAAAGGTTGCTCCAGCCATTATGAAGTGTGATGAAAGAGAAGGATCAGTAGAATCATGCATAGCTTCCATATTTGCTGATATCAATGACATAGACATAGGCCTGAAACCCATCTCCGAAATAATTGACAAACCCAGGGATGGAAAGACATCTCTCATGCGGGAAATAAAAAGTAGTGAAATTATTCAAGCATCAATGTCTCCAGTCATAGCTCAGTTGCCTAAATTTGTTATGGAGTGTGCAAGATCATATCATCCTCTTTCCAGAACAATTTGGGATGTTGTGGGAAAGACAATAATCAGGCTAGATGCATAGTTTATTATTTATTTTCTAAAGATTCCGACATGACAGGTGGTGATTACAATTAGCATGTTAGATGCTGATAACAAATGGGAGAAACACAAAGCAGATTGCGTGGGCATAATGAACAACATATATATGAAGAAGCCTAGTTCTCCATCAAAGTTATTGAGGACTCTTCCACGATCTAGTTTGGTGTAGGAGGTGGATGATATTACTAAATTGCTTTGCAGGTTAAGTGGAGAAGCCAATACTCACAACTTTCACTCATGGATGTATGCTTTCGTGAGGACCATTAAGATAAACAAAGATGATTCAATAATCAATTGGGCGAAGATCATCAGTGATAACATTGGTGAGTAACTCTGGAGTGTGAGGCGGACATACAACTTCAAAATGAATTCATACCTGGTATATGCAACAACCTCGTAGGGTATATTTTCCAAGCTGGATAGATGAGTAGTACTTGTGAAAGATCATATTTTTGAGTGCTTACCACAATTGACAGTTCCTAATGCCACAAATATTATAAGGCAGTCAATGATGGGTTCTTCTATGAATTCATCTGCAAATTAAATAGTGATTTGAAGACCAACAAGGTAAGCAAAGAAGGTTGGGAAGCTGTATCCCAGCATGGTTGTATTTTCATCTAGTTTGCAGACTTTACGTATCACAGGGTAACTAGATTTTTGGGAGAACCAGTGAAGTTGCCGAGGTATCCAAATGACAAGTGGGTCATCATGGAGTTGTGCAGATAGCTCGTGGAGATGCATGACTTACAATCAAAGTGGCACAATTCTATGGGTTTCTTTCCAGTCACAGTGGGTTATTACAGCTTCCAGAGCATCCGCAAAGCTAAAGGAGTCGAAGCTGAAATGTTTTCTGAGTATGAACATGATTTCTTCCCAGTGCAGCTGAAATTTGACACATATGGGGTAGTGAAGAAGACAATCTCCTAGGAATACTCACATGTACCTTCGTTGGAAGACTTCTAGATGAAGTGCATAAACAAGTATGAAGTTAGAAAGAAAGACTTTAATAGGTTATTGGTGCAATAAGTGTCTGATTATGGTTTGGCACAAATACCTATAGATCTCGCATATGATGGGCATGTGATACTTGACTCCTATCATCAGATGGGAGGGGATAGAGCTGCTCTTCAGGAAAACATTGGTGGCTACTAGAAAATTGAGGAAAGATCTTCTGTAGTTCTGGTTAACACTTTGAACTGGTTGTTGAAAAAGGGGTATTGCCTGGATGAAGCTTTAATGAATCAGATCACAAGAAAATTTACCGTAGGAGACTCTAACAAAAGAAAGCATGAAGGTGAAAGTAGAAGAAGGTTGAAGAAGCTTAAAGTTCACAAGAAGTCTCATGCACATGAGAAGGCCAAATCTACAACTATCGTGCTAGTTCCAGCTTCTCCAACATCAACTCATAGCACTTCGGCAGCCCTGAAACCTCAGAGAGATCTTGTTGTTCCTCCGTTGAATCCAACGTTATTTGTATTTTCTCCCCAGCCAATCAGGTCTTCACCTCTCCATGCGGAGAAGTTGAAAACATAAATGACGGAGTTTGAAAAAGCATTGTCTTTGGACAATTCAGAGGGTGGCCATCACAACATGGTGGAAAATTCAGATAGAGTAGAATCAAAGCATGAGATGGTGGTGCATTCATTGACTTATCATTACCCAAGAAGAAACTTTTCATCATGGTTGGCTTTGCAGACAATCCCAGAAGCCAGAGAGGAGATCAACCTGGAGGAACACGACTTTTAGCTGCTCCTGAGTTTGGGTGGAAGAGATAGAAGACCTAAAGCTGAAAAAATAACTTCTAGGTTGATTATTGAAGAATCAAGACAAAAGTTCACTGAGTTGTTAGTTCTAACAGAAGGAAAGCGTAAGGAAGAGCTCATGACAGTTGATATAACAGTGACCAAAGTGCCAATAGGTCAAACTACCATAGAAGGATTAAAGCAAGATACACATACACTAATGAATGCTTTATTCCTTAAGCTTGATAAAGAGAAGGCTGAGAGAGCCAAGCTTCAAAAGCAGGTGTCCCAGCTATGTGAGATCATTTCTACGGTTGCCAAACCTTCCTCTCATCCCATTTTAGCACATGAGTAGGTGAGTAATCATTTAATGCATGAGGTAGAAGATGTAGGGGACCAGGTTAAAGATATTGCTCAGTGGAAAGAGTAAATCATTCACCAAGCTTCAAAGCAGTTCGAAAGAATACTAGTTGAATTGGAGATTATGCACATGGCAATATCTTAGGTAAAGGAACTAATGACACATATAGAAGATGAGAACATATTTGCTGAAAGTCATTTGGATACTTTAGCTAAGATACACTCGTTGCCAGAGGATGTGCTAATTGTAGAGAAAATTGTACTTGGTGGATTGGTGGAAAAGGGGCAGCAGTTAGAAATTTCAGTTTCCTTCCACGTAGAGATCCTCAAGCTCATGCTGAAAAGGATGTAGTTACTAGAAAGTAAGATGGGAGAAGTGCCAGAGAGCATCCCAAATGAATTACCTGCTTCCCATGAGGAATTTATTTTGGTTGTGTGGAAAGAAGTTGATGCAGCCACCATGCCTTTCAAAATGGATTCAATTGGCAGACTCATAAAGCTTCAGGAAGATGTTGAGGGATATGTGCTTGGTTTAGAGAAGGTAAAGACTAATATTGCTACTTTTTCTAGAGGGTTGTTGCAGTTCAAAACCGAGAGAGATGCTAGTGTTAAAACAGATGGGAAGATGTTGAATTACATGTTTGATAAGTATATTCAATATTAGAACAAAAAGAAAGTATAGTTGTTACAGTTGGCAGATCTTCATTCTTCTCTTCTTTTTATTCTTATTTTCTATGTTCCTGGATGAAAATTTAAGATTAAAGGTATTGGTTTAAAAACCATTACTTTAAGTTATTTGGAAAGATTCTTTAAGATAGGTGATAGATGTGCACAATTTTGGCTTAAAATCCTGATGCATGTCACTAAGAGAGGAGTTCTAGGAAGATGATTTCCAAATGTTCCTTCTACTACTTCTTCATGCTCTAGTTCAGTTATAGTTTCCCATTTGTAATTTCCCCTCTACACACTATAAGTAGAGGAAAAACCTATGGGTTAAAGGATCGAAATTTGTAATCAACATTCTTGTGTTCAAGACTTTGAGCTGAAACTCCTGATAGCTTTTTACAAGCAGAGGAATAGAGAAGAGATTTCTGAAGAACTTTTTGTCAATGGTGCATTCGTCTCTTATTTTTTTTTAGATCTATGCATAAACTTTGTGTTATCTTAGATCTAGATCTGAAACTTTCCCCTGCTTCAAATTCTACATTTTAAGATCTATTTGTTTCTTCTATGTGCATGTAATCAACTCTGTCAACTATTGGTTAGTTTGCACATCTCCTTTCCTTTCTTCTCAGATTCAATTATTTCTCTTTCCTGCACATATTGCTTACATCTGCTTACTTGCTGTAAAATTGTCTAGCTATGGTTCATGAGCTACATAGTTAAAGTAATACCAACAAATAGATATTAGGAAATACAATTGACAAAATCTTACACGGGAGCCTCACTGGTAAATGAGGGAGATTTATCTCATGACTACCTAGGTTTTCAGCCATGCAGAAAATATAGCCAACAGTAATGTTGACCATCCTTAATGGTATTACTAATATATATATAATTTCCTTTACCAACAAGATTTACTTGACAATACATCTCTATAAGAGGCATGCCAACTACGCCGTGATGCTACACAATATGTGATTATTGGTGGTTTTTTGTTTAAATGTGCTGTCAGTGGTAATCTCCTTTAGTGTTTGGGAATCAATGATATTCCACTTTCTCATTCTCAAATTGTTGGTTGGATATTTTGTCAAGCCAAAATATGAGGTTCAACCATAGTGCACAGCATCAAATCCCTCCTCAAAGATAGGTGAGGCTACCTATTTATTACTAATCTAAAACACAACAAAAATAATAAATACAATATCCACACTATTCTAACCATTAGGGTTGGGATACAATCCCGAAATCCATATCAACACAAAATGGAGATGTTACAACTTTAGATTAGAAGAATTAGACGGAAAAATATTATAGACGAAACAAAGCGGGAAGGGAATGAGAGGAACATATTTTCTTTCAAGCAAACACAAATCAAGAAATACTTATACAAGTTTTAGATAATGAGTGTAATATTCTGAAACGATTAAAATGATCAAGAGTACTAAACAAAGAATAGCTCAAGATTTTGTACATAAGAACAATATCTCAAGATAGATGAATCCCACAACACAAAGTTTGTAAAATAACACTTGTTTCTATTCTTCAATGATTAAAAAGAAAATACAAAGTTTTTATTCTTCTTCATAATAGCTCTTAATATTCAAAATTCTCCCTTTGGAATGCACAAACATCCCTTGTTTATAATAGAGAGAGCAGAGAGAAAATAGGATAAATCCTAGAAAATATCCATTAAACAAGAATCCTATTTTGCTTGACTCTCACGTAGGAGACCAAGTCAAAATTTGCTTCCTATGTGACAAAACGAAAATGAAAAAGACATGTCAATATTTGGATAGAAATGATATGAAGCATTATGCTTATTCTGTTTTGAAGTCCACGTCTTCCTCCAGCGAAGCGTGTTTGTCTCAAAATTCCTGGAACTTCCAGATTGTGCCCTACATCTCAGCTTCATCTGGCACATTGGAATGATTACTAATATACCTCACTTGATGCATGTGCCAACTGTCAGACAACTGGACATCAATGACATGTCATCATGCTTAGAGAATCCGAAATCTTGGCACAAAGGCTTCATTTCAGGTTTTGGGTTTCGAGTTTCAAGAAACATGAGACATGATGCATGATTTCAGGTTTTGGGTTTCAGGAAACATGAGACATGATGCATCATTTTAGGTTTCAGGCTTCGGGAAACATGAGACATGATGCATGATTTTAGGTTTCGGGAAACATGAGACATGATGCATCATTTCAGGTTTCGGGTTTTAGGAAACATGAGACATGATGCATCATTTCGGGTTTCAGGTTTCGGGACACATGAGACATGATGCATGATTTTAGGTTTCAGATTTTGGGAAACATGAGACATGATGCATCATTTCGAGTTTCAGGTTTCAGGAAACATGAGACATGATGCACAATTTCGAGTTTCAGGTTTCAAGAAACATGAGACATGATGCATCATTTTGGATTTCAGGTTTCGGGAAACATGAGACATAATGCATGATTTCGGGTTTCAGGTTTCGGGAAACATGAGATATGATGCTTCATTTCGGGTTTTTGGTTTTGGGAAACATGAGACATGATGCATGATTTGTTTAGATGCTTCTAAGTCCCAAAATCCCGACACAAAGGCTTCATTCAAGTTTCAGGTTTCAGGAAACAAACGCCGTGAAACATGCAAGGAATATGTTTTCATGCAATGGAAACCCGAAAACCTGAAAATCTCTTTCAAAGGGTATTTAAAGAGATTTTTCTAAAATTTTCCTATGGTTATCTCAATTTTAGCTGAAATCACTAAAATGAGATAAAAACTGGCTCCAGTTGGGGAATTTCTTTGAGAAATCAAAAGAAGAGAACTCATGTATCAAAAATATTTATCCATTGGGCTACGAATTCGGAAGAATAAAAACCAAAAAGAAAGAAAGAAAGAAAGAAAGAAATAAAACAAACACACAACAAAAAATAAATTATAATATAGTGCAAGAGAGCATCTTGCATTACTGATGGAACAACTTCAAATGTTGGCCATTGAAAGGTAGAGGGAGCAACTCTCCATCAAGGTATGATAGACAGAAGCTATTTTCACTGTTCAGCTGATGAATTTTGAAAGGACCTTTCCATAAAGAATCGAACTTGTCATGCATCCCTTTCTATTCCCTTCTCTTATCCCAAAGAAGTACTAGATCTCCAATCTGGAAATCACGTTGCTTTGATTTCTTGTCAAATATCCTTTTGAATTTGCTCTGATGATATGCAATGCGATAGAACTTTGAAAAGTTTCATCCTCAATTGCTTTAGCCAACCGTAAGGCTAACAATTCTACAAAGATAGGAATCTCAACATCAATTCCATACAACACCTGGAATGGGGACATTCCAATAGCTCATTTGGGAGTAATTTGATCTGCCCATAATGCATCATACAATGCTTTATGACATGTCCTCTAATTCTCATTGATTAACTTTCTAATTATTGTCACCAGGTTCTTGTTGCTTGATTTAGCCTGACCATTGCCTTGGGGATAATAATCGGATGAATGAGGCAATGTGATCCTAAATCCATAAAAAAATTATATCAACTCATGTGATGAGAAATTGCAAGCATTATCAACAACAATCTTGTGAGGAATGCTGAATCTAACAATTATATTCTCCTTGAGAAAATTACACACAACTTTGAAGGTTGCCTGCTTGATTGGCGCAGCTTCCACCCACTTGGTGAAATAATCTATGGCGGTGAGCACATAATTATGACCGGCACTGGAGGTAGGATTCAATACTCCAATGAAGTCAATTCCCCATTGGTAAAAAGGTTCTTCAATTATTACAGGCTTTAAGGGGAGAGCTGTCAGCTTAGGATGACCAACAAAATGTTGACAAGCTTCACATTTGGCCACCCACTCTGTTGAATCCCAAAAGAGAGTATGCCAATAGTACCTAGCCCGTAAGATTTTGTAAGCCATCATGGAGGAAGAGAAATTTCCTCCGTATGCTAGATTGTGAAAATATTCTAGCAACCTTAGCTGCTGAGACTTATCAACACAATGTAGGAATACACCATTAATGCACTTCTTGTATATACCATTATCTCATAGAACATATCTTGCGGACCTTAATTTAACTGTCCTCTTTTCTTTTTGGCTTAAATGCGGGGGACATTTGCCATAAGTTAAAAAGAAAGTGATGTCTGCATACCATTCATCGGTTGTGCTTACAAAAATCACCATGGGAAATTATGAAGAAGTATCTTTGGTTTCTTCACATTCTGTCTCAGACTTGTTTTCTGCAATCAATTGGCACATGCCTCTTCCTCATACCAACTTGGTTGGTCTGATGTCCAAATCATATTCTTGGACTTTGGCTATCCAGTTACCCCGTTGACTACCCAACTCTTGTTGAGTCAAAATGGACTTAACTGCAGTATCAGGAACAAGAACGAGAGTGTGAGAACTCAACACATAGTACCTAAAATGCTTCACTACTCTCACCACTGCATAAGCATGCTTTTTGATTTGCGACATTTTCAATTCATGTTCCTTTAGTGGGAAACTCATGAAAGCGATGGGAGCTTCGATTCCTTCTTTGTTCTCCTGCATCAGGATGGCCGATACTATATGTGCGGAATCATAGCTATACATGATGAAATCCTTCTTGAAGTCCGGGCATACCAAAACAGGAGTGTGAGAAATCACTCTTTTGACTTCTTCGAAAGCAAGCTTCCCTTCAGTGCTCCATCAAAATGGAGTCTTACCTTTCATCATCCCAAGGATATCCTTGGTTTTATCGGTAAAGTCAGGTACAAATCTTCTTAGGAAATTGACCTTCCTAAAAAAGGAATGCACCCCAATTTTGCTTGTGGGCAGGGTAAGGATTTGGATAGCCTTCACCCTCTCTGGGTCTATCTTGGTTCCTTCTTTAGTCACAATATGACCCAACAACTTTCCTTCTGTTACTCCAAACATGTAATTTTTAGGATTTAATGAAATCCCATGACGCCTGCACCTTAAGAGTACCTGCTCCAGATGATCATAATGATCACTTCACTTTTTAGAGAAGACCATCAAGTCATCCAAATACACAACTATGACATTGCCCATCAAATATCTAAAACCTAAGTCCATATCTCTTTGAAACATGGCTCCGACATTAATCAAATCAAAAGGCATCCTCTTGTAAGTAAAGGTTCCCCACGGGGTGGTGAATGTCATTTTATGTTGATCTTCAGTAGCTACCTCAACCTGATTATACCCTAAAAATCCGTCAAGCATGGATAACATTTATGATCCAGTGACAGTCTGTAATACTTGGTCCATGATGGGCAATGGATAATTGTCTTTCAATGAAGACTAACTGAGGTTCCGGAAGTCAACACAAATTTGGATTTCACCGTTCTTCTTTCTGACAAGGACAATGTTAGCAACCCAGGTGAAATGATGGATTGGAAAGATAATCCTTGCATCTAACATCTTTTGAATTTCTACAAGGATAGTCCCTGAGATCTTTGGGTTATAATGCCTTTGCTTCTTCCTGTAGGGTTTAACCTTAGGCTTTAAAGGAATGCTATGTTGCACATCCTTGGGCTTGAAAGACTTCAGATCCGCATATGACCATGTTAAGACGTCCATATATCTCTTCAGGAGTGAAGTGAATCTTTCTTTCTCCTCCGAAGAACAATGTTTCCCAATGTTTACCATCCGTGGTTGGTCAGAAGAGCCCAGATTAACTTGATGTACCTCTGAGGAGGAAGCACCTTCAGCTTGCCTTTTATCCTGAATGAAACGGTCATGCTTGTCAAACAGACCTTCCAGATGGACTAACCCCTTCGAAATCTTATTGCCTTTGAGTTGGATGAATTCACCATCAATCTCTTGATATGAATTCGAGACGGACTCATAGAAAGTTGATTTTGATCCTTCAAAATAAAGATCACTAAAATTATCAACTTTCTCAAGAAAATACAACACTTGTTGATCATCATTAAACACTTGCCAATGTGCTGAATTATCTAGAACACTTGGACAATACACAATCTCAATGGTATACTTGTCTTGTTTGAACTTTGGGTGAGGAAGGAGAAGAGATACAAACAAGGCTAAAGAATCAGCTTTATCGTTGTGATCTCTCAAAACTACCTTAATGGAAAAAACATCAAAGCATTCTATGTTGTCCCACACCTTGTTCATGTAATGCCTTAGGTGATCATTTTTTACCTGATAGATCCCACTTACTTGATTTACAATCAACTCGACATCTCCTTGCACTTTGAGATTTCAGATCCCCTTTTACCTCGCCATTTTTAATCCTAATAACAAAGCTTTGTACTCAGCTGTGTTATTAGTATTTTCAAACTGCATCTTGAAGGCGGAGGGAAAAATCTTGAAATCTGGAGATATAAGAACGACACTAGTGCCCGACCGAGTAGTTGAACAACTCCCATCGAACTCGAGGGTCTAAACAACATTAGGATATTCTTCCTTGACTTCTATAGAGGGCACCTCAGATGTCATGAAATAATTACCCAAGCATGTATCTTCAAAGAGAATTCGGGCCTTGGGATCATCTGATTTAGTGACCAGGTACTTCACCTGTGCTTCGGGGTTAAGGACACAAGGAACTCCATTTACCAGAATTTTAGCTTTGGTCCAGTCCATATTGATTTCTCCTCCAACATCTTTGCAAAAACCTCTCCCTAAGATAATACCATAAGCAGCTTGGATATCAACAAACAGGATAGTCATTTTTACTCTCTTTTCAAGGAAGGCAACAAATGCAAATTGTGCATCCTTGATTTGGCCAATCAAGGGGACTTGTTTAGTTTCCATGGAGTAACAATGCCCATAAGATTTAGTCAATCTAAGTCCAAGGACACGAGCTAATTTTGTGGGCATTACGTTATCAGAGGCTCTTGAGTCAATTATGCAATTGCTGAGTTTAAAACCATTTATAAGGAAGGACAAATAAAATGATTCAATCTTTCCCTAGAGAAGCAGCAGAGGTCATATTACTCTGAGGTAAAGGCTGAGTGGGACTAGGAAAAAAACTTTTTGAAGATGAAGGGATAACAACCTTGCTTCTAATGAATTTGGAAAGTTTCTCAAATTGCTCAGGATTTGACTGAAGGTACTCGGCTTCCGACATTTGGATTTTGGTTTTCTTTGCATGATCGATAATGTCGAAAGCGGTATATGAGGGGACGATGGTGGGCTCAGTTCTGGTTGCACTGGTCTGAGCCGAGGTACTGGCCTTGGGGGTAGGATAAAGAGAGTTATAAGATGAAGTTACCTTTTTAGTTGTCTCCTTTTCAGTTTGTGCTGAGATAGGAGAACCTCTTTTAGCCATAACCACGGGAGCTTCTTTAATTTTCTCCTTAGATTCTTCAACCGGATTTCTAGGGTTCTAGGATTGAGATTGAGTGAAGACTGCAAATGATTGACCATCATGCTCACCTTCATCTTCCTTGTACTCCAAGTACCCAATGTTGGAGTCACCAGCTAAATCGTCAAAAGACTCATTAGCATATCCTGAAGCTTTAAAAGCTTCATGAAAATCTTGATCTTCTAGTTCTTCACCATCCTCAACTATTTCAACTATTGCGTTGATAGGAGGAGCTTTAATGGCTAGCCTGGTGGGACCAACAATCAGCCAATTCCTATCTCTTACGGGGGTGCCATTGGCATTGTTGAAATTCCATCTAGGAATATCCCGATAAGGAACGTTGGTCACTTGTTGGGACATTTGTTTCTTTAAAGCGATCAAGTCATTGGCCATATTCTGAATCATAGAATCAGTAGTACTATGAGAAGAACTCTGATTTTTAGGCTTAGATAACTCTCTTCTAATCTTTCTAGCCAGAATAAGATCATCTTCTATTTCAGTGGCTGTAGCTCGAGCAGTGGCCAAATCGAGAATACCAGACCTTCTTAATAAGAAGCTCGCATCACGGGGCTAAGCGTTGATGAAGAAACACTTTTGATTTTCAAGAGTGGGAATAACTAGGTCTGGAATCTTATGAATTAGCTTTTTGAATTTGGCTATGAAGTCCCACATGGGTTCATAAGATTCATTCTTCATGTGTGTAAGTTGTGCTAACAAGGCATGAGAAACTTCAACCGGTTTGAACCTTTCTTTGAATAAATATCACATGGTATTCCAGTTGGTAATGCATGCATTCGGAAGATGGTAGAACCATTCTGCTGCTACACCATGTAATGTCTCAATAAAGAGTCGAACATATACGTCTTCATGAGCAACTCCAAGAATGCCACATGCGACAAAGAATGAAGCGATGTGTTCATCAGGGTGTTGTTTCCCATCATCGTTGAACTTAGGAATATTCTTACATGACCCATGAGGTAGATCATGCAATGGTGGAGTTAGGGAAAGAGGACCAATAGTTGCACCCAAGGCACAGGTTGTACTGCCATTCTTTTGAATGAAGTGCATACAGGATTCCAAGTATCTGAAAAGAATAATGCATGATAGGTTGTAGAAACTTCTTGTTCTTGAGGAACCTGAATTCTTCGGATAGGCAAAGAACTTCTCACTCGGCTAGATGCAACACTGTTGGGTGAAAGTCTGAAATTATGTCGCTGAAGAAAATCAAAGAACGGATCAGTTTCACCCCTAGCTCGGCTTGACCGAGTGAAGATCTTTTTGGCCAACTTGAACTAGAAAATATATCTTTTTGAAAATAAGGCAAATACGGAGTCGCCAGACACCAATAGGATAAGCTTAGTCTTATCAATCCATATTCCCCAACGGAGTCACCAAAAACTGTTGGTTGGATATTTTGTCAGGCCAAAATATGAGGTTCAACCACAGTGCATGGGATAAAATCCCTCCTTAAAGACAGGTGAGGCTACTTGTTTATTACTAATCTAAAACACAACAGAAATAATATATACATTATCCACACTATTCTAACCATTGGGGTTGGGATACAATCTCAAAATCCATATCAACACAAAATGGAGATGTTACAACTTTAGATTAGGAAGAATTAGAAGGGAAAATATTATAGACGAAACAAAGCGGGAAGGGAATGAGAGGAACGTATTTTCTTTCAAGCAAACACAGATCAAGAAATACTTATACGAGTTTTAGATAATGAGTGTAATATTCTGAAATGATTAAAATGATCAAGAATACTAAAAAAATAATAGCTCAATATTTTGTACATAAGAACAATCTCTCAAGACAGATGAATCCCACAACACAAAGTTTGTAAAATAACACTTGTTTCTATTCTTCAATGATTAAAAAGAAAATACAAAGTTTTTCTTCTTCTTCACAATAGCTCTTAATATTAAAAAAGTCTCCCTTTGAAATGCACAAGCATCCCTTATTTATAATAGAGAGAGCAGAGAGAAAATAGGATAAATCCTAGGAAATAGCCATTAAACAAGAATCCTATTTTGCTTGACTCTCACGTAGAAGACCAAGTCAAAATTTGCTTCCTATGTGACGAAACGAAAATGAAAAGACATGTCAATCTCTGGGATAGAAATGACATGAAGCATTATGCTTATTCTATTTTGAAGTCCACGTCTTCCTCCAGCAAAGCTTGCTTGTCTCAAAATTCCTAGAACTTCCAGATTGTGCCCTGTATCTCAGCTTCATCTGGCGCATTGGAATGATTGCTAATATACCTCACTTGATGCATGTGCCAACTGCCAGACAACTGGACATTAATGACATGTCATCATGCTTGGAGCGTTCAAAATCCCGGCACAAAGGCTTCATTTTGGGTTTCAGGAAACATGAGAAATGATGCATGATTTTGGGTTTCGGGAAACATGAGACATGATGCATGATTTCGGGTTTCAGGTTTCGGGAAACATTAGACATGATGCATGATTTCGGGTTTCAGGTTTCAGGAAACATTAGGCATGATGCATGATTTCGGGTTTCGGGTTTCGGGAAACATGAGACATGTTGCATGATTTCGGGTTTCGGGTTTTGGGAAACATGAGACATGATGCATGATTTTGGGTTTTGGGTTTCGGGAAACATGAGACATGATGCATGATTTCGGGTTTTAGGTTTCGGGAAACATGAGACATGATGCATGATTTCAGGTTTCAAGTTTCAGGAGACATGAGACATGATACATCATTTTGGGTTTCTAGTTTCGGGAAACATGAGACATGATACATGATTTTGGGTTTCGGGTTTCAGGAAACATGAGACATGATGCATGATTTCAGGTTTTGGGTTTTGGGAAACATGAGACATGATGCATCATTTCAGGTTTCAGGTTTTGGGAAACATGAGACATGATGCATCATTTCGGGTTTCAGGTTTCGGGAAACATGAGACATGATGTATGATTTCAGGTTTTGGGTTTCGGGAAACATGAGACATGATGCATCATTTTAGGTTTCGGGTTTCAGGAAACATGAGACATGATGCATGATTTGTTTAGATGCTTCTAAGTCCTGAAATCCCGACACAAAGGCTTCATTCGGGTTTCAGGTTTTGGGAAATAAACAACATGAAACATGCAAGGAATATGTTTTCATGCAATGGAAACCCAAAAACCTAAAAATCTATTTCAAAGGGTATTTTAAGAGATTTTTCCAAAATTTTCCAATGGTTATCTCAATTTTAGCTTAAATTACTAAAATGAGATAACACAAATACAAAATAATATACGTGGTAGACATTTTAGTGGCAAGGATATGTCCCAAAAGCTACTTCGGCAAGGTTAATTTTGACCTACTATGGAACAATATTGCTTAAAATATGATAAATGACGTGATAAATGTCAACGCTATAATAACCTTCACCATGCACCGCCATAGTTACAACCTATTGCATCCCCATAGCCATTATCTTTATGGGGATTTGACCTTGTCAGAAAGCTAAATTCTGATTCGGCTAAAGGACACAAATTCATCACCATTGCTATTGAATATTTCATCAAATGGGTTGAAGCTGTACCTTTACATACTACCATTGGTGAAGATATATGTAGGTTTAAAATGCTACACATATTATTACACAATTTGGGATTCCTTTCGTGAGTGTGACATGTAATGGATCATCCTTCAAAAATTGCGATGTCAAAAAAATTTGTGCTAAATATAAAGTCAAACGAACATTTTCCACACATTATTATCCTCAAGGTAATGGCCAAGCCGAAGCTACTAATAAAATAATTATTAAGGTTTTGTGTAAGATTGTTGATAGATGCAATGATGATTGTGATAATCAAATGTGTTATGCCCTTTGGGCTTACCATATGATTGTGTGTACCCCCGCCAATGCCAAACCCTTTTCCCTTGTATATGGCACATAAACACTTACTCCTTTAAAAGTCAAGATCCCATTGTTACATGTTTTGCTAAAAAATATCCTCCAAGATGATGAATACAGCGAGTGACAACTACATGAGATAAAAATGCTTGATTCTTGCCATGTACAAGCTTTATAACACCTTTGTGCCTACCGGGAAAGTATCAACTGAGCTTACAATACCAAGGTGCACCCATGAGAGTTTAATATTGGTGATTTAATGCTTAAATAAAATCAAAAGAACACTAATGCATAACCTTCCCTTAAAGGAAAATTCAAACCTAATTGGCTTAGCCCATATGTTTTTATTGAAAAACTTGGTAATGGTGTTTATCACCTTGTGATTCTTATGGGAAAACCCATCAAAAATCACATGAACTTTATGCACCTTAAGTAATATTACGCATAGTTACATCACTTGTCATACTAGGGGGGAATCGAATTCCCCTTTGTTACCCAATGATGTAATTTAATTCTAGGTTCAAACATGATTTTTGAGGGTGCACTTACATAAATGAACCTCACTTTGCACACATGCACACTGGGGTGAAACCTTGCTTCCCTTCCCTAGTCATAGGATCTCATATTCTAATAATAAAAAAACATTCAAATATTTGAAAAAAAATAAAATAGCTTAGATCTTGGTTGGATTCATCTTTGTTTGCTTATAACATTCCATGTTGCATTTTTTCTTTCATGTTAGCTTGATTCATAGTATGTTCTATCCTTTTACATTTACACATGTGTGTTCACATGGTACTTTGAGGTGAATGCAAACTGTATACAGGTTATCACACAATGCATGACACTTGATATTGTTCTCTACTAGTCCCACTGAGGTTCCTGGGGCCATCTACCTTCCCTACCTTTCCACAACCAAGTGTTATCATTGTAATATCTACTACTTTCATTTCTATTTCATTCATATATATAAATTGGGACATACTATTCATCACTGCAACATGTTAATTGGTGCTTCATGTGTAACATTTGTCTTGCAATATTACTTACTTCCAACCATTGTTATTTGCTTATACTATTTGCTTATGTCTTATCTTTTATGATTGTGACTTGTTTGTCATTATTTGCAGAATATTTCATATGATTGCTTGTTTGTTTGTATGACCTTGAAGGCTTCGATTGTCTTGTGACACCTTGAGTGGTGTCCCATGTTTTACACCAACTACTATGTTGTCCTCTTGCTATGTTATTGTGAGTTTGACTTGTTTTTATTACATTATACCATGATTGTTTATCATTAACACATCTTGTTAGTATTCTTTCCATTATTTTACATGTTCCATGGTTGTTACCATGTACATACCCTATTCCCCCCTAGGAATCCTTCTTCGAATGCACATATTAGATCCAAGTACTCTCATTTGGGTTGTTCTTGCATTGATCCATATATTGCACCCCAAATGAGGGGGGGCAGCCATTGAGTGATTATTTTACCCACGTAGCAATTTAGAAATCGGAGACATAATGATACATAACATCATTGGGTAGAATAGAGACTCAGAAAATGGTTCAAAATCACACATGGGCTAGAAACAACAAAGGAATATAAACGCCTAGAGTAGACAGTAATGGTGGGTGCTATTGTTGCACCTAGGTGATTTTTTCCTAGGGTAAAAACAAACATTTGACAGTTGGCACAACTTCTTAGAGATAGTTTTACATGGAATATAACAACAAACATTCAACTTCAGTTTACTATCCAAAACGAAGGAACAAAATCAATAACATGTTTCATACTTCGGGAAAGGGAACTAACTACTTTTCTTTCTTAGTTTACATTTTTCCTACCAGTATTTAATAAGGAGTAGCACCAGAGCATATACAAGGATAACAATATGTCTAGAATGAAGTGTCAATTGTGGTCAGTTACTATTGGGTTGGTGACCATCTGTAGTGGCACTTGTTAGTGTGAAATCACAACACCCCCAAATGAGTCGTCAGATCCGCTTTTATAAGGCATATTCATTTGGTGTGATTGCACAACATTGAGCTTTTCCCAAAGTGTGGGACCTTGCAGAAACGGAAAAAGCTCTCCAGATTAAAGGCTAGTTCCTATTCCTCTGTTTAGGTGTATACGTGAAAACTTGTAGAGGGCCTATTCCTAAACCTAATATAAGTTTTACCAAGGAGACAGGGATAAAAGGGATACATGAAATCAAACTAAGCTATAAGGTGATGCACCAAAGGAATGATGAACATTTTTTTAATGATGGACACAAACCAACAAAATACGTACAATAACCAAGCACAGACAACCAGATCTACAATGAAAGACTAGATGAAAGCAAAAGAGATAAGAAAGGATCTAAAATCGATCACAAACGTGTTTTATTGCTTTGTAGATTGATACAATGCATTACAAATGGTCAGGAGGCAGGAAACATATTACAATTCTGATACTCCATGAGTTTTTTTGCTAGAAGAAAGGGGAGCCTGCAAAACAGGAGAATGCCTAACCCTTTACAATGAGTCCCGACCATGTATTTATAGACTTAATCAGAGAGAAGAGAGAAAGAGAGAAGCGGGAAAAAATAGGTTGAAGCCCAACTACTACTATTAATGTCTCATGTAAAATCTTCCCCCAAATCTACCTTGACTGCATCAATCTCTGGTTCAGCACCTCGAAGAAGGAGGAAATGACAGAGCAGATCAAATCTAATCTGGTTGTTGGGGCAGATGAATCCTGCATTGATGGCCCTAAATACGTTTTCTCAATTTTCCTTTACCTAACCTCTCCAAACTTAAAGTTTCAGATCTCCATGGCATGGGCGAAGCCGAGATCTTTCCAACGATGTCAAATTTGTAATATTTCAAGCCCTGAGTCGAAAGATATGCCCCTTCTAAGTTTTTATCGGGTCCATACAAAAGGGTGGGAAAACCAGTTTGAAAAATGGGCCTGCTTTCGACCTCTGGGACACGTGGAGGGCTGGTGCTTATCTGAAGGAGGCCTCTGTATTTTGCTCTTGGAATGGCGTGGGGTTAACACGTGGCTTCCTCCACCAACCCCCTCAATTTATTTGTTTCTCGGCTAAGTTCTTTGCTTGGCAGGGTCATATTCCTTGTTTTGGGACATGCAGCAGTCTGACACTTGTTATAGAACCCTTTCTCTTATTCACTTTTGAGTTAGCGCCATTCTGACACTTGACACTCTCCGTCAGTCTACCACTATGCATTCATTATTCAACTTGACTCTGTTCCCTTCGAAGAGACTGGATGCGTGGAGGCTCTACGCTCGCTGAAACTCCCGATCAAGATTTTCCCCTTGAAGGAGCATCGAGTTGACACTTGGAAACCTCCGTAGGATTTACACTTTTCAACGACCTTTACCTTACCTTTTCAGACCCTAGGCTACGTGGCGAATGAAACAAGGAGCTCCAGGAAGTTATGAAATAACTGCAAAACTTGGGGAATGAGTTAGTGACCATCAAAAGACAACAGGCTCAAAGTTCTAGGCCATATCAACCTCAAGCTCACTATCAGGCTAGACCCCTGTATCAACAAAATAGACCACAAACCCAGGTTGTGACTTAGAATCAACACCAAGAACAACATCAAGCTGCTAGACCTTTCAGGTCATATGATCCAAACATAGCTTCAACATCAAGAGCATTGGTTCCAACACAGAATAACATGGCACAAGAATAATATGATTGCATGGGAAACACCAATCATATTCTTGTGCCATGTTATTCTGTGCTAGAACCAATGCTCTTGATGTTGAAGCTATGTTTGGATCATATGACTTGAAAGGCCTAACAGCTTGGTGTTGTTCTTGGTGTTGATTCTGAGTCACGACCTGGGTTTGCAGTCTATTTTGCTGATACGGGGGTCTAGCCTGATATTGAGCTTGAGGCTAATATGGCTTAGAACTCTGAGCATGTTGTCTTTTGATGGTCATTAACTCATTCCCCAGGTTTTGCAGTTGTTTCATAACTTCCTGGAGCTCCTTGTTGCATTCGCCATGTAGCCCAGGGTCTAAAAAGGTAAGGTAAAGGTCGTTGAAAAGTCTAAATCCTACAGAGGCTTCCAAGTGTCAACTCAACACTCCTTCAAGGGGCAAATCTTGATCAGGAGTTTCAGCGAGTGCATAGCCTCCACACATCCAGTCTCTTTGAAGGGAACATAGTCGGGTTGAATAGTCAATGCATAGTGGCAGATCGACAGAGAGTGCTAAGTGTCAGGATGACGCTAACTCAAGGGTGAATCAGAGAAAGGGTTCTCAAACAAGCGTCAGACCGCCACATGTCCCTGGACAAGGAATATGACCTCACCGAGCAAAGAAATTAGCCGAGAAACAAAGAAATTGAGCGGGCCGGTGGATGAAGCCACATGTCAGCCCCCTACCATTCCAAGAGCAACATAAAGAGGCTACCTTTAGATAAGAACCAGTCCTCCATGTGTCCCAGAGGTCGAAAGGAGGCCCATTTTTCAAATTGGTTTTCTTGCCCTTTTGTATGAACCCGATACAAACTTTGAAGGGTCATATATTTCGACTCAGGGCTCGAAATATTACAAATTTGAGACTGTTGGAAAGATCTCGGCTTTTCCCACACCATGGAGATCTGAAACTTTAAGTTTGGAGAGGTTAGGTAAAGGAAAATGGAGAAAACCTATTTAGGGCCATTAATGCAGGATTCATCTGCCCCAACAACTAGATTAGATTTGATCTTCTCCGTCATTTCCTCCTTCGCGGTGCTGAACCAGAGATTGATGCAGTCAAGGCTAATTTGGGGGTAGATTTTGTAGGAGACATTAATAGTTGTAGTTGAGCTTCAACCTATTTTTTCCTGCTTCTCTCTCTTTCTTTCTTCTCTTTGATTGAGTCTATAAATACATGGTCGGGACTCATTGTAAAGGGTTGGACATTCTCCTGTTTTGCAGGCTCCCCTTTCTTCTAGCAAAAGAACTCGTGGAGTATCAAAATTGTAATACGTTTCCCTCCTCCTGAATATTTGTAATGCATTGTATCAATCTGCAGAGCAATAAAACATGTTTGTGATCAATTTTAGATCCTTTCTTATCTCTTTTTCTTTCATCTGGTCTTTCATTATAGATCTGATTGTCTGTGCTTGGTTATTGTACACATTTTGTTGGTTTGTGTCCATCAGCAAAACAAATGTTCATCATTCCTTTGGTGCATCACCTTATAGCTTAGTTTGATTTTATGTATCCCTTTTATCCATGTCTCCTTGGTAAAACTTAGATTAGGTTTAGGAATAGGCCCTCTACGTGTTTTCATGTATGCACCTAAACAGAGGAATAGGAACCAACCTTTTATATGTAGAGATTTTTCTGATTCTGTAAGGTCCCACAAATTGGGAAAAGCTTAATGTTGTGCAATCACACCAAATGAATATGCCTTAGAAAAGCGGATCTGACGACTCATTTGGGGGTGTAAGTATAGTTGTGACAGGAGAACCCTATAACAAAGTGGATGCGACACAAAAAAAAGTGAATGCAACATTATTCGATATTGAAATAACCAAAACTGCACCCATCACCAAGACACCAACGCCCAATTTAGATACTAGTGCCCAGTTGATGTTGTCCCCTTCAGGGTGGTACTATCTATCATAACTTTCAAATCACTATTTTCCAAATGAAGTATATACAACTTAGACTAAGCCTGTTCTATCATTAGTCTAGCCTAGATCTAGTTCAGATAGCCAAATATCATGTATGTGATTCCTATCCTCTCATTGTTTATACTCGCACATCATTATACTTTGATATATTGTGTGTTTATGATATATTTGATTTAGTCCAATCCTTTGATTAAGATTTATTTTTTGTTAAATCAATGAAGAAGCAATGAATATGTGAATCAATTACCTCAATAGCTAAAGAATATCAAAATATAAGTAAGTGTTGTGTTTGTTTAGGTAATTAATATTTGAATATCTGGTTAACTTTATATTGATTGACTGAATATACACTGGAATTATTGAACATACATTTGAATATACGACTATAACTTTGACATTTTTTTACTATGCATTCAAACTTTTACTGTGAACTGAAATTACTGAATATACATTGAATAAATTTGAGTTAGTTCAGTGCATGTTCTTATATTCAATATATTGATTTATTTCAGTGTATCTTATGAAAGTACAATGCTATTATTGAATATACACTTACATTAGTGAATGTATTTTTGAGTTTAGTTACCATAATAACTAACAAATGTGTTATGTTCTTAACTAATGTTTTTTCAAGCATGCACAATGAACTAATGTTTTTTCAACCATGCACGTTGAAATAATGTTGTTAGTGTATATTCACTTTTTCAGTGCATTTTTTAACCCTTCGTTCATCACGAACTCTGATATTACGATTTGTAGTTGTCTAAAAAAGGGATTTTTCATGTATGTCTTATAGTTTCATATTATAGTCATGCTATTGAATATACAATGCTATTATTGAATATACAATGCTTTTATTGAATACACACTTACATTAGTGGATATAATTTTGAGTTTGGTTACCATAACAACTAACAAACAAGTTTGTTATGAACTAATGTTTGAATATACATTGAATATGTAAAAACACGTTGAGTGTTTGTCAATATTACAACTGAAGAATATCTGAATAAACATAAGTGTTATGTTTTTTTTTAAGCAGTTAAAATCTAAATATACCCTGATTATAGTAACTAAATACATTAATTGAATACACCTCATCCTAACATAAATTAGTTCAATAATTTCTCCATGCTCACTAACCGTTATCTCTTCCATAAGCACTTAAATGAATGGATATACATTGAATATATGCTTATAAAATATACATTGAATATATGCTCGTAATCATGTTATGGAAAACAATGTGTTAAAAGGAAAAATTTACACACGTTTATACAGTGTATATTCAATAGTTTTAGTGTATGCTGATGATTTATAGCTCAACGTAAGCACATTCAAACTTTAATTTTTTTTGTAAGAAGTTGTAACCTTAATGAAAAATATTAGAGATGGTATTTATGTAGTTTTTTTGGGAAAACATGCAAGAAATTTTTAGTTTATTTCATAAAAAATTATAGTTTATTCCATCCTATCATTATACATAAATATTTGTAGTTTTTCCATCCTATCACTATACAAGAAGAAGATTTTATAATGTGTAGAAACATGCATTATCTGATTATAGTTGTTTTTTCGTACAATTTTCTAGAACAATGACAATAAAGGAAAAATAGTTCACTACCTAAGAAAGGTCATATATGACCTTACCTATAGAAAGAATCCTTAATATTTCTTGTAGATTAATGGTGTCGAAAAATCCGTTTGAACATTCTTCCCTATCCTCCCAATTGCACAACCCTTTGTACATCTTCTTCTGTTAGGGAATCTAAAAGAAAATTAACCCAAAAGTAATGAGAACATTTGTAGGCAACACCAAGATAAACATTTATAGTTGAAAAATGCAAATTTACACTTATATATTCAATGTATGCTCAGTAATTCCAATGTATATTGAAACATATATACAATGTTTAGATATAGATTCTTTACATGTTAAAACTTTTTTTATCATTGTATATTAACAAACTAAAATTACTGAATACACATTGAAAATACGACTGGAATCCTAGTACTACCTGCAAATGTGCTAATTGCATGAAAAACATAAAGAAGAAGTCAAACAACCAATTAAAATCGAGCCGACTTGATGAATCAATTGGAATTTTGAAATAGAGAGAAAAATATAATAAGAAACAATAATGAAACCCTAACAGACACAATGGTTTTATTCTCCAATGGTGTCATTGTAGGTTGGAAGATCTCAAGAAGTGTTATGAATAAATGGTAGTAGTTAATGACAACATTGGATAGAGCAGTGGTGCATAGTTACAAATGACAAAGGATGCATTCAAAGTGATATAATTAAAATGATTGCATAGTTTGAATGTGTTTAGGTGTAGCTACAAACTATTGACATCCACTGAAACTACTAAATGTACACTAAATAAATGTGTGAAAATTTTACCTTTGAACACATAGATTTCTATGACATAATTATAGGCATATATTCAATGTATGTTCAATCATTGAAGATTTTAGGGGAGAGGCAATAGTTGTTGAGCATGTAGTAGTCGATGAACTAATTTATGTTAGGGTGGGGTGTATTCAATTACTGTATTCAATGTATATTCAATAATTTCAATACACATTAAAAGTTTGAATGCGTAATAGAAAATGACAAAGTTACATCCGTATATTCAATGTATGTTCAATATTTACGAGTAACTCCTCTATTTCCAATTACCATTATACACTAAAATAAAATTATAAAATCCTTGCACAAAATCTAATTACACATTTAAGATAAAACAAATCAAATTTCAATATCTGTATCAACAAAACAAAATAACAAAATTATAGCTAAACATAGTCTTAAAAATACTTCCATTCATACTAACATTAATTACTTAAATGCAATGTAGTTGAAATACATATAAATTTTTGTGTGTATCTAGTAATATGTATAAACGTAACATACATGTACTAACATAAACTATTATATGCAACTTACAACAATACTTTCATATGTTATTATATAACATTGAATGTTATAGGGTTGTAAAACCCATAGGTATTTAAATAGTGAAGTTGTACAGTAAAAATATTCTCCATTACTATCAATGAGGGTAGAAGTTGATGAGATTTTCATTTCTATATAATGTAATGATGTTAGTAGGATCATCATAGGAGTAATTATAAGCACTTAAACAAACATTTCTATAGAGGTAAAATAAATTAGTGGGTTTGCACATCTAACAATTTTCATAATATGTCGTGCAATAATATTGCATTCCAAAGGAAAATAAATAAGATTATAAGACATCACATAGCCATGTTTGTTTGTCAAATTAATAGAAGGCATGATTTGGATTCAGCCTATATAGGGAGATGTAGTGGTTAGAACATTGTAACCATACATTAGGATGACATATAGAAATTTTAAGCATCAAGGACAAACTAAGAGAGTGTTGTGGGTTGCATGCCTTTCACCCCATTACAAGAAATTTGGCATATGCCACACTTATGCAATCACCTATGGCCCTATATTCAACCTTACTATTTGTATCGAGAAACAACTAAAAAGAAGAAATAATTGAGATCCCATATTAGTGGGTTTACACAACTATTTAAGATGTATCTCAACAAAACTAGGGTATGTTAAAGGAAAATAACTAGTCTTAAAAATCATGGCATTGTCATATTTGTTTTTCACATTAATAAAAAGCATGGTTTTTATTTAGCCTCTAAAGGGAGATATAATGATTGGAAGATTGTAGCCATACACGAGGATGAACATGTAGAAATTTTAAGTTTCAAGGGAGAACTAAGAGATCATTATAGGGAGCATAATGTTCAAACCAATATAAGAAACTTGCCCCATGCACTCACCTATGGCCCTAGATTTTCCCTGGATTTGATCTTACCATTTGTATGGAGAAATAACTAAGTAGAAGCAATGATTGAGACCCCATATTTGGCATGAGAATTTCAAGGGAGCTATAATTAACACAACTTGTTTAAAATAATTATATGAAATCCACCATCCTGAGTAGTGGCTGATAGATAGTGCATTAAATAATAGACCATACTAAGTTCGTACATTTTTTCAATATAACCATTGTAATAAAAACACCACTTCCTCGTTCATAAGAAAAACCAAGTCACATAACCACAAAAATACTAGTTAACTCAATGTACAACTAAAACATATAAATCATTACGTCAATGAACTAGAAATATTTTTCTTTCCTTAAATAGATGGAAAGAGGAATATGAAAACTAGACTAAAAAATATACTCATATATTGGATTGATTTGTGTAGAAATTAGAAAATGCACCTCACCACATAAGATCATACCTCATAAACATATTAAATACCAAAAACATTATAAAGTCCTAAAATCTCACAAAAGCAATAAAACACATTTAAAAAAAATAAAAGCTACAAAACATGCAAACACAGTCCACAAAGCAATAATCAAATCCACCTACCTCCATATAAAAAATACATAAACGAACATATTTCATCCCTTTTTCCTCCTCCTAGAAATTTCATCTATCAAAATCACATTTGTTTGCTTCCAGGTTTTCCAAAGGTGAAAGCAAATTGAAGAGAATAGCTAAAGTTTCACAATGGTCCAAATTTACAAAAAATTGTACATATCTCAGTTACTTAGGTGATTAGTATGTGATTCCTACATGATTTTTAGATCACTCCAAACAATTTGAAATCATCATTAACCATCACAACATAGTCTATAATCATTTGTTGTGTCTTTGCAAACCTCCAATCACGCATATTGAAATTAGTATTTCAGTCATTTAATCATTTTATTTTCATTATGGTGTCTTTATTCATGTATTTTTGTCAACCTTGAAATATTTAGGGATCTAACCGAGGTAGGTCCACTAACTAAAAAAACATACTAATCATTTTCTAAGTTTATGTTGTGCAAATTCAAAGAGATCACAAATTTATCATATTGTGGAAGATGTTAGAGTAGGTATTTACCTTAGCTCATGTTCACCTAGGTACATTATTTGCCTTTATTGTATTTATCCTCACCCACTTATGTGTGTGGATATTTCTTTTTATTTATTTAGATATTAGGAGATATTATCTAGTTGTTAGGTATAGTTCTTTCCTTGATCTATGGTATTGACTAGTTCTTTCCTAGATCTATGATATTGACTAGATCCTTGATGTCTAGTTCTCTCATAAATCTATGGACTTGACTAGTTCTTTGATGACTAGTTCTTTCCATGATTTATGGCTTGATCTATGACCTTGACTGGTTCTTAGATTGTTATTCCTTGCCTATATAAGCAAGGCCCATTCTCATTGTATTTCATTGAGTTCCATAATAATATATGATATTACTGCTCATTTTTGCAAAGGTTTGTGTAAAGTTATTCTGGTGAATTACTTTCATCTTATTGATCGTGATGTTTGATTAGCATCTATGTTCTTGGCTTGGTACAATTTGGTTATCGTTCCTTTTATGGTATCAGAGTAGGAGATTGCTATTGACATTCGTTTGTAAGTTTTATTTTACAATGGTATGCCATTGAAATTCTTAGCCCCTGGTCATATGGTATGGTCATATGAGGGCTTAAAACTTGTGATTCCTACTAGGGTGCTTAACTCTAGCCCCCTTTCATTTTATTTGTGTGGTGAAGGCAAGAGTATTTTATTCTATTTTAGTGGCAACTAAAATAAATAGTAGAGCATAATATAGAAAAGCTTATAATTTTTTATTGGTAACTCGGTTTTGAGTGCTGTTTTTTTGTAAAAGTGCTTGTTTTTCCATGCTCTTTCCATTGGCAATATTTATTTTGAGAATTGCACTATAATTATAAAGTGCCATATTGTAACACACACTCATTATAAAGTGCCAAAATTTGGGGGGCTCTTGTTGCATTGTTTGGGGGTCTTGTTGCATTGCTTGGTTCTTCCATTTCTTTTGGTGATTTTTTTTTAGGATGGCATCTACTTCTACATTAGATAATGTTGAGCTATTAACAATACATAATTACCACACATGGAAACCAAGAATGGAAACAATAATTAAGCGGAAAGAATTATGGGCTTTAACTTCTAAAGAACAACTAGTGTTCACTACAGAATATGAGAAATTTTAGTACCAGTGCAAATTTGATGAGTGTATGGGTTTGATAGGAACTTATGTAAGTGACAGTCTTTTATTTCATTTGGAAAAGTGTGACTCTCCTTTCAAAATATGGGAGAAATTAGAGGATTTATTTGGTAAGGTGGATCATATGAGAGCCATGCAACTTGAAATTGAGATCACCTCTCTTAATCTTGAAGATTTTCCAACAATTATAGACTATCTTACCAAGTTCAAGCATTTGTTGACATAGTTGAAGGGGAGTGGAAGAGATAAGAAAGATGAAGAGTGTGTTTACTTGATTCTATCCAAGTTGAGAGGACCATTCCAAATTTTTGCTTCTACCTTTTTCTCTAGCATGGATGCCTTAGGTGACACCTTCAAAATGCCTAACTTAGAAACATTTTGTGAAAAAATTACTAGGGAAGGATCCAAATTATCTCACCTTGAGTCTTCCACCTCTCAAAAGGTATTAGTTGCATCTAATCATAACGGCAAGGGAAAACTAAACAGTAAAACCAAATCCACACCTTCTCCATCTCAAAATGCTCCTAAACCCAAAGAAAACAACTCAAAACCCAAGGAGTCTTCAAAATCCAAGAATAAGTCTAGTCGTTCATGCTCTTTTTGTGGGGGTAGTAACCATGAAGAAAATAGGTGTTATAAGCAAATGCAAGCCTTAGAGGATGCAGTCAAGAAACACAAAATTTCTATCTCCACTCCACCTCCTAATTAGCATGGAAAAGCACTTAATGTTGTTAGAAGATCTCAGTCACCACTTGTTGGGTTATAGATTCTGGTGCTTCTCATCACATGATTTCTTCCAGGAGTCTTTTGTTTCTCTAGGTTTGAGTTCTACTTCCAAAATTGAGGTTGGATATTCTTCCTTTTTTTTCTGTTGAGGGAAAAGGTGATATACAACTTGATGGTGGCAATATCCAAGATGCATTATATGTTCTTAACATCACTACAAATTTGTTTTATGTATATCAAATTTGTCATTCTGGCAAAGGGAAAACAATGACTTTTACACCACATGGGGCAGAAGTAAGAACTTTGTTGGAGCCTTATTCACTTGTTGCTCAAGGTATTGTTGATCATAGTTCTAGACTATATATCACTTTAAGGGTTTTGATGACACTTCTTTTGTAGGGATAGGATTGGTTTCTCATTCAGATTCAGAGAGTAAGCTTCGGCATGAAAGATTTGGACATCTCAATTACATATATTTGAAGGAGTTGAGCACTCATGGTATGGTAGATGGTCTTCCTAGAGTTTATTGTCTTGAGGGAGTTTGTCATGGTTGTGCATTAGGGAAACAACACCAAGATCCTTTTCCTAAGAATTTGTCTAAGAGAGATTATTCACCACTTGAGCTTGTGCATAGTGACTTGATGGTTTTTCCTACCCCATCTTTCAATGGAGCTAAGTATGCACTTAAATTTATTGATAATTTCTCGAGGCGTACTTGGGTTTATTTTCTCAAGTACAAAAGTGACGTTTTTTCACACTTCAAAGTCTTCAAGGCTTTGGTTGAAAAACAATCTTCCAGTAGCATAAAGAACCTTCACACTGATAATGGGGGGAGTACTTCAGCAATGAGTTTTCTAAATTTTTGGTAACTCAAGGCATTATTCACCAGCATTTTGTTCCTCGTACTCCACAACAGGATGGATTAGCAGAAAGGAAGAATAGAAATTTGAAGGAAATGGCTAACTGTATGATGCATTCTATAGATATACCTCCTATCTATTCGGCAGAAGCAGTTAATTGTGCCAACTATATTTAGAATCACACACCACACAGAGCACTTGAGCATTTGACTCCAAAGGAAGCTTGGTCCAACACTAAGCCAAATGTCTCATTTTTTCGAGTCTTTGGGAGCCATGCTTGGGCCTTTGTGCCAAAGAAGAAAAGGAAAGATTTGGATAAGAAGAGTAAACCCTTGATCTTTGTAGGGTATTGTGAGGGCATGAGAGCTTATCGTATTTTAGATCCTGATACACATGATGTTCTTTTTCGAACACATGTTCAGTTTGATGAGCATTTTACTCCTCATAATTCTTCATATTCTTCCATTCCTTCTTCTTCTTCTTCACCTCATCTTGAGGATCCTTTCTTTGAGGATATTGATGAGGAGGTTATAGATGCCATTGAGGATCCTATTCCCACTGATGTTATCACTATGCCTAAGTGGGCTTGTACTACATTTTCTGAGGCAACACCTTTTATAGATGATATTCCACCCACTAGGCATCATCACACACATTCTACAAGTTCTGGAATTTTATGTCAGGCAGTTTATGAGGATCCACACGTATTTTTCAAAGGCTCATGGGATACCAGAGTGGGATGATGCGATGGTAGCTGAGTATTCTTCTTTGATGAAGAATCATACTTGGGATTTGGTATCTCTTCCTCAAGGAAGAAAGATGGTTAGGTGTAAGTGGGTATATTGAAACAAATACGCAGCTGATGGGTCCATTGACAAGTATAAGGCTCGTCTTGTTGCAAAGGGTTTTTCACAAGTTGAAGGTATTGATTACTCTGAGACTTTTGCACCCGTTACCAAGATGAATTCTATATGCCTTGTACTTGCTATTTTTGCGTCACAGGGGTGGCCCATATACCAGATGGACGTGAAGAGTGCCTTCTTACGTGGAGATCTACAAGAGGAAATATATATGGAGCAGCTGGCTAGATTTGTTCAGGATTCTTCTCTTGTTTGTCGGCTCTGAAGGTCTCTCTACGGTCTCAAACAAGCCCCTCGGGATTGGTATGAGAAGATGGATTCTTTTCTTCTATCTACTAGTTTTGTTCGTTGCCACTTTGATCATATAGTGTATCTCTAGCATGTTGATGAGGATATTGTGATACTTGTCTTATATGTTGATGATCTGTTACTTACTGGTAGCTCTTCTTCCCACATTCAAAGTATTCAGAGGGCTCTTTCTACACAGTTTGACATGATAGATCTTAGGCTATTGCATTATTTCCTTGGTTTGCAGATTTCTTAGACATATTCAGGGAATCATTTGAGTCAGCAAAAGTACACCCATGATCTTCTTAGGTGCTTTGATATGGATGATTGCAAGCCAAGTCCATCTCCTTTTCAGTCTGGAGTTACTCTTACATCCACATGTTCCACACCTCTTTGTGATCCTACGTTGTATAGGCAATTGGTTGGGAGTCTTATGTACTTGACCCATACTCGCCCTGATATTTCATTTGTAGTAGGGCTTGTATCTCAGTTTGCACATTCTCCTTAGAGTAGTCACTGGCATCCTGCTAAAAGGATTTTATGCTATTTGCATGGCACTTCCCACTTTGGACTACACTACACTAGGGGCTCTACTCAGTTGGTTGGGTATACAGATTCAAAATGGGCATGTTCTATTGATGACAGGCATTCCACTTCTGGATATCTTTTCTGTCTTGGTTATTCTCCAGTTGTTTGGGCATGTAAAAAACAACAGGCTATTGCACTTTCATCTTCAGAGGTAGAGTACAGGGCAGCAGTTACAATGATTCAGCAGATTCTTGGCTTCGTCAGTTATTGACAGAGTTTGGATTCCCATAGGATTCACCGATTGTACTTTGGTGTGACAACCAAAGTGCAATTCACATTTCTCGCAACCTAGTTGAGCACCATCAGACCAAACATATTGAGATACACATCCATTTCATTCGTCAGCACATTCAGGATGGAGTTCTTTGTTTGGAGTACATTCTGACTCATCAGCAGGTTGCAGACATCTTTACGAAGCCTTTTGCATCACCTCACTACCTTGAGTTACGTGGAATGTTTGGGGTTTCGGAAGTTGTTCTTGGGTGGTGTTCATGAGAACATCTTCCTTCTTCTTCCTTGTAGCAATATTCTTTCGTTCTTTTGGTTTGATATTTCTTCATGGATATATTGTACATGAGTACCTCATCAGGCCTAGTTATCGGGACTCATACTGTGGACATGCCACTTCTATTTTGGCCCCTAGATTCACTTGAGGGGGGGGTGTTAGAGTAAGTATTTACCTTAGCTCATGTTCACCTAGGTACATTATTTACCTTTATTTTATTTATCCTCACCCACTTATGTGTGTGGATATTTCTTTTTATTTATTTAGATATTAGGAGATATTATCTAGTTGTTAGGTATAGTTCTTTCCTTGATCTATGGTATTGACTAGTTCTTTCCTAGATCTATGGTATTGAATAGATCCTTGATGTCTAGTTCTCTCATAAATCTATGGACTTGACTAGTTCTTTGATGACTAGTTCTTTCCATGATTTATGGTTTGATCTACGACCTTGACTGGTTCTTAGATTGTTATTCCTTGTCTATATAAGCAAGGCCCATTCTCATTGTATTTCATTGAGTTCTATAATAATATATGATATTGTTTCTCATTTGTTTACAAAGGTTTATGTAAATTTATTTTGGCAAATTATTTTCATCTTATTGATCGTGATGTTTGATTAGCATCTGTGTTCTTGGCTTGGTACGATCTGGTTATCGTTCCTTTTAGAAGAACTATACACTTTGTCTTGTAACATATAAATAATGGGTATTTAATCCCATTTTTACTATGTGTTAATATGAGTTGAGTTTATTTGATTTTAATTTAATGGATTTGTGATGAGAGATTGGCGGGGATTCTATTTTTAGTTATGTGTGACATCACATATAACACCAATAAATTATTGTTTTGAAGATGAGGATGCATTGTGACTTACATTGTTGGAAGTGTTAGAATGGGATGAAAATAGGTTTTTGAACACATCCAAGTTTTGGATGTTTGGTGCCACATAATTGTCTACTTATATGTTACCCTTATCAATCAAGTCTTGGATGACATTATGTAATTGATGACATTTATTGATTGGAGGTCCTATAGTATTTGGCACTAACTAGGTTGATGTCATAATGGTTTTTGTGCATTTGAGTTTTGTTCATTTAAGAGCTTCTAGAGTATGTTAGAAAGGGAATTTGTTGCTAGGGTGAATCATTATGGCGACTAGAAAACACCTTTGGAGTAACCTTGTGGTCTCAATCATAACTATAAATTATTAGGTGTTGCAGATAACGAGGTTAGAGGGTTAGTTTGTGTAGAGTTTGAAGAAGATGAAGAATTGGTAGTTTGGAGGACAACCTGATTGATATTTGAAAAATTAGAGAAGTCATTCTTGTGTGATTTGACATCTCTCCCTTTATTAGCTCCCTTTTATAAATCCCTTTGCTCTAACTAACCAATTCACACCATAACACCCCTTTCCATGCATCGTCTAATCACTTTGGTGAATTCCCTCATCATTTACTTTGCTGAATATGAAAAAATGAACACTACCAAAAAACTCTTATTATAGTAATTGAATACGATTGCATTCATTTGACTAGTGCAATACAACATTTTCATCAATATTGAGAAATGTGTTTATGGTGTTATGTCAAGAAAGTTAATAGGATTCATTTTTTCACACCTCAACGTTGAAGTTGACCCTATCAAATTCAAATCCATTATTGATATGCCTATACCTACCAATATCAAATAACTACACACTCTCCAAGGGACATTAGCCATATATTTGACTGATGTAAGCCCTTAAATCACCTCCTACGAAAATAAATTTCCTCTAAATGGGAGAGGAATGTCAAACTACATTTCAAAATCTTAAATAATATTTACTAACACCCCCATGTTTTCACTCCAACACCTAATTTACACATTTACTTGTATATTTTTCACATAGTCTTCTATTAGAAGCATGATTTCCCATTGTAATGCATTTAATTACGATTATGCCATATATATTACTTTATTCATAAATTACTCGTCTATGATTTCAATTATGTACAAATGACGAAACTTTGTCGTGCAATTGAATTTAATAATTGTCTTTTCATTATCACATCTTTCTATAAACTTTGAAAAAGTTAGGGATGTGACCAAAATAGATCCCCTAACCACAAAAACATACTAATCATTTTATAATTTTATGTTGTGTAGATTCAAATAGATTACAAATTGTTTATACTATTGAAGAACTAGACACTTTGTCTTAGAACAACAATAATTTAGCTACTTAAAGCTCATTTTTATTAGGTGTTATTTTGATATGAGATTAGTTGATTCATATTTCTAAAATTTGTAGGTAACTATTAATGCGAAATCACAACACCCCCAAATGAGTTCTACATATATGTTTTTCTAAGGCAGAGTCATTTGGTGTGATTGCGTAACATTGAACTTTCCCCAAGGTGTGGGACCTTGCAAAATGGGAAAGCTCTCCAGATTGAAGGCTGGTTCCTTATTCCTCTGTTTAGGTGCATACATAGGAGCTTACAAAGGATCTGTTCTTAATACAAATCTAAAATTTATCAAGGAGGCTGGGATAGAAGGAATACAGAAATTAAAACAAAGCTAAACTACGAGGTGATGCACCAAAGGAATGATGAACACTTATTTTGCTAATAGACACAAACCAACAAAATGCATACAATAAACAAGCACAGATAGCCAGATATATAATGGGAGACCAAATGAAAGAAAAGTAGACAAGAAAGGATCTAAAATCGATCACAAACGTGTTTTATTGCTCTGTAGATTGATACAGTCCATTACAAAGTAGCCAAGAGGTAGAAACATAATGCAATTTTGATAGATGGCCTAAATCCCACAAATCCCTTTGCTAGAAGGAGGAGGGATCCTGCAAAACAAAGTTTATCCAACCCTTTACAACGAATCCTGCCCCCGTATTTATAGATTCAACCTGAAAGAAGAAAAGAGAGAGAATCGAGAAGAGCAGGTTGAAGTTCAACCACAACTGTTAATGCCTCTGATGAAATATCTCCCCCAGATCTACCTTTACTGCATCAATCCTTGGTTTGGCACCTTGAAGGAAGAGGAAACGACGAAACAGATCAAATCTGATCTGGTTGTTGAGGCAAGAAGATCCTGCTTTAAAATCTAGAAGATGTTTTCTCCATTTTTCTTCACCTAACCTCCTAAAAATTAAAGTTTCAGACCCCATGGCATGGGTGAGGCTCAGATCTTCCCAACGACATTAGATTTGTAATATTTTGAGCCTTGCGTCGAAAGATATGCCCCTTCAAAGTTTATATCGGGTCTGTACAGGAGGGTGGGAAAGCAACTTGAAAAATGGGTCCCTTTTGATATGGGACACATGGAAGCCAGATTTGAACAAAAATCGGGCCTACGGGTCCATAATTTATCTTTTGCCCCTTTCTTTCGATTCCTGCTTTGGCTTTGACTTGGGCCCAGATGTTGACTTTTTCCTTGGGTGGAGTTGCGGGCCATTTTACAACTTTTACCCCTTTTGAGATAAGGGAAAAAAAGCCAACTTTTTCACTGATGGTTCACTTTTGACTCTATTTCCTCTTATGCAGGATCGTGGTCAATCCAATATTTGGCATGGGGGTGAAATATGGATAACAATTTGGCGACTCACAGGGGTATCTTCCTATTAGATGAAAAGACCAATTGCCTTGTCATATCCGTTGGGCATGGAGTCATGAGTGTGTTATCCCGTAAAATTGACAAGGGCAATTTTACCGATAACCATACCGAAAATTTTGTTTCGATCCCTCGTTAGGGATCCTTCGAGTTTGAAAGATTGTAAAATCCCTTCCTGGGAAATCTAGTTTTCGAACTTAGTCTTTTTGAGCCTTTTTTGGCTGGGCGCATGGATTTTCCTTGTAACACTAGCTTTTGATGCGCCCCCTTAAAAGCCTTTGGCGCATGGTTTTCCATGTTAACACATCTTTCGGTGCACCAAAGGATGTTGAGTCTATTTTGCGCATGCCAAGGCGCATGCGCCTTATTGTTGACATTGCTTTTGTTGCTCCACTTTTCGGTGCGCCAAAGGGCGCACATAATCTCGCTGCAACACAAAGTTTTGGTGCGCCAAAGGGCGCACGCTTTCTCCTGTCGACAGCAACTTTCATGCGCCATTTCAAAAGTGGTTGGCGCATTGATGACAAGTTTTTCTATATATATCAGTGCGCGCCCAATGTCATTTTCATTCTTTTTGTCGAGCACGTGATCACTCTGGACTTGTCAGCCTCTGCTTCGTCGTTTTCGTCACCCTGTGGACCCGCTCTCAATTTTTTGCTATATATCTCGAGGTAAGAGGTTCTCCCTCTTCTCCATTTTCGTGCTTTCGGTTCTTTGCGTGTTCTTGGTCTGTGGTCTTGGTCTGCGTTGTGGTTTGCTAGCCGGTGTTAAAATAAGATTGGTTTGAGCTAGTTTCCCTCGTGTTGTCCTGTCTTCCTTTCTTCTTTTCCTCCTCCTTTCCCTCCCTCTTTCCGGATCTGCTGGAAGGGAGCTGTTTTGAAAGGACTTGGTCTGCCAAACTTTTTATATGAAACCTTATATGTCCATGCTATCTTTGAAATGGAAGAAAGAATGAAAATGATTGAGCAATGAGTTTAGTTCTATGGCGCACTGGCGTGTCTTGTCACACTTAAAGCAGTTGCGCCCCTTTAGCGCATCTACCCGCCATGTTACATGATTAAAACCCACGCCAATGGCACAGCCTTTTGTCCTGCTACATCTAGAACTCATGCGCCTTCAAAGCGCGCCCTTTTTGCATGCTACAAGTGTAAATCCCGCGCCTTTTACCCATGTTACATCCTGCTTCATCCATGCGCCAAGGAGCGCACCCAGCTTTCATGTAACACAAGCCTTATTCGCGCAAGTATAAAGCTATCAAGGCGCGGGCGCACCCTCCATTGCAGTAACATGATGTTGTGTAAACCCTTCATGCGCCACGCCAAAGCCTTTGGCGCACCATTTGTTAATGTTACATAATCCATCCATGCGCCAAAGGGCGCACCGAACCTTCATGTAACATACTCTTTCCATGCGCCCTGCTATAAAATGCAACCTGCTTCATCCATGCGCCATGCGCCTTTGGCGCCAGTATAACCTCTGCAACATTCCTTTTCTGTGCGCCTTATCTATTTGGCCTGCCAGTTGCATTTTTCCTGCGCCCTGAGCCTTAAAATCTCTAACTCTTTCTTCTGCTAGCTTTCCAATGGAAGATCAAATGACTAATTCAACCTTTTTGGATTGGGTCTCACTTCTTCTTCATGCAGATCAGCAGCTGAGTTCGAAAGAACACATGTCTACGTCAAGCAAGAAACCCACCAAACCAAGAGGAAAGGCTAAGCTGACAGAAGAAGAGATGAAATACAAATATCAGAGGGTCAGGATGCCCGAATCACAGGCTGAGTGCAGTATGGATGTCAGAGACTCTGAATTGGGTCACATTGACATGGAGGAATTCTGGGTTAGGACTCAAAAAGTTACAAGGAGTCCATGGATGGACAAGTTAATAGGCAGTGCCCTGCACTTCACCGGAGGAATCCCCGTCAGCGCTGTCAACAATGAATTCATGATGGTGATTGCGCAATGTTACAACAAAGACACAAGATGTGTCGAAAATAGTAAGGGCGAGGCAGTCATAAACCTCACTGCCCGTCATTTTGAGTTGATACTTGGCATCCCTCATCACCGGAACTTCGTGGCTGTTAGCCAACGAGAATGCATCAAGGCCTGGGAAGACAACGAAGACCAGTGCATGCAGTTGATGAATGAGGTCTACCTAAAGAACAAGAAGGTGGTGACCCGGTGGCCTCAGACTATCCACCGAAGTGATTTCTCAGAGGAACTCAGTGATACTATCACTTTCCTGAGCAGAGTCTTCGGGCTTTCAGATGCCCACTATTTCCATAAGTGGATGCTGCGGTACCTGGAGACAATGAATAAGAATTTTCCCGATCAGCGCTTTTGTTGGGGGGAAATAATAAGCAGCACCATATCTGAGCAGCTACAACAGTTCGCCACAACAGGAGTGTTCCATATGAACTCCTATGTAGTCTACGCTGCAGCGTCGGCAAGGGATTATCCGGGGCTGAACCGAAGTGGAGTATGGCCTCAGGCCAAGATATTTGATTACTACCCAGAGCTGAGGCTGGAGAATAGCATCCAACATTTCACAAAAGTTAACGATGCATTCTTCTATCATGTCATCTGCCTACTGAGGCCAAACATGACTCATAGCCGGACGACCAAAAACATAGTGGCAGTCACAGAGAAATGGGGGGCCCTGTTCACCCAATTTCCCACGTTCACCTATCTGAGGGCTGCCAACTTTTTGGGAGAGCCAACCAGGCTACCAAGGTATGCTGGGCCTAAGCTGATTCTACTAGAACTGTCAAGGCAGCTGGTCACATACCATGAGAAGTGCCTCAAAAGAAAGAAGGGTGGAACTCCTTTCCCCCTCAAAGTGGGCCGATACACATGCTCCACCCACCATAAGGCGAAGGAAATGTTCGCAGAGCTGGAGCTACTCAACTTGAAGCATGACTTCCCAGCCAGGCCTACCTTCGACCCAAGAAGCTGCCTGCCAAAAGCGAAGCTCGATCCGATCCATGTCCCTCAAATTGAGGATATTTACATTGACGTTCTCCATGAGGCGGAACTCAGAAGAAAGGATCACTCTCGCTTAGCATTGGCGGAAATCATCCAATACGGAGTGGCCATTGTCCCCGAAGGCTTCCAGACTACGGAAGATGAAGTAGATAAGGTGTATAATGACACAGATGGGGACAATTGGCCCTTCCCGGCCATTGACAGGAACAAGGCTCCTCAAACAATTGAGGAGAGGGTCAAGGAGACTATGCGGAGAACAGAGCATTGGTGCCGCATGAACGGACTAATCTACCTCGGGGTAGATTTCACAACTTCCCCTTTGGGCAACACACCTCCAAGGTCAAAGAAGCAGCTGAAAGGCAAAGGTGCAGAAGGTGAACCTAGCACCATTCAGGAGGAAGCCCCTGAAAGTCCTCTTCCCTCAGAGCCTGAACAAGTCATAACTCTTGATGAGGAATTGACAGAGGATAGTCCTATACGCCCATCCACCCAGGATGTCGGCGTCGCTACAACTTCAGAGGTCCCTTCTATCCCTTCTTCTTCTCTTCCTTCCCCTCCTCGAGTGACTCAAACGACCACCCCTTTGGTCGTGTCCTCTGCCCCTTCTTCTACCCTTTCCCCTGCCTCTTCATCTATCTTCTCCTCCCTCGCTGATTTGTCTTCCTCTATTTCTTCCCTCATCTCCGAGCTCCCTTCCCTTCCTATGTCTTCTGCAGTTGCGGTTTCCCTTCCTCCCGTGGACATTTCTTCGGCTATTCTTTCCATGCCGCCGCCGCGTGTCTCCACGTTTTTCCCCTCTTCTACCGTTGCTGCCTCCCCCTCTGTCTCTGGTCCTTCTTCTATAGGACCAGCTTGGATCTCTCAGCAGCTGAGCCAACAAAAGAGGAAAGTCCCCATCGCTCCGATGGACTTTTCGGTCATTCCGGCTAAAGGAGCAAAGAAGCACAAGCCGGTTACACGCTTCTCGAAGAGTGCTGCAGGTGAGAGAGTCATGGAAATAGCGTACCCCAACCCCCTCAAAGAGAAAGAAGATCTGTCTCTGACAGATTTCACCGTGACCCAAGTCACAATGGGGACATCCTCTGAAAGTCTCCAGGGGGAAGCTCTTTCCGCAGTTGATGCACTCTGCAAAAAGCTTCAGGAAACAAAAGAGGAGAAAAGGCTACTGAAGGAGCAGAACAAATACCTGCTTCAAGCCTTACAGAAGATGGGAAGTGCACCTCCCACAACTGCCGCCGAGACTCCTGAGCTGCTCAGTCAGGAGAAGATCAATGAGTATTCAAAGATCGGCGAGCAGGGTATGGCTGTTTCTGCTTGGAGGAGCCAGATCCTCAAGGATAGTGAAAGAGTAATCGCCGAGTATATCAGTTTATACCTAAACATCGAGAAGGCGAATAAGGAACTCCAAGCATTAGCAGGTCCGATATCAGAAGAGTTAGAACATGCTAGACTCCAGCACGAGACCTTCCAACAAATGTTCGACTGTTCAGTCGAAGATCTGGTCAAGTTCGGAGTCTTCGGTCATCCAAGGGCCCTCAACAAAACTATGTCCACTCTGGACTATCAGATAGATCAGCTGGAATTTGTTTTAGAAAAGATAGACAAGGTAAAGGAAGAGGCCCTGGATGCAATGCATCAAATGGAGAAAATTGTCCTCGCCATGACTCCAGGGTTGCTCACTCCTTCCCTTACCTTGAGATCAGCTGATGACACTATCCGCATTTTCAAGGAGATAGCTTCTCAAGGGACAGGGCCAGAGGTCACATTCGACACTGAATCTATCAACAACCTACTGGCCTGTAGGGACTTCATCGGGTTCCTTATCGAGGCGGGGAAAGATTATTCCAAACTCCCGGAAAAGCTCATAGACGAGCGGGAGACTTGCGAAGCAATCAGTGAACGGCACAAGGATCCGTCACAAGATCAATTTGGGCCGATGATTAGCAAGTTTTTGGAATACCGCGCTCAGTTCCACATATCATCACCTGAGCAGCATCAGAAACAGGCAACCCCTTTTCGGCCGCAGGATGATGATGATGAGTAGCTTCTTCTTCTTCTTCTTCTTCTTCTTCTTCTTCTTCTCTCTATTCTCCGACTTTCTTTTCATAATGTCTAAAATGTGTTGGCACAAATGATGACATCATCCATGTTGCATCATGGGATGATGTCATCCACCAAGTTGTCAAAGTCAACATGACTTTTAGATATTTTGTAAATATCTTTGTAAATAAGTGGTTGGCTCCATTTTGCCTTCTCTCTCCCTCATCTTCTATAAATATGAGAATACTTGTTGTATTCAGGGTGAACATTTTTTAGATAGAAATAGAAGTGAGGAGAGAAAGACTTTGAGCTTTCTTGTAACAGAAGAAGAACAGTAATACAATTATTCAGACTTTGTGCTCAATAGCTGTGTTATACATTAGATCTTTCTTACGTTAGATCTGTATGTGTTTAATCTGTTGGATTCATATCTACTTTTCCGTCATTTGTTTATCAGTATTGCTTTGTTTATTTATGCAAGTAGGTTTGGCTCTGTTTACTACCAAACTAAAAACATAAATCTTCTGACCTTTCTGCTTTGGAATTCATTTCTTTTCTCCCTTCGGATCTGTTCTTTCTCTTCTCCCTCTTTCATTCCTTTCTTTTCGCAGCCTGGAACACTCTACTGGGATGAGATCCCAACCCCCGACGGTAGAATCTGTGAGACTTGCATAGGTTCCTGCTAGTAGAAATAGCAATAAACCAGTTTCACTTTGCTGTCTCAAAGAGGGGCTAAGCCCTGCACACTGTTGGCTCATCTATCCATAGATCTGTCCATGCGACATATTTTCAGACCAACAGAGTGATAGACTGCTACTAATCTGAACTTTGAAAACTGACCCCTGGGCCGCTTGGAAACCCATTAGAACCAAAATTGATCTTGACCAAATGCCGATTCCAAACATTGCATGAGAGCAACAAAACAACACCAAACTATATACAAAATTCAAAATCATACATGCTCCAAATGGAACATGTAGAGTGTGCAAAGCACTTAGGAGGAAAAGAAATCTACACTATAGTGAGACAATGTGCATAAGCACTTAGAGGAAAGAGAAAACTAAACTAATATGTGCAGGGTGAGAACTCCCCTTTTAGTAGCAGTGTTTAAGATAGGTCCCATTTATTGGAATATGTAAATCTTCACCCTCCAATGTAGACAATTGGAAATCATTGCTACTTTTGCATCTTGTGATCATGTAGGGGCCACTCCAGATGGCATCAAATTTGGAATGTCTTCCTGGTTTTGCTCAGTCTGCATCCCATTTCAAAACCAGGTCTCCTTTCTAGAAGGTCCTTGCTTTTATCTTCTTATCAAAGCATTTCTTGATTGAAGCCTGATTCTTCTCTATTGCTTGGAGAGCGTGCTCTCTGGTTTCTTCTAATTCTATCAGCTTTGCATACCTGGCCTCCATTGGTCCAAATTCAGACATCTCTAGTTGCTTCACAAGCTCCAATGCTGGTAACTTAAGTGATATAAACAACACTGCCTATTTCCCATAGCCGAGCTTAAATGGAGAGCTACCTGTAGATCTCTTGGACGTTATTTTATCAGCCCATAAGGCCATTTTGAGCTTTGTGTGGTAGGTCCTCTGATTCTCATCAAGAGTTCTTATGATGATCTTTAGTAGGTTCTTGTTTGTGGACTCAGCCTGGCCATTACCTTGAGGGTAATAGTTTGATGAAGTACTCAAATAAGTCCCATTCTTAACATCCCATCCCGTGATCTTGGAACCTATGAATGCTAATGCATTATCTGATATGATGGTGGCTGGTAATCCAAATTTGGTCACTATCCCTTCATAAAAATCTAGGATACTAGACTCATTTGCTTCCTTGAGTGCCACTACCTTGGTCCATTTGGTGAAATAATCTGTCGCTGTCAGGATCCATTTGTGACCTTGGTTTGAGTTTGGATTGATGAATCCAATGAATTACAATCCCCATTACATGAAAGGTTGGTCTACAGAGATTGGGTGCAATGGAAGTGCTGCTAGCCTTTCCTTGCCTTTGAAGAATGCACAATTCTTTCACCTTTTGATCCATGTGTAGCAGTCACTAAACACTCTGGGCCAATAATATCCTACTTTCATGATTTTGAGTGCTATCACTCTTGGAGCAAAATGGCCTCCAATTGCTTCAACATAGAATTCTTGTAGCACTCTCTCCACCTGATCTGTCTCAATGCATCTCAACAGAATGCCATTGATGTCCCTCTTGAACAAGACACCATCAATAAGAACATATGGGATGGCATGTAGCCTAAAATGCCTTCTTTTTGCTTTACTCATCCCATGAGGACACATGCATGTTCGAAGGAAGTGCACCATGTCTTGGGTCCAACAAGGAGTAGGTACATCATCTCTCCCTTCTTCTTGATCATCTTGTCAAACAAGAATAACCTCCTTTTCACTGTCTATTTCATCTTGCTGACATGAGGCTAGTTGTTCACATAACCCCTTCCCATGGACCAGCCTGGTGACCTTGATCTCAATGTCATATTCCATGACATGAGTGATCCATCTTGCATGCTTCTCATTCAGGTCCTTGCTGAGAAGGAATTCTTTAACTTCTGAATGGGAGACCAATAGTTGGATTTTTTTGTTTGAAGCCAAATGATTAAACTTCTTCAATCCTTTGATTACTATCAGGACTTGCCTCTCAATGAAGGAGTACCTTACCTCATAATCTTCCAGACTATAGCTGAAGAAAGCAATTGGCTATTATGTACTTTCTTTGTTCTGCTGCACCAAGATTGTAGAAATTGTGTCGTTGCCACCAAAGGCATATAGTATGAAGTCTTTGGAAAAATTTGGGTTCACAAGAGTTGGGGCTTGTGATATGGCTTCTTTGATGGCCTCAACACTTGCTTTTCCTTCAGCTATCCACCTGAATTTTAAGCTCTTCTTCAGCACCAACGTTATTGGCTTAAAATAAACCTGCGGACAAAATTGATTTTTCCCAAGAAGCTTTGAAGAGCCTTTTTTTTGACTTGGCAATGGCAATGCTCTTATTACTTGAACTCTTTCTGGGTCGATTGCCAATCCTTCCTTTGATACGATATGGCCTAGAAGCTTACCTTCATGGGACAAGAATATGCATTTTTTGGGGTTCAGTGACACCCCAAAAGTTCTGCATCGTTGGAACACCTGCGTTAGGTGGAAGAGATGATCTGCTACATTTTTGGGAAACAATGTAATGTCATCTAGATAGATCAACACTATTTTGTTGATCAGTCCCTTGAATGCCATATCCATTGCCCTCTGAAAAGTGGATCTAGTGTTGGATAATCCAAATGGCATTTTCCTGTAGGCATAGGTGCCTCATTTGGTAGTGAAAGCTGTTTTGAATTGATCATCTTCTTTCACCATGATCTGGTTGTACCCTGAGTAGCCATCTAGGAGGGAGAACCTTTCTGACCCAGACACTACTTGCAAGATCTGCTCCATTGAAGGGAATGGGTAGTGGTCTTTGAGGGAGGCTCTGTTCAAATCCTTGAAGTCAACACACAACCTGATTTCTCTATTTTTCTTCCAGAATGGGACCAGATTCACAACCCAGCTTGAGTGTTTGATTGAAAATATGATGCTTACCTCTATTAGCTTGTTCAACTCCTTCTTAATTAGAGGCTCTATATGTGGGTTGATTGGTCTCTGTTTCTACATGATGGGCTGAGCAGTTGGATCCACTTCGATTGTGTGTTGTGCTAGTTTTGGATTGAACCCTCTTAGGTCCTCATAACTCCAAGCAAACACATCAGGGAATTCTTGGAAAAGTTTTATGAATTCATACCTTTCTTGTTTGGTGGCCACTTTGCCAATTTGAAGTGTCTTGTCTTTTCCAATTAGGATTGACTCTGAATCTTCTCCTTTGATTTGCATGTTAGCCCTTCTCTTTTCTGAACTGATCATTAGGATTGAAAATAGATTCCAACGTCACTAAGCCTTTGGGAAGTTTGTTTTTATGTAGTTGTACTATCTGATTCCCATACTGCTGCTCTAATATGCTCTGGTTTATAGCTGAGAATTCAACTTCTTCTTATAGAAATTTAATGATCTACTGATCATTCTCAAACACTTGCCATCATGTATTATTATCTAGCACCACTAGCCTCACAGCCACATGGATATGTGGTTGTTCTCTGTCCCTCTTGATGCTATCAACCACATCAAATGTTGCTCCAACTTGCTGTAAGTCTATCAGCAACTTCATTCTCCTTCTTGGGTATGGACACAATATTGAAGGGCTCGAAATCCGCCATGAGATCCCATACCCTACTCTTGTAGTTTTTGAGCAGGTCATTTTTGACAGCATTAAGTCCTCTGACCTAAATGGCAACCAATTCACTATCACTAAATACTTGCAAGTTCTTGATTCCTAACTTCCTTGTTCAATGAAGAACTTGGACTAAAGCCTAATATTCAGCAGTGTTATTTGAGAAAGTGAACTAGAATCTGAAGGCTGGATAATACCTCATACCTCTGGGGGACATAATCATGGCTCCTCCTCCAGCTCCTTGTCTACTCCTTGAGCCATCAAAGAAAAATTTCCATACCTCATTGTCATCCTTGTTTTCTTGCTTGATTAGGTTAGGAAGAGGTTGATTCTCTTCATATAGGTAGTAGACACCCAGTTCAGATTCCTCCATCTCCTTATAGGGGTCAAAAGCATGTTTTTTGTTGGCCCACTCATCTAGGGTCAAGTTTGGGATACATCCCACCCTGGTATTTGTTTCATTAGTGTTTAAGAGGTCTTCGTGATCACAAGCTGAGTAGTTGGCATTGATTGGGCTAGGCACATAGGATTCAATATGATAATCAGCAATAGATTCATATTTGATTGTGGCCTTTGCTCCATACCTTGTCCTAAAGAGCATATGTGACCAATCAGTAGATAGGTAGCCTCCAATTTTGGCAGTGAAGTCCCTGAACAGACACAAAGAAAAATGTGGTGGAAAGTCTATGATTGAAATGTTTTGCAAAACAGTCACATTAGGGCAAGCGTGTAGAGTGAGACTCAGATCCTTGATGATCCCCATAGTAGTCACTGTTGTCCCATCTAATTGGACTACTCCTCTAGAGATGACCTCATATTGGAGACCCAACTGATTAGCTATTTGTTTGGGCATCACAGAACTACTAGCCCCAGAATCAATCATACATTTGTGTACTAATTTGTCTCCAATAATTAATGAGACATAGAAAGGAGGAGGTCTCATGTTTTTACCTTGTTGTTCTACATGGTTCCTCCTAGGTTAAACTGCATTGGTAAGCACTTTCTCTTGTTGGTCAGGGGGTGATTTAAACTTGACCAATTCTGCATGGCAGTCTGTAACAAATCCCTCTGCCCCGGAATGGCCAGTGACTCCCATAGTGAAATCTTCACACTTATCTTTTTCATCTGTTCAATAATATTTAATGTGCTATCCTTTTGCTACCCCTTTCGAGGCACATTTCTTTCTTGCACATGGGTTGTTACAACTGGTGCTTGACTGGGTTTGGGAGGTGGCTTGGATTGGTTATGTATGTTTGGAGTTGCACTTGGAACACCAGGACCTTATGGAGTGATGGAAGATTGAGGGTCACCTGAATTCAATGGTCGGACCTCTCCAATACTTCTCCTTTTGGACCGCATATTGGCAGCTACACTTTGAGAAGGGAACGTGCACGAAGTTGGTGGACAATTTTGTGGACATAAAAACCTGAAATTCAGGAACCGCGATCGCGGTTCCTACAATCGTGGTTCCTTAGGTTTGGCAATTACCGAACCTAAAACTGCGATCACGGTTTACCATGAACCTAGTTATAAACTACGCGATCGCGGAACTCTGAGACAAAAATTAGCAGTCCCGCGAGTCCTTATTTTCCCCATTTTTCATTTCAAACCGTGATTTCTCCTAGACATTTTTCACTCGAGCTTTGAATACCACCTCAAAATTGCTCATCGGACTTCTGGATCATGATAGATTCAACCATGCCACCAAGACGAGGAGGTAAGCCCCCGATTTTAATCATTTTTTTTGCATTTTAGGTTTTTTTTGCATTTTAGGTTTTTTTTTGCATTTTCATGGGTTTTTTGAAATGTTTGTTTATGTATACAATTTTCTTGTTTTATCAGTTGGTCGGCAAGCTCGAAATCGTGCAAACTGTCAAAACATTCCTCAAAACCCACCGAACATTCCTCAAAACCCTCCGAACATTCCTCAAAACCCTCCTCCAAACATAGATCTGCCTCCTGTGGCTCCTTCTGTCCCCACTGAGCCAACAGGAACACAAGATAATATCATTGGAAGAATCTGAGAAAATAAAATTGTCATTGAGAACCTAATTCAGACTATAAGACAAAATCATGCCACAAATCCATCCCGCATGACTTTAGCCAATACATTGCAAACATTGATTGGCAAAGTCGAGTCCGCAACCAACCAAATACATAGATGGAATACCTTTAGAGGTGACTGTAGGTGGTGGTATGCGGATAAACTATCCCATGCGGCCGTAAAAGACAAAAAAATTGGAAAAGACCTCATTTGTGCATTATTTACTGACCCTAGAACCAATGCCCCCCCATGCAGTTACTTGCAAACGGTTCCCAATCCATTGGTGCCACGATGACCGAATCAAAAACAATTTTTGGGACCGATGGTGGATGGTTTTTGATTATCCACCATGCAACAACAATGAGGTTCCTCTTTATTTTTTGAAGAAATTATATTGCGAGTTCGTGCTCAATGAGGTCCCGAATTATTTTGACTTTTCTGACTTTTTTGGTCGAGGAGGTGGCTCTGCACAGAGTAGACCTGGTGCACACATAGGTCAACCTAGGATCCCCCATGCCCCAAAACCCCCACTGCCTTCAGTTATCCCTCCTACAGTGAAGGAGGTTGTGGAGATTGATACACTGCATGCATTGAGGGAGCTCACTGACACTCTGACCCAACATAGTGACCAGATTGCATCTGGTGATGTTGGTGGAGGTGCCAGTTCTAGCGCACCACACCACTGTGGATCATGTGGTGCCGTATGCACTGCGGGTGAGACATCATTTGCTGGTTCACAGGATTTCTTTTCTATAGATGAGATGCTGGGGAATGTTTTTGGAACTGGTGCCACTGATATTGGTCTTTCACAGGTAAATTTCAAATAAATATAATATATATATATATATATATACAATAGTTTAATTCACATGTTTGAGATTTTAATATATATGTATTTGATTGTACGTCATGTACATACATGTAAAAAACTAATTTTTTATTTTATTTTAAATAGCAAGAGCCGGTGAAGGAAACATCCGGCGTCGACATGCTAGCTACTGCAGCTGGGCGTGTTTCAAACGTAAGTTTCAAGTTGTACAAACTTACATTTTTAATTTCATTTGATTGCACTAGATTATTATTATAATGTTTCACGTGTATGTTGTACATATTAATATGTTTGTCTTTTATACACAGGAGCCTGGCGGGTCATCATCTGCTCTGGGAACTGAGGCTACTGGCACGCCTCACATGAGTTTTACGTAGGTTAGTAAATCTCTTTACACTTTGTTTCTAATTACTGGAAGTTCACGTGGATTGTACATGCTTTGGACCTCTGTTATGTGGTGCACAGTCATGTAGATTTTAATATTGATTTGTACATGTTTTTTGTATAGCTTATGACTGCTAGAGAGACTCCTCCATATATGCAGACTATGGAGGCTGCTGTAGATACTGCCATAGCATCTGCAGATCCACTAACTGAGGTACAATTTTTCAAATTTGTTAAATTTTGGAGGTTCATTATTTCTTATTACTTAAATCTACAATATCAAATTTTGTATGTATGTGAAATATTTAATTTGAAAATTAATTATTTGTATGTAGCTTACCCCTCGTGAGTCTATTGTTGTCCCTGCGATGCGTCAACAACAAATTGATAGGGATCATGACATTGCGGTAAGATTTCACATGCATTTTAACTAAATTGTACAAGTTTCTAAATTTTGAATGTATTTTAAAATTTTGGGTGTTAAAAACTTGTTGTTTATGAATGTGCAGGTTAGGTTGCAGGCATGCTTAGAGACACCTAGGACCACATGGATGAAATCCATAGTGGCATCTCCCTCCACTACATCCCCAGGTCGTGGATGTGCTACTTCTAGCAGGGTGAAGAGAGGGAAGATGTTTCATGAGTAGATTCATAGTCCACCTGGATGTACATATATATATATATATGGGCCATCTGGTCCTAGTGAACATGTTTCTTCATATAGTCCATTGTATATATATAGCCTTTTGCGACCGCATGTGGTCCTATATACATTATGACACACTTAGTTTGAGATGTACACATACATTATGAACTTACATATATTTTCAGAGACGTGCGTCTGGAGCACACTTTGTTTGATTCTTATATATCCATGTGTGTTGGTTTTCATAACGATAAATCTGAACTATATGTTTGATTTGATTTCATTGCATGTATGATATCCTTCTATGTATGTTTTCATAACCATTTAAATTAGTTCTAGATATGTATGTTTGATTTAAAATTAAAAAACCATGTCCCAGAGCACTACATGGTACAATTGTTAAGCAAACCTATTCCATTAAGCAAAACCATGCTAGGTGAACTACAAAAGGGCAAAATTTACGTACAATTACTTTTTTTTAAAGCTAACACTCAATCTGTTGCATATCAACTAATGCGAACATTGATAGAAATAAGCGAGGTCTAGAGTTCATCTTGAACTATATATGAATATTTAACGTTACTTATGGTGCAACATTGAAGATTTTACAATTTTCCTGATTTTCAAGTTTTACAATTTTCATATTTCTAGAATTGAAGATTACACAGAGGTTTCAATTTTTTTTCTTTGTTATCAAAACTTATTATTTTTAGTAAGGCTCATATGCCAATTTAATAATAAATATTTAATCATGTCTTCTTGTATTTGGATTGAGATGAAATTTTTTCATTAGATTAGGTATTTTCATATGGTTTCCTGCTTCAAATTTCAAGTGTTTTCGATCTCCAGAATTGCAAGGATCTAAAAAGGCAAGTTTTTTCTCTGAAATTTTAAATGGGATGCTATAAAAAATTAGGGTACCAATGGAAAATATTTTTAGATCATCTTCAAGGAGTTCATGAGTAGAAGTTACGGGCAAAATTGCAGGGGAAATGGAGCAAAAATGAAGGAGATATGAGCAAAAATGTGATTTTTGCAATAGGGTTTCTTGAAAATTTAGTAGCATAACTAAATACTAGCAGCAATGAAGGAAAAGGAAATATTAAAAAGGGATTAAAAAAATGGCTAAGTGTATGTTTATACTCACCTCTTAACATTAACCTAGCTAACTCACCTTCTAACTCATCCTTGACCATTCTGGATTAACCCGGGTTACATGGCATGACAGGGTAGGGTTACAAGCCTTAAGTGACAAAGGGACTTAAAGGGGTGATAATGTGTGAAGGGGTTAAGTATTCATGAGAGGGGGCAACATAATCAAGTTGGGGTGCTGAGGAATTGAATACCTAGTGAGAATGTTACAAGCCTTAAGTGACGAAAGGGAGAGATTTCATGTGGTGGTGCATTCTGATGTCCCAAGTTGAAAAGGGTAAAAATTTGACAGTAAGCCCTTATTAGTATTCTTAGGTTCCACCCATCACATGAAGAATCCTCCTCTAATGAAGAATCAACTCATGTCTTCCATAGTGGAAGATCTTGAATGATGAGGCTTTTCCATAGACCATCTTGTTGAATCTGGAAACTACAAATGAAACTTTCTCATCTTCCAAGATGTTCACATGCTCCAATGTGTTGAGTCAATTCTCAGGAATGGCATTGATATTTCCACATTGACTAAAATATTTTTCATTTAACTCTTCATAGGATTCTAGAGATATAACCTATGATCTCTACAAGGGCTTCTAAAGTATTGACTATTGAAGGAAAGGGTCACAAATATTTTCCTGAACCAATTCTTAAAATTTGAATCCTGAAGATTCTTCATGTGGAATTATTCTCCCTGAGAGGAGTACCAAGCTCATGCATTCTTGTGCCAAGATCTTCCAAAAAATTTTGATACATTCTCCTCATGGGATTCAAAATCAGAAATGGCTTCTTTTAGAGCATCAAACCTCTAGGTGATGGTATGGGACAAAATGTCATACAAGTTCTCTGAGTCAGATGAAAACACACCTGAGCTCACCAAGGAATGAGAATCAAAATTATTCATCTCACTCGCAAATGGGAGATTATTTTCCCAATGGAATTTCTCTTTCTTGATCTCAACTCTATTCCTATTGATTTTCAAAAATATGACCAAGAACAATCTAAACAAAGAGATAATCTCAGGAAATAGATCATGTTCCCTTTTTCAAGGATCATGCTCACCCAATGGTCACATGTCCTTCTTTGCAGTATGAATGCTTGATCTTGCTTGATGGACTGGGGGGTTGAAGTTTCAGATCTACATTGCTTCAATTTGAGGCAGAGATGATTAATCTCATGCAATCAATGATGGCACTTATGAATAAAAGGTCCTCACACATGTGTTCCCTTAATTGTTTGATGATTTACTTATACTCCTAATTCTGTGTAGTGATCTGTGATGAAGAATCCTATTACAATGCAAAAATAATGAGCATGTAAGCACATAGCTGGGGCAGCAGAGGATGGAGAGAGATCACCACAAAACATAGCTCAAGAGAGAAAAGCAAGGACAGTGATGAAGCACCTAAGAGGACAGAGGCAAGTCCAAAGAGAACAAGAGAGATGGAAGGTAAACAAGTGACATTGAATGTTTTGAGTCCTAGGAAATGAACGGAGGTGAGGAGTGAGAAGTCATGCCTCAGAGACGTCGTGGCACCAAACTGACTATGCTGGCACGTCTGGGTGGCTAGGTGAACGCTAGAGGAGGTGGTGTTTTGGTGCGCGACAAGGTCGTTGCTTCCGGGCTACTTCGTTCGGGCGTAGTCCCTTAAGAGCCCTGAGACCAAAATATCGTTCAACTTCGACGGGTGACTACTCGGACTCTGTGGCACCTAGAGATGCCTCGTCTGATCCAAAACCTCGGTGTAGGGACCCTCTACAATAGCCTCTCTCAGTTTTTTCCTTCTCATTTCGGTGCTCTCGCTGCCCTATTGTTTGCAAATGCGCGAAATAGTGCAGTTGGAGCCAGTGTAAGGTTGTCAAACGCTATATTTTACAAACGGTGGGTCATGGCACTGAACCGACTATGCCGACATTTCTAGGTGGCTAGGTGAATGCTAGAGGAGGTGGTGTTTTGGTGTGCGACAAGGTCGTTGCTTCTGGGCTACTTCGTTCGGGCGTAGTCCCTTAAGAGCCCTGAGACCAAAATATCGTTCAACTTCGACGGGTGACTACTCAGACTCCGTGGCACCTAGAGATGCCTCATCTAATCTGACACCTTGGTGTAGGGACCCTCTACAAAATCCTCTCTCAGTTTTTTTCCTTCTCATTTCGGTGCTCTTGCTGCCCTATTGTTTGCAAATGCACGAAATAGTGCAGTTTGAGCCAGTGTAAGGTTGTCCACTATATTTTACAAACGGTGGGTCGTGGCACCGAACCGACTACACTGAAACATCTAGGTGGCTAGGTGAATACTAGAGGAGGTGGTGTTTTGGTGCGCGACAAGGTCGTTGCTTCCGGGCTAATAGTCCCTTAAGAGCCCTGAGACCAAAATATCATTCAACTTCGACGGGTGACTACTCGGACTCCGTGGCACCTAGAGATGCCTTGTCTGATCTAAAACCTCGGCATAGGGACCCTCTATAATAGCATCTCTTGGTTTTTTCCTTCTCATATCGGTGCTCTCGCTGCCCTATTGTTTGCAAACACGTGAAATAGTGTAGTTTGAGCCAGTGTAAGGTTGTCAAATGCTATATTTTGCAAACGGTGGGTCGTGGCACCGAACCAACTATTCCGGCACATTCAAGTGGCCAGGTGAATGCTAGAGGAGGTGGTGTTTTGGTGCATGACAAGGTCGTTGCTTCCGGGCTACTTCGTTCGGGCGTAGTCCCTTAAGAGCCCTGAGACCAAAATATCGTTCAACTTCGACGGGTGACTACTCAGACTCCGTGGCACCTAGAGATGCCTCGTCTAATCTGAAACCTTGGTGTAGGGACCCTCTACAAAATCCTCTCTCGGTTTTTTCCTTCTCATTTCGGTGCTCTCGCTGCCCTATTGTTTGCAAACGCGTGAAATAGTGCAGTTTGAGCCAGTGTAAGGTTGTCAAACGCTATATTTTGCAAACGGTGGGTCGTGGCACTGAACCGACTACGCCAACATGTCTGGGTGGCCAGGTGAACACTAGAGGAGGTGGTGTTTTGGTGCGTGACAAGGTCGTTGCTTCCGGGCTACTTCGTTCGGGCGTAGTCCCTTAAGAGCCCTGAGACCAAAATATCGTTCAACTTCGACGGGTGACTACTCGGACTCCGTGGCACCTAGAGATGCCTCGTCTGATCTAAAACCTCAGTGTAGGGACCCTCTACAATAGCCTCTCTCAGTTTTTTCCTTCTCATTTTGTGCTCTCGCTGCCCTATTGTTTGCAAATGTGCGAAATAGTGCAGTTTGAGCCAGTGTAAGGTTGTCAAATGCTATATTTTGCAAACGGTGGGTCATGGCACCAAACCGACTGTGCCGACACGTCTGGGTGGCTAGGTGAACACTAGAGGAGGTGGTGTTTGGGTGCACGACAAGGTCGTTGCTTCCGGGCTACTTCGTTTCGGGCGTAGTCCCTTAAGAGCCCTGAGACCAAAATATTGTTCAACTTCGACGGGTGACTACTCGGACTCCGTGGCACCTAGAGATGCCTCGTCTGATCTGACACCTCAGGTGTAGGGACCCTCTATAATATCCTCTCTCAGTTTTTTCCTTCTCATTTCGGTGCTCTCGCTGCCCTATTGTTTGCAAAACGCGTGAAATAGTGCAGTTTGAGCCAGTGTAAGGTTGTCAAATGCTATATTTTGCAAACGGTGGGTCGTGGCACCGAACCGACTGCGCCAACATGTCTGGGTGGCCAGGTGAATGCTAGAGGAGGTGGTGTTTTGGTGTGCGACAAGGTCATTGCTTCTGGGCTACTTCATTCGGGCGTAGTCCCTTAAGAGCCCTGAGACCAAAATATCATTCAACTTCGACGGGTGACTACTCAGACTCTGTGGCACCTAGAGACACCTCGTCTGATCTGACACCTCGGTGTAGGGACCCTCTACAAAATTCTCTCTCAGTTTTTTCCTTCTCATTTCGGTGCTCTCGCTGCCCTATTGTTTGCACATGTGAAATAGTGTATTGGAGCCAGTGTAAGGTTGTTAAACGCTATATTTTACAAACGGTGGGTCATGGCAGAACCGACTGTGTCTGAAACGTTCAAGTCAGGTGAATGCTAGAGGAGTGGTGTTTTGATGCATGACAAGGTCGTTGCTTCCGGGCTACTTCGTTCGGGCGTAGTCCCTTAAGAGCCCTGAGACCAAAATATCGTTCAACTTTGATGGGTGACTACTCGGACTCCGTGGCACAGACGTCTCATTTGATCTGAAACCTTTGTAGGGACCCTCTACAATATCCTCTCTCAAATTTTTCCTTCCCAAATCAGTTTCACGCGTAATGGTCTTGTAAACACTTGGGGATTTCAAAATTTTTTTCAAAATTTACAACATTTTTTTCAAAATTTACAACTTTTTCAAAATTTACAACATTTTCAAAATTTACAACTTTTTCAAAATTTACAACAAAATTTACAACTTTTTCAAACAATGAAAGCTTCTCTTAGCTTCGAGAATTTAAAATTCTCTACTAACAGTGCCAACCACGTGAAGGTGGAAGCTTTTCTGGCACCACTAACCTAAACATAAAAGTGTTAGTCAAAGAAATTTAAGTTTCAAATCAAAACCATATACTATCTATATATACAAAATACACAAATTTAAAATAAAATATATTCAAACTTAAATCTAGATCTTTAAACTAACAAATTTATATATATATATATATCAAAGAAATTATATATACCAGACATGAGCATTGTAAATTCATTCCAATGAACCATCAGGATCGGATCTACTCTGAATAGCAGACAAGATTGCTTCATGATCTGACTCTCGAACCTTCCAAAGAATCTTGTTATTAGGCCTTCCTCGATATCTATACAGCTGAATATTTGTCGCTAGAACTAGATGCGAATATAAGAGTATTTTCCTGTGTGTCTCAAAGTCTTCAAACACCCAAACAGAGGAGTTTTTTAATGGATACCGTCGAAGCCAAGTTCCAGTAACTACCACTGACCCTGTAGGATACTCAATATCTTCGCCATCTATAATAGGAGAAGTCAACTTCTTTCTTTCCTCGATGCAACGACATAAGAAATAGTCTGTTCCTTCTTCATTGTCTTCTATCGCAATTACTGCAAACACATGTCCTACAAAAAAACAAAGGTTGAACAACTCAAATTTAAATTACATATTAAAATTTCAATGGACATAACTCAATACAAAAATTAAATAAATAACCATAAATACCTTGTCGCACCAAAATCAAAATTTTGTCAAAGTCCTTGGATGTTGCAACTTCATCTGCAGAAACAAGTCGTAATGCTTGTGGAGGTTGATAACTAGGAAGCGGAGTTAGAGGCCTACAAATCCATCCATCCACCCATTCTTGTGAATCACACTCAGCAGTGACAAATTCGATACAAGATGCACAAAAACATGTCAACTTTCTTGTCCATATGGCCCACGAAGTAGTGTCTGAGCTACAAAATGAGTGCATATCACTGGACCCAGTGAGTGTCATACAATCCTCGTAGTTAGCAATTTGTTGTTCCTCTATCAACCAAAAATATCTGTGAACTGTGGAATTTTCTTGAGAACCTCAGGCCATGTTGTCAGTACACCATTCCACTATGCTCTTTGCATCTTTTAATTTAGCACCATCTTTGTACTTCAACTCTTCTCTTGCAAGAGCTCTTTTCACACATGCCCCTGCACCGTCATGCTCTCCTTTTCCATGTCCAGCCTCAGTGAAACTCCAAATATGTTGCACACCCATCTTGACGTGCATTCTGCTCATCCAATAAAACATTCGTGCATTCTTAAACTGAGACGTGTAATTATCTGACCATATATAATGTTGTTTGAAGTGGATGTCCCTATCAGACAAGTTTCCATAAAATAACTGGAAACACCCTTGCACAAATTCAGTAGAATGAGTACGATCATCACTGATATAAAAGTGGTACTCTCTTAAAAAATTTTGATCATTCTCTGTACTGTCAGGAGAATGTAGAAATGCTATATGCACAAAAATGGCAACTTGTACTGAGTTGTAATATTGCGATTGAACCTCCATTTGTGGTTGCAATGTGTAATTCTCTGCAAAATCGACCACTGAAACAATAGTACCAATAGGAAATGTGTCTTTGCATAGCTTGAACTGTTCATCCAACCATCGAGCTCTATGTGTATGCCTAGCATACTCATAAACAATTTCATCCTTAAATTTTCTCAAAAATTAGAAAACAGCATTTGTTCTGTAACTAGCTCACACCGTTTAGACTCTTTTCCATCTTTCAACTGGTATGCAACTGATTTATATTTATCAAACTCAACTAAATTATGTCCTATTGTACCTTCAATTTTCTCATGGATGTAAACTTTCCAATTTAGGTAATCTGCCGCATGTACTACAACTTCCATCTAAACAATCCTGACTATAAAAAAATTGTCCAACTTCTTTTTCACAAAATATAGTAGGAATGAAATCCCTGGAAGATATTGGTGGAACTTGAACACCACATTCCGATAACATAGTTTCAGAATGAAAATTAGAACGAATACGTAAAAATTTAGCATAATGCATCGCAAATTCAACATGTTGCCTACAACAACAAGTGGTGCGAGCGTGGTTGATTTTCACATAGAATGGTTTCAACATTTCAAAAAAACGTTGACTAATTTTAATTTCTAGATTCTCTTGTTCAAACTTACGAAAAAATTGAGTTTGAGTCATATCTAAGAAATGCTTTGGATGTGGTTCACGATTAGTAGAACCAACTCTCCGTTTTATAACATCTCTTGTATTAGGTGAAACTCTAGTGTTATCATGCCAAAATTTAATAACAACTTCTCTTATAGCATCAGAATTATTTTTGTCCTTACGCGGTGCTCTAGCAGAAAATGCCCAAAAATCGGCATTATTGAGTGATTGAAGGATATTACGTCTTTCAATTGCTTTCATTAGAGTTTTTCGATTAACTTGCAACATTCGACTTGTTTGCGTAATCAAACATTTTTTTTTATTGATTCACTTACAACACTAGTAGCAAGTACACGATGCACAATATTACTATCCCTAGTGCGTCTCTTGACACCAACAGTGTGATATGCATCATGAAGGTTTTCAACAATTGTAGAGGTTTGACCACGTATATTAGATGTTGTCAATCCTAAGGTGTTTAATGTAGGTCTCATTTTAATCAATTTCATCAAACTAACCAACAACTGACATCTTTGGGAATCATTTAAAATTTCAAAATGATTATCCCAAATTTCAGTGGCTTTTCTTCTGATTTTTCATTCAGAAAGTTTGTCAGACATTGGTTTCAAAATGTTTTCATCAATTTCAATAAAAAAATTAGGTTTCTTACGTAAAATCCTAGGAGGTGTTTTTGTCAAATTTTTCCTGTCTACAGTTTCAACATGAATTTCCTTATTCACATTTTCATTGTCTCCTTCAATTTCAACATTTGCTACATCATGAGTATTTAATTCTTCTTCAACATTGACAGTAAAAACATCTTCATCATGAGTATTTAATTCAACTTCAACATTGACAGTAGAAACATTACCTGGTTCTTCATTGCTTACAATAGTTGGGGTTGAAGATGAACCTCTTCTTGATTCACGAAGTTTCCGCATTCGCTCAGCATTTTGAATTTTGTTGGCCTCTAATTCGTTTGGTGTTTTTTTACTTAATGACTTCCTTTTTTGACTTTGTTTCTTGTCTCCCATGATGTTTTGCTTCCAGTGATAAGAAAAACGTGCAGAAAAAGATAGAATTTCGTAGTAATTCATACGGTAAGGTCAGAGAGTAAAAATCACATGGTAATTCAGACATTGGGATGTGTGTAAATATGATTTATGAACCGCGAGCATGCTTTATAAACTGTGATCATGGTTTATAAAGTGTGCTCACGGTTTGTGTTAAAAAACCTGCGATCGCGCTTTATAAACCGCGATCGCGGATCTATCTGCCGAACCTAAGCCTCGGGAAATCTTTGTTTTTCCCCAACCAAAGCTATGGAAGGTCATTATGAAGTGTAAAAGGTCAAAAAACCTCAAATCTGCTCTTCCAAAGACTTGAACCATGCTAAAAAACTAAAAACATTTCACAAAAATGGTGCCATCGCGTAGGGGAGACTGTTAGCTTCGTAGAAATATTGATTTTAAAGTGAATAGAATAAGATAAATATCATTTTATAATTTTTTACTAACAATAGGTCTTTAAGACATTTTTTCCCGTGAATGTTCATGTCTACGTTTAAGACTGTAACTTTTGTTTCGCTTATCAAAATGTGATAAAACTTATACCATCCCAAGCGTGGACAAATTCTATACACGTTAAAAAAAATATTTGATTTCGATATTTTTTGATATAGTTATGGCGGGAAAACGGAAAGCGCTCCGTTTTCTAAATATTTTCAGACCACTTTCACGGAAAAAATCATTAAAAAAAATATTGCTCAAAAAAATACAAAATAAAATCCATCCCAAGATAGACAACTACATCTAATGTTTCACCAAAGGAAAAAAAAAATAACAAGATTTGGTCATCCAAAATGCGGCAAACAGACTACAATCTTATAAGTTTTTTTTTCAAAAAAAAACTAAGTCATATAATTTTAAGTGTTTAATATAGCTAAACTTGTCCGTTTTTAAAAAAAATTAGTATTTTAGAAACTAGATTCTGAATGCTACAATTCATATTTATATAAATTTTTCTAATTTTGAGTGCGCGTATAGCTAATAATCCCTACAAGTTGATATTTTGCTATTTTTTGCAATATGACATCCACGGATGACCCTATATTTGTCCATCAACTTCCTGCACTTACCTTATTCTGTGTAGGAACCAATGCCCTTGATGTTAAAGATGTGTTAGGATCATATGGCTTGAAAGGTCTAGCAGCTTGGGGATGTCCTTGGTTCTGGATCTGGTTTACAGTCTGAGGTGGTGGCTTATTCTGCTAATACTGGGGTCTGGCTTGATATTGAGCCTGGGGCTGGTATGGCCTGGAACTCTAAGCTTATTGTCTTTTGATGGTCACTAGTTCATTCCCAAAGTTGTAAAGTTGCTTCATCACCACTTCCTGAAACTATTTAGAGGTATTAGATGATGAAGTGGAAGCTTCAACTGAGCTTTGACTCCTGAGGGTGGGTATAGGAGCTAGTGTGGGCACTTGGCTAGTATTTGGGCTTCCTAACTCAGGGTACAGAGGCATGGATGGCCTAGGAGTGATTTTTCCAGCTTGAATCAAATGGTTCTCAACCCCTATGGAGAGGCTATAGGCTGCAGGTAATGTAGTGCCCCCCATTGACTGAATCATCAGAGAAATATCAGAATTTAAAGCCCTACGAAAGTATAAGAAGGCACCTTCATTAGTGGGCTTTATTGCTATTGGAATCCTATCCCAGGTCTACTGGAATCTGAGGTTGAAGTATATCAACTGCTCATTTGGGGCTCTCTTGATTGTGGTTAGTTGCTCAAAAAAAGACAAGTTATCACCTTTTTCTCCAAACTAATTGTGAAGGGCCATGCACAACTGGTTCTAATTCTAGATAGAGCCCGCTTCAAGACACCTGAACCATTGTGAAGCTTGTTATCCAAAATGTGCCCCATACTCATTTTTTGGCTAACTCCCTTCATTCTTCCCTCTCTTGTGCCTCAGTCATAATTTTTTTCTTTTCAGGAACTCAAAACTTTCTGGAAATGGCACCATTGGATAGAGCTCTTTCTCAGCTTTCCAGAAAGGTAAATTTTTCCTCCTAACTCCATGTATTTTTGAAGTTATGGCTCGGTGGAGTTTTTGTGGGAAATTTTCCCCTAAAAGGCCCGCAACCAATGAAATGGCGCCACGTGTCCAAGGAAGTGGCGGGGGTCAGAGGAAAACTTGGTTTTTTTACCAAGTGTTTGGAAAAGTTTTCAAAAGGGAATATTTTCCCTGCAGGCCCACCGACGAATCAGATTTTGCCACGTGTCTAGGGGAGAAAATTGAAAAATTTGACTAAGTGTTGGCGCATGGAAAATTTAAAAAGGAAGGCCCACGCCAAATCACATTGTGCCACGTGTCCTATGACATCGGAATGGCAGACGGTAGAGGAAAGATTGAAATTTTGGTGAAATGTTTTGGTAAAAGGGAATAGAGGAAGTTTTTGGCCCGCTGCCCTCGCCGACCATTCAGAGCTTGCCATGTGTCCTCGGGCACCCGGAATGGTGGAGCGTGGGGGGAGATTGGGAATTTTTCCCAAAGGGATTGCATAAAAGGAAAAATGTTTGCAGAGGGTCCGTGGCAAATGAAATTGTGCCACGTGTCCCAGACCGGTGGAAGGTGGGGAAAATTTGGGAAATTTTCCCAAAGGAAAAAGAAGGAAATTTCAAAGGAAAAATTGCCCCCCCGAGTGCGAACCAATGGAATCTTGCCACGTGTCAGGTGGCGCCAAAAAACTCAAGACAAGCCCACATGGAAAATTTGAAGGGGAGGCCCACAATCCAATGGGGTTTTGCCATGTGTCCAGGTCAGAAAAATGGTCAAAAAGTGATGGAAAATTTAGGAGGAAATGCCCGTGCCGAATCACACTGCTGCCATGTGTCCTCAATCATCGGCCGGTGGGGATTTTTTGGAAAATTTTCCAAAGGGAAAAAATGATGGAAAATAAAGCATTAAAGGCCCACGCCCAATCAAAACATGCCACGTGGCACCCAGAATGGTGGAGTGTAGGGAATTTTTGGAAAATTTTCCAAATGACCAAAAAGTGGAAAATTTAAAAAATTTGCCCGCCAATCCGATTTGGCCCTGTTTTGCCCTAAAATTTCAAACGGCCATATCTTTCGATCCAGAGCTTGGTTTTTCACGTTCTTTATATCAATGGAAATCTAGTGAAATTATCTACAAGATTCTAGGGTCATTTTTGAATTTTGATGGATTTTGGAGAGAGAAAATTGAAAAATCCTCTGACACGTGGTCATGGACAAAAATGACGTTTCAACCACCATTTTTAATGAAGAATGGCTCGCATTCTCTCCCAGCATGGCGAAAAATGTCAGGGGATGGGCCTGTAAGGATGCCCATGCTATTTTAATGTGTTTTGGGTCAGTGGTTGAAGCTCTCCCATGTTTTCCCACGTTTCTCTCTCCTAGGGGTCGTGGCTTGCACTGTAAAAGCCAGAATTTGGTTCATTTTTCAAAGGGTTGAACATTTTTTATGTATTGCAACTCCCTCTTTTCTTCCTTTGAAAGTGATTTTTGTGGAAAATTTTACCTTTCCATGACTGCAACCTATTTTTCCTCTCAGGTGTTGTAATGCAAGTGGTTTTGATGTTAAAATGACAATATAGGCTTTGTGGGTTTTAATCCTCTGTTTGTATTGTTTGATTCATTTCTGACCTTCCATTACATTTTATCAATTTTTGCATGAAGTTTTGTTACATTTCTTATGAATTGTGTCCAATGTATGCACAGTATCAGGTGTCTCACCACTCCTTTGGTGCATCACCTTATTAGCATTAGCTTCATTTTTTGCATTCTCTATCTCTTGTCCACCTTGGAATTTAGAGTAGGATTTAGAGTTTCAAACCTCTGTATAACTTGTAAGTGATATATCTGATCAGGGGAGTTGAGGAACCAGCCTCTAAACTGGAGATTCTTTTCCCATTTTACAAGTCCCACACTTGGGGAAAAGATTCAATGTTGTGCAATCACACTGGATGTCCAAGATGTCAAACTAGAAGTCTGATCAACATCCAGGGGTGCTGCTGATTTGCAACAACAGTTTTGGCACACCCGGTGGGACCTTAGAGGTCTTCATCTTCATTGCAACAAATTGATGTGCATTTGTTGCAAGTTTCTTGCTTAAAAGAGCCCTAAATTTCACATCTGGTGACTCCAAGGAAGAAGAATCAGCTGGTTTTAGCAGTGCAGACCTGAAAACTCATGAGAAGAATCACCACAAGGTCAAGAGTTGGAGAAGAAGAGGTGTTGTTTGAGTATCTGTAGTTATCTCCAAGAAGAAGGCAAAGAGGGAGGAGAATTCAAAGGTCTCCATCTCCACCAAACAGAACTCTCTCAACTCCTCCACCTGGTAGGCCTTTCATTCAATCAACAAGGGTTCTAAGGCCAATCAGAATGGCACAAAACAACCCCTATGTCAATTTCACTGGCAGCAGCCCACTTGCTCTCAATGCACAAAATCCAATCCCAGTTGCAGCATTGAAGAACATCCCATACTTTACTTGGAGAGAATCAGACCACTCCTGGTGATCATGTTAAGGATATTGCTAATATTTGTGCAATCCATGAGATCAATGAGATGCAAGTTACTGTCAAACTACTGGCATCTTCATTCAAAGGGAAAGCTTTGCAATGGTTCAGGAGTCTTGCCTCAGGTTCTATCCAAAATTGGAACCAGCTATGTATAGCCCTCCATGAGCAGTTTGGGGAAAAGGGAGACAACTTGTCCCTTTTGGAATAACTGACAACCATCAAGAGAGCTCCCAATGAGCAGCTGACTGACTTCAACTTCAGATTTCAAATGACTTGGGAGAGAATTCTAGTGGCAGTAAGGCCAGCAGCAGAAGGTGCTTTTCTATATTACCTTAAAGCTTTAAATTCTGATATTTCTATGTTAATTCAATCCATGGGAGGCACAACTATCCCTGTTGCTTATAGCATTGCCATTAGAGCTGAAAATTGTTTGATTCAAGCTAGAAAGCTAGCTCCTAGGCCTCCAATGCCATTGTTTCCAAGTTTAGAGAGCCCAAGTACTAGCCAAGTGCCTAATTTAGCTCCTATTCCCACTCCTAGAAATCAGAATTTAAGTGAAGCTTCTACTTCATCTTCTAGTGCCTCAAATGAACTTCAAGAAGTCATGAAGCAATTGCAAAATTTAGGTAATGAGCTGGTTACACTCAAGAGACAACAAGCCCAAGGTTTTAGACCTCCCTTCCAGCCTCAAGCTCAGCCTAACAGGCAGCCATACCAACCTCAAAGACCACCCAATCCAGCTGCAAATTTAAACCAAGCAAGACCTCCTGCCAACAGACCATTTCAGCCCTATAATCCCAATGCTATATCTGCCTCTAAGGCATTAGTGCCAGTGCAAAACAACATAGCTCAAGAGTATGATTGGTGTTTCCCATGCAATGAACCTCACAACTAGTCTATGTGCTTCAATGGTGCCTTGAATCAAGCATTAATGGTGACTACAACTGGTGTGGAGGGTGAAGGTAGTCAAGGAAATAACCAGCAACAAGAAACATTCCAGCAGCAATCAGCTCCAAATGATACTACACTTGTAAACTGGCAGGTAGAGGATTTTTGTGGCATGAATCAAACAGTTTCCCAAAGTGTTGTAGCCAACACAAGGTCAAAAAGGAGGAATTTGGGTGAAGAACAACCATTGGCTCCAAATAATCCACAACCTCCTACTATTCCACAAATTATTGGCAAACAAAATTCAGTTCCAAACACACAAGGGCTGCCTAAAACAGCTCCTAGGCCAACTCAAATGCCAGTTGTTGCTGCCCATATGCAAGGAATGAATGTGCAGGCCAAGGGACAGAAAAGAGATGCTTCATCCCCATTCAACATCATTGATCAGATGAAGAAGACAAATGTAAACATATCAATGTGGGAATCACTATCTATCCCAGGCCAAAGAGATTTGCTACAAGCTGCCATGAAGGACTGGTCAACTTCAAACCAGCAAGTCCAAATGCAAGAGAAGGTGCTCAAAAATGCTGCCTAGCCTGAGGGGAATCATGGAGGATAACAAGGTAAAATGTTGAAGCCCCCTCCATTCTATGTTTCATTGATCATTGGAAACCAATTAGTACACAATTGCATGATTGATTCCAGGGCAAGTAGTTCAGTAATGCCCAAGCAAATAGCTGATCAGTTGGGAATTCAGTATGAAGTCATATCCAAAGGGGTAGTGCAATTGGATGGGATAATAGTAACAACAGTTGGAGTGATAAAAAACTTGAGTCTTACTTTGCATGCATGCCCCAACATTGTTGTTTTGCAAGATGTCTCAGTAATAGATCTTCCACCACTCTTTGCCCTATGTTTGTCAAGGGATTTCACAGCCAAGATTGGAGGCTACTTATCTGTTGATTGGTCACACATGTTGTTCAGAACAAGATATGGAACCAAGGCCACAATCAGATCTGAACCTATTGCAAACTTTCACATTGAGCCTTACACTCCAAGTCAGATCAATACCAATTGTTCAGCGTTTGATCAAGAGGATTATCCAAGCACTGATGAAACTGACACCAAGGTAGGGAGCATCCTAGATCTAACTCTTGATGAATGGGCAAACAAGGTGCATGCTTTTGATCCTTATCAAGAAATAGAAGAATCTGAGCTAGGAGTCTATTGCATGCATGAAGAAAATCAGCCTATTCCTAGCATCATCAAGCCAAACCACAAGGATGACAATGAGGTATGGCAGTTGTTTTTTGATGGATCAAGGAGTAGACAAGGTGCAGGAGGGGGAGCTATGCTTGTTTCACCTCAAGGAGTTAAGTATTATTCAACTTTTAGATTTTAGTTTGCATGCTCTAATAACACTGCTAAATATGAAGCTTTGATACAAGGATTGCATTGGTCAATCAAGAGAGGAATAAAGAACTTGCAAGTCTTTGGTGACAGTGAGTTGATTGTCAACCAAGTTAAGGGGTAGCATGCTGTCAAGAATGATCTACTCAAGTGCTACAAGAATAGGGTGTGGGACCTCATTGAAGATTTTGAGGGCTTTGGCATAAAATCCATTCCTAGAAAAGAGAACCAAGCTGCTGACAGGCTTGCAGTAGTTGGGGCAGCCTTTGATGTTGTTGAAAGCATCCAAAAAGACAAGGTACAACCAAACATCCATGTGATTGTAAGGCCCTCAGTGCCAGACAACAATGTAAGTTGGCAAGTGTTTGAAAATGATCAGCAAATCATCCATTTCTTGTAAGAAGAGGCTGAGTTCTCAGCTAAAAATTAGGAAAAGTTGGAGCAGCAGTATGGTGACCAAGTGGTACAACTGAGAACCAACAAACTACCAAAGGGACTTATTACTTTGGAGTCCATTTTCAATCCTAATGATCAGTTTAGGAAGGAGAAAGCAAACATTCAAGTCAAGGGAGAAGATTCAGTGTCCATCTTGGTGGAAGAAGGCAAATCACTCCGAGTTGGTAAAGTAACAACTGAGCAAGAAATGTATGAGTTCATACAACTTTGTCAAGAATTCCCTGATGTGTTTGCTTGGAGCTATGAATATTTGAAAGGTTTCAATCCCAAGTTAGCTCAACACACCATTGAGTTGGATCCAAGTACTAAACCCATCAGGACAAAAACAAAGGCCAGTCAATCCACACATGGAGCCTCTCATGAGAAAGGAATTGAATAAGTTGATAGAATCAAGAATCATATTCCCTATCAAGCATTCTAGTTGGGTGGCCAACTTGGTTCCAGTTAGAAAGAAGAGTGGGGAAATCAGATTGTGTGTTGACTTCAGAGATTTGAATAGAGCATCTCTCAAGGATCATTATCCACTTCCTTCTATGGATCAGATTTTACAAGTTGTTACTGGCTCTGAGAGGTTTTCATTACTTGATGGCTATTCGGGGTACAATCAGATTATGGTGAAAGAAGAAGATCAGTTCAAGACAACCTTTACAACCAAATGGGGAACTTATGCATACAGGAAAATTCCATTTGGGCTGTCCAACGCTGGAGCTACTTTCCAAAGGGCAATGGACATGGCATTCAAGGGTTTGATTAACAACATGGTGCTGATATATCTTGATGATATCACTATTTTTTCAAAAAATGCAGCAGACCATCTCTTTCATTTGAGACAAGTGTTCCAAAGGTGCAGAAGATTTGGAGTATCCTTGAATCCTAAAAAGTGTATTTTTCTAGCCCATGAAGGAAAACTCCTTGGCCACATTGTCTCCAAAGAGGGATTAACAATTGATCCAGAAAGAGTTGAAGCCATAAAAGCACTACCATTGCCAAGCCACAAGAAGGCCCTTCAAAGTTTCTTGGGGAGAATAAATTTTGTTCAGAGGTTTGTCCCAAATTTTGCAGCCCTAGTCAAGCCTATCACCAAGATGTTAAAGAAAAGCATGGCTTTCAAATGGACAGCAGAAGGAAAGGAAAGTTTTGAAGCAATCAAAGAAGCCATATCTCAAGCCCCAACTCTCATTAACCCGGATTTCTCCAAGGATTTCATCCTCTATGCATTTGGGGGTGATGATACTATTTCTGCAATTTTGGTACATCAGAACAAAGACAATGATGAGCAGCCAATTGCTTTCTTTAGCTCAAAGCCTGGAGGACTATGAGGTGAGATATTCTTTCATTGAGAAGCATGTTCTTGCAGTAATCAGGAGCTTGAAGAAGTTCAAGCATCTAGTTTCAAACAACAAGGTTCAGTTGTTGGTTTCTCATGTGGGAGTTAAGGACTTCCTCCTCAACAAAGACCTGAATGAAAAGAGGGCAGGTTGGATTACTCGTGTCATGGAGTATGACATTGAGATCAAAGTCACCAGGTTGGTGAGAGGGAAAGGATTGTGTGAGAAGCTGGTCTTGAACAAACACAAGGAAGCATGCAATGAGAAGGAGGTTGTTTTGGCGTTGCAAGACAGCCATGAGCAAGGAAGCACTCAAGAGGAGAATGATGGTGTCCTCACCCCTTGCTGGACCCAAGACATAATGCACTTCCTAAGCACAGGTCTATGCCCTCCAGAGATGAACAAGACCCAAAGAAGACACTTCAGATTGTAGGCTGTCCCATATGCCCTTGTTGATGGTGTTTTGTTCAAGAGGGATGTGAATGGAGTGCTGCTGAGATGCATTAGTACAAATCAGATTCATAGGGTGTTGGAAGAGTTCCATTGTGGACCAGCTGGTGGTCATTTTGCACCAAGAGTGACAACTCTAAAGATCATGAGGGCTGGCTATTATTGGCCCAAGATTTTCAGTGATTGTTATGCATGGATCAAGAGGTGCAAGAATTGTGCATTCTTCACAGGTAAAGAGAGGCTAGCTGCCCTTCCATTGCATCCAATTTCAATTGACTGGCCATTCATGCAATGGGGTTTAGACTTCATTGGAGTCATTAATCCCAATTCAAGCCAAGGGCACAAATGGATTTTAACAGCAACAGATTACTTCACCAAATGGACTGAAGCAGTAGCACTCAAGGAAGCAAATGAATCTAGCATCCTAGACTTCTATGAGGGAATAGCAACCAGATTTGGCATACCTGCTACAATAATATCAGATAATGCATTGGCATTCATTGGGTCCAAGGTGACTGAATGGGATGTCAAGAATGGGATCTACCTAAGTACTTCATCAAACTATTACCCTCAGGGTAATGGCCAGGCTGAATCTACAAACAAGAACTTGTTAAGGATCATTAGGAGGACTCTTGATGAAAATCAGAAGGTCTTGGCATACTAAGTTGAAATCAGCCTTATGGGCTGATAGGATAACTCCTAAGAGATCTACAGGTAACTCTCCATTTAAGCTTGTTTATGGGAGAGAGGAAATTTTGCCCATGTCACTTGAGTTGCCAACATTGGAACTCATGAAACAGTTGGAGTTGTTGGAGTTTGAGCCCATGGAGGTTAGATATGCAGAATTGATGGAGCTCCAAGAAGTCAGAAATCAGGCATCCCAAGCAATGGAGAAGGATCAAGCCTTGATCAAGAAGACCTTTGATAAGAAGGCCAAGGATAGATCTTTCCAAGTTGGAGATCTAGTGTTAAAATGGGATGCAGACAGAGAAAAACCGGGAAGGCATTCAAAATTTGATGCCATTTGGAGTGGCCCATACATGGTCACAAAGTGTAGGGACAATAATGCTTTCCAATTGTCTTCATTGGATGGAAAAGAACTGCAGATTCCAGTCAATGGAATCCATCTAAAGCATTGCTATTGAAGGGAACTCTCCACCTTGTACATATTAGCTTAGATTTTTCATTCCTCCAAGTGCTTGTGCACATTGTTTTGTTGTAGATTAGCTTTACTTTCCTAAGTGCTTTGGCACAAGCTTGTTGTTCCTGGAATGTGTGTTACAGGCCTTGCTCAAATCAGATGATGTCCCACCCTCCATCTTCCTCCTTGCAGTGTTCTAGTCAGTTGGGGTACCAAACAGAGAATTTGATGACTCCTTGCCCAATGGATTGCTTCAGGCAACTGGTAACTTCATCCAGCAGGCAGATGACCCCTCTGAGTCACCAAAATTGTTATCCAAAATGTGCCCCCTGCTCATTTTTTGGCTAACTCCTTTCATTCTTCCCTCTCTTGTGCCTCAATCATAATTTTTTTCTTTTTAGGCACTCAAAACTTTCTAAAAATGGCACCATTGGATAGAGCTCTTTCTCAGCTTTCTAGAAAGGTAAAGTTTTCCTCCTAACTCCATGTATTTTTGAAGTTATGGCTCGACGGAGTTTTTGTGGGAAATTTTCCCCTGAAAGGCCCGCAGCCAATGAAATGGTGCCACGTGTCCAAGGAAGTGGCGGGGGTCGGAGGAAAACTCATGGTTTTTTACTAAGTGTTTGGAAAAGATTTCAAAAGGGATATTTTACCCCGCAGGCCCACCGGTGAATCAGATTATGCCACGTGTCCAGGGGAGAAAATTGAGAAATTTGGCTAAGTGTTGGCACATGGAAAATTTTGAAGGAAGGGCCCGCGCCCAATCATGTTTTTCCATGTGTCACTGGAGGCCGGAAAAGGTGAAGGGTGGAGGTGAACTTAGAATTTTGGTGAAATGTTTTGGTAAAAGGGAATGGAGAAGCTTTTGGCCCGCTGGCCCCCCACTGACCAATCATATTACGCCACGTGTCCATGGGCACGCAGGGTAGCGATGCGCAAGGGGAGATTGGGATTTTTTCCCAAAAGCTAAAATGAAAAGGAAAAATGTTTGCCTAGGCCCTGCGTCTAGTAAGACGCTGCCATGTGTCCTGGACTGGCAGAAGGTGGGGAAAATTTGGGAAATTTTCCCAAAGGAAAAAATAAGGAAATTTCAAAGTGAATTGCCCCTCCCCAAAACGCGAGCCAATAGAATCTCGCCACGTGTCCGGTGGTGACAAAAGCATCACCAAGCCCGCATGGAAAATTTGAAGGGAGAGACCCACAACGAATGAGGTTTTGCCACATGTCCAAGTGAAGGAATAGGATCAAATAGTGACGGAAAATTTAGGAGGGCAGGCTCGTGCCCAATCAGCATGTGCCACGTGTCCTCAGATCATCGGCTCGGTGGGGAATTTTTGGGAAATTTTCCAAAGGGCAAAACAATGGAAAATGAAGCATTAAAGGCCCGCGCCCAATAAAAACATGCCATGTGGCACCCAGAATGGTAGAGTGTGGGGAATTTTTGGAAAATTTTCCAAATGACCAAATAGTGGAAAATTTAAAAAAATTTGCCCACTAATCCGATTTGGCCGTGTTTTGCCCTAAAATTTCAAACGGCCATATCTTTCGATCCAGAGCTTGGTTTTTTGCGTTCTTTATATCAATGGAAAGATGGTGAAATTCTCTACAAGATTTCAGGGTCATTTTTGCATTTTGATGGATTTTTGAGAGATAAAATTGAAAAATGCCTCTGGCACGTGGTCATGGACAAAAATGACATTTCAACCACCATTTTTAATGAAGAATGGCTCGCATTCTCTCCCAGCATGGCCAAAAATGTCAGGGGATAGGCCTGTAAGGATGCCCATGTTGTTTTAATGCATTTTGGGTTGGTTGTTGAAGCTCTCCCACATTTTCCCATGTTTCTCTCTCCTGGGGTCATGGTTTACACTGTAAAAGCCAGAATGGGTTCATTTTTGAAAGAAGGAGACACTTTTTTTTAACTTCCCTGCAACTTCCCTTTTCTTCCTTTTTGGCATAATTTGTGTAATGCATTGTATTGGATCTGGAATGTTAATATATGCTCTGTGATTAAAATCCCTCAATCCTTTCATATATCTACCATTGTTTTCCTGATCTTTCATTACATTTTGAGCAATTTGTGCATGCTTTGTGCTGTGTTTTCTTGTGGATTGTGTATGTATTGCAGTATCAGGTGTCTGCAACTCCTTTGGTGCATCACCACATTAGCATTAGATTCATTTTCTTGCATTCTCTATCTTTGTCCCCTTGGAATTTAGGGTAGGAACTAGGACTTCAAACCTTTGCAACTTGTAAGTGATATATCTACTCAGGGGAGTTGAGGAACCAACCTCTAAACTGGAGATTCTTTTCCCATTTTACAAGTCCCACACTTGGGAAAAAGATTCAATGTTATGCAATCACATTGGATGTCTAAGATGTCAAACTAGAAGCCTGATCAACATCCAGGGGTGCTGCTGATTTGCAACAACAGATAGATGTAAGTATTCAAATATACCTTCTTTCCTTGCTCTAGACTGGGATTTTCTCATGAATATTCCAAGCGTGGGCTGCTGAAACTAGTAGATTTGTTTCTTTCGGAGTCACTAGATGTACAATTTTAAGGCTTCTTAAAGGCCAGAATCATAGCAAGTGTACATCAATCCCTATCGTAATAAGATGGAAACTTCTTAGTCTCTCTGGGCATGCCAAAATTGTTAACGTGAAATCACAACACCCCCAAATGAGTTCTACAGATCTAATTTTCTAAGGCAGAGTCATTTGGTGTGATTGTGTAACATTGAAGTTTCCCCAAGGTGTGGGACCTTATAAAATGGGAAAGCTCTCCAGATTGAAGTCTAGTTCCTTATTCCTTTGTTTAGGTGCATACGCAGGAGCTTGTAGAGGATTTATTCTTAATCCTAATCTAAACTTTAACAAGTAGACATGGATAGAAGGAATACATAAATTAAAACAAAGCTAAACTATGAGGTGATGCACCAAAGGAATGATGAACACTTATTTTGCTAATAGACACAAACCAACAAAATGTAATCAATAAACAAGCACATATAGCTAGATATATCATGGGAGACCAAATGAAAGCAAAATAAATAAGAGAGGATCTAAAATCGATCACAGACATGTTTTATTGCTCTGTAGATTGATACAGTCCATTACAAAGTAGCTAAGAGGTATAAATGTAATGCAATTTTGATAGAAGGTCTAAAACCCATAGATCCCTTTGCTAGAAGGAGGAGGGAGCTTGAAAAACAAAGAATGTCCAACCCTTTACAATGAATCCTTCCCCCGTATTTATAGATTCAACTTGAAAGAAGAAAAGAGAGGAGCAGGAAGAGTAGGTTGAGGTTCAACCACCGCTATTAATGCCTCTGATGAAATCTCTCCCCCAAATCCATCTTTACTACATCAATCCTTGGTTTGGTGCCTTGAAGGAAGAGGAAACAACAAAACAGATCAAACTTGATCTGGTTGTTGAGGCAAGAAGATCCTGCATTAAAATCCCGAAGATGTTTCCTCCTTTTTTCTTCACCTAACCTCCTCAAAATTAAAGTTTCAGACCCCATGGCATGGGTGAGGCCGAGATCTTCCCAATGGCATCACATTTGCAATATTTTGAGCCCTGAGTTGAAAGATATGCCCCTTCGAAGTTTGTATCGGGTCTGTACAGGAGGGCGGGAAAACAACTTGAAAAATGGGTCCCTTTTGATATGGGACACGTGGTAGCCAGATTGGAACAAAAATCAGGCCTACGGGTCCTTAATTTATCTTTTGCCCCTTTCTTCCGTTTCCCACTTTGGCTTTGACTTGGGCCCAGATGCTAACTTTTTCCTTGGGCAGAGTTGCGGGCCATTTTGCAACTTTTACCCCTTTTGAGATAAGGGGCAAAAAACTAACTTTTTCCCCGATGGTCCGCTTTTGACTCTATTTCCTCTTATGCGGGATCGTGGTCGATCCAATATTCGGCAAGGGGGTGAAATATGGATAATAGTAACCTCATTTTTTGTATACATTTAGGCAACAATGGCAAGACGTAGATCTTGTTGTAAGATAATTGTTTTATTTTAAATCTAACACTCTTTGTGTTTCTAATTTCTAGAGTTTTCTTTCTCAAATAACAAAGTTGTTGCAGGTTTTTTTCTATAAATTCTTCATTTGTAGGTCAAAATAAAAAAATAAAAAATTATAGGCCAGTTTCTTAGGTAAATTTTGCACAATCATTGAGCGATCTTCAAATAATACAATATAATTAAAAAAATCACTTTTCTATTTTCTTTCTTGACTGGGTTATGAATGATCTTCCTTCATGCCACAAGGTGATCTTAGGAATCCAAAACATATTTCATATTTAGGCGTGTACTTAGATTTCATCTTTAGATCTTGGTGTAGAGGAATTTTCAATCAAGCATATAATTTGCCTTTTAAGGGAATATAAACAATAACTTCTTACTTTCTCTGCATAAGAGGATCATCTATTAAGCCTATAAGGTTATAAATCTTATATAATGACTCAAACCTTGCATAAAATGATACTATAACACATTGAGTGGATTAGAATCACCACACACTACTCCTAAAGCTCCTCATAACATTACTCTATTCAAGAAATAACTCTTCCTTCATTCCAACTGGTATTGTACTTACTCATCTTAACTTACTCTACTCATGATCTTGTCTTCTTTATACTAGCTTCTTGTTCAATATTCACTTCTGACTCCTTATGTGTTTCTTGGCCATCTTCCCTAGTTGACACTTCAAACACACTATTAAAACCACTTGAGAAATACATTCATCTCTTAATATACAAGTTTCTATCTCTGTTAGTCAAAACTATCATAGTTCTTCTTTGCTAACTCTATCTCCTTACAAGCACTTTTGTGCTTTATGAAACTCAAGACCTTATTCCACTCACCTTCTCTATGAAATCAATTCTACAAAATGTTAAAGCAGTCATCTAAATGCCACACAAACCTAAAATGGGTCTACTCACATTCCACTTTCCAAATTGCCCTTTCTTGTCTTTAAGAACATGGTTATCTGCTTCACTAGTACAACTAGGGTTCTAAGGCTACCCATAAAGATTTATCATATTCACTAGTTGTATCTCAACCCCTATAACATGCTTGAAAAAACTCAGGGGTTAATTCTTTGTGTAACTTTTTGTGGTTCTCCTTTTGTGTTTTGTTTCCAAACCCTTACTAAGTCTTCCTAGGCACACTGTCATGATTATCTATGCTTTTGTGAAGTTTTAATGCATATGAAAGAGGATTTTGGACACCTTTTAAGGGCTTACAATTGTTTATAACGTTTCAAGGGTAATCACTAAGTCTAGCTGGTACTCTCTTTACAAAATGACTCCACAAACTAGGTGTATGCTGTGTATAACCTGTTCCCCCTTAGACTGTCAAAAAAATCTTGTTTTCTAGCCAATAGAACTTTGAATTTCTTCTTGAATAAACTTAACAATATTTTCCTTGTTATTAATTCAAAATTTCAAGCTTAGACTCCTTTGTTTGATACCTCAAAACTCATGCCCTAGTTGGGAACCTCTCAAACCCTCTTTATGAACCTGAGAAGGGTCTTTTTTCTCTAACTTCTCTAGTACATCGATTCAAACCACCAAATATCAAACTAAGGACTGTGTGGATGTTGATAACAATATTTTATTACCAATAGCTCTTGATGAAAGGTATGGGTGCTCATTTCATGAAGTAATAGAATTGCAAGAACGTAGGAAAAACCAAGTATAAACCCCTACTTGACCACAATGAAGATCCCTGCACTCTTTACACACAATGAAACATAATCCTTCTTCCACTAAAATCTTCCCCAACTGAATAATATAAGAAATTCATTTTCAATACTTAGTTTGCAACTTACTCAAGACTGTGTTTACCATTTCTATGTAGAAGCTTATTGTTAAACAATTATCAAATTGTTGTTCACCCACTCTAGCACCTAAGAGAGGTTTCTCATCATCTTATAACTCCAATCCTTTGTCACTTCCATGAACAATGAAGAAATAGTTTAAACTTACAAGTTTAATGCATGCCTATTCACACACTCAGTTCCATTTTATTTTTCCTTGATTGTTTGTATGGACTTAATCACATCTTCAGGCACATTGAAAGACTCTTGATGACTATATTGTTCTACAATACATGTGATAACGTTCGCAAGACATCTTATCCATAAAATTCAATAACCACAATACTTCGCATGCACACAATATCAACACAAGTTATTATTCTTCCTTCAACATGATTATTCTCCATGATATTTTACACCACTTTGTTAAGCTTTCTCTTACCCTACATGACCTACACAGATTCCTAACTCATCTTGATCATTCATAAACCTTAATTAAATGAGAATCATTCATGAATTCTTCAACAATCAACATACAATAGAAAATCAAACTCTCTACACAGTTTTTGGAACAAGAAGAAGCTTGTTTACTAATGAGTCATAAATTTACAAGGCTTCATGGGCCCATAGGATCTCTTACAGAGTTTTCCTCTTCTCCACACACTTCTTACACCTCCCTCATTCCTCTCTGATTCAAATACATGATGTATTTTATGTACAAATGAGCAAGAATCAGTTATATAGGGTTACCACACAACTAACCCTACTTTGATTGAGTTAACTCATCATGAGTTAAGGCTAGGTGAATATAGAGAGTGTCAAACTAATGGTGGTAAAGGTGTCTTAAAACTCTCACTAAAAAATACATGGCCCTTATACTAATATATAACACTATAACAATCTAATGCTAAATTCAAATATTTAAAATTACAAAAAGGAGGGAAAATACCTTATTCATACTCAAAGAATCCAAAAGGTATAGAATCAACTATGATGACCCTAGATGGAATCAAGAAACCTTAAACACCTATATCAAACCAAAATTTGTGCTATATACATGATGCTCCTGCATCAGATCCTATGTGTTGATGGACTATGTAAATTCAAAAAAGGAACTCTAGTTTTTTGCAGAGCTCCTATGAATTGTCAAGAATAAAGTGATTGGGTTCTTGACCCTCTAATATCCATAACTTAAACAACACTCCTCTAACATGGAATTTTTCCTTACATACCATAAGTTATATTGAGTACTCCATCTTAGGCACCACATTTCTAGCCTAGTTTAGTGGGTCTACTTGCTATGTTTTTCTTGGTAGTGCTAAAAAATCAACATTCTTTAAGACACCCCAACATTCTTTAAGGACACCCCAACATACCCTTGTAGTGTATTCACAAGCTACTTACACAAGCATACACCCATACCAATATCACTAAGATTCTATTTTCATTTATTTCCCTATCTACATACTTGTTGAAAAAAATCCAAAAACCAAAATAAAAATAACTACCTCTATCACTATCACTATTCTATCTTATCCTTTCACTCTCGTATCATCTTCATCCTTCTATTATCTTATCCTAATACCCCTGTGCTATCACACTCACATTCTACCATCACTATATCCTATAAACCATATCCCATCACATGCCTATTCTAAAATTACCCTCACGTATTACCCCTATCTTATCACAACCATAACCTATTTATTCTCACCCTATCACTTTCTTACCATTCATCGTTACCACTTCCTCTCACATTGACCTTCCTTCACCTCTCTCCCTCTATCAAGCTCCCTTCTACTAATCCCCTTTGCTCCAAAAAACCAATTCACACCATAAAACCCCTTTCCATGCATCACCTAATCACTTTAGTGACTTCCCTAGTCATTTACTCCACAGAATATGAAAACACGAACAACACTAAATAAACCCTAATTATAGTAACTGAATATGATAGCATTCATTTGACTATTTTGGTACAACATTTTCCCCAATCCTAAGAAATATGTTTACGATGTTATGTCTAGAAAGTTAATAGGATTAATTTTTTTTATGCCTTAAAATTGAAGTTAACCCTTCCAAAGTCATATCCATTGTTGACATTAACCTCTTACATATCTTGTCCTTTACAAATCCACCATTGTTGCACCTTCAAAAAAATTTCTTGTTATGGTTCAATGCATTTATGATGTCTGTCTTGGTCACCTTAGCACTCATTTACATCCATCACATCACCCCCACTATTTTTGTAACCACTTATGCACATTAACCATGTATTCCTCTCCACTTCCATTCATATCTCCTCATCTTATGTTACACATGCTAACTTTAAATCATCATCATCTATTACTCCCAATGATCCCCAAATTTGGTTGTGTTCCAAGTTTTCTTTCCAATTTTGTAAAATTTTTCCAACCCAAATGATAATTCACCCCTTTATCAGAATCCCTCTTCGTATTACTCCCATGATTACTTGATGCTTAACTTATCCATATTCCAACCATTTTGCCAAAAAATCCCAATTAGTCACCACCTTTTTGGAAAGTACCAAATAAAGTATGTTCCTATCACTACAATATCATTGATTCTAATGACACATGCCACTAATTACACAATATCATTTAATAACTCATTCACAACAGTGACATCAAAGTCAACGGTCCTATGCCTCTAAAAAATCCTCACGTGGGCATCATTATAACTCCCCTCCCTACACATTCTAACTTGGCTTCCACCATCGATGTGTCTTTCAATATCCCATCATCTTTGTGACATGATCTCATTTCCAATATCATGCACCCATTATATCCTATCATCCCTTTTAATTGTCTTACACCTATCATTTCACCTCTTGACACAAATAATCCCTTTACTAATGTCTTAACCAATACCATCCCTCATATAAAAATCTCATTTGTCACTCTATCACATTCTTTGAAAAGTTCTCTTCTCATGGTTCCATATTTATCTTCATTGATTCCCATGTTATCATCTCATCTTGTCTCATCCTCTTTCTCATTGTCTCCAACATCATCATCAATTTTTGCTTACAAACCCATCCATTTTGTCATCCTTATCACCTACAACATCATTATCTCAATCACTTTAAGCTTCATCATCTTCATCAACTCCATCATTATCATCAACCTCATACCATCCTCTTCCTCATCAGATTTATCCACTCACATAACCTTCTTATCCTCTCTTCTTACATCATCATCCTCATTTAATCTAAACTCTAACTTTCTTTCCATGAATCTCAATTCTCTTGTTTCATCTTGTGATCACTAACATCATCAAATACTTACCAGACAACATAAAATATTTCCCAAATTGACATAATCATTGTCTTCATACGTGGATGTTTCTTCCCCCTTGTTTTCCTTGTCCTTATACAATATTTTTCGTCATCCTTTGCACTCACTTAATTCATTCACATTCCATGTCATGGTTTGAATCATTTATTCAGTTTCCCCTATTTCCATCTTCTCAACATGTCTTTTGAGTCATAGTGTTATGTGCCAAAATCCCCATAGTAAATATTAACGGGGTAAAGTATTTAGTTGTAATATTACCCTTATAAAGTAAGGGATAAAACATGGTGTAAAAAGAACATAGCAAAAAAACAAATTATGTGCCAAAAGAGGTATAAACCCGATAAGATATGTTCTGTAAATGTAAATTAATTATGTGCCAAAATAAAATAAATTTAGCTAAGGGATGTAATAGGTGTGTTGGTTACAACCACCTCTTAGAAATTATAAATAAGAGGGTAGTGATTAACTAAAAATGGACTAACTAAGTAGTGCGAGGATAATTAATCTAATCTAGGAGGAAATATAAATGCAACAAATAAATTTACTAAGACAATATGTAAATGAGATAATTAATAAAACTAATGCAAATAGAAACCCTAACGTGCAAGGAGAAAGAGGAAAGAACTCAGCTGATAATGGATGTTTCTTGGACAATGTCGCAAATGTAGCTCGATAAATTAGAAGCAGGAATAACTGTGTTAGGGTCTCTCAGAGGAAAAATTTGGGTGATGTGGCTAGACTGGAGCACCTAAGAGAGGACTGGGGCACCCATAGGCTCTCTGGTAAGCAAAAAAGGTGCCCTGGTCTGGGAAAAAGGTCTAGAACTAGTCTTCATAGGTCTTGGAGATAACTGATAGCCTTTGTTTCCTATCACAGTAGTTTTCCTGTACTACGCTGGATGCTCCAAATATTCCAAGAGGAAGAATGACCTAAAAAACCCTAAAAAAATAAAGATGCAAATGAATAGGTCAGATTGACCTTAGCTGCCACAACAGTGGGCTTACTAACTGAGCTCTGTACTACATTTCAGACCCGGATGTAGTTATGGTGAGTGTGTGTATGTTGTGCCCCAGCTACTCTTGTGTCAGTTGCACTTTGTGAAATAGCAAGAAATAGATAAATTTAGATAATGCAATAGAATGTGTGCATAGAATAGAATAAAATCCCTCCCCCTATGAAGTGTGATGTAGATGTCCTAGATTGTGCCTTGATGATGGAACTATGTGGATGCTAATACAATAGGTGAATGCTAATACAATGGATGCAACTCTAGATGGAGTAACAGTAGTAGATGATGTTAGGTCCCTCGTTATGGTCTCATAACTTTATATTTATAGGATTCTCTTGCTCTAATTTCGTGATTAACCCCAAAAATGCTGACCACAAGAGAGGTAAAGATGTAAAAAGACTAGAAGAGGCCTAAAAAGTGGCGGGAGAGTTCAAAAAGGAATGGGGCGCCCATGGGCACCCCAGTACTAATCTAGGCACCCCCAACCGAGGCTAAAATAACACAAAATATCAGAAAATAGTTGGGCATATGGGTACAATATGTCACAAATTAAGAAATAAAATAAATAATATGGCCAAAAGGGACGGGGGTTAATTAGTAATTTCTTAAATCAAGAACCTTTTAAATAGTAGTATGAAACCGGGATAAATAAATTTCTAAAGTGCATGATTTTGTGACTACATTTTGCCCCCACTTTATGTTGGTGAGTAGAAATATCCGTAACATAAAGTAGATAGAGATGCGTACTTGATGTCCATGAAGAGTCTAGTAGAAATGTGCCAAAGGTCTAGAAAAAAGTGTGGAATGACAAAAATATGGAGGAGCGTGGAAACTATAGATGAAAAATGCGCAAAGAAAAATTTATGAGAGAAAAACCTAGGGCGGAATTTGTGTGTGTAGTTGCCGCTGTGTGTAGTGTACCTGCATGGTTAGTAAAGCATGTGTGCTTCAGTGGAACGTTGTTGTTGTTGTTGTTGTATGTAAGTAGTCAAATATGTATGTATGTAAGTGTAAAAACACTATTTAAAAGAGGCGTGTGTATGTAAAATATGCTAATGTAAATGTAAGGGTAAATGGAACATGTGCACCTGATCCATGTTGAGAGAGAAAGTGTAGAAGGATATCCTGTACTGCGAGTTTTTGGAGTGATCTCATGCCATATGCCAAAGAAGTGTAGGGAGGAAATGCTCTATGTCCTCCAGGCTCTAACTTCTTCCCTGAACTATGTGTAGAGATCTCTATACTGTCCTAGTTTTTTGGATGATCCGAAGCCACTGGCTGAAGTAGTGTAGAGAGGCACACGCATGGTAACCTCCAATCCTATAACTACTTCCCAGAAATGCTAAAGACACCATGTCTTATAAAAGCCACTGTGTATGGGGTTCGTAGACTGGTATGAACGTACTCGCTATATGTAACCCACAATGCCAAGGGTGAAAAGTGCACTGAATGGAACTGGTGTAAATGTGTTGTGTTAGTATAAACCGCCAATTGATGCCCCCCTCTTTGGGGGCGTATGCGACGTTGTTGATAGGAGACATGTGGCCCCAAAAGAGGACCAACTGCATGTATGTTGGAACCCTTGTAAAGTCCTTGGTAGAAAACCAATGCACACACAAACAAGAAGGCTATCTAAAGACAAATGTAAATAGGTGTGCATATAGAAAACAATGTGTAAGTTATGTAAACAGTGTAAAAGATACCAAGAAAAGTAGTGTAAACACACAAGAAGACAAGTAAGCCACATAAAGCGGGCTGCAAAAATGGGACATCACTCATGATGCCACAAGACACGCAAGGCTGTCATGGCCACAAACAACAAACAAATTTGCACACTAAACATAGGGCAAGGCTCGCAAACAAAAACAAGCAATAACAGACAATGGAATAAACAAGTATGGAAGAAAATATCCATGCATAACAAATACCGTATAGGAAACACCCGTTAGCATGTTAGAAAGATAGCTAGTATGTCAAAAGCATGTATAAGCAAGTAATATAAAGTGCTAAGTACAAAATGAAATAATAACACCTGGAAAAGATGAATGTGGATGCCCCCAATGACCAGTGTAGGAAGGGTAGAAGGCAAACATCCATGCTGTGTGTAAAAGACCTATATATGTGATCGCAACTAGAAAAAAGATGTGAACACGCATGCGTGGATGATATGGATAAATGACATACAAGTAATCTAGCTAGCATGTGTAATAAAGTGATCATGAACAACAAAAGTAAGCAAGAGTATAAGCAACCATAATATGTAGCATGTTGTGGATGGATGGAATGAAATGTAAAATGGAATGATAGGAGCTGTGTGCCACTCGAGTGGATGGAAATGTATGTAATGAGGCTCATTTTGTTTTCCCCCTCAGCAGTAAAGAATGAATCATAAACGAGAGTGCATCATCGGGAAATGGTCAAGTAGTGTGTGTATCATGTCTAGCGCGTAGTGATAAACGTGTATATGTGTAGTGGTGATGATATGCGACATGTAAAGGAGATGTGTGTGGACCTTATAGCCTAAGTATATACCATGATTAGAAGAATGTATAAGTGATGATTTAGCCTAAGTGTATATCACTATAAGATGAACGGATGAGTGACGATTTAACACTAAGCATGTATCACTACAAAAATGTAAGGAGGGTGTTGTGATATACCCTCAGGTGTAGACCACTAGAAAATGATAAAATAAGTGACTATTTAGCCTACATTGTATGTCACTACTAGATGAATAGTAGGGGTGGTGATGTAACCTAAGGTGTATACCACTAGAAAATGGGAGAATAGGTGACGATTTAGCCTAAAGCGTATGTCACTAGCCTATGAATGTTGCATGGTGAAAATTCAAGTAGTAACTGTGTAAAGTCCATTTGATTTGTAAACCCTCAATAGTCAAGTATGGACTGATGAAATAAAGTGCGTCATCGGGTAGCAAGTGCAGCGTGTAGAAGACAAGGCAATAATGAGAATAAATGACTATGTGATAATTATAATATGTAAAATACGTGGTGTGTAGAATGCAATGCAAGGTGCGTAGAAATATGTAAATTGTAGCGTATAAGATGACATGTAATGTATGTAGAATATTAATGTAAGTCTAGACTTGTATATAATGAAGACTAGTAGAATATGTGGAATATGTGTGAAAATATGTGATGTAGTATGTATGTCATGTAGATAAATGAATAACGTAGTGTGTAGGAGAAGTAGTGTAGGATGTAAGACACGTAGACAATGATGCATGCCTAATGATGACTATCATAATGTAGGGTGCACAAATGTGGGGACGTTGTAGAATAAATGTAGAATGTATGGTGTATGGTGCGTAGTGTATGAATAGGTGCAGTGTGTGGGTTTCATGTGTAGTAAGCCCTATATAGTCAATTTTGAATCGAAGCACAAGAGTGTGTCATCAGGTAATGACGATACTATAACATGTGATAAGTATACCTATGTGAGGATATGAATGTATGATAATGCAAATATGAGAGATGCACCTATGCTAATATGATAAGGGGGGATTGTGTGAGTGCTATGCTCTCGAGTGTACTATGATGATGGATATCTATCCAATGATGCGAGAGGTGCCATGCCATTGTGGGAGAACATTGTTTATTTATTGATAAGAGGGAGGACCAACACAATGATAGGCCGAAGCATCAGTAGTATCATGTGATGGTGAAGGTATGTTTTGATTTGGCAAAATTATTAAAAAAATTGATTTTTTTTTTGAAAATTTTGAATCATCTTTCATCTTTCAAGAGTTTCCTCATTTTTTCCATCTTGACATCCTAAGAAAATCCCTTTTCGTTTCATCCCATTCCGATGAACGGTTCATTTTTTTATGCTTCAGTTCAAGTTCAGGATTAATTAATTAATATTTTAATTAATTTCCTCCTATTTTCCAAAAACAAATGAATTAATTTAATTTGGGGGAAAATTAATTAATTATTTATTTAAAATATTAATTAATATTTTAAAAACCAAAAGGGGAAAAGCTTCCCGGATTTTTCGTGAATGCCAAATTGGCTCTCCGCTTCCTTTTTCCCTTTTCTGGAAAAGCTTTCATTTTCCCCCACTTGTGGGAAATTCCCTTGTTATTTGCAAGCACAACCAGATATCATATGGCAAAAAAATATCTCCCATTTTCCCATGTGGAGAAATGGAGGGGAATTGTTAGCCTACTTTTCCATTGTCATGGGAAAACGGTTAAATTCTTCCCCTATTCCCCTAGCAATTAATGCCCACTACCCGAAGAAATTGGAGATTGGTTATTAACGGGAAGAAGGAAGAAGCGGTTACAAATCAAGAAAGCTTCTGGGATATTCATAACCTCTCTCCAAGAACTCTACGACAAAATATGTGCAAGAGCAATATTGACAGAGAAGAAGATTTGAAGCTTTTTATTTCCAACTCTCTATTATTTCCCTGTGAAGAAAACATTTTTCGAGAAAGATTTTTTCCAGGATCCTAAGGTTTATATGTTTTCAAGGAGGTGAGGGATACAAACATATGCCATGCACAAGCACATATTTCAAAGCATTGTCATACACGGTCCATCACAATAAAAATGAAAAATGCAGCAGTAGAATGTGCATTGGCCACGTAACCAAAGGAACAACAATCCATGCACAGTCAAGGATCCATCACACATGTAAAGACAAAGTTCCATGCAAGGGAGAAGAAGACAAGCCATCATGTAGCCAAAGACAAAAATACTCACACAAGGCCATGCAACAGTCCATGCACCAAGGCCAAAGAAAATTCAAAGGCAATACGCATACAAAAGAAAAGTAGCCAATGCACAGTCCAAAGTCAAAGTTGGACCTGCACAAGTAAAGCAACAAAACATTTGGTGAGTTCAAGTTCAAGAAGCATTTTATCCCATGTATTCCAAGAGATCACATCTGTTCAGAACTCAGAGTGAAAAGCTGATACCTATGCAAGAGTTCCCGACACATGTTCATTCAAGATAAAAAATCCATTTGGATTCAAAGTAACCTAAACCAGTGCCACGAGTTGTCCTATTCAAAACCTGACCTTTTCCAACGGGAATCAAATATTACCACACAGATTTCAAAGACAAAGTTACGCTTCAAGTTTGAAGACTTCAGTTTATCCACACATTGAGATGTAAGGGAGAACAATAATGCATGATCCACCGTGAGGAAAATCACAACCATTTCCATTGCTTCCAAAATCGGGTTTCATCTCGAACTCAAGCTAATGCAAAAGAGCCAATAATAGCTCTTATTCGAGCCTACACCAACAAGATCAAGAGTTTTTTGGCTTAGACTAAAAATCTAAATTCATGGAAACCCAATTTTGGTTATCAACTCAAGTTCAAAAAACGGTAACAACTTTGTGCTTGGTTTAGAGGTAGCTCGGTTTCCAAGGCTCAAACACCATAGCACTTTTGAGCATGATTTGTAATTTGAGTTTAAACCCAAATTCTTGAACATGTTCTCATTGTAAGCTCAAGCTCGTACATTCGAGCTCAAGCTCATATTACTCATTTTAAAAGTTTTTCAAGGAGAATTGTACCCCATCATTGGGATCCATCTTTTCTAAAATAATATAATATTGAAATAAATAAAGAGACATATTTTTCCTTTGGTTACGGTGGATTCAGAGACTAAGACCCGACACCATTTTGTGTGTTTCATTTGTTTTTCCTTCAAAATTCATAATGGCTGAAAAAACCTAACAAATCTATGGGAAAGTCAAAGAAATCCGTAGAAAGGTCAAACAAGTCTGCACTTAAATATGAATTCCAAGGGATCATTCCTCCCACTTCTATCAAATCTACGTATGACAATATCACCGACACCGATCTTGGCCACATCAATGTGACACAATTTTGTGATCGGGTGAAAGCTGAGGGGAAAACCATCTTCTCAGATAGACTCTATCATAGTGGTCTACCTCAAGCAACAACTTTTCCTATTTCAGTGCAATGCCCTGAGCTAGTCATTGCCTGTGCGTGGAACATTATGATCCCGAAAGGTGAGGAATCTTCAAGGATAATCATGAGCCTTTCCTTTTGATCACACCAGAGCACATCGAAGAATTTCTCAACATCCCTGATTTCCCTGAGAATGCTGACATCACTCAATAGTCAACACAAGAGTTTTGGGATGAAGAACCCCTCAGGTGGACCAAGATGGTCAACAACAATTGGCTAGTGACCAAGAGGACTCATGTTGACTGGTTTCCCAAGGAATTGTACCGCATTGAATTTGTGGAGGAAATCAGTGATATGATCACTCTTCTGAGCTGAGTCTTCGGTCTCCCCTCTACCAGAATTTTTCACCCATGGATGTATCAGTTCATCTGCATCATCCTTGCATAAAGAGAGAATTTGTAGATTAGGCCACCATCATTAGTGACACTCTCCACAAGCAGTTGATCGAGGTGAAGATGACTGGGCATTTCTACATGACATCATACCTAACCTATGCGGTGGCCAAAAGGAATTTGTTTTTAGGGTTAGAGATGAAAGGCATCATGGGTCCTTCAAATAGTGTTTTCCACTATTATCTGCAATTGAGTTTCAAGAATAGATCTCATCACTTCAGGAGAGTTAATGATGCTTTCATCTTCTGCGTGATCAGAAACACTGAATAGGAATCTAGAAGAAAGATTCTCCAAGGATGTCATGGTGGTCATTTCTCAGTGGGGAACATGGTTCATTCAGTTCCCATCCTTTTTCCTACATTCGTGTGAGTGGATTTGTAGGCACTCCATGGAAGCTTCCCAAGTATGTCAGTGATAAGTGGGTGTTAATAGAGCTTGCATGAAAAACTTTTCCAAGTTCATTGTCTTCTCAATGACAAAACATGTTCAGGCATCCACTTCCCAATCCAAATTGGGGAATACCAATGCCCGAATCTCTTCAGTGCACAACTCATGGAGAAGGAGTTTGCTCTCATTACCATACATCCATTTGTGAAGAGATCCCAATTTGACATCAATGGATTCATGCAAAAGGATCTCAGAGTGAAGTACCAGCACCATCCCACCATGGAAGAACTTCTGGTCTTCCTGCTCAGATGAACATGAAGTAAGAAGGCAAGAATTCTCCCACCTGACCCTTGCTCAAATCAAGGCCTTCCACATCAGAGATCCTACAGATTCATTAGTAGATGATGGTGACAATTTGATTGATCCCTCATATGATGTTGTTTCCTTCACTCCATTTCCCGAGTTGATTGGACCAAGAGAGATGAATTCTCTCTTGATGGAAAGAATCAACTGATTCTAGAAAGGAGCATAATATGGTATGAATGAGAACTTGTAAAGTTACCATCCATCCAAGTTCATACCCCAGGACCACAAAAATTTCCAACACGAGAGGTCTCCAGTTGACTAAAACCTCTTCTTAGTCAACCTCCATGCCATCAACCCATACACATCAAGCAAGGAGAGAATGGTTTCCCAAATCCACTTCTCCAAAGAAGATGTCGCGAGGAGAAACATCCAAGGGTCCTGGCCCTATTGAAGGAAGAGAACGTGTCTCAGGGTTTTCCACTTTGAGTAGAGACTCATCTACTCATGTTACTGATAGTTCAAGGAAGCTCATCATAAACACTACTCAACCATGTCATGCACAAGAGTCTACTCAAGTGCAAGTGGTCCAAATATCAAATGCTCCTGAAACCCCTAGTTCATGAAGATGTTTCTCAAGGTTTCCCTGAGGTTCAAGAGGTCGATGTTGAAGTTATTTACCCAAGGATTGAAGTTTGGAAAATAACTTTGTATAATCTAATGATGTCGAGAACGGTGTGAATGTTGCTTCAGACTCCAGGATTATATGTGCAGAATTGGTCAAGGAGACCCCTTCTTATGTTGATTGTGAAATCAAGAAAAGAAAGAGGGTTGTCAAATTGATCAATATTGACTTTGATGCCCTTTCCAAGCTTTCAAATGATGTCATCCCCAAGAATCTTAAAGTGTTCTCGAGAATAATGGTGGATGGAGATGGAAACAAATTTTACAGATCTTGTCATTCCACAAGTCGAGAAGGAGCGTAATGCCATGACATCCTACTGACTATGAAGTATCGAAGCTTGGACTTGGGAAGTCTACATTGGAAAATGACATGGTAATGACTCAAGATTCCATGGATATTGTGTTAAGAAGGCTTGAGAAATATAAATCTCAGAATTCTCAACTCAAGGCGGAAAAGAATCAGTTGGTGAATTATGTTCAACATTTGATAAATCCAATATCCTCCACTTTTCCAGTACTTGATGCAGTGACTACCCCCGATAAAGAAACACTCAATCTATCAAAGGAGGTAAACACTTTAGACTATGTCACTAAATCGTGGCTTTTGGAAATTCTCATTTTTGGGAGAAAAACAATCAAAGCAGCCGTAAAGCTCCATGAAGACATTAGTGCATACCTAGATCTAATCCTTTCTTTTAAGGAATATTTTACTTCTAGCATATCAAATATGGATGAGATATTTCCTAGTCTACAAGAGATGACGAGTATGGAATCTAAAATTCTAGCCATTGAAGGGATAATTTAATTTGAATGCCAAGGGACACACTTTCTATGGTGTTTACATCTCAAGTCATGGAAGACGCTTCTCAAAGATTCCATGATTCATTACGAAAGCATATGTAGTGAAGCTTTCACTTCACTCACCTCAATTCATGAGTTCATAGCTGAAATCCCTTGTGATCTTGTGGATGAGCATAATAAGAGGCATTCATCAGAACATGTTGAGGAACAATGCTCACAATTGTTTAAGGACATGTACATTCCTACCATCAACTTATCCTCTACTTCAATGGGACATTGTATAAAATTGAGGAATCTAATTGAGGATGCTCAATCGAAAATGATCATCTAAATAATATGTCAGGTAGGATTTTGGAATTGCAGGTGTTCTGTGAGGCTATGCTTCAACTGAGTGAACCTCATAAAGAAGAGAAGATGTTCGAGACAGTGGAAACATTCAGATCTTTTCAATTGGCAAAGGAGGCAGATCCTAATTTCACCAATGGGTTGAGGATTTAGCATTCTAGTATGTAATGAAGTGGGAGGGTCCATTTCTCATACGATTGAGATAGGTGGACCCCACTTTAATGGATACGACAATAGGTCTTGTTTTATGTTTTAAAATGATATTTGAAAGTGATGCTATTGTTAAACACACTTTTAGCATAATTTTGATCACTTAAGTGCTTTCTAATTTCAAGTTACTTCTAATTTCAAGTTACTTTTTAAAGTTAGTTGAAAAGAAAAATTCACTTAAAGTGCCCTAATTTAATGTTCATGTAAACCCTAACTACCTTGAAACCAAATTTTGGGTTATAAAAGGAAGTTAGGGGCTCATTTATAAGGGTGACTTTGAGAGAGGAGAAGAATTACTTTTGTGCAAGCCTTGTTTCAAGAAAGAAACTTTGTGTTCTTTTGTGGTTTTTTTTGGAGAGTTAATGAAATATAAATTTTGTGTCCCATTCATTATCTCTTGTAGCATTTGATGTTATTATGTTCATTAGATGTTAGTGTTTAAATATCACATGCAAATACTGATGCAACCTAGAATTTACTATGAATAACCCAAGTGCGTTGGCACATCACTCAGCCTGAGTTGAGTGCTGATCCAAAGCTCACAAAGGTATTAGGTCCCTCTATATAGTTGCTTGTACATGATGTTAGTGTGATGATGTTTAAACTTGTTCATATTTATAACTAGACATAAACATTCCACAGTGCATAATCTAGATCTAGATCTTAGAGAATCATGATAAATGAACTAAACAATAACTATGATAAGATTAACCATACAAGAACCAGATTCAGTTATGTCTAATACCATTATCCAACCAATATACTCCATTTCATAAATACTATGTAAAACACAGAAGAATCTTACACTATAAAAATCTCCATGAGTTGATGTGCGCGTCAAAACCAGTAGCACAACTCTACAAATATTCACCACCCACTTAACTACGCAAGTCAATACATATTTATAGGGGTGGGGATTGCCCTTCACCACCCATGCACTTCTCAAAAATAAGTCACATACTGATAATAGCCATGCGCCTTTACAATAGTATGCACAACATGTAAGTGCTCTTAACAATAGATGTCCTATAGTTAACTCCAAGTAGAAATCCTATTATTAGCTTAAACTATGCATGACGCTTATATGCCACTTGTTCCCAAAATACCATTGCATGTAGTGCAAGTCTTCATCTCTATGTGTGACTTTCCACATGCTATCTCCAAAAATAGCCCTTATCCACAAAACAACTAAGTCCTAGGCTTGGGTGCTTTAATACTATTATAACGTTGCGCGCTTCCTAGTGCCCTATATTCATGCACCCAATACTTAGAATATTTTTGGCAGTTCAACATTACCCCACACTAGAGTACATTATCATCCTAGGTGATGTGAATTCCTTCATATGTCTTCAATAATAAAGAATAGGTAATGAAATAATGAAAAGAATGAACCAAACTCTTTACAAAAGAATGAAGTTTATTCTGCAACACCCTCTTCTTCAACTGGAAGGATTAATTCTTGATATTCATTTTTTAGCTCAGCCTCCAAGGTCTGTCAGTCACTCAGTGTTCCTAATTTTCTCTGGAATATCAGTGGCTATGTCATCCAATTCATCCTTAAGTGATTTTCTTTCTCATTTTGTAGTACCTAGACAACATTGGCCATACCTGACAGCATTCCCTCCATAAGGTCCATCTTCTGCGCTATGAGTTTTCCAATCTTGTTAATCCTTTCCTTGTGTAGATCCTGGGCTGTTGCGAGGGACTCGCGCTTTTGTTTTACCAGTGCCAACCTTTCTGCATGCCCAAGTGTTTCATCCTTCATTTCCTTTATAACTTCATTATCCTCTACTAAAGTTTTGGTCCTTATTATGGTGTCTGGCACTACACATAAATTAAGAGCTTGATTGGCTCTCTTCAGCTCATCCTTCAATGTTTGGAGCAATGCCTCATATATTGAAACTTTTCTATCAATAGTGGCCCTTTCTCTTACTTGCTTCTTCCCTACATCCTTTTGCTTGGGGAGGCACATTGGTCCTTCATCCAAAAGTAGGCAAACTGTTGTTCGCAGATAGTGTAACTCAGACTTGAAGTCCTGAGGCACCTTCTCTTGAAACTCAGGCCTCTATAGTAGAATCTCATCTACAATTTGCTTCCATCATCTTTACATTCTGGGCCTCTGTGACTGCATTATTGCGCTCTTGAGTAAGGCATTTGATTTCTATGTCCTTGTCCTTTTTATCCTCTAGTAGCGCCCAGATTGTTTCCACCTTATCCATATTTCGGTGTGCTACTTCTATGGACACCTTAATCAAAGCTTTTCTTACCTGCTCATCCTGAAAACTGGGTTGGATTAATGTTCATATGATGCAGATGAGGGGCCTTACTCATCTTCTTTGAAGTGCATGCCTCCTCGCAGATATCAAAATCAAGCTCATCCATGTGAGTCTGCATGCCCCAAGATAGTTGCTTGCGAGTGCATGTATTGGCCATTTTAGGGTCCATCCAATCCCAACCATATAAATATTTGTTTGGTAGTGTACTCTAGAAATGGGTTCGAATAGTTCTTGAAAGGTCATTCAGATAACCCAAGTCTTGAGTATTTACAACTTCTTCTTCTTCATGCGCACCTGCATACTCGCTAACCTCCTTGTGCGCTAATGCATGCCTCTTCTTTTCTATGCGGCTAAGTCTGTATCTCATGGGATAATGTCTTCAACCACCTTGGTTTACCTCCTCCTCATATTTCCCTTCTTTCTGCATGGGGCGCATGAGGACTTATATATCCCCACCTAGCACTACTTTCTCCTTCACCAGAGATATCTTTGTGAATACTCACACTGGGGTCTATAGTCTCATAGACTATGCACTCACCAATATCTTCATCATCCTACATTTCCACACTGGGAGTGGCCTCAACTCTATCTCCACTCATTCTTGGAGTTCCCTCTTCTTCCTACGTGCTTGGATTCCCCCTCACTATCTTGTATAGGAATATATTTGTTGTGCTTTCTCCTCTCCTTCTCTTCATCCTTTACAAGAGTCACACACAATGATATCCTTACTAGTTCTGAAGTTCCAACACCAGTGTCTCTTGAAGCGTGCCTCTTCCTTAGAATCCTTATGGTGTGTACAAGTTTGAAGTTGTCTTTAGGTTCCTCTTATTCTAGGATGTTTTCTAGTCCTGTATGTACTGGGTCTTTTGAGACAGGGGGCACAGATGCAACATTCCTTGAAGTCCCCACTATTTGCTTCTTCTTAGGAGGTCATGGAAGAGCCATATCCATGCCCTTCACCACTTTTTCATCCTTGAACCTTGATCTTAGGTAAATGTAGATGCACGCTGGTTCAATCTACCCTACAACCAAACTCTCCGGTGTGATGTCAACATTATCAGACTCCATGGTTTCTACATAGGCCTCCTTACCTAGCCATAAATATGTTTTACGAAAAATGTGAATGTCTGCATCCACTTTTTTGGCATCGAACTAGAGGTGATACACATCATGAAATCTATTTACAGAGTCTTTAAAAATATCTTGCGGTAAACACAAAGGGAAACTTACACCATGGGATCTTCTCTCCAGACTTCATGTGGAAGCTCCCCAAGCTAAAATGTTGGTAAACTATGAATTCAGCTTCTCCATCCAAAACCTTTGGCAGCTCATGCAGAATGTGCCATTCTCCCTCAAATTCAATGTGCAGATTCCAGAACCACTTGTTTAAGTGTTCCTTGTATGTATTGGAAACAATTACAAATAATGTATACTTAGCATATATTTTAGTTGGGGACATGTCCTCCAATGGAAACTCCCATATATTTTCCCTAGGACCATCTGGTACCCAAACTTCACTGAACACAATTAATAACTGTAAATCGCCCTAGGTTATCTTCTCACCTTTTTCTTCTTGGTTACGTGCACCTCATTCACCAAGCTCTCTGTAATGTAACCAATGATGTTGTAGTAGGTCTTGTTTGCCATTTTGTGCACTATATGCAACCAACACATGTTTACCTCGTTCCATCACTTAGTGGCCCCTAGTTTACTCCCTGCTAATTGTGTTACTACTCTGGTGGCCATGTTTGGGATATTGGTGACCTTGAAAGATTTCCCCCCTTCTTATACTGATATAGGGCTGCTGTGGCATCAATGCCCTCATCATTTATTAAGTCTCCAACAATTTCTAAACACGTGTCGCATAGCTTGGTAAATTTTCCAATCAATTTGGTAGTTATCCTCATTCTCCTACCCATGAAATAGAAATAATCTTCATGGACCCGTAACATTAGCCACCAGTACAATTTCTCAGTATTTCCAAAGTAGGGAAACTCTAGGATCTACATTACACCCACGCTCTCAAGTAGTTTCTTCACCGAGGCATCCAAAACCCTAGTGTCCATCCATCAGTCACTGGTTAGTCTTTCTGTAGACTTCTTCTGCGATGTCCTTCATACATTTTACAGTGTGGTGATTAATCTATGAAACCCTACATTGAGTAATATTTGTTGTCCATGATCACCCTTCAATGAATCCTTCTGGATATAACATTTCCACCAACCAACTCCTCTACTGGATCGTCAACCTCCTTCTATACTACTAGAGCTTTCCGTGGTTCCATAACTCCTTTTGATTCTGCAAATGCATGAAAACCCTAGCTATGAAATGAAAACCATAGTCGTCCCTTCCATCGTGCACATGCACCACTCCTTAAATCCTTGCTTCCATGTGCCTGGGTACTCAACACCGTGCTTCACAATGTGACAAGTTTACTCAATCTATAGAATGCTATTCGTCTCCAACTCTTCTTCACACTTCGCAATTTTTCTCAAGTTTACAAGGTAGCAAATGACATTGAGAATGCCAAATTTAAACCAAGTTTCAAAAATTCTCTTCATTAATTTCTCCACCTACCACCGTACATGACATTAATTTCTCTTGAGCTTGTTGTGTGCCTCATTATCCCATGCTAATGTCTTGCCTCAAATTTTTCACACCTTAGTCATAATTTCCTAGTGCACGCCACTACTTATCTGTCACAGATATCCTCTACCCGTGCTTCCTTAAGCTAAAGTAGTTTATCCAATGTGACCCAACATATGTAGTCTCCAATGCTGCAACCTCCCTTGAATTATACTGAGCACCCAATGCTTTATGCGTGGTCTTAATTTTTTAGCAATTCTTTGGAAGTTCTCATGAATTTTGAAACCTTGCTCCTTCTTCTCCTCTTGTAGTTACCCATGATTTTATTTCTTTTCCATACCTCCTTTATCCACCCCACACTAAGGGTATGTGTAGTCCTCTGTGCATATAAACACTTTAGATTGTGATCAGCTTCTGGTGCACAAACATGCTTATTACACAAAACACTGAACTAAATTGACAAAGCATAACGATGAAGAAGGAAATACATTAAATTAAATATAGTAAAGGAAATCTAATCTAAATGAAAATACTACCTTATTACAAACACCAAGAAGGATTATTTATAGTAGGGCTTCAGCCTACTCCTGTTGAAGTAACTGGGTAACCGTGTTCCATCAAGCACCTCTAACTGGCAAGCCTGATTCAAGTATGTGAGTGATAACATACGGTCCCAACCAATGCACCTTAAGCTTTCCTGGGTGGCACAAAAATTTGAATCATAAAGAAGTACCATCTACCTCAACCTCAAGCTTCTTGTCCTTGATGTGTCTGTCATGTCATGCCTTCTGTCTAGCCTTTTCCTGCTTTTGACTCCAACGTGTTATGGTGCACCTCTCATCCAATCTGTATTAACTTGTTAATTATTTCTTCCAATGCTTTCTCATCTGCTAGACCTCCCACACGCACAATACACAAAGAAGGTAACATGAATTCCATGGGAAGAACCTACTTCTGCGTACCAAACACCAACTGAAAGGGTGTGGCCTTATTTAACCTTTTGTAGGTTATTCTATATGCCCAAAGTACAGTCAAAAACTTTATCATCCCAATCTTTCCTTCCAAAATCACAAATTTTTGTTCAAGTCTGGCTTAATATCTTGTTGAAGGCCTCAACAATCCCATTTTCTTGAGGGTGATAAGGTGTCATCTTGTGGTGCACAACCATAAATTCATCTAATAATATCCTGATTGTCTCATTCAAGAAGTGTGTGCCCCTATCACTTGTCAGACTCAATGGACATCCATACCTAGTAAGAATATTTTCCCATAAGAACCTTGCTGCTATAGCTACTGTATAATCCTTTGTAGGTGTTGCTTATGCCCACCTTGTAAGATAATCTATACAAGTGATGATGTAGTGCGATCTGATTCTACGCACGGTTGGGAAATAGGACCCACAAAGTCTATTGCCCATTTTTCAAATGGTTCTGCACTAGTAATAGGCCTCAAAGGCATTTCATATTCTTTGCCCAGGTTTTCTAAGGTGCTGGTAGTGATCACAAGCCTTACAATACTCTTTGCAATCCTTATATAGGGTCTCCCACCATAAACCAACAAGTAGAATCTTGCGCGTGGTGGCATCACCTGCATAGTGCCCACCTATAATACCACCATGAGCCTCTTCCATGATATCTATGCACTCATGTTCTAGTACACACTGGCGCAATACCTCATCTCGGCCTAGTTTGTATAAGTCACCACTGATTAACATGAAAGGTGCGGCGCGAATTGCAAGTTATTTCTTTTCCAAGGCTTTCATTCCTTTTGACACCATACCTGTGCATAAAAAGACAACAATATCCTCCAATTCTGAAGGCACATGGTTTAACCTATACAACTTTACATCTACATTGTATCTTCAATTATCTATGCACCTCATCTCCTGATTGAATTCTTGATAAGTGGTCTGGGTCAAAATTACTTTTACCAGGTTTTACCACGACTGTAAAGTCAAATTATTGGAATAATAACACCCATCTGACATATGCGCCCCTGTAAAACAGGCTTATTTACCAAGTATTTCAATACCATGTGATCTATATAAAACACAAAAGGTGTTGCTAGCAAGTACTGTCTAAACTTATACAGCGTGTAGATCACGGACAAGGCCTTGTGCTCTATAGTTGTATAGTTTTATTCTGCACAGGAGTCAACTTTATACTAGAAAAATAGATAGGATGATCTATAATACCTTCTCTAGGATGAGCTAACACTGCGCCAATGGCCATGCCAGAGGTGTCCACATGTATGTGAAAAGGTTGGTTCCATGAGGGAAAGTGCAAAATAGGTGTTGTAGTAAGCCTCTCCTTCAATGCTTTAAATGCATGTAGTTGTTGCGGTTCTCCCCAATAAAATGTCCCTTTTCCTTTTAGTAACTCCTCCAAGGGCAGTGACAATATTAGCATATCCTTTGATAAATTTTCTATAATACCCTATGTGGCCCAAGAATCTACACACCTCACTTTGACTGGTAGGATCCTCTAGGCCTATGATAATTGTAACCTTAGTTGGATCTACTAACAAACCTTCCTTGTAGATGATATGCCCTACCAGAGTTCCAAAAGGTGTAGTCAAATACACACTTCTTGATATTTAAGGAGATGCTTAACTATCTGCATATTTTAAACATTAAGTCCAAGTTGTCACAATGATCCTTGACAAGCCCATATACTGTCCAGTCATCTAAGTAAACCTGTAAGAATTTTGTATAAAATCCTAGAATGCTTGAAAAACTATGCGTAAAAATACAACAGTGCATTCTTCATACCAAAGGGCATCACCGTATATGCAAATATTTCCCATTCAGTCAGTGAATGTTGTTTTCTCTTGATCTTCCTTAGCAATTCATACCTGATGATACCCAGAGAATCCATTTGTAAAAGAGTAAATTTCATGCCCTGCAACACCTTCTAATATTCCTCAGATGAAAGGTGTAGGAAAAGGATCAATCACACATGCAACATTTAACTCCTTGTAGTCGACACAAATCCTAATCCGACCATCTTTCTTTATACTGATTACCATGGGGCTAACCCACTCTGATTCTTCTAGGGGCTTAATGATGTCAGATTTCAACATCTTGTCAATTTCTTCTTTAAATTTTACATGCAGGTTAGGGTTCATCATGTAAGGTCTCTTACTAGACTGGGGAACACACCTTCCTTTAGCTTAATCTTCATCTCACTCAAAGATTCATGCACTCCTTTTAACTCATGGTATCCTCTAGGAAATAAGTCTTGGAAATCACATAGTAACTCAATTATCTTAGCCACTTCAGAATCAAACCAATAATCTTCAATTATGGCCTCCTTAGGTTCAACATCCATGCCAATGTTCACTTTCTTGGTCTTCATAGGTTCATGATAGGCACATGCCTTCTTATCCACATTGTCTAAAACCTCATTGCGCATACCTTCTGAAGGATCAATCTATCTCCAAATTTTCTACTTCTTCATCATCCACTATGTAGACCATATTTCCTTTCTCCTTCTCAAGGAAAGCACACTCAAGTAGTTTGGCATTTGTCTCATCTACTTCATCAAAATGTGCTCCTAGGTATTCCTCACCAAATAAATCTTGAATGAGTTCTTCAGCCTTTGCACTATCTCCCATAGTCAATCACTCCATAACCTGTAATGTCTCTTTCACCAGAGGTTTAGTGGAGAAGTAGTCAAAAGTTCTGGATCATTCTTGTCCAGTCAAGTCTTGCCAATTTCCAGTCTCCCTATGCAGTTCCGCATAAACATACCAAGTGCGTGCACAACCTCGCAAAGTGAAATAAAGTTTGTGACACCCATAGTGAAGATGGTAAAGCTTCCTGCCCCTTTGTCTAGAGTCTCTCACACTATTGAACGTGGTGCTGAACATGTTGATTACCATGATATATGCATATTTGAGTAGGCACATTTCTCCTAAGAAACCGAGGTTGTTAGAGTAATTAATTACTTCATTCCATTATATGAGATTATCCCTGTGAACCATCCACCAACGCACTTTGCTGTCTCGCGCAGGGTATACACTAACATATTTCTTCTGTCCACTTGATCCTCCCACTATTCTTCCATGGTGCACATAGGAATACCGTATGGGTCTCCTTCTCTAGTGTATAGGGTACAGAGTTGTTACTTATCCTCCTAATACATGTGAGGTTTACCTCCTTACGCAGATGTGCTTCTTACTTCACTCCCAACCATCTCATAGGTTCCATGCACCCAATTATCACAAGGAAATACTTGTAGTATCACTAATAGATTGTGCATCTTCCCACTAGAGGATTCCTTCCTTAGATGGCTCAAGTACTTCTGGATCTCGAATGGCACACACATAAATTTTGTTAAGGTCTTCCTCACTTAAAGGTTCAACATAAGGTGCATAGATTCACATCTGTCAAAGGGATAATAACTCATTCTTCCTTGTTCTTCAAAATTGATATACCCCTTGTTGAACCATAGGTCAACATTATTTGCATAACACCAAGGGCACCCAAGTAGAGATAGGAAGTTGTCTTCTTTTGCAAGTGCTAAAACCTCAAAGTCCCCAGTGAACTTGGCCCCTTGTATAGTAATGGATGTCATCATTTAAAAATCCTATTGGAGTGGCCTTAGTTTTAATTTTCCATAAATTATACATTAGAGGATGGCTGTAATGGAGGTCTACCCATCTGCACCCATGCATCTAAAGTAATCACATTAACTTCCGCTTCTGTGTCAATCAATATATTTCTCAAAAGCCACCCATCCACAACAACATTTAGAGTGATCTCCTTGTCATAATCCAAGCTATGAGGGGGGAGATTAGCATGCAAGATCTGCCGTCCATTCTCAATACCTACACGTAAAGTGTTTCCCTTTAACCAAATTCTCTAGTAATGGAATAATATTCTCCTGGTGTAACATCTTGCATACCTCTTTCAAATCATCAACATCTGACTGGACCATCTATGTTGCCTTCTTTTGTTCCAACTTCCGTGACTGTTCCTTTAAACATTGTATTTCACCCTAAATATTTCTAAGCACCTCCATGGTTTCCTTGATAAACCTCCTTCTGATGTGTAGGATTTAGGTATCTTGCATGTAAGACCTCCTCCTTAGTAATGGTAGGCTTTTGTTGCAATGTTTCTCTGGCACGCATAACTTCAACACATGTAGTAATTTTCATAGGTGCTACCTCAGGTTTGGTGCCAAATTTGGCATCCATTGATTTTCCATTGTGCGTTGTATTTTAACCATCCCTATGCGCCCTTGTTCTCCTATTTATGTTTCTTGATAAGATGCTCATATAAGTCCAGGCACTCCTCATAGTTATGATTCTTTCCACAAAAAGAACAAGTAATATTCTGAGGGCATTCGTGCCTATAGTGGTCAGGAGATCTGACATGTATAACATGTTCCATGAGGAAACTCACCTCGTCTACCACCATGGCCTCAGCCCCTAAATCCACCATGATATCCTTGACCTCTACCATGACCTCCTTCAAAGTGCCCTTTGTTCTGATGATAGTGCACTTGCAGTGTGATCACAATCATGGTGATCACTCTTACCTTTAGAGTTATCCGATACTCTTGTCTATCGTACACCAATATTGATGGCATCATGGATTTGATCAATCAACCTGCAATCTTCGGTATTGTGAGTAGTGGACCAAAAAATATTACAGCAGTAAGATACATTCTTTCTTATTGCACATGTTGTAACAGTGGGAAACGGCTTACATCATGGTCTAAATGACATATCTCATAGTCTAGCAATAATGAACACACTGACCTGTGGGGAAACTATCCTTAGTGTGCCCCTCAACTTCACAATCTATACACTAAATCCCAATGCATGTCTCGTGTGTTGAATTGGATGATAGTTTCTCCAACTGCTTTGCCATAGCTGTAATCTGAGCTTCCAGGAATGGGCTCACTCCAGTGTCTATACTTCTGACTGCCTCAAGTGTCCAATGCTACTTCAAGCGCTTCACATGGATCTATATATGTCTTATGTGACACACCCTCCTAAAAGGTGTGATCAAGCCTCCAATAAACCACTGTGTATGTTGGCACTTGCATGGATATCATATGAAATTTTAGACAAAAATCATTTTGAAATGGGCATCATATTCCCGAACACTCTTTGTAGTGCCCTACTTAATATCCTTGAGTGTGATTATACTCTTCTACTCAAACTCAGGGATATAAAATTCCTTAAGGAAAGCATCCCATAATGCTGTATAATCTACGTAAGTCTGATCAAGGTCAAACTTCTCTGTACCAACTGTGTGTGCATCCCTGTAACGTAGTTATAAACTAACTTCCCTTGCACTCAGAAGCTATGATTCCTTTTGCATAACCATATTATCTCACACATGTTCACATGCTCAACAACATATTCTATTCCCATATACTCTAGAAGACGAAGCGACATCTCCATGTAAATATTCTAGGGTTGGTGAGGACCATGCCCACCAGATCCAGAACCTCCTTGTGTTACCTCTGCCTCCAGACCCACTGGATCCACTAGAACCAGAGCCACCTATGCCCCCTGATCCTCCACGTGTAGCCAATAAGTGAACCAGAGGATGTACTTTCCTGTGTCCGAACAATGGTACTAAACTGGACTCCTACAGTCTGCGAGGTGGTACTACTCCCAGAGGTGAGTCCAAAATTCTGTGCACGCCTAAGTTCTACACCGACAATGCACCTGAAAAGGTACCTCCAAATAACAAGGAAGACATCTTCCTAGACCATAGATGTACTTATCTATTTTATTTAATCTTGTTATTCTACTGTCCCAAACTAGCTTATTGAGTACTTGGTTGTACTAGAAACTAGGAAAACCAAGCATAAGGGCTAGATTTCTAGGTAGATTCAGATGCATGCACCGCATGGCCCATGTCATCTCTGCTGGCTCATCTCTCATAAAATTCTAATGGGGGTTCCCTGTCATGATTTCTTAAATGGGGAATTTCCAGATGCTCTAGCTCCACAACTCTCTACATGAGCTCCAATTCCTTCACGAGCCATCTCTCTCCTCAATCGCCATCCATTCTGCAATCTCACGATTGCTTCCCTAACTCCCTCTCACATGCCTCATTGTACTTAAGCCACCTTTATTTTATTTTCCTCTCTACCCCTAGGTCCTTCCATCCTTCAGCAAACCTACTCTTGACCCCCACATGTGGTGGGGTTTAGCTAGTCATCAGCTTTTCTTCCAAATTCAGGATTACCAATCAAGATTTTGATTTCCAGTGGAATGCCTTTCAGAAAGGTTCCCCTGGGATAGCGTTAAAAAATGGAACTCATCTACCTCCGAGAAAGAATAATTTTAAATTGAGTACATCCAAAATATAGCTATTCAGAACACCATGGAACCAAGTGTCCACAACGTGCGTCCAAATCATATCAACATCATAGAGGGCCTACAATTCTTCCTACATCTAGACAAGTGTGTGAAACCTCTAATTCCTTTTAGATGCATAAGCAACCAACTAATCGTACAACTCTATTAGAAAGATAATAAAGAAACTTTCATATAAATATTCATACAAGTTCTACTCCACCCACATGCACGTGCATCAGACATCAGATCCAATGTTGAATGTCTGAGCGTATTATTCTTACTAAATCTACTATCCACTCCTCAACACTTGATAGGGTCAACCACTATGTCTTCATCATGAAACATCCTGAAAACAACTAAAAAAGAGGTCCTTGGCAACAGAAACCAATGATGCAAGCCTAGAATTTACTCGTGAATAACCTAGTCGTGCACTAACACATCACTCAACCTGAGCTGATTTCTCACCCGAAGCATGCAAAGGTATCAAGGTCCCTCTTTTATATTTTCTTTATACATGATGTTAGATGTGATGATGTTTAAACATGTTCAGATTCATAATTAGACATAAACATTTCCACAGTGCATAGTCCAAATGTATCTCTTAGAGAATCATGATAAATGAATTAAACAATAACTATGATAAGATTAACCATACAAGAACCATATTTAATCAAGTCTAACACCATTATCCAACCAATAAAATCCATTTCATAAATACTGTAAAACACATAAGCATCATACACTGTATAATTACATCTCCATGAGTCATGTGCACGTGTCAAAACAAGCAGCACAAATCTACAATATATTCGGTACTGTACCTACTAAACTATGCATACTTCAATACATATTTATAGGGATGGGGATTATTTCCCTACACCACCCATGCACTTCTCAACAATAGGTCACATGCTAATAATAGCCATGTGCATCTTTATAATAGTATGCAAAACATGCAAGTGCTTTTAACAATAGATGTCCTATAGTTAACTCCAAGTAGAAATACAATTATTAACTTAAACTATGCACGGTGCTTATCTTCCGTTTGTTCCCAAAATACCATTGTTTGTAGCACAAGTCTTCATCCTTATGTGTCCTCCGCACACTATCTCCAAAAATATCCCTTATCCACAAAACATTTAAGTTTTGGGCTTGTGTGCTTCAATACTATTATAGCGCCACGTGCGCTTCGAGCGCCCTATATTCATGTGCCCAATACTTAGAATATTTCTGGCTATTCAACAAATACTATCTTTGATTTTATTGTCAATGCTATTAATCTATTGTTCTTGTTCACATTGATCAAGCTCTAATATCGGCTTGCTCATGTGTGTTCCCTTTCACTTATTATTGTTTAGTTGATTCAAACTATACTTTATTGGAGTTAGTTATTTATTATTCTTATCCATGTAATATTAGGCTCTGTTTTTACCTAATTATTATATGTTCCTTCCATCCATTTCTTTCCTTCATTCCATTCCATATCCCTCATTCACACTTCCTTGCATTTGATGTCTCAAAACACCCCCACATACAATTTTGAATGTATATATGTAAATACAGTTTTGGTTTTCAATTAAGGCAATCTCACCTTCATTAAGGAGGGACTTTATTACCTAGTTGTTACATGTCATTTACATGCTTGCAAATCCATTTGCTAACAAGAGGATGTTGGAATTACAAGTTTAAATTTAGGCAGTTTTTGTTGCGTATGACTTGGTGATGTGGCATATACTTTTAATGGAGGAGTAGTGAGATCATCCTTAAGAGGAGGTTTCTTAGCTTAACTTGGTAATACAACTGAGCACTTAGTAAGAGGATGTGATTTAGAGAAAACCGTGAGAAGTGATGGCTTGTTTTGATTTGGTAGTGCTGTATAGGACATAGTAAAAAGAGGTGGTGAACTAATTTGGAGTGGTTGTTGCTTATGTTGACTTGGTGATGTCGTAGGTGGTTTCTTAGGAAAATATTGAATAATCGAAGAATGCACATGAGGAGCGGTATGGTGATGCTCATTAGATGTAGAAGGAGCTGACTTAAGGGTCCATTGAGATGTAACGTGATGTTGGGTAGTGAATGAGATAAACCCTTGATGCTCAAGATGTTTGAACATTTGTGGCAATGTGTGGCAATCGTTGTCATTATGTCCATTTATTCGATGATAATTGCAATATGGATGGTCTTGATATTTAAGATACCGATAGGGATAATAGTAATGGGTAAGAAGTAGGGTAATCAACTGATGATTAAGGAGCTGAATAAGAATGTCATGTGGCATATTATTATGCTCAAATATGAGAGGCTTAGGCAATGACATGTCTTGAGGTTAAACTAGATGACATGTAGTGGTCATAGAGTGCATATGAGATGTAGAAGGAACAAAGACATGTGATTGAGAAACATACTTAAGATGTTGAATTCCATATTTGAGAGATGTAATCGTGGATTCCATGGCCTTAAATTTATCTTGAGATAAATCATGTATAGCGTAAATTGAGTCCAATATGGGTTGATTAAATGGAGACTCACTAGGGTCAGTAAATAGACAAGTGAGCATAGGACTTAGTTCATGTGGTGGCATATTGTCATCATAATACTTGGTGTCTAAGGATTTTTGCAAAACAAACTAACAAGTAGGGTATCTCCTAAGTAAATTAGATAAATAAACTTTACCCATGATAGAGGAAAAATGAAGATCCTAAACGTGAAAGACATCGGGTTCACTAAGATGATTAAATAAAAATGGACTAACTAAGTAGTGCATGGATAGTTAATTTAATCTAGGAGAACATATAAATGTAACAAATAAATTTACTAAGACAATATGTAAATGAGATAATTAATAAAACTAATGCAAATAGAAACCCTAATGTGCAAGGAGAAAGAGAAAAGAACTTAGCTAATAATGGATGCTTCTCAGACAGTATCACAGATGTAGCTGGATAAACTAGAAGCATGAAAAACTGTGTTAAGGTCCCGTAGAGGAAAAATCTGGGTGATGTGGCTAGACTGGAGCACCTGGGAGAGGACTGGGGCACCCATAGGTGCTTTGGTAAGTAAAACAGGTGCCCTAGTCTAGAAAAAAAGTCCAGAAATGGTCTTCACAGGTCCTAGAGATGACTGATAACCTTCACTACCTATTGCACTAGTTTTCTTGTACTGTGTCAGATGCTCCAAATATTCCAAGAGGAAGAATAACCTACAAAAGACCCAAAAAGAAGTATCAAAACCCTAAAAAATAAAGATGCAAATGAATAGGTTGGACTGACCTTCGCTTCCAAAATAGTGGGCTTACTAAGTGACCACTGCACTACATTTCAGACCTGGATGTAGTTCTAGTGAGTGTGTGCATTTTATGCCCTAGTTTCTCTTGTGCCAGTCACACTGTGAAATAACGAGAAATAAATAAATGTAGATAATGTAATAGAATGTGTGCATGGAATAAAATTAAATCCCTCCCCCTATGAAGTGTGATGCAAATGTCCTAGCTTGTGCCTTGATGATGGAGCTATGTGGATGCTAATGCAATAGATGGGTGCAACTCTAGATGGAGTAATAGTAGTATATGATGCTAGGTTCCTCATTATGGTTTTATAACTTTATATTTATAACATTCTCTTGCTTTGTAATTAACCGAAAAAAGGCCAACCAAAAGAAAGATAAAGATGTAAAATAGCCAGAAGAGGCCCAAAAAGTGGCGGGAAAGTGCAAAAAGGATCGGGGTGCCCCTAGGTGGGACCAGGGCACCCATGGTCACCCCAGTACTAATTTGGGTTCCCTAACCAAGGCTAAAATAATGCAGAATGTCAGAAAATGACTGGGAATATGGGTGCAATAGGTCGCAAATTACGAAATAAAATAAATAAGATGGCCAAAAGGATGGTGGTTAATTAGTACTTTCTTCACTCAAGAACCTTTTAAATAGTAGTATGAGACCGAGATAAATAAATGTCTAAAGTGCATGATTTTGTGACTACACGTAGACTCTTTAAAAGGGCAGGGATTATTTTATTTTATTGAAGACCTAATATATAAGATTGTGGAAGGTTTGGGAGTTAGTGGTGGAATTGTTGAGAAGGGGGTATACAAAGTGTATCTAACTAGGGGTACAATGTACACCCTAGAGTGTCTTGACTAGGGCTACCAGTTTCTTAGATTGAAGGACCTATGGAAGAGAGATCATGTGCCTCAATAGTCACCCTAGAAAACTATACTCTAGACACAAGTCTATCTATTGCGGGAACTCTGAGGACCTTACAAGATTCTACCCAGATATTTACCTGACATTTTTGAATTTAAATTTAAGAAATGTATTTTGCATCTTTCATTATTTATATGTATGTGTATTAAATGTTAATTTATACATTAATTAATATCAAATCTTTATTACTTTAACATGAACTACATTATTTTTTTGGGTTAATCAAATCAAATTACTAATAATAATAATATTAAAAAGGGTCCTTACATTTTTGTGTCAGAGCTAAAAATCCTAAACCTTCAATTAATATTTGAGGATTAGCTACTACACTTAAATTTCCACAATGTGTATAACATAATACTTTATTTTTATTTTATTTTATTTTTTCCTCTATAGTGCAAAATATTGTCATACATATGCCCTATTAAGTTAAATGTATATTGAATATTAGTATTTTTGGTATATATATTGTTATTACTCTTGTCATAACTTTTAAATATAGCCTTCAATATAGTTTAGGAGGGTTGAGAAATATAAATATGTTTTATTCAGAATTAGAACTCAAATATTACGAATCTATGATGCACCAAATAAATATTTAAAATAACATTGTCCACACATATAGTCTTATGCATATTCATCACAATCATATTTTATCCTCTTTTCAAAATCTAATTACCGATCATTTTATAAAATGGTTTGAAACTTAAGTGCATTCTATTCTTGTTTGCACTAATTTTCCAAAAGTAATAAGTATCATAACATGTTAAATGAAATTCATTTTTTTGTTTTAATGAAACCACAGTCACTGTATTTTGTTAAAAAGAGGGGGGGATTATTTAATTCTATGAAGTGCACAAGTATTAAAGAAATTAAGTGAAGTGATTACATAAGATGGTATTAAATGTGCTAGGATTCTTATGAAATATAACAAGATTGTTCACTAATGTGTTTGTGTGTGTGTGTGTGTGTGTGTGTGTGTGTGTGTGTGTGTGTGTGTGTGTGTGTGTGTGTGTGTGTGTGTGTTTTAGAGTATGGGTTGTCAGTCTTGAACCTTAGCCACCTGTTTAGTCACATGCCAAAATAGCTTTTAAATATACACATTGCCACTAGATAATTATTATATCCAAGGAAATTCAACCTCTAAACTTAGCTAAAGGCTATCTTGGAAATAGGATCACATGACCCCCATAAGATAGACCATTTTATGCCATACATCCAACACCCATGTGCCAGACCGCCACCTGCCCCTGCGGCACCAAACTGTCGGGGACCAAAAAGTCACCACTGGAAATCCCCGCTAGAAAAGTACTAACATTTTGCATGCACTGGCACATTGGATGTGGATAGACAACTCACCAACCTAGGAGGATGCCAACTCGCCACCTCCCATCATTTCCGTCCCCTATCGTCCATTGTCTCCACCATACCATTTCTAAAAGCTTGCAGAAGCTCCCCAAAATGCAGAGGATAAGCTCCTTGAATTGCAGAAGTTCACAGAAGCTCACCATTGCAACCGCATTCAACTTTCGGGAATTATTTTGTCCCTGCCATTTTTCCATTGTATCTCAAATTAGTATGTGAATTGGGTTTGTTTTGTGCTCCTTATTTTATTATCTCTACATACAACCATTTTTTTCTCAAACCCTAAAAAATTATGCTATTGTTTCTCCACCATTTTCACTATTGTTATACCAAATCCATACTTCATTTTCAAAAAGTATTCAACCTGGGAAATTATTTACCATTTTCAACCCCATATTTTATAAAATCCGATGAGTCCTCTTTCGTTGTAAAAACCAGTGGACTGTTTTTGTTTGTTTTAAGCAAGGCCGTAAAAATTTCTGCCATTTTTCATTATGGTGTAGATTGAAGTTGTATATTTGTGACAATATAACTTCTATATAACAAGTTATTCCAACCAACTCTGTCTATATAACATGGACGAGTTCAATTTTATGCCATTTTGTGTTTCTTCTCATGAGGTGCCATGATGAATGTGGACATGTCCCTCAAACTACAATTTTTTTCCACAAAAATTTTTTATTTTCAATGCAAAAATTTCTGTCATTTTCACCGGCCTCCAAAAATTGCCCTTATCTTTGCACCAAACCCCATCCTAAAATTCCAGCCAAAAAAACAAACTGAAATAAAACAAAACAAACAATTTATTTACACGAAAGATTAGAAGTGTTAGGAGCCCTTGTGAACCTGACACAGAGCTTTGCCACATGTTTTTTATATTCATCATCAACCACCGATCTAAAAAAGAGGGGTTTTAATTACACAGTCACCTATAATTAGATCTCATTATTCCACTTACTACAACATCAAATGTGGTCCTTTTTTTCACACAAAAACACAAAGTATACCATATTTACGATACCATTCATACAAAGGAATTGACAGTTTTGGTTGAGAACCTCATATTTTCTTCATGAACATGTTGTATAAATCTATCACAGGGTTTTTTTTTTCAATCCTCCATACAGGAAATCATTCCCCATCTAAATCCCCCTAAAATATTAATTTTTCTCTCCCTTTCTAGGCTATGACTACGATGTGCTAGTTCAATACCACGTCTGCAAAACTGGGTCCCACACATTGGCGTTGCATGTATGATATCTTATGGTCTATCTTATGGGGGTCATGTGATCATGTCACCAGGATAGACGGATTCAAATGTGATGTGACACCTACTTATACATATGTGTACATAGATATATATGTATATGTATATACATGTTTATACATGCATATGCATATGCATTACACATACACATACACATACACATACACGTACATGTATGTACGAGTATACATATACACATTTATATGTACTAGTATCACATACCTAGACATTTTTATTATCATATGGTAGTGTTGTTTGTCATATACACATTGTGTGTATACCACAAAAGAGAGATAAAACTTTATATAATCTTGTCTTGGATGGTGATGCAGAGGCTAATGTCAATTAAAAACCATTCACACAATTATAACAATAACTTGAAATCATTTTCGCCTACTTGGACTTGTTGTTTTCCCACAACCTCTTAACTCCTTCTAACTTTGTTTTTTCCTCTTCTTGAGATTTAGCTTTTGGTTTTAGACACTTACCCTTCCTTTACTCCTTGCTCTCTGACCTTATACCTCTTCTTACTCCATAAATATTATTTTTGCTTATGGTTAAGCCCCTTGACTTCTAATTTGATTTGCCCCCTCAAGTTGTTACCTATTGTAGCAAGATAAGTTTTAAGGTTGCTTGAATATGACCATTTATATACTTCATTCCTTACCACTCATGATCTAAAAACATATTCTTATTACCAATTATTTTATAGGTCACCCTTCCTTATGAGTTACTTTTTCAACCCACTATCCACTAATTGAATTTTAATTGATACAAGTGTCCAAATTTGAATATTCAAGTGAGATTTAACTGTGTTTCTTTCCTCAATGACTGAACCTTCTCATTCAAGATATAGTTCTTTGATATTAGGTTCTTCCACCACCTTGTCACAGGCTCTTCATTCCTTCCATCTCTAATAATGATATCTTCTTAACTAAATACTTCTTCTAGGCTCATAAAATTGTGCACAGTTTGGGGGTCTAAGTCTATAGATGCTCTTTTCCCGAGCTTAACACCTTCTATGTATTCTAAGTATTTTTTAGTAAAAAATGAAAAATATTTTAAATTCTCACTATCCTTGTTAAGTCTCCCCAATATTTCCAAATCATGGGTTAAGTCTTTTATAGATGACTAATATCATTACTCCTCTCTCACTGTAAACTATCATAGAGTCCTTAGGACCGTGCATGTACTATTTTGATCTCCTTACTACTTGTCCCCTTCTCCAAACTTATACAACATTCCTCTTCATTATTTTCACTCCCATAACATTCATACTAGTAAGAAGGGTAAGGTTTTATTGAATTTTGTTAGGTTAGATTCTCATAACCTTCTAAAAAATAGAGTAGGCTCATAAATGATTATCCTATCAGGGAATAGGGTTAGTTCCATTAAAACATTCACTATGAAATTCATTCCATATCTTTTCCCCATGCCCATGAACATATGTGTATGCAATGAAAAAGTTAAAAAGCTATGGAATAAGGTTAAAGAACCTCAAAGCTTAACTGACTCAAATATGCACCATGAAATAAGAGATAAACAAGGGAAACTAACATGAAATCATTATAACTTTGACAAAAATATCAAAAAATAACAAGTATACTGCTCTCTACTCTTTGAATGCAATTTAAATGAATCTATAAGATCCTAGCAATCAGTTTTGTTGTTTACTCCATGAAGGTGAATGAATCTTACTAAATGGCTAAAAGACCAAGTTTAGCATATTCCATTACTAACCTATCATGGATGCAAGATGAAGCTATTTTAATGGTGGATGGATGCAAGATGAAGTTATTTTAATAATGGAGTATGAAAAAGATCCAAATGTTCTATAGCTTAAAGCTATCACAAATGATTTCTAATGCCTTTCCAAAGTGCTTGAGATATTTTGTTATGTAAACAAGGTGTAAAATTGAAAGGGAGGGGTGACCCTTGTATTTATAGTTTTTGGTTTGGAAGAGTTTAGAATTTGGGTGCATGTGGGACTAAAGTCTAAAAAGCACTTTATGATTAGATTAGGATAAACATTCTTTAGGCTTAATTACGCTTGGTTTAGGCTAGTTAACTAGGGTTTAGGCTAGTTAAATTTGATTAGCAAGTGATTAGAGACTCATTGAGAGCTGGGAAGGGTTTAGATAACCATTTATGACTAATAGATAGCCTAGGAAGCTTGCAGAAGTGGTATAGAGAGAACTAGGGAGGTTCTGAATGGTTGAAAGGAAGAATGTTTGGCTAATAAGAGAGATATTAGCCCAATTAGCTGATTATAGGAGGAATACGACCGAGAAGGTGTCGTGAATGGGCATCCGAGAATGGAGCGAAGAAGGGTTGATTAACGAAGTGTCGTAAATTGGTTGAATTGGAGGAAATTCTAAGTGTAATAATATTTTAGGTGTCTACAATATGTACTAAGTTTCAGTTCTTTTCATTGGTTAATTTTTAAGCTACAAACAATTTTATACTCACTTGAAACCCGAGCCAAAACAAAACTTGAGAGCACTTAATTTGAAGAAGATATTATAATTATATGTTTTCATGGCCTGTTAAGACTCAAAATACCTTCCCTAGACCTATTACATAGTTCCAAATCTTTTAAACCATCCACATAGTATGAATTCACCTTACACCTTCCATTTTCTGAGTTTCACAGTCCTTAAATGATTAAAACACAGTCTCTTTACTAGTCACCTTTTAGAGCTTATTTTTTCCTAAATGTTAACCATTAAAATTGAGGAATTTTACCCATGAATAGCACTACCAAACCTTTAAGAATAGGTATCATGCATTTCTTAAAATTCAATGACAAGATCTTACTTTAACCTTCTTAAGTTCTTCTCACCTCTAGTCTTGGATTCTTGTAACCTCACTATGTAAGCATACCTTCAAATTCCTTCCTCATTCATTCAAAGAGTCATTACCTGTAACTCATCATTCAATAAAAATTTCATGTCAAGTAATCCTAACATTTTCAATCATAACAAAACAAAAAAATTCCTTCCATTCATATAATCATCAAAGAAATGCCAACATTTCATGCTCAATGAAATCGACTATAAACAAGATGATGCTCCTACATTAGATAGCTAATCAATGAATGTGTTGTTACCTACTTATACATACCCATATATATCCATACATATACATATACATATACATACATGTACATACATACATATATATGTACATGTATGTATAAGTATACATATACATATGTATATGTACTGGTCTCACATACCTGGATGTTTGTATTATCATATAGTTCCCCCATATGTGGGACCTAGTTCTGTGGAGGTGGCATTGAACCAACACAACCAAGTAGCCATGGTCACAACCCAGTCATTGACTCGCCATCCAAGATAAGAGAAGGACATCATGACGGATGATAAAAGGTGGTGAATTTAAGAGGTTTAATGTATTTCTTTGGTTTTAGTTATGCAACCACCAGAATCTACCATTTTGATTATTCATTCCAAGGTTAATAATGTTAAGCACAAAAAAAATCACTCTAACTAATTTTTTTAAGCACCATAGGACTCCATTTTCTTACGCATGGTGTCTGTAGTAGGTGAAGGCAAGAGATTTGCGTGTTAGCGTATTGTTGTGAGTCGTTTGACTATCTCTACATGTAATTACGTGTCAGCTTCTAGCGGTATTACATACCAGTCATTTAATTACCATCCAAGACATGATCATATGACCCATATAAGATACACCATAAGATGTCATAATACATCGTCCATTTCTGTCTTTTGTGGTATACACACAATGTGTATATAACGAACAACACTCCCATATGATAATTGAAATGCCCAGGTATGTGAGACTAGTACATATACATATGTATATGTATATTCGTACATACATGTATATATATATATATATATATGTATATGTATATGTATATGTATATGTATATATGTGTATGAATATTTATATGCATATGCATGTATACACATACATACATACATACATACATGTATGTATGTATGCATATGTATATGTATGCATATGTATATGTATACATATGTGTCTGTATATGTAGGTGTCAAAGCCCATTAGAAGACAAAAATGGGCGATGCATGTATGCCATCTTATGGTGTATCTTATGGGGGTCATGCAATCCTTTTTTATTGATGCAAGCATGTTTATCAAATAATTGTACTGAGACCGTCTTTATATCTTTGATGTTAGTGGCCTCATTCAAAAATGAACTTGTCTTCATAGAGCAGCCCACATCCAAAGTATTATGATTATACCAACATGATTTATCTACCCCATGATTCATATTTGATCTAGAACGTGCCATTTTGGTGGCATATACCTCAAGGGAATCCTGAAATCTTGGTGTTAGCTATATGCACACAATTTGTAACTAGTGAATGTTAATTTATATTCAATGTGGTATGCAAAGAATCCAATAACTATGAGACCATTTATTTATTTTGATTGTTATAACTTATATTTGATGTATTGAGTACTTTTTACTCAAACAATGATAAAAAATGTAAACATATGCAAGTTTAGATTGTTGATAAAGTAGTGCTTTATGTCATAGATTTAGAAAGAAAGAATGTTAATCTATATTTTATTAAGGTTAAGAGAAAATTTGGTGGCAAGCTTGGATATAAAAAGCATGTTTAAGGAACTATTATTGGAAAAGATATATGATGTAGGTACATCATGACTCAGAGAATGTAATGGGTTTTGATCATTACTCTAGGTGTTTAGGTGGTGTGTACAAGTCAATAAAATCATATGATGGAGCTCTATGCAATTGATTCAATCATTTGTATCCTTTTTGGTGTTTTCTTTCCAAAAGGTAAATTTTAAATTCTAGAACTGGTTTGGAAGAATTAAGATCATGTTGTTAAGTCCTTTAAGGGTTATTGCAAGATTCACGGAGGGTTGCTAGGCAATTTTTAAATGTAGAAAACTATCCTAGCCTCTAGAGGTGATAAGAAGTTAGTTTTGGGAGGTAGAACTTTGTATCAGAGCCTTAAGGCTAATAGAGCTTGAAACTTTCATGTTTGATCAAATAGAAAGCTTCTCTTAATGGAAAGTTGTATATGAAGTCATGATTGTGTGTTAAATGATTGAATTCTCATGTTTAGAGGTCTTTTGAATATTGTCACAAATATGGAGAGTCTATGATGCCCCTTGGAAGATTAGAAGAAGAATAAAATAAGGTGAAAATGTTACGTACAACGACTGTACCTTGAAAATTTGATTCATTGTGTGTTAAGGTATAACTATGAGGTGCTTATGAATGTAAGAATAGAGTGAAAAATGTGTTAATATATGATTATTGCATGATTTAAAGGAAGCTATATGGTGATGTGATCAAGATAGGGTGACGAATAATAAGATTTATAGTTGACTATTGACTATGGAATCAAAACTATAGGTGTGTGTCATAGGAGAGTTTAAGAATTTATGATAACTGCCTATGTACGAAGCTTGAATGGGAAGTATAAGGAATTTCAAGAGGTTTGTAGATGATGTTTTTATCTCTCAAGATACTTAATATTGTATAAATGGTGTCAATTTTGTGAATATCCCTTCATTGTTTGTTATACCCTGTTTCAAGGGTTTGGGGTCAAAACCCTAGTGAGTGTTAGATGATATTGCTTCAACGTTTCTCAACATGTTGTTATCCATATTTTACCCCCCGAGCAAATATTGGATCAGCCATGGCCCTGCATAGAAAGAACTTGAGAAAACTCATTCAGATATTGTAAATAGGTCACAGGTAGACTCAACAATGGAATAGCCGGGTCAGAAAAGAAGGGGTAATGCTGCAAAGGAACCAGGAGCAAGAAGGGGAAAAAATGGTGAAATTTCAAATTTTTTGGGCTCAAAACCTTTTAGGAAAGAGTCCAAAATTGGCTAAGTATAAAGTGCAAGCAGAGGTCACCAACTGTCAGCTTGGCGCATCTCCAAGAGTTAGTCCAAAGGTGGGGGATCCAAATGAGCGTGAGCTCTCCATGTGGCCCAGAGTCCAAAAGGATAAAAGGGACCGTTGAAAAGTCCACAGACTGGGCGGAGAGTGCCAAGTGTCTGAACGATGCTAATTCAAGGATTGAATTGAGAGAGGGTTTCCAAACGAGCGCTAAAACTGCCGCGTGTCCCTAGTACAAGAAATATGACCCCACCGAGCAAAGGGACTTAACCAAAATATAGAAATTAGGTAGGCAGCGGAGGAAGTGCCAAGTGGTAAGCCTAAACTAGCAGTGCTAAAGTGGGCCATCGGGGGGGAAAGTTGGTTTTTTTCCCCTTGTTATTCCAAAGGTGTAAAAAGTTACAAAATGGGCCACAACTCCGCCCAAAGGAAAAAGTTAGCGTTTGACCCCGAGTCAAGGTCAAAGCGGGGGAGTCAGAGGGAAAAGGTGAAAAATTTCCTTTTGTCAAAATACACAGAGATAAAAATTGAAGCGCATCTCCCCAACCAACTAAAGGGTGCCACGTGTCCAAGCGGAGCATCGGGGCCGCGGGAGTTTTATGAGTTTTGCATTTTGGACCCGCAAATATAAATCAGGGGACCCGCAAACATAATTGTTCCCTAATTTGGCTGCCACGTGCCCCATATTAAAAAGGAGATCCATTTTTCAAATTGTTTTCCCACCCATTTGTACGGACCCGATACAAACTTAGAAGGGGCATATCTTTCGACTCAGGCTCGAAATATTGCAAATCTTACACCATTGGAAGCGTCTCGACGTCCTCTACACCATGGAAAGATAAAAAATCATTTTAGGCCCTGGTAGGTGAAAAATGGAGAGAACATCTTCGGACCTTTAATGCAAGATCTTCTTTGCCTCAACAACTAGATCGGATTCGATATGCTCCACCGCTTCTTCCCTCCTTCGAGGCGCCGAATAAGGATTTGATGTAGTTAAGATAGATTTGGAACAGATTTTATGGGAGACATTAAATAAGTGGTGGTTGAGCTTGGAGCTATTTTCCCGCTTCTTTCTTTTTTCTCTCTTCTGTATCGAATCTATAAATATAGGCTCGGGACTCATTGTAAAGGGTTGTACATTCTTTTGTTTTGCAGGCTCCCTTTTCCTTCTAGCAAAGGAATTCATGGAGTTTAGGCATTCTATTAAAATTGCAGTATGTTCTTTCCTCCTGGCTGTTTTGTAATGCATTGTATCAATCTACAGAGCAATAAAAACACATTTGTGATCGATTCTAGATCCTTTATGTCTCTTCTTCTCGCATCTAGTCTTTCATTATAAATCTGGTTATCTATACTTGATTACTGTATGTATTTTGTTGGTTTGTGTCTATCAGGAAAACTAATGTTCATCATTCCTTTGGTGCATCACCTTGTAGTTTAGTCATTTCTTATTTCTTATATCCCTTTTTATCCCTGTCTCCTTGGCAAATTTTAGATTAGGTATAGAGATAGATCCTCTGCAAGTTCTCACGTATGCACCTAAACAGAGGAATAGGAACCAACCTTTAATCTGAAGAGATTTTCCATTTGCAAGGTCCCACACCTTGGGGAAAGTTCAATGTTATGCGGATCACACCAAATGACTTTGTCTTAGAAAAGCAGATCTATAGAACTCATTTGGGGGGTGCTGTGATTTTTGCACTAACACATGTTATTAAAGAGATTAAGGTGGGCATAATGGTTTTTGAGATGTGTTTCAACGTTCTAAAAAGTCCTAAGAAGGGGGAGAAGTAAATGTTAGTCTAAAAACATCAAACTCGGTCCTAATAAAGACATGGACAATGTAAGAAAGTTTTATGAAGAAAGATATCTTGTGTAGAGACTCATTTCATGATCATAGAGTGGTAAGGTTAGATATATAATAAGGAAAGATTAAGTGTATTGGAGGTCCTTAAACCCATTAGAAGGAAGGTATCGAAATTTTTTATTTCTTGAAAACCCGTGTTAACTGCAATGTGCACAATGAAAAGGTATGAAGGTGATATTATAGACTAACGTGTTTAAACAATGTTTGATGGAGATATGTGATTGATTAAGGAAGTAAGAGAAGGTATTTAAAGAACTAATAACCTCATAACTAGAATGAGAACCCAAGAAACGAGTTTTATGGAAGACAAGATAACAAATGAGTGTACATACCTAACCCCAACTCTGTGACACTCATGCATAGCTTGATTAACCACTTGATCATATGAAGTGAAGGAGGAAAAGGGATTAATAACAACTACGATTTTTTTTAGTGTCTTAAGCCTTGAAGGTGTGGAAGAAGCATATGAGAGCAATCAACAATAATTCAAGTGGATAAACCATGAAGTGTGACAATTTTGTAGAGAAAGGCATGACAATGAACTTAGAATCCAAGCCATCCAAGTATTAGAACATAATATTAAGTGTTCATAATATTTATTTTATAATTAAATACTATATAATATAGTTTATTATTTAATATAAAAATCTATATTAGGGTTCATTAGTTATTAATTAACTAATTATTAAATCTGGGTATACCTCCGGTCACTTAATGGTTATAACCCTTTGGGTTATTTAAATATGGCAGTAGGCCATATTTGGATATATAGAATATACTTCGGGTTAAAAACATGGAACAAGAGTTGAGGAAAGGAGTTCTGGACTATAAATAGTTTCTCTATATAATGGAAAATTCTTCCTAGTTTTTTACCCCATTGGGGGTTTTCCACATTATATCATGTGTTATGTGTTAATTGTTTTACCTTGATAAAATTTTGATTGATTAATTTATTATGTTATATAATTATTAATGTTTGGACATGTTAATATTTTTGAAGATTGATGTGAGTGCAATGTGAAAGGTGATTTCATTTCTACTTGAAATGAAATCATATAAAGGAACAAGAGCTCCAAAAAAAATTACTATTGTTTTTAAATTATTTTTTCTTGTTTTTAAACTTGAATGGAATTTTATTCTTTTAGGGTTTTAAAACTAAGAAAAATAGTTAAAATCATCTTGTTTGAAATGATGATTTTTTGTGACAGAACGGCTAAATCATCGTCATCGTTTATATAGAAATCTAATAAAAATTCACCTTGTATTTTGATTAAATTTTATTGAACTTGGTATTTAGTCCCTCCTGAAAAATGAAGTTTGGTCGGATCTAGATGGATATACAAGATTAAATATAAAGTTGATGGCAATGTCGATAAATTCAAATCCAGATTACTAGCTCGAGGGTTTACTCAAAAATCTAGATAAGTTGATGCCATCTTAATAAGCACATTGAAAGAAGAGCACAACATACTTGTGATGCACAATGAACACCGAAACTTGTGAATCCTAGTCATGATACAAGAGATTTAAGTAAAGGGGTAAGTACTGTGTAGGTTGCCAACATTTAATGAAAAAAAATGATTTAGGATTATTGGGAGTCGGGGGACACATATTCAAGGCATGATCATGTACGATCAGTCTGAGTGATTCACATCTACAGGATCCTCTCGATATCATCATAGTCCCTGGTCCATTTCAAACCGCATGAAAAATCTTGTGACTCACGAATGTGACCAATTGTTTATTACACACTTAAAAGCAATTAGTACAAATGTTTCTACAGTAAATTGAATGTGAGATGTTACTTGACATTGAATGATTGTACCTTGAATTGTCACTACCCTTCATTTCTTCCTTGAAAGGATATTGTCAAGGACATTCTCATCTTGCCTTACAAAATGTTCAAAAGCTTCATAAATTATTTTATTCAAGTATCATGTACAATAATACAAAATTTTTGGCTTTAAGTGAATATTGCATTGGAAGTCTAGCTTTGTTTGGTCACTAGTCACTCTCCACTTTGCAACCAAATGTACAAAATGTGTTCCCTGCACTTTTCAAAATGAAGGTACTCCATTTTGCAACATGGGTCCCCTCCCACATTTATTGAATCCCAAAAAAACAAATAGGTAACTTATACCATTTGGCGTTCACATTGCATTGTACACATGTGATTGCTAGTTACTAAGGCACTTGTAATTACAACACATGAAATATATACTTTTGATTATTGTATTTTGGTGCCTATTTTAACATAGGCTATCAAATCCTCTATTCTTAGAATTATCTTTACTTCTTTAATTATGTTTTAATATTCTGTCTTATGCATACCAAGGATTAGTTACACATACATTTTGGTTACTATGTGATATTTATTACTGAAAACAACTTTCTACATCTATATAATATAATATGCAAATAAACTCTAGTAGCCCTCCATTCAAATTTCCTAACTAATGACATTTATCTTAATTAAACAAAAGCTCAATGAACTGATAGCTTTTCTTCACTCATTGAATAATAGACCCATTTTTTATTCGCCTTTTTCTATATTTGATCATACAACATTAAACAACCCTATTTTTTCGGTCAATCCTTAGTTTTTCTCCGTCAATCCTCAGTTTTGTATCTTCATATAACTCTCTCTCTCTCTAACTCTATCAATCCTCAGTTTTGGGAATTGTTTAGAAAATTCATGAATTAATGGACAACCTTATAGTATAATGATGAGAGTATAAATCCCTCTAATATATCAATTTAATGATGGACAAACTTATAGTTTAATTGAAATTAGTTTTTGTCAATTTAATAATGGACATGCTTATAGTTTAATTGAAATTAGTTTTTTCTTTCTTTATGTAAATTTCATTGCATATTAATAAGTCAAGTCATTATTATACATATTTTGTTATGTTCACAATGCAATGATCAATCTTTAGACTTTCTCTAAATATTTTGTATGTTGACAATGCAATGATCAATCTATGATCAAATATTTATAGTTTGTTGTCAATTTACAAATATTGTTGTAGATTAGTGTCATAGCTCGTTCTCACTTAAGAATACCAAACCATGTGTATTATTTGACTATTGACTATTTCATTGTGTATTTTATCGAGCAATAACATTGTGTCTCTATCACATTTCCAGATTCACATCATCCACCATGATGGTACAGACTAAATTAGATGGTGGTTTGAAGATCCTAATCCATTGTCATCGATCCACTAGAGAATGTCAACACATTTGAAAGTGACTCGGGTCCATCTAAAAGGAGAAGGGATGACTTGAAGTCTACTGTCTTTGGAGGTAAATACAAATCCGATGACATGAGTTTTAATTTTATTTTTTAATGTAAAGACCGTAACAAAATGTTTTCACATAGATTCACATGCCCCAAATTTTCTATCCTTGTTGAAGGGTAAGAGGACATGAGGCAAATGGACAAAAAACATGTGGAGGTTTTGGAAGAGAAACTTACATTTTTTGAAAAAAGAGAACGAAAAACTACGAGAAGAAATTTTTTGTTAGGATGAAGCTCCTGGAACTGCATGAGATGAAGGTAAATATGAAGTTGGAAATATGTCATCTACAAATGGCACAGAAAACCCTAGAAGTTATCAGTGAGGCAAGGTAAAAAATGTCAGAATTTTCCATGGAAAAGGTACAAGAGATGATGACCATTCTATGAACGAGAACATAAACACTGGAAACAAGTGCACAAAAGTACAATAGCTTTTCCCAATGAATGGAATGATAAGACTGATTAAAATTGTGTCATTGACACATGTTTTTTAAAATTATTTTTATCTAATTTGAACATATTATTCGAAGTAATAGTTTGTATTGTCTGTATTAGTATCTACATTAAAACATGGTATATTTACATTGATGCTACTAATTTTAATATAAGAATAAATGACATTCTTTCATTTTGAACATGGATTGTATTTATGTTTCCATTCCACTTAATACCTTTCATGTATTTATTTAAAGGAGTAATTCATTCTTTCCAATGATAAAATTGGATCTCACTTTCATGATTTTTATAGTGTTTCATTATTTCCAATGATCAAATACCATGAACACAAGTTCCAAAGAAATCACAACTAAATGATGACTGAAATGGAAATGCGTTGGAGCTATGCAATGTTAAGTGTGAGGGTGTGTCACCTAAGATAAGAAGATATTTATAAGACTTCACCTTTGATACCCAACCATGCATACAAGTAACCAAGAAATTTACAATTTATACTACTCACAATAAACTCTTTAATGTTCAATTGATTTGGTAATTTATATATTCATTCTCTCCACTATTATAGGAGATATTTGAAACAAACTCAACAATAACCTTTTTATAAGGATTATTATAAACAAACTATGTAACTATTCAAATGAGTTTTATATTATAACTCACTTAAAAATACTCACATGGAAGTACTGATATATAATATTCTTAACAAGATGTTGGAGGTCATCCAAGAGAATTTAGAAGTATAAGATAATTGGAGAAATAATACACTCACATGGAGCACTGAAAATCACACTATTGGATAAAGGAAAACAAAAAGGTGAGCTAGTTGAATTTGCAAACATGTATGAATCTGTCCCATCTCTAGGAAACATGGAGATACTTGTAGCAATTAAGGGCTATGTCAAAAAAACACTATACTCGATAGATGATATCATGAATGTGTTATGATTGTAGCATTATATCATGAATATGTTATTATTGCAGCAATTATTAACTTTTTGAGAATGTTGTTATTAAAGAAATGATTGCTTCATCTTTGCATTAATTTCTTTAAAATTCCTTTCATTTTTTCATTTGGTTTTAGAATTATTGAACTCGATATAATCTTTTGGTCTCTTTCCATAAGCCTTCTATAGCCTTGTTATCTTTTTTGGCCCAAGATTGCCTCAACATTTCTATTATTGTTACCATGGGGGTCAACATTCATTAGCTTTTTTGTTTTTGAAAATGCAACCTCTTTTCTTGGTTGTCATTTTTTTAGATGATATATCTAGATGTGAATTGGGAGGATATCATTTAACTATTTACTTTTCCATTGGCCCATTTAGCTCTCCCTCAAATTTATTCTTATTAGATCTCATTTTGTCAAAAGAACCTTCTCTACCAAATATCCTACATAGTTATTTTTTAGTGTATGTATCATATATGTTGACGCAACTTTATTTCCTTGTGCATTAAATCAAGAACCAAGAGGGTTCATAGTTTAGTTGAACTATGTAACATTATCTGTAACCATCCTATTCCATCTTGACATGTTAGCCCCTAGGTTTTTTCTATGTTTGTGAATTCTCTCACGATAATTCTCTTTTGTAGACTGCCCCAATCTGTACCACAATAGTCAAGTAGGAGGGATTTGATGAAAGAGAAATAATTGTGTTGAAACACAAATATCATAAACAATAAATTCACATCGTATCTTACCAGTATTGCATGTATCTTTGGTCCGTTGGAAGTGATCAATAGACAAATATTTTCTTATCCAAGTAAGGAAGATTATAATTTTAAATGCACTCTTTGTCAATAATAAAGCAATGCTACAATTATAACAAGTTCATTAAATAACGGTAACTACATTTAAAAGATAAGGTTTGGAGTAAATGTATTATACTCCAGATTTATTATTAAAACTCGAATGGGGAGTTAGTTGTATTCATTCCTTCTTGGATTCTGAGGAAGGAGGTTAAGGAGAAGAATGAAAATTGCAAGAAAATACAACAAAAAGAAGGGAACTTTGTTTTTGCATGGCGATTGTGTCCTTTTCATCAAGAATTGTGAGTTTGAAATCATTGCTTTAAGAATTAGTGACTTTTGACTTATTTGGACTTGCAGGAGTTGATTGGAGTCTACTTCAAGAAGTTTTATACAACGTCTTATTAATGATTCAATCAACAACCAATGTAAAATTATAATAAATTATTCACTTTCTTAACAAGCCAACATCTTATATTTCAACCCAAAATACTAAAAACAAAAGTAAAATAGACTTTGTGCCTTCTCTGTTTAATTCAGTGAGATAGTTGTGCCTTGCCACTTGATTTATCACTCAAAGTAAAATGTACTTTGTGATCTAGATATACTTATATTGATTTGAAACAAATTTCACTAAAAGGAGAGTAAATTGTAATATAGGAAGAGACTTTGTAAATTTTTTTACACTAATCGAGAAGTTGAGATCCAAAACCCATGTCACTGTCAACATGTAGCCAACATAGAGTAGCTTGAGGATTTTTTTTTTCACTTTAGGAAGAGCATTTTTTTTCATCATATCTCTTCAATCATAGAGTAAATGTTCATTCATATTAATATACCTTATTTATTTCAGGAAACATTTTTGTATTTAGTGATTTGTGGTAGAACTTGAAATTTGAAACCTTATTTTTCCATTTGAGCATATATTTGCACTGGTACTGGTATCTCAGTGATATTCATAGTCATACCTTTGAAATTTGGAGATTTCAACTAATACTTAAGGTACTATATATGATTTTATGCCCTTACTAATATAGGGATGAAGACCACAATGTCGAGTGCTAGTGACCTTTGACTTTGGAGATTTCAACTAATACTTGAGGGCTCTATATTGGATATTACTTACTAATATGGAATGAAGACCACAATGTTGAGTACCAGTTAATATTTCCCCAAGTGAAATAAATGAAATCATTTTGATAGTTAGTTTTGAACCTAAAATGTCTATGACTCTATACATACATGTTTGAATAAGAGACCTATGTAGAATGTAAGAAAAGTGAACTTTATGAAAATGAACTCTTAGAGAGGACAATGAATGATGAGTTGATTAAATTCCTTTTATAATTAACTCATCCTTTGTACTTTTGTTAAGCCATTGAGACTATGTCCTTGTATTTCCTAGTTAAACTGTTTAATATTATCATCATAACCCAAACTTATGGCATGAATGTTGATTAATACAGTTATTACTAGTTCACTTTATTTTGTGGTACTTTAAGTATGCATTTATTCTTTTAATTACAATAAGTTGTTTAAATGATGATACATGTGATGCCCTCTTGTTGTAAGAAAATTTTTATATGCAGTAACTTGTATGCAACAAAGGACTTCCCTATAGCCACCCATCCACAGCCAAATGGAATCACCTATAGATAAGGAACTGCCTGCAACCACTCATCTGCAGCCAAAGGACCTACCTGTAGCAACTCACTTGCAACCAAAGGAGATCACCTACAACAAAGAAGTTGTGATTATAAAGGGATCTTAGAACGTGAATAATGACACTCATGTTTGTACATGTCGTTTAAGGAGCATTTAAAATTATAACATGAGGATTGGGAGATAACTCAACTCTAGATATGATTATTCGTTGTAACTTCAATGAGGAACTGATTGCTTAGATTCATGATTTAAGACACGTGATCTAATTAAATTGATTGGTTACTTAAGTTATGTGTTTGGATATCTAAACACATGTTGATTAATTATGTTGCATGTGCATCAAATCTCCAGATCTATTTGATCTTCCACTTGTTCTATAGAATATATTTTACTTGAGTTTGTTTGAACGCCTAGTCGAACTATTGTCTTCTCACATTTTTTTCTAATTGATTGAATATAAAAGGAAAAGGGTTAATGTTGGAAAAGATATCGATGGAGAGATGTAGAAAGAGAGTTAGAGAATATAGAATACCTAAATACAGAAGTTTTTTGTTCTCTAACTATAATATTCATGCTAATTCAATAAAAAAATATGAGTTCTATTTAGTATATTTTAGTTACAATCCTTTACATGGGATTAACACCCAAGGCAAGGCCCACTTGTGGTCTTCTAAACCCCTTCATAGTTTTTTTTCTTTTTTTACTGCATTAGTACATTAACAATAATTTATTCCTTTATCTGCATTCTGAATTCACAAGCTCTGTTTTTAGTCAATAGTGTTTAGAAGCTATTTACTTTCAGTTTGAGTTTAGTTTTGTTTTCAAGCATTTTTATTCAAGTATTGTAGTGACAACAATTTCCTTCCATACCTCATGAAATCCTTATAACTATGCATACAACATTGGAATTATTGAAGTTTTACATCCCTTGGTTTGATGATTAAATGATTGTAGATTACTGAACATCATATTAATTTTTGCAAGTTAATTTGCACCACCACTTTTTTGGCATTGTAACTGGGGATACTACTAAGTTATAAAGTTTTTGTAGAGGTTTTTCATTCCTTAGAAACATTTTAGTTTTAGGAAATTCCACCTCAAACAAATCCCCACTAATTTATGTTGATTTAGTTGAGCTAGTTGATGCATGCACCATCCAAGATATGCCCATGGTAGATTCTTACCCAATCCACAAATAGCACAGATCTCTTCATATGATTCTGATTCTGAAGAAGACATACTTTCCTTTATACAAGGTTTGTTATTATAAGATCCCCTCCAAGTGAAATTTCTGAAGGTGTCTCCTGATCAGCCAGACATGGCAAAGAAGTAAACCAAAATTTTGAAGATAGGGAAACTACCTTTGAGTTTCCAAATTTCTAACAATGATGAGTCTGCTTATAATGAAGAATATTTCTCCCTCAGCCCTTCCAAACTTCCATGGATCCATAACTGAAGACCCGGACAATTTTTTTTTTCAAGTTTGATGTATTATGTAGGAGCTATGATTATACTACTGAATCACATAAACATATTCTCTTTCCTACTACACTCAAGGATGTAACCTTGATATGGTTCATGGGTTTAGGAAGAGATGTTGTACCACCTAAGCAAAAATGAAGGAGAAGTTTCTCACTAAAGTACCAGGACTACTGCAAGCCAAGTAGCAGAGGAGGTGATGAAATATTCAAAGATGGCCCAGAAGGAGGATGAGCCACTGGAAGACTATCTAGAAATTATTCATATTCTACGTTTAGAAGACAAGGCACGCAATACTACCTCTTGAATCTCTCAAATTACACTTCTTGAAAGGACTCAGTGAAGAGGACATGGATGCTTTGGATATGATAGGAGCTAGAGATATTTCAAAAGCTACCTTTGAGGAAATTTATGAAGCTCTGTAGGAATTACTCCAGAGCAACTATGAAGAGGATAAGAAGTGCTAGATCAAAGGGTAGATCATCTACCAAAGGAATTGGGGGCATATCCAAATCAGATATTGTCAACATGTTCAAGAACATGAAACAAGAGATTGTCAATGACATGACCACCCAACTAGATGCTCTACATGCTAAAAAGAAGAGAGAAGATGCAGAGGTAGAACTTAAGAGTTCTTCCATGCATGCAGAAGAAAGAAATTTGATTGCAGATGCAGAGGATTGGCCATCATTATAGAAGAAAGGGAGGCTTCACCAAAATTCAAGATGATAGAAATAGAGGATGGACAAGTCTTCTATGTTGCTCAAATAAATCCATGGCCGCCAAGACAAGGAGGTATGTCACAAGACCCTATGCCATCTTTTCATAATTGGGCTAGTAATCCATATATGTAACCCCCACCTTGGGCTAATCCACAACAAGGTTGGGCTCCATACCCTAGCCAATACTAATAGCAATGGAAACCTCAATTTTTAGGCCACAACAATGGCAACAACCCCCTCAATCATGGCAGTAGCCCTTAGAGAGGATGAAAACAATGGAACAACCCACCTCCTAATTACCAAAAATCTTACCAACAACCTCCTTATCCACAGCAACAAGCTCTGATGCCAAATCCCCAACTTGGCTCTCAACCAAAAGCTAACTCAACTACCAGCTCAACCAACACCTAACCCCAACAATAAAGTTGCTCAACCAACCTATACCATTGAATCAAATCAATACCCTACCTATTCAGTTGATGTTAATAACATCCATCTTCACTCAGGAAGAGCATTTCCTCCACCAAGTAAACCCACCATTACAGAGATTGTGGATGAACCACAGTTGTTGCAAGATTGATCCACAAAAAAGCAAAGAACATGCTACAAGATGATCCACGGCAACCTGAACAGAGTTCTAGCAAGGGTAAAGTGCAAGCTAATGAACCACCATTTCCAAGAGAGATTACAAGAAAAGAAGTACTGACCTCAAATCAGAATTCTGATTCTGATTTTATCAATCAACTAAAGGATATTTGTGTCAAAATTCCTGCTTATTCAAGCCATCAAGGATGTGCCCATCTACAACAAGTTGGTTAAGGATCTATGCATTAAAAAACTAGGAAGAAAAGAAAGGATCCATCCACTATACAAGTTATTGGACAATTGGTTGATATCATGCTTGGAAATTCAGTTTTACCAAAGTATATAGATCCAGGTAGTCCTTTGGTAAACGTTACAATCAATGACACAACAATAAAGAATACTCTGATTGACTTAGGGGACAGCCATTAATGTCATGACCAAGAAAATTATGGATGATCTAAAATTGGAAGGACTAAGGCCAAACAACTACAATCTTACAACTTGTAGATAGATCAACAGTGAGACCAGAAGGAGTCCTTGAGGACATAGTTGTGGTGGTAGACTCTTGGGAATACCCTGTTGACTTTATTGTCCTTCAACCAAAAGTAAGTTTAGGAGGATATCCTATCATTCTAGGAAGGCCATGGTTGGCCACTATTGATTCATTCATAGGTTATAGGTCTGACAACATGATTATTTCTAATGGAAGTGGTACTAAAAATTTGATGCTCTATCCTCCTGCCCAACTGTTGAATGATGAAGATCAAACAATTTGGGTTGAAGAACTAGAAGTAGATCAGAACTTTGTACAACAACTCATGATGCTGGATAATTCTTGTACGATTGAAGGACAAGAAGAAGATGTTGTTCTCTCTAATGTCTTACAATAACTATGGAAGAAATGAAGAAGTGGATGACAAATTAAGGTGTTTAAGTTGCCCCTTGAACCAAGTTCTACACAACAAAGCACCATGGACATTCCAGGTAAGGATTTTATTCTTCATCAACTTCTTCCCCATGATTGCATACTGAATTCTGTAAGAAACAATGTATATTCAATGATTGATCTTTCCAAACAAGTGGGATAACTCCAGGAAGGCCACTTAATGTAAACAAAGATGTTGAGTATGTAGCAAGAGAATTACTATTGATCTCTTCTGTAAAAACATAAAACAACATTTGCATGGGATTATGGTGATATTCATGGCATTCATCCTAGGCTCTGCACACATAAGATTTATATCAAGGAAAGTTGTAAGCCAATTAGGTAGCCACAAAGGAGAATGAACCCAAGTAAGGGAGATTGTAAAAGGAGAATTGAAGAAATTACTGGATGTTGGATTTATATATCCTATATCAGACAGTCAATGGGTGTCACCTCTTGTCATTGTGCCAAAGAAGAATGGAAAATGGAGGATATGTGTAGATTATAGAGAGCTGAATGTAACAACAAAGAAAGATCATTTTCCCTTGCCTTTCATTGATCAGGTACTTGACACTTTGGTTGGTAAAAAGTATTTCTCTTTTCTTGATGGATATAGTGGCTATAATCAAATTCAGATTGCACCAGAGGATCAAGACAAAACTACCTTCACATGCCCATGGGGAACATTTTCATATTCAGTTCTTCCATTTGGCTTGTGTAATGCACCTGCTACATTCCAGAGGGCAGTCTTGAGCATCTTTTCAAATCTAACAAATGATTGCATGGAGGTATACATGGATGATTTCACAGTACATGGAAACAATTTTGAAGAAGCTATGAAAAATCTAGACAAAGTCTTGAAGAGATGCAAGGAGCACAATCTGTCCTTGAGCAATGAAAAATGTTACATGATGATGTCTGAAGGTATAGTTTTAGGACATTATCTTTCTTCTGATGGAATTCAAGTTGATCTAGCAAAGGTATATGTTATAATGTAATCTATCAACACCAAAGAAACAAAAGGATGTTAGGATATTTCTAGGCCATGTTGGTTATTACAGGAGATTCATACAAGATTTCAGCAAGATTGCAGTGCCATTGTTTGTATTATTAGGAAAGGATGTTGCCTTTGAGTGGACTGAAAAATGTGAGACTGCATTCCAAACTTTGAAGTAAATGTTAACTACTGCTCCTATATTAAGAGGACCTGATTGGAACCTACCATTCCACATCCATACTGATGCATCAGACCATGCCATTGGAGTTGTATTAGGACAAAAGGATGGAGTTTTGAATTATGCAATTTATTATGTTAGCAAGAACTTGCAGCATGTTGAACTCAACTACACAGTAACAAAGAAGGAGTTATTGGTAAGTTGTATATGCTATCAATAAATTCAAACACTACATTCACAGGTTATCTAATGTTCATTCACACTGATCATGTTGCAATCAAATATCTGATCAATAAACTTGTAGTAAGCAGTAGAATCATCAGATGGTTGCTCCTCTTACAAGAGTTTGATGTCACAATATTGGATAAAGCCTGACAAGGACAACGTGGTAGAATATTTCCTTTCAAGAATGGATACTAATGATGAAGAACATAGGTAGTTGATGAATCTTTTCTAGATGAGCACTTATTTTCTATATCTCTACAAAAACACCTTGGTATGCAAACATAGCCAACTATCTGGTTTCAGGTAAAACACCTCCACACTACTTATACTCTGAAGAAGAAATATATAGTTGAAAAGAGTGTGCATTTTTCTTGGATAGCTAGATTTCTATTTCATACAGGGAAAGATCATGTCATGAGAAGATGTATAGATGATGAGGAAATATATGATGTCCTCAGAGCTGCCACAGTGAACCTTGTGGAGGACATTTTGCTGTAAAAAGAACAATGTAGAAGGTGTTGACAACTGGTTATTATTGGCCAACATTACATAAGGATGCAACACTATACACAGGAGATGTGATAAGTGTCAAAGAATGGGTAAATCCTACCAAATCTGATGAAATGCCATTACAACCTCAGTTGGTCTTGCATCCTTTTGACAAATGGGGCTTAGACTTCATTGGCCCCATAGATCCTAAATCTCAGCAGAAGGAGTACATCTTGGTATGCACAAATTATCTAACTAAGTGGACAGAGGTGAAGGCATTACCAAATCAGAAAAGTGAGAAAGTAGCCAAGTTTCTCTATGATCACATCTTCACTAGATATGGAGTTCCAAGGGAGATTTTCACTGATCAAGGTACACACTTTACTGTTGATGTAATTTTTGATCTAGCTAAAGAATATGAAATCAGGCATAGGAAGTCTACACCATACCATCCCAATCTAATGGCCAAGTAGAGGTGACAAACAGAGAGATAGAGGCTATCTTGAAAAATACCATTGCACTTCCATAGGAAAGATTGGGCAGAAAGACTTCTAGAGGCAGTATGGGCATTCAACACAACGTGGAAAAAACAACTTGCTTCACACCGTTTGAACTCTTGTATGGTAAGACTCTTGTTTTTACCAATTGAATTTGAGCACAAGACACTAAGGACTACACTTGAGCTAGGCATAGATTTATCTGAAGCTCAAATAGCAAAGAATCCTCCAACTCAATGAGTTAGATGAAATGAGAAGATAGGTTGTACACAATACATAAGTAGTGCAAAAGCAAAGAGTCAAATGGCATGATAGGTACATCAAGACAAGATAGTTTCAAGAAGGTGATTGGGCACTCTTGTTTGACTCAAAGTACAAGGACCATATGGGAAAACTCAGGACAAGGTGGCTAGGCCCATATGAGATTGAGAAAATATTTCCCAATGGAGTTGTAAAATTTCACCACCATAGATCCTGTGAGGTTCAAATTATTGGTCAATGGCCATAGGTTGAGGTTGTATAAGAAACCAACTGATAGAAGTACCTTCATGCATTAGTTTAGAGGAGGAAAAACAAGGATGGAAATAAGGACATCAGAGTCAAAATTAGAAGTTGAGCCTATTGGTTCATCTTCTGAGATTTCAAAGGATTGAGATATTTCAGTGGCCTTGGTATATTCAACTTGTTGAATACTCCAAGGAAAAATAAAAGTGTTGTGATCATCCCTCTATGGTGATCAGCAACACTCTGCTAACATTTTATTTTCTTATAATTTATGTTTTGCAGGGTTTTGATGTTAGATGGTTGCAAGAGTGCATGGTCTTCATCACAAGGAGAGCATGCAATGACTGAAGGTCCACTTGCAGCAGCATATAACAAACCCTTGTTTTGTTTCATGTTTGACAGTAGAGCTCATGATTGCATGAAGAAGATCAAAGATATATGCATGTGTGAAAGATGATAGAAGAGACAAATGACACCCCAACGGATCAGCATTCCCTCTCTGGGAGTTATCTAGTTTTAGTAAGGAGTGTCCAATATAAATTCAACACACACATGTAACATCGTAGCAACGTCTATTGCATAATAGCAAGCCAACATGCAGTAAGGGTGTAAATTCAATAAAGCACTGCACAATCATCATTCTAAACATGCATCGAGATAAGTGCACTCCTTACCACTTTATTAAAGTATAATTAGAATGATTATTATTGATTAGTATTTATGCCAAGTCATCATGTCTTTATTTGCATTTATAAGCATCGTCATATTTCATGTCATGATGTGTCCCTACACATCATCCCATACTGTCATATCACTTTACCTAGCACACTTCATGCATTCACATCAATTAATTACCTCTCTCGTAACTATGTTGCATGTGCTTCAGTCTCAAAGTTCAAAAAAAATACTCAAAACAATCCCACACAGCTCAATTTTGCATCATTTCTTCAAACAAAAACTGTGTGATTGCATTGTGAGAACCTAGCAAGCTACATATTCAAAATGGGGGAGATTTGATATGCCATGAGCCCACTAGGCACTCTCAACTTCTTAGCCAACCAAAAATTTCATATTATTTTTGAGATAATGGGTGGTTAGATTACATAAACCAATTCCAGGGTTTCAATGAATCAATGGTTGAAGAGTTTGTTAATACACTCAGAATGGTGAAGCAAAGGTAAAGGGTTTCCATAAGAATTAATGATGATATCTTGACAAAGGTAACTGGACTTCCTGTACAGGTGAACCATTTCCTGAGAAATAAAATCCAGAGGCAGCATAAGGGAATTTTCTGATGAAGATGATGTATTTATCAATGATAGATAAGGTACATACACAAACTTCTCTTAAACCTTTTTAGTTGAAGTTTACAAATTATATTATTAAGTATTTTACCTGTGAGGGAAGATACTCTAGGCTAAATACAATTCACTTTAAATTGCTCAATCATTTGAAGAACAATAAACAAGTGAACGTGCCCAATTTATTACATGATATATTGAAGAAGATGATTAGGGAGGCATAAGGGTCAGTCTGCATTCTCACACCACTCGCCTCATAACCATGATAGTAAAGCATACCCTACAGAGGGATCATCCTAAAATAAGGTTGGAGGATTTTTCAAAGTCAAAGGATATAAATGATTTGTTGGGAAAGAGGAGAAAGAAGATAAAGAGTACTGAGAGAACCTTTGAGCATATCACAGAGGATGTACCATCAATCTCCAAACTGAAAAACAACCATGAAGAACACCTTGCCTCTAAAAATTTACCACCTACTAAAGAAAATCATGTTCTTTTGTCCCCTAAAAGAATTTTTATTGTTGAGACCCTCATTGAATTTTCTACTCCTGAATCATCCACCTCAAAGGGTAAAATAAAATCTTCCAAGTCCACTCCTACACCACCAAGGCACTCTCATAGGCTAAAAAACTAAAAGACCAAAAACCTCCAAGAAAAAAATCTAGACCATATCACTTGATAGTGATGTGGAAGATGCAAAGGAGAACAATTGAGCCTACACCAATGGAAAAATATGTCAGGGATAGTACTGATGCTACATTTTGTGAACAAAAATTCCCTAAAGAGAATATGGAGGGGAAAGAATCCCAGGCCCTAATAAGGTGCAGATAGTGTGTGTGATGGAGGGAAATATGGAAAAAGAGAAAAAGGTTAGGATAAGTAAAATTGTACAAGAATACCCATGGAGGAGTGCATGAAGGAGCATGCAGAAGTAGTTCATAATGATGAGGTAGTTTATGAAATACAATATTCTAAGGAACATGTGTGGGAGAAGATATTGGACAAGAAATATGACAGGAAACAAGTTAATGTATCATAAGATACTGGTAGGAAGGAAAAGAAGGAAGAGAATTTGTGAGAACCAATTGAACTTGAGCACATGCCCCAAGTCTGTTGAGGAAGTCATTGAGCACTTGGTCTATGGAATTGAGGAAGATAAGATGTTATGTGGGAGTTAAACAAGTGTAGGAACATATTCCTGTAGCACAAGGAATGTAATAGAAAAATTCTGGAGCTAACACCGCTCATTTTTACCACATGCTAGCATGCAGCAAGTAAATGTATCCCCATTGTAACCACAAATTGTTATTCAAGAAGTTACAAGAGATCCTGTCAAACTAGTTTGTAGGGAGATGGCAACACAAACAATGCTAACTGATTATTGGGTGAATCAATTTGAAACCTATGTTAATAGGTTAAAAGGAAAGTGGGAAAGAGAAAAAGAAGAACTCATCTTCCAACACAAGAAATAAATTGAGGAAAAGGATAAAGAAATTGAACGGCTAAAGAAAAAGCAAGAAGAAACAGTTAAGGTGGCCCATGAGATATTCAAACACAGGCCTCCTTCCAATGTTTATGGTATTTTCCTAAAGGGAAAGATGTTGCAGCTCAAACTTACCTGTATCAACTCTGACATCCATTTGACATCAGTGGAGCTAGGAACTTCTTTAGATTATATTTGAACAATACTCATGAAATTCAACTCCTATTATGTGAACTATACATGTACAATTATGCTCTTGAGTATGATAGGGATTGGATTCCAATCCTGTATGCATTGGAGATGTACAGGTTAAGGAACTTATGTTCTTATTTTATGAATGAATTGGACAGAGAGAGACAAATGGAAGACTATAGAGGCACTTGGAGAAGGTACAACCATTAATGGTCAAGGATGAAGCTTCAAACACTAAAGAAGTTATAGAAGAATATGCCAAGTATATGAATAACAAGAAGATCAGAAAGAGGGTATGATAGATGAGGAAAATGACACATGAAGAATTCATGGACATGATTAAAAACAATGGAAGAGAGATAGTACAAGCATGCAGGATGCATTGGAATGAGATGTCTCCTAAACTGCAAAAGAAAGAGATGCAGCTCTTATCATAATATCATACCAAATTTAAGAATGAGTGAATCCATACATTGATCTTTCTATTGCATGTGCAAATACTTGGTTTCCAATTGGCTACCATCCACCAATATTCCACTTTTCGATACCACATTTGTCTGATGATCAACCATTGAATGAAATAATACAAGACAAAGTCATGAACAGGTTCAGGATAAATGATGGTTACTTCTTCATAGAACCAATAGGGATAAATATTCCAGTGGATTTCAGACAGTATGTATACAACACCATTCAGGAGGAACCAAAGAAACATGAATGAGGACATTCAATAAAGTTAAGCTGGGGGTGTGATGAGTTGATTAAATTCCTTTTATAAACAACTCATCCTTTGTACTTTTGTTAAGCCATTGAGACTATGTCCTTGTATTTCCCAGTTATACTGTTGAACATCATCATCTATAACCTGAACTTATTGGCATGAATATTGATTAATATTATTATGACTAATTAAATTTATTTTGTGGTATTTTCGAGTATACATTTATTCTTATGATTGCAATAAGTTGTTTAAATGATGATATGTGTGATGCCACTCTTGTTTGCAAAAACTTGTTATATGCAACAACTTGTATGCAGAAAACGACTTTCCTGCAATAACCTGTCAGCAACCAAAGGGATTCACCTACAGCTAAGGAACCATCTGCAACCACTCATCCGAAGCCAAAGGACCTCCCCACAGTAGCAACTCGCTTGTAACCAAAGGAGATCACCTATACCTAAAAGAAGTATGATTATGAAGAACTCTTGGAATACAGAATAACGACACTCATGTTTGTATGTGTCATTGAAGGATTAAATTACAAACTAGAACATGAGGACTGGGAGATAACTCAACTCTAGATTTGATTATTTATTGCAACTCAATGAGGAACTGATTGTTTAGATTCATGATTTAAGAAATTGATTAAACTTATTGGTTACTTAAGTTATGTGTTTGACATCTAAACACTTGTTGATTAATTATGTTAGCATGCATTAAATCTCCAGATGATCCACTTGTTTACAGATATCTTTTACTTGATTTGTTTGAACTCCTAGTCAAACTCTACTTCTCACGCTTTCATTGTAATTAATGAGTATAAAAGGAAAAGGGTTAATGCTAGAAATGTATCGATGGAGAGATCTAGAGAGAATTAGAGAATAGAGGATACACAAATACAGAATTTGTTTTGTTCTTAAATGTAATATTCATGCCAATTCAATAAAGAATTTGAGTTATGTTTAGTAGCTTTTAGTTACAAGCCTTAGGAGGGATTAACACCCAAGGCAGGGCCCACTTGTGGTCTGCTAAACCCCTCCATAGTTTTGTTACTTTGTTTTACTACATGAGTAGATTAGAAAGCAATTTCATTCCTTTATCTGCATTCTGAATTCACAAGCTTTGATTTTTAGTAGTGTTAGAAGCTATTTACTTTCAGTATGAGTGAGTTTAGTTTGTTTTCAAGCATTATTATTTCAAGCATTGTAGTGACAACAATTTCTTTCCATACCTCCTGAAATCCTTGTAATTGTTCATACAACACTTGGACATTATTGAAATTTACGTCCCTTGGTTTGATGATTAAATGACTATAGATTAATGAACAACATATTAATTTATGCAAGTTAATTTGCACCACCTATTGCTCCACCCCCCATGATGTTTCTCTTGGATTCCTTTGAGCTCCCTTACCAATGTTAGAATAAGTAAACATCAAACCAGGCATGAGAAGGCACTGCCTCTTTCATCACCTCTAACTCAATTTTCCATTAAACTTGGAATTCATCTTATGTCGCCCTTACCAAATAAAAAGCATGTACTTTGCATTAAGCTATGCATTTACATGCATAAACTTATGTCCATGTCTTAATGAATAACCGTGATACCATCCATGCTAAACCCATTGGTAATTACTCAAAGTTTAATGTAGGGGTTGTTTGTGTCACAATCTTTGTAAGTTCCTTACAAGATGGCTAGAGAATACATTTTTGACTAGTATGGTACATTTAATTTTTCCTACTACATATATTTTAATTTTTTCAAAGACATTTAATGTTTCCAACTCTTACATACAGACTTCCAAAAGCCAATCTCCTTTTAATGGTACTTTTCTTGTGAGGATTATTAGGCATTACCAATCTAGTGGATTGAGTTATTACTCTTTGGCCCTATAAACTATTTCATTCACCTTGATATTGCATGAGCATCTCCCCCCCAACAATATGCAACCCTCTACAATATTTGAGTCTTTTTCAATGGTTAACTTTTGAGATCCTCACAATTTTCTACTCCCTCAAAACACTACACAGGGTATAACCTGAAAACACAGGGTTTATATCACTTGTTAATTCTTGGAGATTTAACCAAGGTTAAGGATGCATCTGCAAAATCCCATTTCCATATTTCAACTTGGATAAAACATGTAATTCCTTTATATTAACCCAAAACCTTCAATTTCTAGAGATGAATTTACCCATAGGCATAAACACATATTTTTTCCAACTTCTTTTAAACCTTCCTTTCACAGTGAAGTAATATCAACTTATGAGAATCACATTTAGATAATATTTCCATGAATTTAAGAATGATTCAAGATGTAAACAAAACATTGAATGTGAAGAAACTCATTCATGTACACCAGTCCTAAAATACTTATCTTGTCCTGTCATTTTTTCAATTCCCTATGCATGGTAGTCTGATTGGATAATCTGATCACTTCATCCTAAAATTTCTCATTGATCTATCATACCACTTCCTCTCTCAACTTGGTTTTCCACGTTTGAATAAGAAGTGCCATTGGTTGAAATTTAGTGTTTTAAGACTATTTAGTTTGCATTGTCAATACAAGGTGGTTTTGAGGGTCAAGTCAGACCTATATAAGGGATTGATAGAGTAAATCACCCTAATCTAGTGCCCTTGAAGGGATGTGTAATGAAAAGCATGAGCTTGTGGTGGTTTATGAGGATATGTTGAATGGTAGTTTTGATAAGTGGTTGTTTTCTAGAGGGGTTCTACCATGGCTAAGAAAATACAAGGTGGAAAAGGATGTTGCTGAGGCATATGCTTCTTGCACAGTGGATGGGAGAAGAATTTGGTCCATAAAAATATCAATATCGGTAATGTGTTACTTGACATTAAATTCAGGGCTAGGGTCGGATATTGTAATTGAAGCTTGAATATCATACACCCCTGAAAACCTCCATGTCCTGGAGCCTAATGAAAAGATGGATGTGTAGACATATACTCATAACTTTGAGAGTCATAGCCATAAAATTCAGAGATAAAATTACCTCTATATAATGGGGTTAACAATAATGCTCTTACAAATTTTGATATGAAGATCAATTTTTTTTATTATGTAGGACAAAATAAATGTAAAACGAAATAATTGTATGACCAAATAAAGCCTAGATTTAATAAATTGACAACAATGTATGAGATGCCCCTGCAACAGGGTTATTCAAAGCTTCAAGAATTTTACACACCCCTTCATCATATAAGCTGCAAAAACCAGAATCACCATTATCAGACACAATAAAAAATACCACATAATACACAAAAAACTAGATTGTGTAAAACACAAAACATGCAGAAAACAACATTAAGAATTATTTGTAATAAACACAATAAAACCAGACTGTGTAAACCACGTAACACACAAAAAACAACATTAAGCATTATTTTTCTTACACACAATAAAACCACACTGTGTATACCACAGAACATACTGAAAACAATATGAAGCATTATTTGTCATATACATACTAGAATCAGACTATGTAAACCATAGAATACATAGAAAACAACATTAAACATTATTGGTCATAAAGATAGAAATACCATCAAGATGCATTGAAAGTTCCAAAATACATCCGATGATGTGGAACTTGAATTTCAGTCGAGGTGGTTGTACTTGTGATTCATCAAACAAAAAATTAAGCGTTTTGAAGTTGAATAAATACATCCTATAATCACATAACAATGATACTCACCCAAAATCTCTATTATAGCTTCACAACTATCTCTGATTGTTGTGCCAAATCATTTCCATGTTTTCTTGAGTATTTTTCTTCCATGAGTTGTGTCGGGCAAGGTGTACTCCTCATAGTCATTATCATTATTGTTTAAATCCTCCACCATGACCTCATTTTACTTCCTATTTTGAGGTTTCCTACTTGCACTGAACCATGGCCGCAAGCAGGTGGTAGAAGTGTTATTTCCACTATAATCTGGAATGAACTCAAATGAAAATGAACCTGAGTCATGTAAAATATTTTCGAATTATTGCACACAAAATCCAAAATAAAATTATTTTTCATCAATGTCTGACACCACATCCAACAATGCTTTCAAAAACTCTTTCGATTAGTTGAGTACTTGCAATGCATGCCCATGGTTTCTATCATGTTTCTCAAGGATGAGGTATTGTGTTGTCTGTTGTATTCTATTATCACCCTCAACCGGCACAAAAAATTAAATTGTATTAGTAATTACGAAATAGTTTACACATTAAACACTAGTTAGTAATAATAAAATATGTGCTATCAATGAAAATGTGGGGCTGCTCTGATTCAGCTTCTTCAGGTGCATTACATTCAACTACTTCTATAACATGAACATCAGGGTCACCTACAATGACAACAATACTTTTATTAATGTACAATGAATTACTTTCAAGATAATAATGATACAACATAGTTGAAATAATGAAACGAAAAAATCCACCCCAACCAATGAAATTTGGATCCCTTATAGATGGACTACCCTCGTGTGTTCTCTGAAGTTGCAACACCTTCAAAACATGTTTGTAGGTGTTTCCTTGGGTAGCCCAAGGACACTCATAAACACAAAAAATCTTGGCCGAATCTCTGAACTAAATACCATCAGTCCCTAGATGTTTGACTTCTAACCATGAAAGACCCAAGAATTATATTATTTACACAACGGTCACTTTCAGGTATTGTTATGGCCCTCTCAATGGTGGCTAAAATTTACTTCTCCTTCTTGTAATTTGTCAAGAATCTCGATACTTGCAACTTCCTCTTATTTTTATAATGTGGTTCAACTTGAAACACCAACGTGTACAACAACCAATCCATTATCCTTGTGCATTTTTTCTTCAATCGCACAACTACCAAGTCTTCAAGAAACAATGATACAATTATATGGATGTATTTGTATCCTTATTGGGCATGGATGAAGTTATGGAAATTTTTTTACCACATAGTTGCAAGCGGAAACAATAAAACCATTAGAAATGGCCAAAAATTTGTTTAACTCTACACATAGCTACAAATAAAATCATAAGTAGTTAACACTTATGAATATGTCCCTCTTGTAACCACGTCTTTCTAAAATACTCCATAAACATTGTCTCCTCCTTGAACTCCTCCATGAATTCATTGATGAGGGAAAATGTCATGTGCTCATTTTCAGTGATGGCGCACATGATGTCACCTATTCTCTGAAAAATAATCGTCCCCATCTCCTTCTTCGTATATTTGTAAATAAACATTTCGTAGACAATAAGTAATGCAAAAAACAAAAACCAACACAAGCCTATAAATATTGTATCACAAAATGACAAAAAATAAACCTGTAAATATTATTTAGCCAAACTCTGCAAATATGTCAAATGCATAACAAAAACATGACAAGCGAATACAACCCTATCACACAAATAACATTGTTAGGGTTATAAATTGTGTGCATTATATTTATACAACAAAATGTTATTAAATTTGTATCTTATAGCTTGTATTTTGGAAGCTGCATCATCTGTAATGAATGCATTGACATTTCAATCCATCCTTTTCCTTTTCCCCCTTGCGTAGACTTCAACAAGCCATAAATATATGTCTTCAACTTTATTACGGGACAAAACTACTCAAGTAACAAGAACCCTAGCCATTTACTCGTCAAAAACAAGAAGAGTGTATAAATGGTACTGAGGAAAATGTGTACATGAAAATATGGTTAGAAAGAGAATGACATAAACAAGTATATCCAAATATCAACTATGCTTGGAAATAAGCTAACAATGAGCATATCCCATATTTATTAGTTGATAACATTAAATCCATTGCAATGATGGAGTTTTGGGAATGATGAACCATCATTCCAAGCATCCCTTGTGTTTGAAGGCTCATAATGAAAGGCACGTCAGTCCCACACGACCTCTAATAATAGAAAAAATGCATCCCTCTCTACGACATGCCACAAGTTGATACTAGTGTTGTCGTGTTAGTGCTTTTGGGATCTAATACACTTCACCATACTCCATGCATTCAACACATCTTTCATGGTTATTCACTCGTCCCTTTTTTTGACAATCCTCGCCAACTCTGGATCCTTGTAGTGCCTTTTGATAATGGTGTCAACAGATATACCAACAAGCAAAAGAGATTCAATGTATTTCTTGCATTTGACTGATAAATCAGGAGCGAAACCACTTCGTGGATCCAAGATTGTGTCCTTTGCACCATGGATAAAACTCATCATTCATATCAAAAGAATACATATCATTGTATATGATATGTGCCACATCTGATCTACCAAACATAACCCTCACATTGAAATGGCACTAGCATCCATGTTTTTTTAAACATCTTTATTCTTTCACTAGTAGGTGGTTTGGTCCTCTTGTCGTTAGGGCCACAAGCACACCAGTAGCTAAAAAAAAGGAAACACAAACTCATATCAAGTATGGGATATGAAAAACATAGTACTAACATATGTGAACATTATTGCTAAGGTGTACCAAACATAAAGTTTATATAAACAAACCTGCAGTACATAATGGTAGCATGTGGTGTTCTGTATTCCACTGTATCCATGGATATCCTTTTCTGATTGCATATGAATGTTGTCTCAGTGCTATCGAGAAGGCCTTCCCCTTTAATACAGGCATCGATAAGTGTTAGAGGGATTTCCGCACAAAGATTCATATGACCATTATCTTCTCGTATCGGTGTCCATTCAAGATCATCTTGTGAAAATGAGATTTCTCATTTCCCATGTCTTGAACATCCATGGAAAACAATTGTTCATACTTTTTATTTTGAGGAATCCTAAACAAAATCATGTAAATGAACACATATAAACAATAAGCATATTGAACATATCAAGATATGATGAAATATGACAAACAAAACATAAGTATTATGCTCTTAATATATTTGTAAACAAACTTGCATGGAATGATATACAAAGTATGTTTTTTGTAAACAAACAACACCCTAATATGATACTAGTAATGAAAATGTCCTAAACACATATTTTGTGGTATACACAGTCTGTTTGTAGTGTGTATATGAAAATATGCAATTGTTTATGCAAATAGGAATGAATGTGTTTTTTTATGTGTAGTATATGGTATATAAAATATATTTTATTGTGTGCATACACCAAACAAAATAAATGGGTTAAAACTAGCAATGATTATGTTGTTATGTGTATTTTTTGGTATACACACCATCGTTTTATGTGGTATACATTTTTTTTCTTAGGCTATATTTACACAGACAACAATATAATAATAACCCACACTATATTCCATATGGAAAGGATTGCCTAATTTATAGGCAATATGGATCCTACAAAATAGGGGAGCTAGAAACACTCTACCCAAAATACATGAGTCGTTTCAAACAACTCAAAAACTCTAACAAATACAATATACGTGAGTTTATATCTCACAACTAACACTCCAAATATTAACAATACTATTTCACTCACACACATTATATATATTATTATTATTGAGTTATAAACTCATATAATAATAATATATTACGAATATTATTCAAACCATACAAATGTGAGCACTAAAAAATATGAATTCCTAGCATTCCCCCCCTTAGTATGAACATGGGAAGAAAGCACATATGAAGAACTAGAAACAGAATCGTATGCCTCTGCATAATTTTAGGTCTACATATTGTTGGCTTAGATCTTGCTGCACATGACCAATCCACTTCACCATAGTGAATCCCATACTTGATGATCACACTTCCACCAATTCACCTAAATACGCGAACTCAACAATTCCCCACTTTCACTTCCAGTGAATGCTTTTTCATCAGTCGATTGATGTTAGAGTACGACAGTCAAAGAATCTCAACAGTAAAAGGATCACTCCAGTTTAGCTGTTCTCCTATACAACTATTCTCAGCATCCAAAATGCACATCCTCCTCGTTTTGATCATAACAGGGAATGGATACCTTGTTTTATTTCAACACATGCCACTCAAAGAAAACAACTGAACATAATATAAAAATATGCCACCAGTGCTATACGCGACCCCGTTGTTGGTGATTGACGAGAGGCGCTAATCACCCTCCATCCTCCATTACCTCTGAACTCTAATTTGATTTATATCTCGCTTCAAATATTTATCAAGCCATTCAAACATTTTTGCATGCACCACTTCAGCATTTTTCACAATAATTTCATCATTCTCATTACATCTTATAGTCCAACCATGAGCAACTCCAGCATATATGTTCACAAAGCTAGCTACCTCATGTTTTTCAGACACAATGACTTCAAACAACTTTATAAGTTCAAGTGGACAAATCCTATGAACTTCAGCTTTTATTATTGCTATTGGCACTTTAATTAATTTGATATCATCAATAGTAATAAAGGATGGATGCAGTAACACTGCCAATTTTATATCCTCCCCTTTCACTAGCTTCACTACCACCTTGGCTCCCCAACAAAAGCCAACTACTCCAATACTAGTTATTCCTCTTCTCTTCAGAACATCTATAACTTTGAAAGAGTCCTCATTTTTTTTTCAGGTAAATGATTCTTGAGCCAATATTTTTGAACGACTCCACTTTCTAGGACATACGAATCCCCATGAAAGTATCCAGTTGTTGCTACTTTGTCAGAAAGCTTCCTCAACTTTGGAGTTTCATATCCGTATATGTCGGAGGCAAGAATAATGGTGGCTTTGGCATTAGAAGAGCCCATAACATAGGCCGTCAAATCTTGGAATGCGTCTAATCGTCCAACGCCGATGGTAGGATGGTCTTTTGTAGGAGGACACTCGTAACATTGAGGACCTGCCATTTTAACTTTATGAACTCAGTAATCAATGTTGTCAAAGTATGCCAATACACAATGATTCAAAGCAGATCTGGCTAAACGAAGTTTTGGTTGTTGAAAGGATACAAATCAAAATTCCTCCAAATATTAAATTCTTCAATGTAAATGATGATAATTCTGCCAAAGGTCAATCGAACCACAACAAATTTTTTGTTCTAAATGTTGGGCCTTCACAAAATTCTCTCGTCATAGTCAGGGGCATTTGGGAAGCAAGGATAAAGCCCCTCAAAAACACTCACAAGGATCTCGTTTCTCTAATACCAATTGTTTTTCTTAGGCTAGATTTACACAAACAACAATATAATAATAACCCACACTATATTCCATATGGAAAGGATTGTCTAATTTATATGCAATATGGATTCTACAAAATAGGGGAGCTAGAAACACTCTACCCAAAATACATGAGTTGTTTCAAACAACTCAAAAACTCTAACAACTACAATATACATGAGATTATATCTCACAACTAACACTCCAAATATTAACAATACTATTTCACTCACACACATTATGTATATTATTATTATTGAGTTACAAGCTTGTATAATAATAATATATTACAAATATTATTCAAACCATACAAATGTGAGCACTAACAAATATGAATTCCTAACATACACATGTTGTAGTTTTTGTGCATATGTGACAAACAATGCCGACACTTTAATATGATACCAATAGTTATATTCTATGGTATACACAGGCTGTGGTTTTTGTGTGTATGTGACAAGCGATGCCAACACCCTAATATGATACTAGTAGTGAAATTTTGTGGTATACATGGGCTATGATTTTTGATCGTATGTGAAAAATGACACCAACACCCTAATATGATACTAATAGTAAAGTTTTGTGGTATACACTAGATGTATTTTTTTATGCGTATGTGACAAACAACGCCAGCACCCTAATATGATACTAGCAGTGAAATTTTTTTGGTATACACAGACTGTGTTTTTTGTGCGTATGTGACAAATGACGCCAACAACCAAATATGATACTAGTAGTGAAATTATGTGGTATACAAAATTTGTGTTTTTTTGTGCGTATGTGACAAACAACGCCAACACCCTAATATGATACTAGTAGTGAAATTCTATGGTATATAGAGGCTGTGTTTTTTTTGTGTATGTGACAAACAATGCCAACACCCTAATATGATACTAGTAGTGAAATTTTGTGGTATACACATATTGTGGTTTTTGTTCGTTTGTGAAAAATGATGCCAACACCCTAATATGATATTAGTAGTGAAATTCGGTGGTATACACAGGATGTGGTTTTTGTGTGTATGTGGCAAACGACACCAACACCCTAATATGATACTAGTAGTGAAATTATGTAGTATACATAAGCTGTGGTTTTTGTGTGTATGTGATAAGCGCCCTGATATGATACTAATAGTGAAAATTATGTGGTATACAAAGGCTGTGTTTTTGTATGTATTGTGACCAAACAACGCTAAACACCCCTAATATGATACTAGTAGTGAAATTTTGTGGTATACACAAGCTATGTTTTTTGTACGTATGTGACAAATGGCGCCAACACCCTAATATGATACTAATACTGAAATTATGTGGTATACACAAGCTTTGATTTTTGTGTGTATATGAAAAATGATGCGGAACACCATAATATGATACTAATAGTGAAATTTTGTGGTTTACACAAGCTGTGTTTTTTGTGCATATGTGACAAATGACGCCAACACCCTAATATGATACTAGTAGTGAAATAATGTGGTATACACCAAGGATTAAACAAGAGCTAAAGGGAAGTGGAGAATATGACGAATGTTATTATGATCCCAGTTATGATAACCCAAGACACTACGAGGCTATTCTTAATGATTCAACTTACAAGGCTATTCTTCTTAGTTGATTGACTTTGTCTTGTTCTTTGTCTAATTAGGTCTGAGTTAAGAATTGTTTTTGGTCTAATTTTCTCAATCCTTACCTTTCTTAAATCCTACCACCAGTTTCAGGTACCCTTTTGGATGTTATTGAAAATTACAAACTTTCATATTTTGTTTCATGACCAATTTAGCCCAATTCACTAATAAATTTGACCAAATTACAAATTTATACATGTACAGTCTTGTTTCTTGAGACTATTAAAGAAATATTTCATGAATTGAGTTTAAAACACATGTAGCTTCTTCTAACCATTAACAAATACTTTAACAATGATTATTTCCTATTTTGAGCTTTGGAGATTCTGAAATGAAGGAGAATTAAGGAAATTAATAATCAAACCACAAAATAGGGTTTTTGGTTACCCGATAGAGAAATTTTCTAATATCTCATGCTACAGACCTTGTTTGAACCTAAAACAACCTAGATAAGTTGCATGGGGACTTGTTTCAAGTTTCTCCTTTCATGATCTCGACCTGACAATGCTTTACAAGCTCACAACAATAAGCTTTTGATTAAAAAAATGTGAATTTCTTACATGGGATAGGGAAGTTTATAACATCATTGCAACATTATCAACATTTATCTACAAAATCATGTGTATCTATCTCCATAGACCTCATATGATGCTAAAAAAACTCAAGAATCATATAAATCATATCAACATATGCACTTATCCATTTCATTCTTGAGTAAATACTCTAAATAAACACCTTTGCAACTCTAGCATGACTACTCTCCTTCCCAATTCTCCCACATTCATTGGTTGTAGGGACCTTTCTTTGGTAAAAAATGGTGTATGGAGCTTCACAGAAAAATTGGAAGCTGTGTTTTGACACTTAACATTATTAAGCTTGGAGTGAGTTATCGAAATGGAGAGTCTGGTAGTTGCATAAGGCAACGAAAACCAAAGCAATGCATTATACCTCTTAAATGCACACCACCTTTTTCCATCCTTTCTTTCCTTTCTCTGCCTAGGGATGTGCCTTGAGAATTGCCGTGTCTTGGCAGGCGAGTCACTTACTAGGTTTTGATTGGCCTCTGTTGACTCGATGCCACATCTACAGAACTGGGTCCCACACATGGGCGTTGCATGTATGGCATAAGATGGTTTATCTTATGGGGGTCATGCGATCCTATCGCCACAATAAATAGATCCTTTTATGACGTCCTATTTTCTCTTTTCGTTGTATACCAGTTGAATATCAAACAGAAGATCTGTAAAAGGCTTAAAATGAAATCTCCAGTAACTTCGTGAGGCCAATCCCTTGCAAGCCCAGTCATCCTTGTCTCAAAAAAAATCTGACAGAAACGGATCAGATGATGATGTATTTTCTTGAAGCAAATATGTTCTTTATGGTTGATTGGTTGCATTCAAATCTCAGTTGGTACGTTTGGATGCATGCAAAACAATGATATGTGGAAGCACCAATTTTCAGGTTTGATTGTAAGAGGATGGCGTTGAACTATAGTGGTGAGCGTGAGTCAAAGAAATATGTTGACAATTTGTTTGTGTGTAGAAAATGTGACTGTAATGTATCCTGTATTAAATTTGAAGTTTTTCAATTATATGCGTAAACAATGAATGTGAAAAATGGAGAGAAGACATAGGATGAGATCCTATAATGCATGGCATGGAACTGACAAGATGAACGAATAAAGTGGAGCACAAGGGATGATGTATTGTACACATAATAATGACAAATTAGAAGAAGTGTGCGTGCATAAATAACAAGAAATGCAGGAAACTATCATGCACAGGGAAATCAAGAGGGTTGAATTTCCCTTTTGCAATTAAATCAACATATCGATAGGGAACATATGTCGCTCTAATACCAAATGTCGAATATGGGTTAGTTTTGCACAGGAATCACACATAAAACTTCTATATTTTATATTATATCACACACAATGTATTGGTTAATATATAGTCATTACAATAGGAAAATTGCTTCCTAAAAAATAAGAAGTAATCCAAGCAACTTACCCATTTAAATGTTTTACGAGTGAAATAATATAATCAATAAAATATATGAATAACAATATATTTAATTAACTAACCTACTAACCATATACCGCACCATAATTTACTCTCTAGTAAATACCCGTGTAAATACTAAATTCCTAACATTGCTTTGTGTCGTGGGTTCTTGAAGTCTGCGGAACACTAAAGCAATGTACCGCGGCTTTTCTAAAACCTGTGGAACACTTACGTCGTTTGCGGCTTGTTTAAGTTCGCGGAATATTGTGGTAGTGTACCACGAAATTGCAAAACCCACGAAACACTAAAGTAGTGTACCGAATGATTACAAAATCCGCAGAACACATGATTTGTTGCATGCTATCCTAAATCACTCATGATTTATGGATTGTAATTCCTTTTTTACAAAAATGTGACCTGACATGTGTTATTTGGAACAAGCTTTATATATTTACATGCTAGCCTAAATCTTTATGTGATAATTTATGGATTGTAAGTCCTTTTGTATAAAAAGGCAATTTTGAATGTTTTTTATTACTTAACATTATGGGGGAGAGTTGGGGTTGTAATATTAAGCGAGAAACTGACTTAATAAGAATCCCGCCAAAGACTAAACGATCATTCCATTTAAAATATAAGTGTGGCAGATTCCATATCGAATTAGCACAATGTTTAAATTTAAAATATAAGAGTGACCCAAAATAGGGCCACCCGCATTGATATAAGCCAAGGTGATTGCATTAGAGATCGGTTACCATGAAGCACTACATGTAATAAGTGAGTAACAATCATATGCGAGCAGTATATACGAGCAAAGATAAGATACATGATGTACTCGTGAGCGAATGTATATGACAATTTGTAATTCCTCCAAGAAGGTGTAACTGCTGGAAATAGTGGGAGTGTTGCCTAAAATATTTATTCTCAATAAAGATAAGTGATTTTTCAGTGGGTTTTTTAACCGAAAGGTTTTCCCACTTATATTTTGTGTCTCGTGTTCATTTACTTTCATGTTTATGTATGCAATTTAATATCTAATTTATTATGTGATGTAATTTATCATAATTTGTTGTTCAAATATAAACTATAATCTTCGGCAATTTATTTTGGTGGATAGTTAAATATGTGATATTATTTATCACCACGGTTTCCCTGACAATGTCTAGGAACTCTTTTAATTCTCTAGCACATCCAAGGCTATAAATAGGGAACATTTTTGTTTGAATATTATAATTTGGTTGACTAATTTTTACTTGCATCAATCTAATTTGGAAAAACAACTATGAATGTAATTACTTGTTAATAGTAGTTTCAACAATGGTATTGTGTAGTATTGTTTGTGGATAATTCATTGGTGGTCTTCGTTTTTGTGTATATATAAGTGTTGGTGTCTACTTTTGCAACATGCATTTTGTGCCCAACTATACGTAAAGGGTTTACTTATTTCCAACGCAGGTTTATGGAAACCCTTGTTAGTACAATTAATGTTTCAGACATCAACAAAGGAGGACATTAATTTTTGTGTGTGCACTAGGGTCCTTCAATTCTCTAGTTCATCTAACAATATATTAAGGAAAATTTTCAATTTGAAGATTATAATTTAGTTTATCAGTTATTGGAAATTTTTTGCATTAATCTATTTGGAAAAGATAGCTTAAACCATAATTACTTCTTAATATTACAAATTCAACTACCAATCTCGTGCAATATAGTTTGTGGATAATCTACAACTAGCCTTTTTTGTGTAAATATAAGTGATGGTATTTTCTTTTACACTCTCGGGTTTATCGGCTCAAAGGAGGATTTGTGATTTGTGGGTTTGCTTCTATTATTTTGAGGCATGCAAAATGTTGTGAATCAAAATATTTGCACTTGGGGTCTTTCCACTCGAGCATTGAGAAGTACATCTACAAAATGTGGGAATTAAATATCTATATATTGCACACCTTTTTCCGTGGCTCATATTATTTCCACCAAGTAACATATGTTATTTGTGCTCCAGTTTATCTTCTTGATCACAACATGAGTTCAATTTGCACTTAAAAAAAAAAAGGGGAAATTCCAATAGGCCCTAGGGTCAAAACCCAACCGTAGTGTTGGCTTCTAGCACTTTGTAGCCCCTCTTTTGAATTTTTATTTTGACTGATTGAAGGAAAACATGTGTTGCACAAACAATAGAAAATGATTGAGCCCCTCCATTTGTTGGTCATATGAGTGCTAGGTTGAGTTTATCTGCCAGTTGACTTGTGCTTAAGTTCTACTGCACCAACACCTGACCCTTAAGTAACGAAAAGAAATGGAATTTTTTTAAAGAATATGAGAAAATGGGCTTTGTTATTTTTTTAGGGCATCAAGATTTTCCATTGGATGGCATGTTATTTGTTATAAACGATGAAGAGTTGAATGTAAAGTTAGAAAAAAAAAAAAGGTGTTGAATCGGACAACGTTTAATTTGTTAGATTAAGACAAAGACATGATTGGAAATTTGGAAAGAAAAATGAAGGAATTTAATACATACATGTCCCACACTTATTCCACAACTCAGATTGTTCCTACCCAAAAGTTATGTACCGTCTATACTTCGCGTTATTATCTCATTCTTGCTCACATTATTCACATGACTACAATTTATGCTTAAATGGTTCGGAATATAAAGTGAGGAAAATATGACAAGTTTCACGTTCGAAACTCAGTCACATCGTCCACATAATAAAACTAATAAAAACTTGAATATGAAGCATGATTATTTAAAGCTAAAATTAAATTTCATATTATAATTTTCCCCTCGCCATTACTTTGTGTTTATGGATGATGATCTATGGGTATGGGGACTTTTACTCAGCATTAATAATGAAATTTAGCGTAAACTATCCTCCCTTTACATATTTTCCAAGCACGCGTGTGATTTGCTTAATCAAGAATTGCTCTTAATCATATATGCCCTTTAAATATTAAAATAAAAACAAATTTAATGTAACAGGTTTCGAAATATTTGGAATAATCAACTCCTCATACTCATAATTGCTTCTATGATTGGTATTCACTTGAATAACCCATAAAGTTGATATCCAGTTTGTAGACATGCAAACAGAATAGTAAACTCAAAAACAATATCCATAGCAAATACCAACAAAAGGGAAACTAAGAACAGGGTTTAGAGTGCTTGAGTGGGTCTGTGTTGCCAACAAACTCACAATAAAAAGGGCATTGCAAATCTGAGCATTGTACCATCCATCATCAATGTTCATAGCATAGCTCAATGCACCATAATTAAACCCAAATTGGCCTCGAAGCTACCATTTACCTCAACTCGGCTCTCAGCTTCCAAAACAACTACCTACGACCAATATTGCAAAAAACCCATGATGAGATCTCGCCAACCCCCGTTAACATCTCTACCTAAACATGGCTTCATGGCATCGATACAACACAATCCCCATTGCCAAAGTTGTATGGGACTAACTCTCATTTCTTCATTGATGGGCACCTCCCATCTTCACCAATAAGAGAATAATTGTTGCCCTCATTGAAGAAATAATATTTAATGGTGGTAATTTGCAATAGTCATATGTTTCTAAATCATCTTTGTAGTTAATGTCTCATCCAATGCTCTTTCCACACATGGATATGATAAAGCTCTGCATTGACCAAATTATTGTGAAACAAAAACACGTATTAGAAGGGAAAATAGTCAGGACCTGGCAGAGGAATCCAACTGGGAACACCATCGGTGTAAAAATTACTAGATAATTTTGGAAAAGGGTACTAACATATCAAGGCCACATGTTACCCAATATATTTTTCAGACGATATGGGTATATTCAACAAGGAGATTTTAGAAAGAATGGAAAGGTGAAATCTAAGTATTTTATCCTTAGCAAGGTACCCTGATATTTTATGTAATTTCTTCCCTATGGTAGTAACACTTGTGCATGTGTTGTTGGTTTCCAAGCACAATAGGGTGTCATTCTAGCAAAGTTGTTTCATTTTATTAATTTATCTTTTGATATTGTTGATGGGCATCCCATTTTCCCTTCTTTAGGTCTTATTCTTTAGCAGGTTTCCTCCTATTCTTCCCTTGCATTTGCATTTGTATGTTTTTAATGGACATTACTTATAAATTCTATCTTTTCATTAGCCATTAAACTACATCTTAGGGTTTGATCTCATTAAGACCAAAAAAATGTAGAATTTTCCTTGTAGAGGAGGCACCCATGGTCTACTATTTTAGAGGGTGATCCCATGCTTGCAGGGCATGGGGCACCAAGGAGAGGCATCCCTTTCTTGACAAAACTGCATATATTTTCTTATGATGTGCATTCATCCTCTTTCCCCTTTTTTCTTCTTTCCTTCCCTAATTTGTAATTTATCCTCGAAGCATTTTTGCATATTGTAAGCAGATGTACTAAAACAAAGCAACCTTGCAAGAGTTTTAATGTTGGATTTATTTTATGTGGGCAAGATAAAGGCAGCCCATAATTTTGGGATTTCCCTTATGCATTTACTTAGTTCATGTAATTTTTGTTTTATATATGTTTCATCTCTTCAAATCTGATTTCAATTGAGATAATGAGATATTTTTGGGATTTATATTTTTAATGAACTTGTAAAATTTGTAAACTATATGAACAAATGCATTCACGAAAATTCACCACAAGGACATTGTAGGAAGACATTCTAGTATTGATCACAATCTCTTTTATACAAATTGTATTTTTTTTAATTATCTAAAAATAATATGGATTTGATTTCCTTCTTATTTTAACGTCATTTGAATCAATTTCAATCTCCATAATAACCAGGGTTTCAATAAAATTATCAAATTCATAACCCATAACAACACTCTGTTTCCTATCAGAAAAACCTTAATTCCACAAAATTATCAAATTCAGAACTTGCCACAACATTATGTTTTCTATCAAATTCAATAGAGTTTTCTTAGCATGGACCGAATTGAAAATCCCACAAATTTCCTCTCTTTTTATATCTTTTACTCCATTTCATTCTTGCAATGAAAGTGTCCTTGTCATGCATTTAATTGCATTTTTAGTTATTCACCAATCACATGTCACCTAAAGTATCTTCCCTTCATTTTCTTCTTTTTTTAATTTTCTTATTTTATTTTATTTTCTAATTTCTTAATCACACATAGCATGCCTTAAAATAGGTGTATATATACATATATTTATAAAGGTATATGAATAAAGTAATATATATGTATATATACACAATATATTGTCATTGTATGTATGTGTGTATACATTATCATCTCATATGCATATATAACAAGTGTACAAGACTTTGTCAATATAGTTGAAGTAGGGTCACCGTTGTACATAACAATCGAAAGGTTGTTATTGGTCTATAGTATAGATCAAAACAAGTATACCCCTATGATATTAAACAAATATTTTTTGTGATGCATAAATGATCATATCCAAACAACTCAAAAAGCAACATACAACAAATATCACAAAAACAACGCTACACTTCCTAAACCAATTTAAACAATTTAACTTAACACGTTAGTTGCTTAACAACAATGTAATGCAATCTAATCATGTTCAACAACAATTATGTAGATCTAAATTGAACCAAAGTTGAATAAGCAAACTATGTCACTATTCATTGAAAAATTAAGACTCTCCATTATTAAGTTTAGCCCTATATTTCCAAGTTTATAGAATTCTATGAAATAACTCAAAATTTAATTCACACATGAAGGGGAACTAGAGTGCATACTTTGCATTCATAATGATCATGTCTTGATCAATAACAAAAAACAAATCAATTACCTCATTTTTTGCATGGTTGTTGCAACACATACCACTCTTATTGCACCTATATTACTATATCGCAACATTTTCAACATTGGTGCTATTCAAGTTGATAGGGCTTGCTTCTATGTTGGGTTTTCATACACCTATAGTCCATGTATGTAGACACAATCAAATTTTCAATTAATATCGATACAAATTAGTAATGCCACAAATATGCAACTCACGAACTGTAATGGCCCATAATTTCATCTATACCAAATTGTCAACATCAAACTTATTTGATAAAACAATGGGAGGGGTCGAATTGGGGCATTACAAGTATAGAGTACTTAGCAAGAATCTAATCAAGCGAACCATACAGGTTGTCAAAAAGGCCATTATGAACTCCTCTCTCAACACATATATGAAAACTTCTTTGATGCCAAACAAGGAAACAAGTCCTAAAATGTACAACTAACCAAAAATTCATAAATTCGGAGCTCTCTTAATAGCTATTGTAGACATGCCTTTCCCTACTTAACTCTTTTTTTGCATATGATGCTAATAAGGTTCAACTGCTTGTGGACAATTCCTACATAACAAAATATGTTGTCTTTTTTGAATTTGTAAAAGAAAGATTATTGATGAGCATGATATCCTGGTTATCTTTTATTTTGTTTCTTTTTTTACTAAAATTCGTTTATTTGAGGTTTCAGACTTATTAAGAATATCACATATGATTTTTTTTATATTTGTTGATTTGTGTTTCAAAGGCATGTATTTAAATAGATAATTGTTGCAATGGAATATCTCTTGTTGCCAGTTGTTGCCAATACTTCATCTCATGGAGACACTCGAAGAAAAAACACCATTGGCTTCTTTTCATCTACAACCAAAATGGTGGAAAATCTATTGATAGCAGCAAAAGATAAAGGATATTTTTTCATGCATTGTCTAGGAAGTCATGTATATTTATGCATCTGGGTTTGGGAAGAGAGAAGTTTTACATTTGTGTGTATTTGTGCTTAGCAAGTGCCATTTTTTGTGACGATAATGTAGCTCATTGTAAATGGACTTCCTCAAAGTCATCTGCCAAGCTACTTTTCAATAGATTATTTTTTGAGAATTGTTTCAAATGTCTTGGCGTTTTGACATTTTTACATGATAATACCTGGTAAAGATTGACTTATACTAGCACTTAATTTAGATTACATTAAAGTATTGGTCCCATTCGAAGTGTAGATATTTTACGTGGTGTTGCAAGGGAAGGAAAGGCGCCTTCCAGATTTCCATGTACTCTATATGGTTATTTGCATATTAAATTCAAGCTACTTGGAATTCTCGGCATGTCAATTTTACATTGGGAAATTACAAACAAATGGTTTTTATAATCAATATTTGCTTTGACATTAGGATTTGATAGTTAGTGTTTTGGATCTACCAGGGCTCCCCTAATGAGTGTACGTTTTTTTAACAAATTTGGGAAAACCTTTCCAACAAAATTAGTTACCCTGTGTTGTGAGGGATTCTTTGGCAAGCGTGTACAATCTTAGGTTATGGGTTACATTCTAGATGAATTTTTTTAGCTATTTTTGATGATGGATAGACCATGCTTACCTTCAAAACTATGTATGAAACTATATTGAGTTGGTGAGGAAGTGGGTACACATCTACATAAAATTTAACATCGATCCTCAATCTCCTTAACTCTATTTCTCCTAGAAGGTTGATTATTTGAAGGACAAGGTGCAGCCCAACTTTGTTAAGGAGCACAGGGTAATCAAAGTAAGTAAAATAACCATTGAAATTTTATGAACATCTACAAATAAATTGGTCACATTTTAATACCCTATTTTAAAATGATGGTATTACACTATTGTACATTTTAATACTCTTTTTATAAGTGTATACCAAGTACATCATTGTATGGTGATCACAAGCATACAATAGAGTAAAATTTTCAATGTCACTTAGAAAATTACTCAATGACAAGGATTTTGAGTCACACTATGTTGAAGATATCTAGCTCCCATGTCTACCAATCTACATTTCATGTGAGAAATGTGTTGACTACTATCACTATAATGATGTTTGTGCCATGAATGCATTGGTGTTGGATTCAAATCTACAAGATAGGATGCAATTAATTAGGCTTATTGAAATTTTAATATAAACATGTACACTTGTGCAATGGGTATATTCAATTATTGGACATAAATTTGAAGGGCAATTTAATGGGTGTATTGAAATGAATAGAAATCCTTCAATAGCAATAGGAAAATCAATACAAAACCAAAGATACCTGATAATATAAGCCATCCTTCTACTTGAGGGACAAAAGAGAGAACTCGTTATAGTTTTGTACCTTTTGAGAACAATCTGGATATATTAAAGAAGATTACATCAAGTGATGTGACATTAACCACAAATCAAACAGTCACTTGCTCTTGAGAAGCCCCCTAATGAAGATAAAAGAGTCTATTGGTGACTTTGGATCAAGCGAAATGAAAAATCCACACAGGATAGAGACGAGATGGAGATGATGATGGGAATTCAAACAAACAAAGAACACCTATTTGCAATTGACACTTATGGATATAGTGATTTTTATATTCAAGGCATCAATGAAAGCCACCAACTAACTAGTGAGATTTTTGATAGTGGAAATTAGAGGCTTTTTTTAAGGTGTTGAATTGAATGATATATAATTTGATTTATTCATTCTTACCAAATGAGTTTAAAGATGCTATTGAGTTCAATGTGGTGCTCTTATTTTCCCCCTAATTGATAATCAATGTTGATGGTAGTTGTCAGTTCCCTTCAACCTAGCTACAACTCTCGTTTTTACACTCTCCACTTCTTCCATTTTTAGCTTGCATTCTACCAAAGGTTTACCTTTGTATCTATTAATCAAATATCTCGCATTATCCCTATCAACATTTCCGTTGTATCGTTGAGATACGATTGCTAGTTTAGATACTAAATTAATTTAACCATTTGAGTTGGAGTTTCAAACTCATATAACAACTAGCAATTGCACGTGAAATGTGTGATGTCAACACTGAATGGGGCAATCTAAGATAAGGTTGATTTTTCGGGAGAAAAACATAAGGAAGAAGAGGGGTGTAGAAGAGGGGGTTAGAGGGAGGAGAAGTAATTGGGAGAGGATAATATTGGGTGGAACCATTTTATGGAAGCCATCTTTCTTAGAACGAGACACATATGTAACATGCATATTTTTTTGTCAATTGTTCGAAAGAGAAAGGGGATATGATGTGTTGGACATCGTGGCAACATAATGTGGAGATATCTTAGAAAGCGAGGTGTTGTCAATGAATACTTCAAAGGCAAACTTGCATTTGTTGGTTCGATCTCGAAGTCAATATGTTAAGAACTACAATTTTGCATTGAGGGTTCATTATGTTGTCGATTTCATGCTCATTTATGATTATGGTTTCTCTTTAGTTTTTACGAATGTGATTAAGGTTCCCCCTCATAAACATTCCTATGGAAACGCAAAACAGGTGTGGGACATGATGAAAGAAGTATTGAGTATCATGAGTGAACAAAATGGAAAACAATATCAACCTTATGAATAGTAGTGTCTTGCATTAATTTTAAGCCATATGGAGGGGTCACTCAATTAGTGTCATTAACTTGTCCATATATGGCACCATAAACAGGTCATACACAACTGAACACAATGGAATATTTCGAAAGAAAAAATGGAAAATGGGGCTTTGCTATTATTTTGTTTTATCTTTTAAAGTGTTAACTTTTTTGATTGGACGGCATTTAATATGTTAGATAAGCTAAAAAACATTAATGGAAAGTTGGAAATAAAAACTATGGGAATTAAATTCTTGTGTATCCCACACCTATTCCACGAATCGGATTATTCCCATCCAAATAATATTTTTTATGTGTTCCACTATATCATCTTGATCTCAGTTTGCATTATTTAGGTGAATGCACTTTTCTCTTAAAGGGGCCAAAATATAAAAGAGGAAAAATCTTATAGGTGACAAAGTTAAAAGCATTGCATTTTAGGTTTCTTATGTTGCCAATTTCATGCACATTTGCGTTCAACTTTTTTTAGATAATAAGATAGTGAATAGGGTTTCCCCTCATCAAAATTCCTATTGATGTGTTGGGACATTAACTCCTGAAATATCTTTAAAAAACATTCCTATTAACATATGGAACAAGTGTGGGGCATGATCAAATAAGTATTGAGTCACACAAGCCAACTATATCAAAAATAGCAATGAGCTAAAGAATAACATTGTATTGCGTTTATGTTTAGCCATATGAAGGGCTTAGTCAGTCAGTGCAATAAACTTGTACATTAGTTGTAGGGCATTAACAACTGGCACAAACAATACAAAAAGAAATAAAATATTTTGAAAAAATATGGGAAAAATGGGCTTTGCTAATATTTTGTTTTGTTTCTTATTGTCTAAGTTTTAAATTTGATGGTGTTTAATTTGTTACATAAGATGAAGTCATGAATGAAAAGTTGAAGCAAAAAAATATGGGAATTAAATACTTGCATGTCCCACATCCATTCCACGGCTCAAATTGTTCCCACCCAAACAATGTTTGTTATTTGTGCTATAATTTATCATCTCAATTTCGCTTACATTTGTTACGTGAATGCAATTCACCCTTTAAAAAGCCAAAATAAAATATAGGGAAAATCTACCACAATGTTAACTTCTTCTCACACTTTGAACCCGCACTTCAAAATTTTTAAGCTCAATCAATTGCAAGTAAACAAGCAATAATTAAGTCCCTCTAACAATTGGTCATATGAGTGTTTGTGGGAATGATGCGTCAAAAGAATGACCCCTCGGTCGATTCTCAGACGTTCAATTTTTGTTAACACGTTTGATACAATTTAGAGCTATAGGCTTTTATTTTAGGCACTTGTATCTAATAGCAGCGTCTTATGAGAGTTCGCCATGTTATGAACAAAATGGGAAAACAAACACAACTAATGCCCAATGAGCTTTAATATATAAAACATCAGCGTGAAAATCAAGATATTTCAAAAACTTTTCACGCTTCCACAAGTAGTTTGACCAACAATATAATCAATGCCAAGGGTTAAATTAGACGATCGTTTAGACATTTTTAAAAGGTTTTAGCCGTAAAATATTTACAAATATTTGAATTTACTGTCAAACGTGGCTTACATATTTTAAGTATGCCCACCATTTTTTTAATAGATTTATATGTAAAATATACTAATATATATTAACAATAGTTCAATATAAAACAATATTTTATATATATATTTTATTAATAGTATAAAAGTGACAATATTTTATATTCTTAAAAGGTAATATTTGAAAATAACTTCAATTTCCAATGTCCATTAGTTTTAGGGAAGTTAACTTAGAAATGCTAGATGAAAGCTCTTATTTGAGTTATTAAGATATAGGATTTAGAGGTTTGTGAGAGCATTGTTGGAGTTGGGGAATTAGTTGTTGGGCATAGAGACTAACCTAAGGAAAACTAAATGCTTCAAACATCCTATGCTTTCTAGCAAGGAGTGGAGGGTAGTCCGTGACAAATCCAGCACCCTGAGACAGATCATTCTTCCAATCATTTGTTGGGGAATTTTTGTGAAATAGGGATTAGTTTGCATTCACCATAAGTGGATATGAGAAGATCTGAATGTGTTTGGAACATTAGTCCAACTGTTAACAATCAATGAAATTTTGACGTGCATGGAACAGTCATCAACCATAAACTCTTGTAAATCTCTATTGACATGGAAGAAATGTTGCTCTTCTTTCTCAACAATTTGTTGTGCTGTACCGAGCAATACATCATGCACTGTGAAACAAATCACACTTCCACCTGAATCCTTAAGAAGTGGCTCTATAAGGTAACGTTCGACTAACAGATTGACGAATCTCTATGTTGTTTGGAGAGGATCATGTCCGCTCACAAACCCTTCTCCAAACCATAGCTTGCTAACATTTGGAGTAAAGATGACTTCATTTTCTGAGAAGGCAGAGATGTAGAGAAAACATAATTGTAGAGAAATGTTAAAGTCCACCAGAGAATCATAGCTCAACCTGAGCCTTTGCAAACTGTTCAATGTTAAATTCCCTCAAGTGGATGACGCACGCCATCATCTACACTATCACTTTGAGAGCTAAGGGAAGGCCTCCATACTCCCTGGACACACGCCTCGCTACTTCATGGTCAATGCTCACAGGGGAAATTACCTAATAACTATGTGGAAAAACATGGAAATAAAACAACTACCAATTATCATCCTCCTGCAATTATTCCAATTGGACAGTGGATGCATTTGGAAATCCCAACTGTTTGAGCATGTTGTTACTTCTGGAAGTGGCAATGATGAGGTTTGGGTTGCGGTGTGGAGAGATCACAGACACGCACAACTCCTTTAACAAGAAGTTTGCATTGGTTTACCAAACATCATCTAAAAACAAAGCGACGTTATTTTCACTCAACCTCCCACTTGGCCATATTTTCACCTCTTCTTCTTTGCTCTGCAATCTGTCAATTATTTGAATAGCTATTTATTTGACAAGGTCATTTCTTAGAGCATTTGAAGGTGGGAATTTTTAAAACAGTAAGCCAAAGCATCAAGCTATCATTGGAAAAAAGAGCCTCGAACTCGCTGTTAAACACATTTTTGAGGAGTAGAGTTTTCCCCGATCTACCCATCCCAACAAGAGCGATTCGTTTGGGCAACGCAGAATGGATCAACTCCTCTATCTTTTATGCTTTGATGGATGTCCATACCTTGTTCCAAACTTTGTATTTTGACACAGGTCGTGAGTGTGCATGCGTCTCTATACCTTGTTTCAAAGCTTGTATTTTGACATAGGCTAGGAGTACACTGGGAAATGTAAATTGAGTGGGTTGGAGACATGTTTGTTGCATACGGTGAAACAATGTTTGTTTCGAGAGGAATCACATGTCTTATGTACACTGCCATAATCGTTTCCATGACAACTTGTCTCATTCTTTCATTTAGTCAAATGCTTAACCGTAAAACATGTCATCGTGGAAAATGTAACAAAACCTAGAAATAAATAGAGCGTGGACAGACAGCCAGGATTAAGTTGAGGGCGTTTATACAGCCTATCAGAGGGATGACGAAGATCGCACCACGTTCATATGGTTGTCAGACGGTCTTTAGGTTTCTACTTGAGTAAACGCCTTCGGCGTAAATATTTTATCAGGACCAAGGTTGTCAGGTTTTCATATGATATTTTACTTGTCATTATCTAGATTCCAACAATGAACATTGTATTATAGGTAGATTTCAATACACGATATTATTCTCGATTCTCCTACTCAGAGTATTATTTAAGAATCTAGTATTTTATTTAAACTTACAGATTTATAAGAGTTATCAAGAGAAGAATCTAGTATTATTTAAATTTACAGATTTATAAGAGTTATCATGAGAAGAATCTAGTATTATTTAAACTTACAGATTTATAAGAGTTATCAAGAGTTCGTTTGGGTTCTACATTCCTGTAGATTTACTAGAAGATTATGATAGTATGGAGCCCGAGATTATTTGATGTTACATTTAAAAATATAGTGCCAAACAATAGTATGATCTATGTAAATCTTAAGAACAGAATATGATAGTTATCAAATTAAATCTTGTTGACAGTTTATCCATTAAAAGTTTCTACATTTTAGCTAGGGATTTTGATTCATGAATTAGTCTCAGGGCATTAGATTTACATTTAAAATAAAGTGGCCACACACCCATTAAGGCAGTATGGACTCTATCTTGCTCACAAAGTGGACATGACATGGTATTCATTTTTTAATCAGAAAATGATCTATTTTTTCAAATTTTATCAAACTCCCAAATGTCTATTCAATTTTATCCTCGTCCAATACATACATGAACTCAAACACTGACTTATGTTGTATCATATGACGATTGATCATCCATTTGTCGAATAGAAACTGCTTCTTGTTGATAGCAACAAAGATTTGAAGTATGATAGTGTCTGAAAATGTTGCAAGCATCCTTAAACTAATGGGAATCTAAAGAAAGATTATTTTTCTACAAATTAAACTAATTAATCTGTATCAGCAAGGTATCTACAGAGTGAATTTTCGTATTGCAGAATACAAGTATGCCTAAAAATGCAATCATCTACCAAGCGAGTAGTGCTCCATTCATTATATTGAATGCTGTTCCTTCTTTCAACTCAGCTGCAAAGAATGTTATAAATTGGTTGTTTTGATAATCACAAATAGTATTTGTATACCTCCTCCAATGAATCTGGGCTCTATTGTAATCTCCTTGAAGAAATTGCTAGTTGAATGTTTGTTACTTAGTCATATGGAAGCATCTACAATAATTGCATTGGATGAAAAAGATAAGATACAGTTCCCTGGGCATTAGTTAAATGTCAAAATAATATGGACATGTAAAATCTTTAATGATCGTAATGAACTGCCACTTTGCATCTTCGGCTTCTGAAATTTCAGTCTTCAGATTACGACTGCTATGTATAACAAATAGAGATGCAAAGTATCTTTCAATTAAAACCATCCTTGAAGAGAATGGACAGTTGCATCTTCGGGTTCTGAAATTTCATCAGATTACGACTGCTATGTATTACAAATAGAGACGCAAAGTATCTTTCTTCGGGTTCTGAAATTTCAGTCTTCAGATTACGAGCTGCTATGTATTACAAATAGAGACGCAAAGTATCTTTCAATTAAAACGATAAGAATGTTATGGATTGGTTATTTTGATAATCACAAATAGTATTTGTATGCCTCCTCCAATGAATCTGGGCTCTCTTGTAATCTCCTAGAAGAAATTGCTTGTCGAATGTCTCTTACTTAGTCATATGGAAGCATCTACAATAATTGTATTGGATGAAAACGATAAGATACAGTTCCCTGGGCATTAGTTAAATGTTAAAATATTATGGACATGTAAAATCTTTAATGATCGTAATGAACTGCCACTTTGCATCTTCGGCTTCTGAAATTTCAGTCTTCAGATTACGACTGCTATGTATTACAAATAGAGACGCAAACTATCTTTCAATTTGAACCATCCTTGAAGAGAATGGACAGTTGCAACACACTATATTTTATAGGTTACAATGGGGATTGCTCAGTTGAGTAGTCTAGGTTCTTCGAATTTTCATATTTTCATGAACATAAGGAAGATCCACAAATTTGTATCCATGGCTTCTTTCTGAATTATGTTATTTTTTATTTTAATTTTCTTTTCGCACATATTGATGAATTAAAAAGTGCTGGGACAAGACCTAGCAAACTTATATGAAAAGGAGACATTTTCCTTATTTTGGCCTCTGAATAGTGAATAGCATCTAATACAAATTAGTTTATAAAGCTAAATCAAATTACCTTAAATACTTCTGACCTTGCTATATATAGCCCGTACTGACAGAAACAGCAATTCGCCAATCTGCATCATATAACATTCCAAACTGACCTTGCACACCTTTAAGAGAGTTGAGGACACAAAAGTGGTTTGACATGGAAAATAACACAATCGAATTCATAACTGATCAAAATATGAACCTATATATTGTGATTCACTGATTAATGTTAAGATTAAAGTAATAGCATCAGAGTTACTACCTTGATCACTGGTGATGAGTAGAGGTAAATCATTTTGCAAATTAATCAGCCAAAGAAGATGCATAAATTTTGATAAAAAGAAATTAAATCAGTTTGTGCAAGTGGTTATGAGTCATGACACAAGAATGTCATTTTAAATAGTCCAATAGTAATGAATTTTAGGAAATTGCATAATCAAGAGAAGACTGTTCGACCAAACGCTTGCATATTTGAGATCATACCAATGACTGATTTTTAAAATAAAATTTACTTTAAATGAAAATGGAACAGCTATAAAGAATGGATTGCAATTTCATAGCTGCAATAAAAGAATCTTGTACAAAAAACAGAACTTTGTATGGCATCACAACCTTCATCTTGTATCAGTAAGAGGAATACATAGCCTGTAAGTCAATAATCACTCATTTTTTATTAGAAAAGAGCTATCGACAATGATTATTGAATTACTGCCAAAAAATACATATAATGATTTTACAACCTACTTTCATTCAATTAGAAAGAAACCCATCATCCACACACTGGCTTCTTATGTCTTCCATCACTTGCTGAAGCAACTGAGGCCGACTAGTTATGATGCTATCCACCCCTGCAAAGAGCATCTTTTGCATAGAATAGAAATTATCCACAGTCCAAGCATATACCTTCTTTCCTGCCCTGGAATATGTACAAAATAAAGATAAGTTTAATTTTCATTGAACGTCCCAATTTCTGCCACTAAGCCAATAGAGCTGAACCAACAAAAACGCGGTCTTGATTTCTAAACACAAATCATTTATGTTATGAAGTGATTCCATGGCTCTGAATGAAGTCTGCAAAATATTTCATGTTTTCACGGTTCCACTTCTGTAGTCTAATTAGTCTTAACTAGTCAAACATGTGAAAAGAACTTAAACCTATGCCAAACTAGTTCAACATTCAAAGCAATCTGAAGTTCACCGGAATTAGCAAAGCTATTTTCAAACGTCAGCTAATGAATTAATAAAGATAGCCCAGGGAAGATAACATCCAAAGCACAAATAGTCAACATTTTATCCAAATATTATATTACAATTTCCCTCGAATGGCTGGACAAAACACTTCCAAAAAAATTTAAAATAAATAGAAACCAAAATAAGAATTAAAATTCCAATTATCTTGATCAACATTATATCTCCAAAGGTGGTAAATATGCAATATGGTAGATTGGGCTGGTTCAAAGGGCATAAAGGTTATCCAACTGAATAGTGACAATTGTTAACGGCGAGTAGAGCTGTAATGTCGAACTAAACTATGCTAGCCACAAAGAATAATATCCTGGTCAACTTGAGATATATGTTTCAAAGCAAACTGATGCAAATAAGAGAACAGAATAATGACATGAAGATTTCACAAAATAGTGAGTGAAAAAATTAGATAGCAATTGAATTACCTGAACACTTACTGTCTTTAAACAAAATGCTACACTACCAAAGAAAACTATTTGCAGAACTATAAATGCATACCACAAACACAACACGGCAGAATAGGATAGAATAATATATTTAATGCTTAGCAGCTTAGGTAGTGTAAAGCATCTAAGTCACAAGGTTCGAGTTTGTGTTCATGTTCAACAAGGATAAAGTTCGGTTCAAGTTCACCAAGGGATAAAGTTTGAGATAAAAAACATGTTTAAATTCGAACAATTTTTTCCTATCATTTTTATTTTTTGAAAAAAATGCATAAATATCTCAGACGAACAGAGTGGAGAGAGCTTCTTGTCCACTACTTTCAGTCGATGTATGTAATACACACACACACACACACACACACACACACACACACACACACATACATTTGTAAAATAATGCAAAACCGTGTCAAAAAACTTCCCATGTAAAAATAATGGATAAAGTTCGAGTTCATGTTCGACGAGAATAAAGTTCGGCGGAATTCGATCTTTTTCGATAAAATTCGGAGAACCTTGTGACATAGTAAAGCACTATGCTTGGTACAGGGAGGACTTGCCACATGAGTGCCCTACCCCCAACATTTGCCTTGCTACATAAGACCTAATGGTTTTCGGTTGAGATACAGCTGTCATCCCCAACCATTCATAACTAAATATGACTAATACATATAATACCAAACTCAACAATACAATCATTACCAAAACATGTCATTTATTAATACAGTGACGACAATACTTAATGATAATAGGACGGACTACAAAGCTGAGTAAACTGGCATTTCAAATTTGCTTGTGTTAGGTGGTTCACGCATTACCAGTTCTAAGTTGCAGAAATATAGACACTGTATCCAATACAGGTACTGTAACTGGTGCATATAGCACAGATTTAAAGATATCTACTACACATAAAAATAGGATACGGTGTGTGTGTGTGTGAGTAACAACAATGAGGAGTTAAAATGGGAAAAGAAAAAATATATATTTTTAGGCTTTCCTCTCTTTTTTAGAATCTTTTTATGTGGCTGGAAATGTCGTATTCTGTCCGTACTGGGTTGGATATGGCCTAGAATACAGCCCCTATATGCAGGTTCAAGCTTTGCAGGGTGTACCAAGTATCTTAGGTACACTCTCCTGAAGAATTAAATGTGTCTGAGATTGGCCAGATCTAAAATCTCCTACAGTATGTGACTATCTTACAAATTCATATTGCCATATCCCAAGCTTTACGCTGCTGTGATCTTATAGTATGAATCATATTGGATGGATGTCTGCTTATGAATGCATGCATGGGTGTTAGATGAATTAAGCCCCAGGTTAACCAGCTCCTAAACTAAGATCAATATGCTTAGAAGTTTTTGTAAAGGCTTCATTAAGAGGTGTATGATAATTATTAATTAATTCATGATAAAGACCTTATCTTATGACTAGATACAGTGTACGGAATTGATCTTAAGTATCAATGCTCAAGAGTCAATAGCCATTATACAGGTTAAAAGAGATATATGACTAGATGCTGTTTATCCACTGATTGGAGACTAAGTGTATATCTCCGAAGTCCGAACAAAAATTATAGGAGTTGGGCTCCAGAGTAGAAAACAATTTGGTATCTCAACAATGGCACTCTTCCTCAAGTTCCACAAGGAAAACGACTGGTGAAAGATGAATGGCTAGATGATATTTATGACATCAGATTCCTGCAGGAGGTATGCAATGTGTGTGGAAACGAAAACAGCAAATCCATAGTGGTTATGTCTTACAAAATGGGCTATGAGAAATGTTTTTTCTATCACATTTTCCTGACCCAGGAAACAGTCATTCATCAAAGATGTGTTTTTGTTATGTCTTTGTCTGATGAACGTCTCAGTACTCATCAGGAGTAATGAATCATAACAATCTTTCAGATGGAATCATAAGAAATTATCCAGTCAAGCAAATGGAATGTCCAGTGAATTCTGTACATTGAAAGAGACTGGAGCAGTGTCCACTAACCTTTAATGATTGGTGTGCAATACCTACATTACATATTATAAATTGACAGGTGAATGCTATGATGTATCTATGATGGTTAAGAAATGAAGCCATCCCATCAATGAGGGCCCTAAGTTGTAAATAGTTCTTGCATTGAGTTTTATGGTTCAAATGTGTAATTATAATAGACCCTTAGAGATCACCTGCCTCCTATATGATAACGGAACAAATGAGTGATAATCTCTCATTTTACTAATGTTCGAGTAGCTCGTGTATTCACTCAAACTCTACAAGTGTTCAAGTGGTTTGTGTCTTATGATTCCAAGAGTGCAAACGAAAAAGTAATCAAAAAAATATTTCCCAAAACTGATATTACATACAAAATAGCCAAACAGGCATGTTTTATAAATGTTTCCAAATGGTTTTCCACTTTATAGACTTGATGGCTTTGGACGATTGAGTATGTTTTGGTAATGTAATGTTGCAACTTGCATGCTATTGCCTAGGGTCCATTCTTAGCAAGTTCTGAATATTTGTGTAAAGTTTGAAGGGTTAAGGGTAGTTTAATGCAATAATGACATAATTAACTTCCTATAAACTTGGAGGTAAGAGGAAACTTAATCCAAATGCACATGATGCAACTAGATATATGCTAGAGGCAAGAAGGAACGTGGGTTGAAGCAGCACGTGACTTTAAGACAAGTAAAATACAAATTATAATAGGTTGCAAGAAAGGATAGGCTCCCCAACAATTTGAATAAGTTAGACTCTACAATTTTCATGAAAGCAATCTTTTAATAAAGAACAGAAATACTTTCATTGTATTTAGATTACCAGGAAAAACTCTCTTACAAGTGTCCAAAATTCAATGAAAAAAGTATGTTTATGTGGAAACATCAATGGCATTTGCAAACTAAAAACATGGAAACAAAATGCTTCTAAATCATGCAAGAACATTTTGGATGCAATCTCAACTACCTGTGTGCCTTTGCAACAAGTTTATCATTCACTAAAACATGGTAAACTCCAATGACCTCTGCGCTTTCCATACGAAGTAAATTGCTTTGAATTCCAGTTATAGGATCTTTCATTACAATATATCCCACCTGTACAATAAAAATAATAATTTATCATACATGTCTCTTCACTCATATATGTATCTGATCACCCCTCTCCTCCATACTCACCTATCAAATATTTATTATTCTATTCTCATTCAATGTGTAAATATTAAATATTTACCGTTGTGTATCTATTCAATACTAAACATTCTTCTCTTTGGAATATAACTCAAGGACATGAGTTGTACCAAACAGTAAAAAGGTAAGCAGTATTAACCGTAACAGCTTGTTTGCCAATAACAAATATAAATGACTTCCTGGCTATTTTGAATTTCTATTCATGAAATTTTTCTTCAAGCACATGAGGCAGCATGAGACCATTTCAAGCCCACATTAAGCCTCATGAGGCTGCATTCTAAAAGTAACATATTGAAGCAAAATAACAAATTATGTGATTTTAAAATAATATGTAAAGCACATGAAAAGCACAATGAGATTCTAACCATAACATCATGTGACAGCTTCTTCAATTCTCTCCCTAAACTGTCTGTTTTGGCCCAAAGAATGCAGTTTCTACATTGAGTCCTGTTGATCTGGAAATATGTCAACAATAGCGTAAACATCAACATTGTGAAAGAGAAGTTCAAAAGCAGAGAAGAGAACACAACAAACATAGACAGAAAAAAATCAATCAGAAACGTAAATATAAAATGAGACTGTTGCAGCTAAAATTGCTTACCACTAAAAGTAAATCTGCTGCTAGACCCTCTTCAGAACCAGGGGTGCCAATTTTTGCATCTACAATGACTGTCTTGACTGATTCTGACACAAACTACAATGAATATACATTATGGATTTCAAATCCTTTATCAAGTATCAATAGCATAGAAATAAAGACGTCAAGATACCTTCAAGGCATCTTCAAGAGTGGGCACTTCTTGATGCTGAAATCCCTTTGAAAATCCAAAGCCTGCATCCAATCTCTTAATCTGCAAACACTAAAACTTTTATATGAAGTATGGCATAATTCATGCAGTGCAAAACAGCATATAACCATTCAAAATAAAATCAGTATTGTAAGTCAAACTCGGTAGTTTGAATTTCACTTAATACTTTGGCATATAACTGCAGCCAGGGTTCTAAACTCACTGGGTCAATCATGTTCCCCCAAACACTATAAAAGTAAATTAAATCTTCAATCTTCGTTAAGCAGGAAAAACAGTATGAAAAAAAGATGAAAACCAATGTAAAGTGTATATCCAAACCATAGTTCAGATACTCGCACTCGGCAGACCTAAATGAATCTGACTCAGCAGAAACTCAGCACTCAGCAACTTAAAAAATACTTAAATTTCCTAAAGAAACATAGATTTTATACAAAATACAGTTATCAAATGAGTCTGCAAATGTTGGGGAAGTGTTTTGTATCAGATTTGACTACAAATAGAGTACAAAATCGGATCTTACGAATACAACAGCCAGCTGATAACTTTTATGAATTTATGATGATTGTCATTGAAAATCCTATCCTCATACTTGCATATACTTGTTCAAATTACAAGTATTTCATGTTACGCGGGGACGAGTCCCCAAGATTTTGGTGACATCCCGGACGTCCTGCACGTTTCAGGGACTTGGGGACTTAGAGGGGACGTTCCCTATTTTTTAAAAATCTTACAAATGTTTTATGATGTTTTTGGTTTTAAAATGCTGTTATTTTTACCAAGAACATTAAATTATGATATTGAAAGTACCTAAAATACATTAGACATAGTTTTTATTCATAAATTTCATTGAATATAATTAAAATATTAAAATATTAATTTTTATATATTATTTTAATAGCCGTCACCCTGGCATCCCCAAAATTTGGGATTTTTTTTGCCGTCCTGGAAACCCTGTCCCTCTGTCCCCCTGTCCCTGGGACTTAGGTAACTATGACGTATTTACAATTTCCTCTCCCCATTCTAGTGAAAAATAGGGGAAAGGTCTAAAACTGGAATCCCAAAATTCCTCAAATCTGCTCTACAAATCCACTATAAACTCCCTCCAATTTGCTCAAAAGATGCTCATATATTGTGTGATGCAAATGTGTGGGCGTGTGGTTCAAAAGAAGTAAATACAGTGTTTTTTCAGCATAAAATGCACATCCAAACCACAATTCCATGTACAGACCTCATTCGGCGAGTTTCGACATCAGACTTGCGGAATACTCGGCACAAGTTCAGCACTGAAACTCGTGAAAACTCATCCAGCCAATATTCATCAGCTAAAGCTCTAAGAACTAAACCAAAAAAATTGCACAAGTACTCAATGAGTAGTTAAGCTACCACAACGCAAAACTACCATAGCTGATATAATCTTTATCTGCAAAATTGGAATTTACTCATAAGATGAGATTAGCAAATATACTGGTTTAGCAAGACTATTGAGGACAATTTGACTGCCAATGCTTTAGTGAAAACTTTGACCCCTAAACTTAGTATAGACGACACTATTTATCTTTCACACATGAATGGCTTCATGAAATTGCTTTAGATTGTAGATAGGCTGATCCAAATGGCTGTTCAGAGCATAATTAAGAATTTTTTTTAAAAAAAACTATTTTTCAGTTTTTGATACATTTTCAAGGCCCTTCAGTGCAGAATTTAAACCCTAAATTTTGGCAGGGTGTGCTACATAGTTGTAGGAGGCATGTACGAAGGGCACCTAAACTAGTTCGCTTGATGAGCTTTCCAAGGATATTGTGGTTTCAAATTCTGATCACTGACATAGGAGATATGACCCTAACAAGTGACACTATGAGAATAGTAATGTCATCAACCTATGTTACAAGGGTTCACCCCCCACCCTCCCATACCCCCTGGATACGTACCCAATACAGATACGTCCCGGGTATGGTATTGATACATTGTGGGTACACGGTAATGATACGTCCCAGGTACATCTCGGGTACGTTTTGACGTACTTGGGACATATCAATACCGTTGGGGCTCTAAATTTATTTTATTTTGATTCAAACAAACTTCAGTTTTATTGAGGACTAAACTAGGAGGGCATGGCAACCACAAGGAAACCTGGAGATTGCTTAAAATCCCTCTAGTTCATTGAAGAGAAAATATTCAAAGGATATCAAGAACATTTGAGGTAATTATTTGGGATCATCGCAATTGGCCAAGGAAAGAAGCTATTCATAGAAATTTGGACATATATCTGAGCCTCCGTACAAGTTATTTATGAGATCAAATCTCAGGTGGTCTTCAATATTAATAGAAAAATTTGGAACCGCAAATTGCATAGCAAAGTTTCAAAGAGCATCCTTTCCTAGAAACTATTAAAGCACAACATTGACTTCTTCCCACATCCTTAAGGAGAATTAGAAGGTGATTTTGTATAGTATGAATGCAGGAACCAACCATTGGACTGACCTCTTTAGTTATCATTTGCAGGTTAGAGTCAACCTAATTAAATAGGTCCTTCAAGAGCTCCCTATATACATCTTTTATAAACACCATCGCAACACAACAATTAATCTCAAAGGAAATGGATGAAACACAAAGGTATATAATATTCATATATCATTGAAAATGTAAAATCTTAAGTATATTGAATGTTTTGAACATTGATCGTACTATATTTTTCAGGTTTTGTGTTTCTTTTGGATATGTACGGACGTATCCAAGACATATTGTACCCAAGGGTTTTTAAAAATTGACGTATCCGCATATTGAACATGTACCTGTATCCTGGCAACATAGTCATCAACCAAAATTCGGCTATTTGTCCACTTATGTCTAATCATTTCCACTTCTAACGCGGATATATGTCATTTCCATGTGGTGTGACCTTTCTACCCCCATTCAAAACCCGTCATTTACTTTTTTTAGTAACTTTCATTTTCTATATTGTAAAGCTATAAAATAGATAGAATGGTATGGAGAAGTTCGAGGCATACACCTCTCTTATAGACATTGCCCTTCAGTATATACTCTCATTTGCAATAAATTGCTATTGGTTTTGCGATTCTTGTTCTGTCAATTTCAGTTCTACTTCTATAAAAGATTAAGCCCCAAAAAATGGGTTCGCTATGAGTTGGAATGGAGGAATGGACCTAGCTTTGTCTCTCATTTGATTTGGGCTTTTTCGTGCTATATTTTGTTTTGCCCCCTCTCCAGCCTAATATTCCAAACAAATCCTTAAATACCACAATAGGGTGGGATTCCACACCCAGTAGATCTTTCACTATACATCCCCTAATCAACACCATAGGATGTTCCTATAGATTATGAATTTTACCAGTAATGATTACAAAGATATTGTGTCGATTGCTCAACCATACTTTGGCTAGCATGTTGTCCACCAAATTGCATGCTTGATTCGGATTAGTGGTATTTGAGTGCTTTGTTCCATTCTTGCATGTTCCATCACACGAGATTAAAATACAAGAAGCGCGGTCTTGAGACTTGTCACCCTTTGGATAATCTCCCTTGTTAGTTGAAACGACCTCAAGATGGCAGAGGAGGAAATGGTAGATCCTTTTAAAAAATTGCTCAATGAAGCCCTTACGAGATAGAGGAAGGAGATCGTGACATAGTTCGCTAATGTTCTCTCGTGAGTCGTAAATGAGGCTGCACACACACCATCATCAAGTAAGCCCTTTGAAGGCCTAACACCCTTCAAGGTACAAGTAAATTTTGATATCGCTCAATTTGAAGGGAAAATTAATGTTGAAGGATTGGATAAATGGCTGACCCAACTGGAATCATATTTTGCTGTGAATAATTTCAATGATAATGAAATGATAGCATTCGCATACTTCACAACCTCTTTACATTTCAAAAATATGGTCGGAATCGCATTTTCTTCAAGATAAATGCGATGGTGAGTTGACTCTCAAGCAACCACCCAAAAAGATGAACAATTTTGTACAAGCTATCAAAGAAGAATACTATTCAATAAAGAATTATGATGACCAATTCACAAAGTTGCATCAATTGTGCCAAGGTCGGGATCACACAATGGAAGACTACACTGACAGATTTCATGCCCCATTAGCATAGGCAAAAAAATATAAAATATTGTAGTAGATCGTGTAAGAGATGGAATTTGCAGATATCACAACACTAGGAGAAGCCTACCAATATGAAATTGTGATTGCGGGAAAGTCCTGTCATTAAGGAACTAAAGAATATTCCCCTAATGAAAGTTGCATCCAAGGAAAGGGAACTGTTATTCTGTGTTATTTGCACACTCCTCCCTAGTGCCAGAGATGTTGGTCTCCACGGGTAGAAAGGGCATGCACACAAGCACAACCAACAATAGGCAAGGCTTTGCGTAAACAGGCAAAACGATGCCTCTTGAAAGGAGGGTGTGCACACGAGGAAGGTGACTACGCAATGCATTGCACACGCAAGGATCTTCCCAAAGTTCCATTTCACCAAGTCTTGGTGTCCATATGATTTTGCTAGTAATAGCTCAAGGTGGGTTGGTGGTTTATGATTTTATGAGGGCGTTTGTTGGTTCATTCGTAAATTCTGGAAGGACTATGTGCAAGAGTGCGCAATGGGAACACATTGGAATTCAGCCTCAAGTGGTTAAGTGTGGGTGCACACAAGGCTACTAGGTCATTCATTCATTGCGTGTCGGAATTTGTTCATTGGCAAAAGATAGTGCGCAATGAGTATCACCTACAATAAAAAAGAGTTAACAATATAAATCGATTGCAAGCTTTAGTCCTAGATCAAATAGAGATGTAAAAATGTGCAAAAGAGGAGAAGGGTACGGCCGAAAGAAAAAAGAATCTGATGGCGTGGCAAAGACCCCTTTCCGGTTGGTGAACACAAATCTAGAAACCATACTCACACTCATACCAACATTCACTTGATTAAGACATGAGCAAGTGTAAGATTCTGAGGAATTTGTTGCGGAGCAAAGACGAGCGCAATGTCGATGGATGTGCAGGAAACAAACATTAACTCCAAACAACCAACGAAAGATATAGGTAAAAACAAGAAAATAAGATCTACTTCAAATAGATGAAAAGAGTGTACACAAACATCAAACTCAAGATGAAACGCAAAGTAGAAACAAGAGAACTATGACAAATGCATTAATATGTTCAAAAGCTTCTTTCTACAAGGATCTGACCATAACAAAGTCTTTCAAATGGGTATTTATTGGAAAACCACGGTTACTTAGGCACAATTACAAGTGTTACAATAAATGGCCGCAACAAACTGCATAATAGTGCAGATCTGACATATTGAATGCATGGTAGCTACAAAATCAAATCAAATCAAATGTTCTCTAGGTGATCTACAAGGAAATCATATTTGATCTTCAATCTAGTTCAGGTTGCATTCAATGCATTGTGGCATGTAGGGGTGGCTTGAAGCACAAGTCAAACTTCATTTGAATTTAAACGCCTGTTTCCTGACATGGCATGTACAACAGGATCTTTTCTTGCCTCTTTTGTTGAAAAAGTGGACAATATCGGATTTACTGACATGAATGTCAACTCTGAACATTGTTGTGTCAATAACAGCAGATGTGTTGACTTTAGTAACGTGTTTCGTTGTTTAGCAACCAAACATTGTTCTTCTGTTGCGCATTATGAACATAGGGAATTCTGACCTTTTGCGCACTCCTTTTGGAACCTTCAATGATGATGCCTTCAATTCCTACAAGGCATAAGAAGAGCACAAAGTTAGTATAGCGAAAGGAACGTTGTAATGTCCTTTCTAGAACATCAAACAAAAAACAACGGATTGGACTCAAACCCCAACCACAACTTCTGATTTTTATTACAGCCATGTGTCAATCACTGTTCTATATGGCTCCTCCCCCTCCCTATAGATCTTATCTTATAGTTCTAGATAGGAGGCCGACTGACCTGACTGTAGAGTATAGCCTAGTTGTCCTCGATCTATCGATCGAGACGAGACCCTCTCCCTCCGCCTAGCGTGCGCCCCTATATCTGGATATGACCCTAGAGGAGCAAACTGAAAATGCCATTAGTAACCAAGAGCGATTTGAATATTTATGGCAGCAAAGGAATTCATATGACAACCAACAATATCGCCACTTAGCCCTAGCAATGAACCTGATTTTTATTTCCTAGGGCAGCAAACTGTATAGGGACTTCACATCAACATACAATCATGCAAAAGAGCTGAGAATGCTTCCAAATAATTAATTCAACCACGGTAATATTTGTCAATCCAATTTATATCAAAATAATAGAGAAAGTAAGTGATCACACCCAGTTGTAATTAATTTTATGGCAGCAACAGTACAGCCAAAACCAAGGGCCGGAAATGATAGATAAACTTCTCCAAAAATCACCAAAATGTAGACTCCAACCTTATTAAATATGGAGACAAGAATATCAGCTCAAAATACTAAAGTGTGCCATAGAAGGCACCGAACTCAACCCTCAAGCAAGTCGTCGAGGGCTGGAAATGAAGAACAACTTCGTAAAATCACTTTGAAGCTCCAATGTGACCTCCGTGTGAGATCACCCTTGCACACAAGAGGGTTTTCACCCCCTAATGTTATCCTATAAAAGGTTTTTGTCCTCAATAGGTGTCCTTCGAAGGGTTTCGTCGACGAAGGATATTAAAGAGAAGCTACTAGCTCCACCTCCATGAGAAATCAATATCAAAATCAATATAACCTCCTCAAACCATTCGATCCACCTTTATATCCTCTTGTGGCACCAATTACTAACTAGAAGAACAAAAGGATGGTCATCCTCCTTGGGATTGTTCTCCCACCTTTATCTTCAATGTAGGCTCCAAGAAGACTGATTTTAATACAAGAAAAGTGTACTTTTCCATCTCCACATAGGCTCTCGAGACCAACCTCATGAAGACGCTAGAAGTTCTCTTTACTTTGTTTGCCAAGTCATCCAACACCTAGTCGAATCACTTAAAGTCATAATTAGTAGTCAAATAAATAAGGAAAATACAATCACTTACAATTATGGCAATGTTCACCTCCCTTGCTTTTCTTCCTTGAAGCCCACGGAAGGTAAAATGGACCCAAAGCCTTCATAGTAACTAACTTGGAAAAGGGGACATTACAAATGTGCGCAATTAAAACATAATTATACTGCACACGCAATGTGCACACTCAACTAGCGTGTGCTTCCTTTTATGCTTTGCACACAAGGATTGCGCGCTCTTGATATTTAATAGTCTGTGCAATACAAATGATTGCATGTCAAACTATGTGCATTGTCTTCCTTAGAAGAATCTCTAACACTTTCTATATGCATTCTTTGGTGAATCCTGAATGCGTGTATAATACCTGCACAACATAAAGCTTGAGAAAACCATGTTAGGTGTTAGATTTTCCGAAGTGAGCCATAATTCATGCATTTATATAACTACGGTAAAGGTTTGCGAAGTTTGGGGACTGCGCATAGTGTATAGCGGGCTACTTGGCAAGTTAAGGTGTCACGAAGCATTGGGAGGCCGCCACAAAGCAAGCTTTAACGTGGGAGACTAGCGCATTGTTGTAATGACTCAAGAAAGCGAGAGCCAAGTATATGGAGCGTGTGGCACATTGTACAAGGTTATTGCATTGTCCGCAGATTGAAAGGACCGTTGTGCATGACTTAGATATTGAGCAATGAGAATTGCACAAAGTGGAATCCACACCGCACAATGGATGTGGAAGCAGAATGTAGCAAGGCATGAAGGCAATGTGTGTGCAATGGTTTGCGCAAAAGGAAAGAAAGCCAAGGAACATTGCACAGGCAAATTGGTGCTGCACATAGCTCTTTGAGGGTGCACATAGAAGCAAAAGTCACTTGCGCACTCGGAAATCAGACACGTGAGGTTGCATGTGCTTTTAAGCGCAAAGGGATTAACAAAATTGGGGCCAAGTAATAATGCAAAGGGGCCTAAGGAAAGAACGAGGAATTACACAAAGGGTAGAAATTCGAAATGGGCAAGCGGTTTGATCTTTCGGGGAAAAAGTAAAGGGTTCCATCATTTCCTGAAGGGAAATTAGGGAAGTGTTATTTAGACACAACAATAGGAACGTTGACACCAAGCAGCAAATAAAATATGCACCACCAAAAAGGCAAGACATGAAGCAAACAAGGAGAAAAAGCCACACAATGATACTTGGATGTGGTGTGAGAACCATGAGAGCAAGGACCATAACACGAGATTATCGATCCAATAACAACTTTCCTTGTAGAGTTGTGGGAGCCAGAAACAATAGAAGCCTCAACATTCACTGCGGAAACTCCATGTGTGTGAAGAGAAGAGGAGCATATCGTGGTTGCAAATCGATACTCCACTTTCACAAACATGTGTATAATACACCCACCTCAGGAGGATGTGAAGCACTTGTTTGACACATAGGTGTGGGTAAATGGAAAGGCTCTGTACTTTATTCTAGATAGTGGAAGTTTGGATAGTTTAATCTCCACCGAAGCAATCAAGAGGCTAAACTTAACGAAACACCTCACCCACAACTATATATTAGATGGGTCAATTAGAGCAAAGACATTCGCGTCAATCAATAGTGTCACTAGTCCTATTGTCATGACCCATTTTGCAAATAAAGTAAAAATAATAAAGTTAATAATTTTAAGTTCTCAAGTAACTCACTCTTTATTAAAAAGTGACAATTTAATATTACTTTATAATTATAAATAAAAAATAAAGGTGACTTTCCAAATCAGGTAAGTCGATATCAAATTAGAAGATGGAAAGTTACTTTTGGGACTTTTCTTTGGGAAAAAGGTTGAGTGAACTTATAAAAAGGTGTTTGGGGGTTGTTTGGAAGGATCTTTTGGCTATTATCTATTTTTTACATTGAGAGTTTGAATTGTTGCTTCACCTTTTGCTTTTGAGGACCAAAACCCTCCATCGCAATCATATTTGGAGACGAAAAAACCTCCAATCTTTAGTGGTGACTCCATCCACGAGTTGCATTTATGCATCCAGTCAGAGATTTACAGTTTTCAGTTCAGTTTTTATCAGTAAGGGCACATTTTCAGATCTGCATCATCAACCACTTCCACTGCTAGGGCACATTTTCAGTCATTCTTCAGCAGCTAAGACACGTTTTGGGCATTATTGTTAAGATTCCCACATTAGGCGTCGCCTATAGCAGCTAGGGCAGCATTCCAAGGGCTCGCGTCATCATCCCAAGGGATGACGTCACATTTTGGGCAGTATTTCAAGCTTAGAATATGGAAGGAATGTTTCAAATCAAGAAGTTTATGAGGTATAGTTCCAAGAAGACATTGTTGAGAGGCATGCACATGAGAAAAGGGCCTTGTCGGATATTAATGTTGGTTTCAGCTTGTTGGAATTTTCAGATTGGCGAGTAATGGTAAGCAATTTGATCATCTTAATGACTATAGCAAGAAGCATGAAAGTGTTGATTTTAGCGGAAGTTTGTGGCAAGACTCTTGTCATTATGGGAAGTCCCAAGAGATTGGTGAAAGATCCCAAACCCCTTTACCTGATTTTTTTTTTTTTTAGATTGTTCAGGCTTGGAATTATATTGATAATGTCAAAGGAAACCTAGAACACCATTTTCAAACTGCACCAACAAATTAAATAAAACAAACCCTGCAAGCCGGATAAATATAGAAAATGCGCCTAGGGTTTAAACAGGCAGATTTCTTCACAAATAATTCAGCCGTGAATTTAATATTGATTTATAATGGCAAATATTTACGGCAAAACAACCAGAAGTCTGCAAATGGATTGTTAACAAAATATTGCCCACAACCGTGCCGTAATTTATTCAAACCAAGTCGATTTGATATATATTTGTGGCTGAAAGATACAATGATAAACTAGCATGGAAAATACCTCAGTTACTGCATAAAACAATTGTAGAATAAGTCGCCCCACTCTGGAAGTTGCCTGAATGCTCACTACTGCAATTTTTTTTTTTCTCACACTGTTGGAATGATAAATAACCTGTGAATACAATGAAGTTCCTTGAATAGAAACTCGTCTCACTTCTCCTGGGGTTTCCGTTCGCAAGAGGAATAATCCAGAGGGTTTGCGTCCTTGGATTTTGTCTGCAAAGCTTCTGCCAACTGCCGGGAATAATAATAATCTGGAATGCCCTGGCACAAGTCACACTTTTCCTTATAAGCCAAAAACCCTTCAAAAATGCAAGTCGCACTTTTCCCAAAGAATATAATTAATTTTTAATTAATTTTCTCCATCCCCAAAGCAAGTCGCACTTTTTGCCTAGGAAAGCACATTAAATAATTTATTAATTTATTCCCATGTACTTTCCTAAGTCGAAGTCACTTATTAAGTCTATTAATTCATTATATGTGCTTTTAATGATAATTTATTTTATTTTAAGCACGATATAACAAAATTAATAAACCTAAATCACCCTTGAACTCGCCCCTTCGGTCGTCGGGTCGACAAAAAGGGCCAAAGGTCTTCGATCAAACTATTCGAGAAAGAGGGATATTAATGTTGGTTTCAGCTTGTTGGAATTTTCAGATCGACGAGTAATGGTAAGCAATTTGATCATCTTCATGACTATAGCAAGAAGCATGAAAGTGTTGATTTCAGCGGAAGTTTATAGCAAGACTCTTGTCATAATGGGAAGTACCAAGAGATTGGTGAAAAGATAAATGGTACAAAATGGAAAGAGGATCTTTTTTCTCAAATCCAAGATCGTTCATGTGTGATAGTGTGGAATCCTAGTGTTATAAACAAAGATCTACAAAAAGAAGATATTGAGAAACAGATTAAGGCTGAAATCTTTGATGGCTTTAAAATCATAGTCGCACATAGATTCACCATTCCATGCACCTGGATACCTATACAACTTAATACAACCATAGGTGAGAATACAGTATGGAATGAATTTTGTGTTATAAGAACTAACATGGTTATGGAAATAGAAGGGTTGCATTCCATTGGCGAGTTAGTACAAAATCACAAATCAAAGGAGCTAAAGTTTTACATCTAAAGGAAAAGATATGGTACTTGGAATATCTCTGATGAATCATTAAGAGTGGTTATAGCTAAAGGGACTTCTCAAAAGGGACAAGTTGCTTGGGCAGCAAGTTGCTTAGTGGTGAAGAGCATGCAAACTATTTCATCTTTTGGTAAGCAACATTGTCTTTATGTTCATATTCGAATGCTTCCAAAACAACATAGCATGGTGTTCAATAATATGTCCCCAAGATCCCTATCAGATAGAGGTTTCCAACATGCCATAGAGTTGAGAATTGGTTGTAAGCACGCCATTATTACTTCTCAATCCTCAAAGACTGATTTGAGATCAAGCCACCATCAAATCTTTGCTTGTAAGAGAGGTATACACAAGACAACTTTCAAATGCCTTGCTAGTCACTGAGTTCTTGGTCATGCCATTCAATTTGAATAATGCTCCTTCTATGTTCCAATTTATGGTGAATCAAGTATTCAGTGGTCAGGTGAGAGAATTTGTTTTGAGAATTTTTATGATATTCTGATGTGTAGAAAAGCATGGAAAGATCATATGAGACACCTAGATTTGATCCTTGGAATTCTAGAGAAACAAACTCTATTTGTAAAAGAATTTAAGTGTGAGTTTGGGGTCACAAATATTTTATACTTGGGCCATGTCATTATTGCTGAAGGCAGGCAGGTGGATCAAAAGAGGATTCACTTAATTCTAGTTTGGGCACTCCCTACCACACTAACTCTATTGAGGAGATACTCTAGTTTATGCAGCCATGATAGAAGGTTTGTTAAGGAATCTTCGCATATAGCAACACCCTTAACCAACATGACAAAGAAAGGAGTTTTTGCATGGATGGATAGAATACCAGAAGTTTTTGATAAGCTTAAGAAGGTAATCATCACATGTCTTGTATTTTATATTTCAGATTTCTCACAACCATTTGTGGTAGAATGTGGTGTTTTAGGACAAGGTATTGAGACCATATTAATCGAAAAGGGGGACTCCACTAAGATGGAGAGCATAAAGTTGAAAGATTCAAGAAATCGTTTCTCTATTTATGACAAGGAGATTCTTGCCATCAAGCATGTTTTGGTAGAATTCAGATATCACTTGGTATATGGTAGATGGGTCGTTGAGACAGAATGAAGTATGTTGAATTCCTTCTTGGATCAACATGATTTGACTGATGAACCACAAAGGTAGGGAGGGAAAATTCAAGGTTATGATGTTGATATAAAAGAGAAATAGCATGTAGTCATTGATGTCTTTTCTAGAATGGTTGTTCTTTGTTGTATTTCTGTCATTTATGGTGATTGGGAGATTTCAGTCATGGTAGATTATGCCATGAATACATTTGCTGCTAACAGTTTAGATGGAAATGTGAAGGATGAAAATATGTGCTAGCAGATGGTCTCATTTTGAACAAGGATAGAATCGTTCCAATACTTGAATCCGAGCTAAAACAAAATATTTTGAAAGCTTTGCATGATATACCAATTGTGGAATGCTCTAGATCCTACAATATTTGTAGATATATAAGAAAGAGGTTCTCATGGTGGAGCTTTGAGGAGGATATCAAACACATTAGGGAGTACATCACCAACCAGCAGAATGAAGTAGAGCATGTCTTCCCAGAAACTTAGTTGTAGCCATTGCTTATTCCCCATCAAGATTGGAAAAGTATTTTCATGGACTTCATCACAAGCCTTCCCAATGTACATGTTAGAGACTGCATTTATATTTTTGTGGATAGCCTAAATGAGTGTTCATACTTCTGTCATTTATCTAGAATTCGAAGCACATCATATGGAACGAGTATATCCTTTCACTCGAGGTTGTCTACACATAAGAGTATGGGATCCGGGTGATATCTCGATTCTCGAGATCTAGTAAGGGTAGTAATAGCCAATTACGGTTATAAGGCAAAGGAAACAAACCAAGGGTTGCCATTATCAGACTTTTGGGCCTTAGGACTGCTGTCATCACAAATTCCAGCTGCTGCACTATACCAATTACAGCCCTACAAGTGTTTTCAGTCACATGGTTGCTGATTTTTCAGGATCTCAACAGAGATATGCTAATTATTACTGCTGTGAAGAGATTTTGAGCCTTTGAATTGTTGAAAGTGATGATTTATGCAAACAATTTTCAGCACTGCTTCTGTTATATCATTTTCACACTGCTGATTTGCGATATTTTAGACTTTGGACTGCTGTTAGCAGCCAAATACAACTTAAGGTTTGGATGATTTGAGGAATTTTCCTTACACTATGCTATTTTTTAAGGATTTCAGCTATGGGATCGGTTGGAAACAATCTTTCCATCACCATTTTATTCCATAATCCAAGGGAGGATCCAGACTTCTCAGTTCATAAGTATATCAAAGTGGCACTGCAGAAGCCAACTACATCACAAAAAGGTAATGGTAACTTGTTATGTTTGCATCCTCAGGATCCGTTGTTTGTGGTCAAAAGTCAAGAAGATAGTTCACTAAATAGATCAACATAAAATTTTGCACATGCTTGTGGCCATCATGGGGATCAATTTCATGATAATTCGCAGGTAAACAACTGGGTTAGGCAAAGTGTATTCAGAACATGGAATTGCAAGTGCCGAAGGAAGAATTGGGATTCAAGCATTACAAAGATGGGCATTTGGGGAAAATCTGAGCAATTGGACTTGTAATTGCTTGGGACAAGCAATTTTTGGTAAAAGCGGCCTGTCATGACCCCTTTTTCAAATAAAGTAAAAAATAATAAAGCTAATATTTAAGTTGCCAAGTAACTCAATTTTTATTAAAAAGTGATAACTTAATATTACTTTATTAGTATAAATAAAAAGTAAATGTGACTTTCCAAATTAAGCAAGTCAATATCAAATTAGTAGATGGAAAGTTACTTTTGGAGCTTTTCCTTTTGAAAAGTGTCAAGTGAACTTATAAAAAGGCGTTGGGGCATCATCTGGAAGGATCTTTTGGCCATTATTTATTTTTACATTGAGAGTTTGAGTTGTTGCTTCAACTTCTGCTTATGAGGATGAAAACCCTCCATTGCAATCAGATTTGGGGACAAAAAACCCTCCAATCTTTAGTGGTGACTCCATCCAGGAGTTGCATTTGTGCATCCAATCAAAGATTCGCAGTTTTCATTTCAGTTTTATCAGCAAGGGCACATTTTCAGATTTGCGTCATCAGTCACATTCCATAGCTAGGGCACATTTTCAGTCATTCTTCAGCAGCTAGGACACATTTTGGGCATTATTGTCAGGATTCCCACATTGGGCATCACCTATAGCAGCTAGGGCATCATCCCAAGTGCTGACATCACATTTAGGGTAGTATCTCAAGGTTGACATCACCCATAGTTGGATGCCGTCACTTCTTTCAGTCTGCAAGGCCATCGTTTGATCTATTTCCATCTATCTGGGACGCCATTGCTCAGATATTGATGTATACATCCAGCTGGTATTTTTTTTATTTTCAGTGTTGAAAAATAAATAAATAAATCTGATTTCAATGTTTATGTTATAGCTGTCATCATATGCAGCAAATCTAGATTTTTCCTACGGTTTAGAAATTATTTCCATCATTTTCTAGCATTTGTAATTTTTGTCATAAGGGTTTTGCTATAAAAATCAGTTTTTATTACTCTTGCCCTAGGGTTTCTAGTGAATCCGAAATTATTTTAAAATGTCCGTTTAGGGACATTACACCTATTCCATCAAACCATTCAAGGGTTGAGGAGGTTTGTGACATGGCACCCTTGGATGTCTATGATGTACTTCTCAAAAAACCATATATATGGGCGCACCACAAAATATACAAGCCCAGGCCTAGGCGCGGCATCATTGCTTTGTGTCGTAAGCACTATCGGATACCAAAGGTGGCTCATGCTTCGTCAATATCCCTAATCGGTGGAAAACAATGTCAGCGTGTGACCCCTTTGACCAAGTCCTTTGTCCTACTCTTGATTAGACATGAAGGAATTCAAAAGCTTACAACAACCATGTGCCAGTGCAATAGGTCAAACAACACAACAAAAGTAGATGGACCACACACATTCAAAATAAAAGTGTACCTTTGCACTGTCAAGTGAAATATTTGATCGACTTGGTCCCCGCAACTCCACTTCCAAATGGGTTGTTGTATAGGCATTCAATGCTCATGAATGGTGAGATTAGTAGTCAGTGAGGTGATTCAAAAGGTCCACATTCAACTTAGTGCCTCACCTTACAGCAACCTAATCATATCGCCCAAAAGGATGGAATGCGGCAACTGTACATTGACTATTGTGCCTTGAACAAGATCGTCATCAAGTACCGATAACCGCCTCCATCAATTGATGACCTTATAGATCAGCTTAGGGGGGCCTAAATTTTTCACCAAGTGATCTCAAGATAAGGTGTCACCAAGTGCCAATCGATCCAACTAACATAGGGAAAACTACTTTCAAATCCAATGAGGGCTTGTTTGAGTGGTTGGTCATGTCATTCAGTCTCACAAACGAACCAACAACATTAATGAAGATGATGAGCAATTTCCTTCAACCCTTCATAGATTCTTTGACCATTGTCTAACTAGAAGACATTTTTGTTTTCAATAAGCCATGGGAAGAACATGTGCGGAATGTTCAATAGGTTTTTCACACCTTTGATTTAAAAGTCAATATTTTTCACCATGTACTTGTAAGAAATCACAAGTCAGACCTGTAATGAGAAGTTGTTGGGAAACTCGTGAGCCAAGTCGACCCAAGCAAATTTGCTACACAAAACTTGTTGAGTTTCTTGATTCAACTCGGCTATCAAAGAAGTATAATGCCCAGGTCAAAAAATGATTTTATCCCAAAAATAGAGTTGTGTCTGCTTTTTCACTCTGCAAATATTGTGATTCAATGAATGTGATAGAATCACACTCACAATCGTTTATTGGAGCAAGGGTTTTCAAAATATCAAGGAACATATACATCCTATACTCAACGAAAAAAACGATGAGTTTTAAATCAAAGCCTACAAGTAGGATAACATTACATTTTTCACTTTCTAGTATCTACTTCTTCATTGAATAGCACTAGCAACTAGGCCTTACGATGAACATATTTAATTTCTTGAATATTCTACTTCTTCATTTGATTAAGAGCTAGGGTTTTCATCTAGAACATTTTTTTGGGGTTTATGAGGTTTCAACTTGTTTCAAAATGGCATCGGCATCCATTTTAGTCGCCCGTAGTAGTCAATGTTTACTGACCTTCTTGGAAACATTATGAACCGACGGAAGAGGGCAATTGTGTGACGAAGATGAGTGGAGGTATCAATCACCTCAAATACCATACTGCACAAATATCAGGGAAAGATCTAGCAATGTGCACCCAAGCGCCACTTGAGGCTCAAAGATAGGTGATTGCTTACCTTGCAAAATATGTGGAGAAAAAAGGGGAAAATAAAAATAAAGTTAATGCCCTTGCAACCCTGGTGAATATGAGAGCGGCGAGGGGTTATTTTGACATTGAGGTTATTTCTATTGCCCCAACTCCAGGGGGTCGACGACGAGGACGGGGCTCATCTACTGGAGATAATTTGGGTTCTTTTTTGTCCTTCAAAGTAGTCCTAGGGCACAACCTTCACTTGAAGGTACTAGTTAGAACTGGAAAGTGCACAATGGCACAAGGATAGTTGCGCAAAACTTTTAATATTACAACAACATTCCATTCAATGTAGCCAAAATCTCATATTGAAAGAATTTGGTCACGGCATTAATAGATGTCGGTAAGGGGTTCCAAGCTTCTATTCTTCATGATTTGAGAGGCCCATTGCTAGGAGCTGTAGATTTAAAAGACAGTAAGGGCAAGACTCTTTTTTCTTCGGCTCTATGTGTTAAAAGAATAAACACCTCTCGACCAAGTAAAAACAAGATGATCAGTCGTACATATTAGACTTATTTCACGTATTCAAGCCTAGTTGACTAACAAAATTATAAAAATCCTATTTGCAGATTTGTGGAGGGAAGATCATGATAGAGAAACACCAAAGCTTCAGAGGCTAGCCAACCACATTTTTTTTCAACCGTGTAGCTCTTCTAGGAGTCAAAATAATTGGAGCAAGTATGAAGTTGTTCACACAAAGAAGCACAATATGTTGACAACACAATGCCTCAATGACCTTGTTATTTTGTGATACAACCTTCATCTTCGTGTGAGACAAGAGGGGCAGAGAGTCATTATGCAATTGACTTGGATGATATCGATTTACATGTCGATTGGATTGCTAATGACAAGGAGGACATTGCAGAGTTAAAGGGAAGCAGAGGAAGCAATAACATCAGAGGTAGCAAGAGTCGTAGGCCCGTAAGGGTTGGTAAGGATGTAGATGATATCTTTGTGCATGATATTGTTGCAGAGGAGGAATCTTAACCTTCCACTTCCATGGGGCAGTGGACTTACACTAGGCACTTGAGATGATTTGATATTTGATATTAGTATATTTTGGCGCATTGTTGACTATGTTACTATAATCTATGTCACTCAAATATATTTATGCATTCTCTACATTCATTTCTCATGTCATTTAACAATGTTTTACATGTTACTTTAGATTATTTTATGAATTTCTATGTTTTTTAAAGTCGCAATAAAGTTGTCGAGTAATGTCAACTAGTTGCCAAAACACTCCCAAGTCCCGAGTACAAGTCAAAAATTTGGGTTGTCTAGTAATGTCTGAGTACGAGTTTTTAAACTATGCTTCACACCTTGCATACATAAGCTCTACGCCAACATAGAGAAGTGTTCCTTTGGTGGGGAAAGTATCCAATACATGGGCCACATCACCAAGAATAGTGTATACATAAATCCAAAGAAGATTCAAGTTCATCAGGGACTACCCGAACCCAAAGACTTGCAAAACTTCAAAATTTCTTGGGACTAGCCAATTTCTACCGCAACTTCATGCTCAAGCTCTCTCACATTACAAGGCCTTTGAACCAAGTAGCAAAAGGAGAAAATAAAGTAAAATTTGTATCAACTAGTGCACACAACCAAGCATTTCCATGCCTTGTCACATCTGCCATACACTCTAAGATCAAGATGGATGCCTCAGAGTATGGCCCTAAGCATGGTGCTTTCCCAACATGGGCACCAAATTGCTTACCACATTGAAGCCTCTGAAATAGTGCATAGGTATCCAACATTTAACAAGGAGTTGTACGCCATTGTGCATGCGTGCAAACAATGGAAACACTAGATTTTGGGCAAAGGAATCATCAAACATACAGATCACAAGCCTCTGCAATTCATGCAAACTCAAAGTAACTTGCAAAATTGTTACATATCATATTTTGAAAACTTGTTTTCTTTGAAAATGTTTATTAATTTTTTTAAAACCTTGTTGCACCGAGTCTCAAGGTAATTTGGACTCAATGGACTTATACCAATCATTTATTTTGTATGGCAAAAATGCTTAAATCTTGTGAATAATCAAACATTGAAAAACAAGAATTTTGACATCTGGTTGAATTGAATGTCATAATTTATATTTCTGTGTTGTTGCATCTTGACATTACAAATTAATGAATGAAAAGACTACATATTTGACTATTTCCAGTCAAAATGATGATTAATGATTATCAATGATTTTATTATCTAGCGCATGTATTGCTAACTCTTTTGATGTTGGTTTTTGCGAGGAATTGTACCAAGAGGCAATACAAGAATGGAATGATGGCAACAATGACGATTGATGACCATAGATTACACAAGGACACTTTGACAGCTACCGAGATCATATGACAACCATGACACTAAGGTCGAGTATTGTGAACATGTGCAATGGTTGTTTTAAATTGTTAATATTGTCTCTTATTGAAATTATATTTTTAATTACATTGTCATAAATATATTAATTAAATGGAAATGATTTGAAAATGAATAATATATTAAATAAAAACAAATTAAAGCAAAAATTAAAAATGAAAGAAAACAGAAAAATAAAATAAACAATAAAGAATAAGGGATAACCTTAAAAGCAAGCCAAGTGGCCCATGCATTAGAGCACTTAGCAAAATAGAAAAAAAAGGCAACTTAAAATGGTACACCTCCTTGTGGAGAAGGGAGAGAAATTTGGAGGGGAAAACTCTGCAAATAAATGGGAGGAAGAAAGAAGAAACATAGAAAATGGAAACTGTCAAATTTTTCAAGGAACAAGGTACATAGACTTCTCCTTTAAATTCAGTATTTTCTCTGCAATTTAATGGGTTCCATAATTAGAAAAATACTATTTTTTTGTTTATTTCAAAGACAAATGGGAAAATTTTAAGGTTTTTATCCCAGGATTTTGACCCTAAATATGTGTTTTCTTTGCACATCAAAAGAAAAACCGTTTTGGACGGATTCATTAGGATTTACAGACCTGTTTATGCCATTAAAGCTCTGAAATTTTTTACCCTACCTTGGAATAAACCCAGAAAATGATTTGGTTGTTTTTAGATGAATTTTGATCACTTAAAAAAAAGTTTTGTGGATTTTGAAAGAAATGGCTGGAATTTCCACCTGGACATTTATTTTGAGTGTTTTCCAATCTTGAAATGCCAATATGGGATGCCAAAACTGTGAAATTTAGATAGAAAATTAGACCCGGAAATTTATCATAAATTGTATGTCCTTTCAGGGAAAAAATAGATTTTTGGCTTGCTGGAAATTAGTAAATCATGTCTGAAACTTGTAAAAGGTTATTTTTCATGCGTATATGTTCACATATGCATTTAAAACAACAAAATAGTTCGCCCTATCATGAGACAATAAATATGGGCATTATTGTTTGGACTTTGGGCAATATAAACTTTTTTCTCTTAAAATGGTAAGTGGGTTTTGTCAAAATCTAAGTCTATACAATGGGGAAAGGTTTAAAAACTGAAATACAATCGTTTGACTGTGCCAGAATAAAAAATAGTTCGCCCTATCATGAGAAAATAAATATGGGCATCATTGTTTGGATTTTGGGCAATATAAACTTTTTTCTCTTAAAACCGTAAGAGGGTTTTGTCAAAATCTAAGTCTATACAATGGGGAAAGGTTTTAAAACTGAAATACAATTGTTTGACTGTGCCAGAATAAAAAATAGTTTGCCCCATCCTGAAATAGATTAATTATTTAGCTTCTGCATTTAAAAGTTGTAAACTAGGCAAGTTTATGATGTGGGTATCTGTCAGATTCATTACAAGTGATCACTAGATGATCAGGAAGAAAGGTAAAGCTATAGGGGACTGATGTAAAACTGATTTACATTCAGTTTTACTGTTTAAAAACGGAAAACATTTGGCCACAACCTGAAATTACTTATTTATTTAACTTTGTGTTGAAATTTGGGAAATAGAGTCATTTTAGAATAATGGATTTTCCTGTTTCACATATAACTTAGATTATAGATCTATCTCAATAAATTGCACCCATAAAAAAGTGTACCAAGTGTTATCAAAGACTTGCACTAGCAGATCTTGCCTACCAGTTAGATACTCCTCAACGAATGCAACTTCTCAAATAGACAATGCAATCTAAATTGTAAGTATGACTAATAAATAACATAATATTGTTTGTTATGTGATAAAAGTCCTTGATTATGATTGTATCATGTTATTATTCTTTGATTTCTTGAGAAATTAGTTAAATGGAATTAAATACTATATATATATATATATATATATATATATATATATGTATGTATGTATGTATATATATTGTTTTTGGAACCATCACTGTTGATTAGGAAGAGTTAAGTTTTGTATATTTGTTGATGTGTGAATAGTTGTACTGTGATCTATAATCCTTTAAAAAAAAACTCTTACCTCATGAATTATATCCTTGGATGAGAACACAATTCTTTAAAATAAATTCATTTTGGGAAACGAACCTATGAGCTGTTGTAGAAATTGTTCCCTTGATAGCGTGTTTTTGGAAGATATCACCTTACTAAGACACAAGTTACAAGAAAAATACTTAATATGTATATGTGTGATTCTGATTCTCTTGGTATATTCTCTGATGACATGCACTGAATGTAAACATTGTCTATCACCTTCAAACCGTAATCGCAGCCTCTAAATAAGATAAAATAGCATATGGACATTAAACACTTAAACCACCTTGTTAACCTTAACCTTTCAAGAATACACCTTGAATCACTCTAACCTTGACCAAAAGCTATAGAATGATCATGACTATAGTGTGTCCTGATATCAAAAATTCATTCTAAGCGAAATAACAAGATGCTTGCAGAAGCAAGCAAAGTTGACCTATTTAATAGGTAACCGTAAAGCAATTCTGAGCTCAGTATCTGAGGTACTTGGTATGACCTGCAAGTCTTTCAAGACGCACTGCACGAAAGGATCGAGTAAAGACCACTGGGGGTATAGTCTTAGCTAACAAACTCATAACCGGTTGGATCCTTTCTCTTTTCTAGGTCTACATCCTTATGTAAGAACCATTCCCCGCATTATCAAGATATGCATAAATGTATTCATGTGGCAATTGTAAGTCCCTAAATGAGCACTACCAAGAAATGTGTGCTAGTGGTTAATCTTGAAATGTTTGATAGCAGTGCCAAGGTCGCCTGATATACATCTGAGGGGTCTATAAAGCTAGCTTCTTTGAAGCTGATTCGGTTAGGTTATGTCTCATGATTTAACTGAAGATAAATATGCTAAACCCTTTGGAAGGGCACACATTATGTTCTCATAGCGTGTTATGTTTGTAGTGTAGTATGGGAGACATAGGCAGTATTACCTTGAACAAGTTTGTATGTATGAGCAGGTAACACGGCTCTCGTATTAAGAGTAAATGTGGTTACCTTTGAAGAGGCTCAACACTACGTCTTGTCAACTATCACATTTTAATAAATGAAAACTTAAAATAAGCCTATCATTTGAAGATAACGATGCTTGTGATGTAAAGGTCTTATGCAAACATAACAATTCATCTGAACGAAGAACTCTCATGTGTAAGTTCATGACTCGAGTACAACTTAGTAAGCCACCCATTGTTTTGGAATAAAAGGTGACAGAAGACCAAGAACTGATATGGATCCTATCACCTGGACCCTGTTATCTTGAGAAACTATGAATCAATGTAGTTTGACATTAAATAACCTTAAATCTAGTCAAAATTCTCAAAATCAATATAACAGTATGATTGTATGTAAAAATGGATGGAAACTTTGTGCCTACCGATGACTTTGTAATCCCTGAAAATTCGTAGTATACATTCATCTTATGGCTGAATTGAATTGATTATCCTTGTGTGATAATGACAGCGAAAAAACTGTTTGTTATGCTACTATTTAGGAAAGTTCTATGTTTGATTCTGTATTTGGAAACTGTATATTTGTCTATGGTTTGTGTTTGAGTATGACGTCATGTGATCCTTCAACCTTAAGAAGGTCCAGTGTATTCCACAGTCATCATCGAGGTGGGACAAACAAGAGATCTTGTTGTTTGCCACAGTTGGGCTCCTCACGCATTAAGGAATCGTCTTGCTCAATTCCATCCTCACAATGACATATTCTCCAGATTATTGGCAGCAATTGAAGACTAATCCTTTCTATAACTTATGTAATTTTTTATCCTCTGTAATTCCTTCAATGTGTTGTATCGATCAGCTCTGATGATCGACCTGCGAGTTGACAAATGTTTTGTATTTGATCTTCCACAATATACATTCAAAGTTTAACTGCAAGTGATGTACTCTGACAGAGACAACCTATTCATCTCTAGATTCTAGAATTATTGCATCCCGTGTTCAGTACAAAGCTGAATTTTAGTTCTTCCTAGTTCCTACCATCCTCAAACGGATGGCCAACCTGAAAGAATTAATCAAGTACTGGATCAACTCCAACCATTCTTTGATTGATGTGGCCCCTTTTGATGTTTTGTATGGCTATAAGTGTAGAACCCCTATAGGCTGGGTAAGTTTGGAAAATCAGGTCACAATAGGACGTGATCTTCTAGAAGAGTATGGCCTGCAGATAAAGATCATTAGAGGAAGGCTTAAGGAAGCCTCGGATTGGAAGAAAAGTTATGCAAAATTGAAAAGGCCTCTAAGGAACTTTGAAGTTGGAGACAAGGAGTTTCTCATAGTTGAGCCTCAAAAGAGTTTAATAAAGTTCGGCAACGCCGCCAAGTCGTCTCCCCATTTTGTTGGACCTTTTGATGTTGTAAAAAAAATAAGCCATGTCAACTTGTGCTCCCTCTTACTCTCATGCAACTCGGCAGTATTCATTCTATAGTGAGCTTTAGAAATGGGTACCCATTTAAGGGCTAAATTCTATGAAAAGATCAAATTTTCTTTTTGGATGCACCCTGGCAAATTATTAGGAAACATATTTCTAAATCCTTGGAGAATTGGGTGGTCTTCAAAGCTAGGCTTGGGGTTGTCTTCCAATTCTTCTACCCATGCTACAAACAATTGGAAGCCTTTCCTAATCCGTTCCAAACTAGCATTGTAGATACGATTCTGGTCACTATCAGTCTGACAACTCCTTGCAGAACTACAGGCCTGCCAAGGTCATCTAGCACTTCTATTTTTTTCCCAAAACAATCAAACTTTGCATGCCTTGGTCCAAACCAATCCCTACCCAAGATGATGTAATAAAAACCTAACTTGATCACATGAATATCCATATGAACCTTTACTTTTTCCACAACCAATTCAGTGTTCTTGACAAGCTTATCTATAAATTGCATTCTACAGTATCCAAACTAAACCACCATGCTCTCACTACAAAAGATCTTAGGATGCAGATTACATTTGCCTTACACTTTAGAGGAAATGAAACTATGAGTGGCACCTGAATCAGCAAGTAGAGATACTTTGTGACCATAGAATATACCTGTCAACTCAATCACTGTAGCCTATTGTTCAACTTCTCTATTTATATGTGGCTGCATATGCTCTTGCTGGCGGGCTTCCTGGCTTTAGCCTCTAGGGGACAATCTCTGTGATAGTGGTCACCGCCACAACCCCAACAACATTTTAGAAATCTTTTCTTACCATGGTTTGTCCAATGCAGTTTGGTATGTTGCAAATTGGCATCCTCTGATGCTAATTTTTCACAATAGACTGAAATCTACCTTCTCTTCGGTGCACCTTGCTCTGAAAAAGTTGTTTCTATCGTTTGGAGCATTCTTAGAACCATGGAATTCCTTTTGTAAGTCAAGCTTATGAAAAGTCTTCACTTACTTGAAGGGCATGGAATTCCTTTTGTAAGTCAAGCTTATGAAAAGTCTTGACTTACTTGAAGGGTACTTTAGCTGACATTTTCTCTTTTTTTTCCAACTTACTAACTTGGGGGCTTACATCAAATTCTTGTTAAGGCCCAAAATAAACTTACTGATTTCATAACTTTCTTCTTTCATGTAGTGCAAATATCGCAGCAAACTCATAAATTTAGCCTTATATTCTGCGACAAACATGGCTCCTCAATGCGGAGGATGAAATTCAGTAAGCTTTTGGTGACGATGTTGAGCAGATAGAACCTCCTTACGTAGCTTCTTCTCAAAGTTTACCCATGAGAGTTAAGACATCTCATATCTTTTGCACTCACGAAGGTGATCCCACCATAGGGATGCTTCACCTTCCAACTGATATACCCCAATTCTTGCCTTTGTAGTTGAGCTGAGTTCAACCAGATCAAAATACTTTCCCATTCACTAACCATACTTTGGCTTCATCGCCACCTTTTTTATCAAACTTACGGGGTTTTATCATCTTAAGCTCTGCAAGAAAAGGATCCATGCATTGATTCACTCGCCTTTCTTCAAGGGAACGCTCACTGTAGGAGGTGATGAACGAAGTGCATCTTTCGAATCTCCTTATTCAAATTTTGAAATTATACAAGTTAAATTGTTGTTCTCAAGTTCCTTAATCTGCTGTAATTTCTTGATCTCGTTATCTTGTGCACCTATTCTTGCTCTAAAGGCATTTAACACAGCTTGTAGCTCTTTGTGAACCCAATTCTCATGAGTCAAAGTCTCCTCTTGGACTACTCTCACCAGCAGACTTGCGAGAATTATTTCTTATCCCTCCCAATAATTTTTCCATCAGTTGCACAATGTTGGCACACCCCAAAATGAATTTTCTATAATATCTTGTATGTACCAAGAATGCACGCACTTTGGAGGGGTTTGTAAACAGTTTAAGCCCAATTATAACTGCGATTTTTGCCTGCTGTACTAGTATCCCTTCCTTCCAAACAAAATATTCAAGCAAAACTCCACAAGGGGTAAAGAAGAAACATTTCTTTAAATTCAAAGCAATGAGCAAAGCTCTACAGTGTTCTAGCATGAGGCGTACCTTAGAAATGTGTTCCTTGAACAAAGAGAAGATTGCCCAATCATCAAGATATACTTCAAGGAAATCATGTATAAAATCCTTGAATGAAATGACCACAGCTCGAGAAAAGACAGCAAGTGCATTCTCTATCCCAAATGGCATTACCCAATATGTAAAGCTTCCCCACTCCATTGCAAAAGTAGTCTTTAACTGATCCTCCTACTCAAATGGGATTTGATGGTGGCCATTGAATCCATCACTAAATGAGTAGGCTCCATGCCTTGTTATCGCCTCCAAGATTCCATTTGTGAAAGGGATTGGGAATGGGTTGTTTACACATGCATCATTAAGAGCTCTGTAATCACCCAAAAAATTGATCTCCCCTTTTCTCTTTGGTTGAGTGACTATTGGACTCTCACCCAATCTAATTTTTCAATAGGATAGACTAATACTGCTTTTACCATGCAGTCTAATTTAGCCTTAATGTTGGCTTTCATGTTAGGATTCAACTTGTAAAGCCTCTTCTTGATGGGCTTTGTGCCTTCCTTAAGTTCAATGTACATTTATCTTAGAGATGGATCTACTCCTTTTATTTTACTAAATTTATAGTTGGGAACACATCCTCATAGTCTCGCAGTAGTTATAGAATCTTAGACATTTCTTGTTTTGTCCAATAATCCCCAATAGTAGCTAGCTTGACCATTCCTGTAGGACCGATATCTTCGATCCTCTTTCACACCATACATCTCGGCCTTGCCTTTATCCCTAGTGTCTTCCACTATTCTTGATCCTTCTCTTTCCTATATAATCAGGTTGCGCAGATGCTTTTGTTCTTCATCGTGCAATTCTTTGTTTGCTAGAAGAGGTTCAATCCATTCTGGTTCAAACATTCCTCAAAGTTCCAATGCTTCTTCAGTATACGCAAGATCTTCTTCTTCTTCATTATTGCCCATGACTCTATATTGTATAATTTGCTTGACAAAACCAGCACGGTTCTTAACGGGTCTGGACCATGTATGTGCCTGCTTGCCCGAGTGTGAATCTTGGTCGGACCCGGATGTACCCAGACTGACTAGGACATACCCAAGCTAGACCGTATTGTGTACCAGACCAAAACTGGTACACACCATACTAGAACCAATCCCCCTCAACACAAGGCCCAGTAACATGGCTTTGTAAGAGAACCTCACAAATGAATTTTGGAAAAAATGCTAATTAGCAAATCTAATTTTTGAAAAAATTGTCAAAAATTAGCCAATTGACAAAAAACAACCCATAAACAATACCCGGCAGATAGTTTGTCACTCCTAATTCCAGTCCAACTCCAAGCAATGCTTGTAGCTTGCAGCCTTCTTCCTTGAAATCTTAAATTTTAAAATAAGAGATCACTATCCCTCTTTCTTTTCCCACTTTTTATATTACTTAAGCATATATTATTTGATGCAGAGCCTTATCAATCAAGTAACTTTGTTGTCATGCAAATGTGCAACAAGGAAATTAACAATTCCAAGCATGACAACTATACCCCTGTGTTAATATTTTTCAAGTCCTATCATTCCAAGACACCCCAGGACTGTCCAGCCAGCCCAAGTGACCCCCCAACTAATGTTATCTCATCCCCCTAGGTGATTTAGGAAATTCCATTCATTCCCCCTAGGTGATTTTAGGAGTTCATTCAAAGTTGCAACCTACAGGCAGTTGTGGCAAGGGCTATCATCGGCCTTCCTAGGGCTGGAGCAACCCCATGGAGCGGAGCAGAAGAGCTTAAGCAGATGTGGAGGTGATTCAAAGGTCTTAGGACATCATGGAAATGATTTAGGAAGATTTTGGAAAGGCTCGGAAAAGTTGGGGCAGTTTCGCCAAAATTAGGATTCACAGGCCTATGTCAATACACAGGCCAAAACAGCCACTGAGATTCGGAAGGTGATTCCGAGAACTCTGGATGGAGTTAGGAGCAAAACAAAACATCACCGGAAAGAGAATTCCAAGCCCTACAAGATGGTGAAATCAGTTTTTTCACAACACTTTGGCGCATTAGGCCTGCAAGCAGTTTTTATCAAGCACAGGTGGAGTAACAAATCAAAAATCTGATTTTTCAGGGATCAAATGGAAGAATCAAGACATGAGACGCCCACCATTGGATTCAAAAGGACATTTACAGTCAGGGTAATATAAAATTCTACCGAAAAAGTCCATCGAGAGCTCAAGTTATCATCATTGCAAGTTGTCCTCTTGAAGTGAGTTTGGAAGTTAGCCAAATTTTGGGAGGACACATGTCAGCTCCAGGAGCCTGACGGGATTTTGTGTCCCCGACGTCCCTCAAGGTTAGGGATATCAACCTTGGAAAAATGAGCCCAGCCCCCATATGACCTCTGGAAGCCCATGCGACCATCAGGATTGCCAGTTCAACCCCTGGGTGCAATTTGGAGCTCAAATTCCCTACCGTCGAATCTCCGCCACGTGTCAGCTCAGGATCACAGTGGAATTTGATGTCCCTCACAGGTCAGGGACATCAAACCTTGAAAAATGAAACCAACCCCCTAGGAGAGACTTCTAGTCACCCATGTAACCCGCTTCCAACCTCTCAGTGCTTTAAAGCTGATTTTGGAGCTCTAACTCCCTGCCGTCAAATCGTTGCCACGTGTCATCTTCTTGCTTACTGTGGAAATTGATGTCCCTCATGTCCCTTGGAGGTGAAGGACGTTAGGGACAAAAAAATGCGCCCAGTCCTCTCTGTACATAATTTTTAAATTTTTAAAATTCATCCTACTTCTAACTTCTAACATCTAACTCGTCCGTGCACAACTTGCTCTGCAACTTTCTCTGCAACTTCTCACCACCACTCCACCATTGTCAAAACTTAAACCAGCTTCACCACAGCAATGAAATCTTCTACCCCATGGTGATACACAGGTCTCAGAAGAAGATTTCATCAAGATAAGAAGAAGAAATGAAGAACAGTGGAAATCCCCATTGCCATGAAATCGAAATTTGAAGAAATCTTCCAAACCGGTGCACGGATTGACAAACCGTTTGTTGCTGAGTTCTTCTCTCTTGAAGGCCATTAAAAACTCATATCCAAACCTCCAGTTTGCAACAAGGAATGCTCACAACGAAGAAATTTCACTTCTGGCTTCACGAAGAACAAAGTTCAATTTCCCGTCAAACCGACAACTAGATTGAAGAGAAATTTCACCAGTGAGACGAGAAGCAAAAACCTATCGCAATGGAGTTAATTTCGTCACGAATGGAGACAAAAACTAGACTTGCAAATTTCAAGCGCCATTAATGGCCACCATGACATAGTAGTGGAAAAAATCAGTGAGCTACTTCTCCACTTCTCAAGGTTCCAGTGGGCGAAATCACACGAAAATTAGAAGGAATGATCGTTAAAAAATCTAGTTTCGCGTGAACTAGTTTTTCGCGCCTTAAAGGCCTTATTTGTTAAGGATATGGAGGGTTGTGTTTTTTATCAGCATTCTGCCCTCTTCGAAGAAATTTTCAAATTCTCAAAGATCCGGCAGGTGAAATCATCCAAAATTCAAAGGGAAGGGTCTCCAAAAAATCTAGTTTCTCTCAAACCAGTTTTTGCACGATGAAGTTATTAGTTTCTCGAGATATAAAGGACTAATTTTTTATCAATATTCTGCCCTGGTAGCTCCATTCATGAAGCTCTTACTAGACAAATTTTCATTTTGCATTTCTGAGCTTTTTGGAAAACGAATCATGATGAAAATTGGAGCACGAGTTCGTGACGAAGAGCTGAATCCAAAAAAGTTGCTCCCGTTGCAAACAGAGGTCGTTTTCACCACTTACTAAAAATAGCATATGTTATACTTCCTCGCATGCTATAAATGATGAGTCCCACTGAATTACAAGTTCGATCACTTAGGATAAACAAAAAGGGGGTAAAATGGAAAGCAAGACAGAAAATGACTTCTTCCCAAAATAGCAGGTCCCCAAATAACAACCTGCTAAAAATAGAAATGTGCTAAAAATAGCAATATCTCAGGAGCAGAGGAGGTTGGAATATGATAGATGGTTCAGAAGGTGAAACTTGAGCAAGACAGGTGATATGCCCCAGAATAACAGAGCACAGGCTCATATTCTAAAAATAGAATGTTTTCATTTCGGAGTGGAAAATTGCGTATGACTTTGTTTTCATTCACCTTACTGCTTTTTGGACTCCCTTTTGGATATTGAGATGGTTTTATGAGTTGAAAAGGAGGAATGAGAACTTTACAGAGGTCCTAGAAGCATCATCTTAAGTGCAATGGTTTACAGAAGCAAAGCAAGGCATCGCAAGGCACATCATGTGAATTCATCTTCATCACTTAAGGAACCGAGTGATACAAAGTGAATTGGTCAGAACGATTTCAACGAGTCAAAGGGTTCATCAACCAAGTTTCAAGGAGGGTCATCGTGGGCATTATATGTGTTCATCTCAAGCTTGCAATGGTAAACATCATAACAATGTTTTTAAACACTCATTCTATGGTCCAGGATGTCCATGCATCATAGAGTTTGCGGTCATCACTAGATTGGGAAAATAATTCAAAGTTATTCAAGGGAGCGATCTTCATTAGTGTAGAAGATCACCAGTGGCAGAAATCTTCGCTTAAAGTTCATGGTTGCATCAAGGCATTCAAAGCATTTCGTCACGAGGAGTGTTTTCCCCTCCATCCCTTCCCTCTTCCTCTCTTTCCCTCTCTTCTTTCTCTCCCCATTCTAATTCTTCGTTATGCGTCATCATTGTATTTCGTCTTATTCACTTAAGTGACCTATTTTAAATTTGTAAAAAGTATTTTCTCAAAATAAGAGATACTTAGTTCATGGAAAATGAAAGGTCACAAGTGGAATATGGAAACGAAGATTCATGTGATGGAGGTGAAAGGACAATTCAGGTTGCTATAAATTGTAATGAGCTCTTCATTCCAAAGGGTTCTAATTATGAAATTCTCCTAGCTCGTTGTATTCTTATAAATTCATGAGAGAGATTTTGCTCACTTATGAGTGAAAAGAGTTAGCCACTTTTCCCCTATTCTCAATGTCTTCCATTCTCATACTATGTACAATTTCTGCTTGAGCATCAATACAAGAAAGAGTTTCGAGCCTTTTTTGACTAAGGGGTTTACTGATACTTTGTGTCCATTAAATTCTAATTGGTTTTGTCGTTGTTTGCAGAGTTGTTTCTTCTCATAAATGCATGTGTTGAAGTTTCTAACTAGTGTGTGCAGGAATCTGATTTTCTACTTGCACCATTAGTTCTCCTACCTCTTTTCTCACTCCCCTTTCCCACTCTTCAAACAAAGTCTTCCCTAGCAAGAGATTGCTAGCTTTGCCGCAGGGTCAGTGGAGTGCCCTTGTTGGATCCCTAGCCACAAGGCCACCAGGGAAATCCACCTTTACTCGCGCATGCATATACGGCAGCTGCACCGATTAAGTAGAGGGACTTAGATTCCCAGAGCTTTGGCAAGAAATCCACAAGTTTGTTCACACGATAAATTTTCTCGCCAACAAACTTCTAATGTTAGAATGACCAAAAACTCAAACTATGCCTATAAGGCCTTTAAGACTAGCTTCTTCTCAAGTTCACAAGCACCCTTAAGCAAGCAAACTCTTGATTTTCAACCTTATTGCACTAACCCAAGTACTTCATCATGTTCTTAGGCCCTTAACAACACTAATCCAACCATTGAAATAGATCAAACCAACCCAAAAGATTCAGTGTCTTACCTTTTAGCAAAACTGCCTTTAAGGCTACTCAAGCAACTTGCTTTTGGTAGTTTGATAGTTGGAGCATTCCACACTTGCCCAAAACCAACTAATTACTTTTTCTAGTACCCTTTAGGGCCCTTGAGGTGTGTGCAAAAATTTAGGTTCCAATTCCTCTGTTAACTCACTTTTCTAACAAGCTCCTTCTTACCTTGCTTAAGGATCCTTATAGCCTTGTCAATGTGGTTTTTCAAACCTAACTCCTGCTATAATGACTCAACTCACAAACAAGTCACCATTTCAAGCACCCATTTAGCTGTTCAACATGTGTGCAACTTTTCAAGGTAGGTTCCTTTGGAGAAAATTGTTCAAACTCACTTTCTTGGTTCCCAAATTAGGTCTTCAATAGGAGATTTCAGGTTGGCAAGGAGACTAGTATAAATTTTGAATAGTTGGTGAACTTTTATCCCTTCAAACCTTTTGAATATCCTTCTATATCGCCCCAAGATGCTAGGTGCAAAACCTCTAGGCTTAACTCTCTCTTAACCTCTCAAGAATCTTCAAACTCTTCTCTTGCTCTTCAACACCACTGTAGCCTACAGGTCACTGATGAAGACTCTCACGGCTTTCTTTGCTCAAGAGAATTCCACACCTTCTAATCAGTTTTAATCATCCAACCCAGACCTCTCACAACTTCCTTGAATATAGCAAAGCTTGTCCAACTCCCTAACTCCCTCAAATCATCCTTTATCAATAAACCCAAGGTCTCTTCACCTTCTCACAGACCTGAGTTGTGACTGATACAAAAATCTATAGATTGAAGCCTTATGTTGATTTGATTCCTTCAAGATGGGAATGGAGGTTTCCTAAAGATGATTTCTACCTATTCTTAACTTACAATTCCTTCAACAGACTTTCCAAACAATAAATTGTTGCTAAACCCGGTAAGACCAAATCATCAACCAAAAGACTCGTGCAGAAGTTCAAGTTCTGAAATTTCTCCTAGATAAATGTCTCAACTTCTTCCTCGTGTAAACCTTACCAGCTAAGCTCAGTCTACTTCCAAATGTCGGGAATGGTTGTAAATCACACTGTTCTGCCCTTAGAAAAACAGGGGATACTTAGTTAAAATCAATGCACTTGAAGAGATAATCCTCACCCTGCTTGCAAAAGCTCTGTTATGAGTGAGATAGGCCTGTGAGACTCCTCTAAACCTCATCAACTATATTCTTCAACCTCTGTATAAGACTCTTTCTTCCAAATATTAGCAAACTTGATCTTAAAGTCCTCCCACTTGACTGTTACAGTCTTATACAATGTACTCAAACTTGTATCATGTACAAACTCATGAAAACTAATAAATAACAATACTTACATGCAGTACAAGGTACCTTACCATTTGCAAGACTTCATATACATGCATGCATAGGATTCCTTGACCATCACAGTGCACAAAAACCATTAATACTAACACTAAAAATGTGTATACACAGAACTCTTCTTTCAAACTCCTTGGAGCTATCTTTCCATCGCAAGATCATTCGAATGATAATATGAAAACAGTTACAAGATTTTTAAATAGTCTCTCACCCTCGCTTCTAACTGATTCTTGGTCTTTTTGAACCTTTCACATTACGTATTTGTCCCTTATTACAACATTAGAAGCACTAGTTTAGGCTAGTTCTCTAGGACCTAAGCACCAATTCACAATCATGACCTTTCTAGGACTTCTAGAGCTTATTATATCTTTTCTCAGCCTTATTACATGTCATAATGCACCAAGAATACATCAACATGTCTAAAACAAGTCAAAATTGCCCTCAATGATTCAAATTTGCATTTTGAAGGGAAATGGCATAATTTGAATTTTTGAAGGACTTAAACTAAACCAACAACTCTAGATGACTTCAAATGACCCCTAGGACCCTATCCAAAAACTAGGAAAGCCAAAATTTGATATTGTCACCTATATGTACAAACTAGGAGTGATGCTCCTGCATCATGATTGCTTACAAAAAACAAGCAATGTGGTTATACAACTATGACTACATACACATTGGTGAGATGAAATGGCCACGGCAACAAAAATGCAATAGCCTAAATATACGTTTAGAGTAATTGAACAAAAAACATTATACATACCACCTATGCAAAGATAATCTGATATGCAAAAGATATAAGATGTACGGTCTTCAAAATATGCAGGCTTGATGCACAAATGATGATCTCCAAAAATATCAACCCAAAGAAAACATATAAAAAAAGATATAGTAGGTATTACAGTTGACCACAACAGTCCGCTCATAACCATGCAATAACCATTACCGATCATAAAAAACTAAAATAGTGATCACAAACACATTACATTGATTCTTTTATTAACTGCATACTTTATAGCTATTGACTCGGCGTAGATAAATGTGTCATTAAATTACTGTCTACTTTCCATTTATTTTCCTTTGCATATATGGGTAAATTATAATAGGGGAAATTCCAACTACTTGATCCCAATAACAGGTTGTTGTGGCTAGTTCAATTTAAGTCCTAACAAACCATTAATTTTATTTGCAGCCGTCATGTTCAGAAGTCCCCTCGTCTCGAATAATTTTTCCAACCGGAAGCAAAGTACTGCATGATAGTTTTTCCGTTCCCAAATATCGAGCATACAACATATTAAGACTAAATACTGAACACAACTAATGAACTAATATCCAAAATAAAAGCATTCCTTACCTCACTCAGATTTAAATTTCCAGTCTTTGCAGAGTTGTCACCAGACATGTTCTGCAAGTCCCTGCCCTGTAAAATGTAAGAATCAAATCCCTGGGAAAAGTATCGACTAAAGTTAACAGTCGGAGGACATGGAAGAAGATGGTAGACGATGTTAAGTATCAAAGAGCATATCAGATGCTTAACGGTAAAAGTGCATGAATCTCACTTAATGAAAAAAATTCAGTACTTTAAATTACCTGTCATGCAGAGCTACCAGCACACCATCACGCGAACGAGATGCATCAATTTCGATACAGTCCACTTCAGAGTGAACAGCTAGACGATATGCTGCCATCTGTTCAACAGGAACATGATAAAATGTTATCACTTTACTATTACATTTATAAAGACCAGAAGTGTTTAATGAGTAATTGTTCAGCAAAATCTCAAAAAACCAAAAGGTATCTGAGTCCAAGATTCCAATGCAAAACACATTGAATGACTCTAGCCCAAACACAAAAAAAATCTTGTTCCTCTTTTTTTCATTGGAAGAACTGAGGATGCAAATATTTATTGTTCTCAAATTTTCCATTCTGTTGCAATTTGGTGGCTGAATGCATGTTTATATCAGATAGGGTAACCAAGATTTTAAGAGGGGGCAGTTCCCTACGATGCCCACAGCAGAAAACTCTTTCAGAATATTTGTTACTCTCTTGCTTTGGCAGTTCAAGCCTTTGGCGTAATTCAAGGGACCAGTGGAATTAAAGCAACCAAGACCAATAGTATTGGGGAACTATCTTTTACTGACAGCATACCAAGCCCCTCTAGGTCACCCAGGATATAGGATTAAGAGTTAGTCGTGATGCACATACACATAGTTAAAGTGCACCAAAAATGCATATATTGCTACATACTAAAAACATAGCTACATGCATATTTAACATATAATCTTTAATTCATTAATTAACTTCCCAAACTCAAGTACATAATTGCTCTTACCAATCAACAAAGAAGACTAAATTCATTGCTCGCCCTTAAGTAATATTTACCTATATTACAAGAAACGGCAAACGAGCTGAAAATGGAAATGCCAAATGGACATTGTCTTGATTCTAGCTGACTTAATATTGCTCAATGGTGGTTTCTCATTCTCAAGAAATCCTTTATCATTTACTTTGTATCTCCCAGACATTCTATATTTTTTAAAAAGTGTCCTGTAATTTTGTATAGTTTGCTTTCTACTTAGGATTCGCTTCTTTTTGTTAGACATCTTCCATTGCTTAAATAGAATATCTTCCGGCACAGCTTTGAATGTTTAATGTGCTTTTGAGTCTAATTCACCTGATTCAGTGAATTGCAGACATTAATATAATATATTTCTTGCTTTTTAATTGCTTCATCTCATTCATTCAACAATTAATTGAGCATTTTGTAGAAGTTATTATGTCAGTATTGGTCTTCCGATGGAGAGAAATAGGATGACTGATATTTATGCTATTGTGACTTATGTTGTTGGGTAAATTTTGTTCATTAACGAATTTAAGTAGATGGTTCAATTGATAAATACAAGGATATGTTCAAACAGAAAGACTAGATTATGAGGAAGCATTTGCATCTATTACCTAATTCTAAAAATAAGAATGCTGCTGACCATTGCTACCTAACTCAGTTGGGAAGTCCAATAAAAGGTGCATTCTTGAATGGGAACATGGTAAAAGTATAAATGGAACAGCTAAAAGGATTCATTTCCAAAGGTAAAGGAAAATTGGTTTGAATGTTGATCAAAGCTTTATGTAGATTTAAACAAGCCCTCCATGAATGGTATAAGAATACTGACAGGTATCATAGGTCCAATGGCTTCAAAAGAGGAATAATTGATCTAAACTTGTCTATTAAATCGAAAAAATATCACAATGTTACAATGAATGTTGATATTGATTATTTAATAATTACAGTTGATATACAAAGACAGAGAAAGCATATAGCGTTTGAAATGACAGATTTAAGCCTACAACACTATTGCTTGGGTGTTGATATTTAGCATGTCTCACAGGTGGTGTGAGCAGTTTTTGAGAGAAGCAGAGCCGTGAACAAAGGCTGGGGGGGGCTATCATGCCCCCTCTAGAAAAACCTGCAGACAAACAGAAACAGGAGGGAATTCCTCAATATTGGAGAAGGAAGTAAGGGCAGCCATAATCACAGCAGTAAAGAAGACAGCGGAGCTAGAACAACCAGGGCAAAGCACATGCATGCAAGCCGTGGAGGAAATAAACACAAAACAATTGGAGAAGGATGAGGTCCAGAAGAACGTCAAAAACCTTTGGGGGGAAAGCTTGATCTGTAGATTCCTTGGAGCTCAGCTCTCCATGGAAGAGCTATGTGCGTCGACAAAAAGAAACTGGAAAGTCAATAGCAAAGTGGAGATTCGATCATGTCCCAAAGGGTACTTTATTGCAATATTCCCCAACGAATCTGATCAAAATATTGTCTTTGGTGGTGGTCCATACTTCTCTCAAAATGCAGGGTTGTTCATGAAGCATTGGCACCACAACCCCAGTATGGGTAAGAATGTATGCCCTCCCACAAGAATTCTGGTCAAGGTTTGTATTTGAGAACTGTTGCAAACTCTATTGGCAAGTCTATAGATACCTCTAGACCTTATCATGGAAAAAGACAGTCCAGCTATGATAGGATCTGTGTTGAGATGGATCTATCCAAGATTCTATCCAAATGCATCGCGTTGAGAGCTGGAGAGATGATATAGAATCAAGATTTAGATTATGAGTGCATCGCCTTGAAATGCATAGAATGTCATGAATATGGAAACCTGATCAGGGAATGCCCTTCTCTTCAGAATAGTCGCATGCACCAAGAACAGAAGATGAATAAGGAAAAGGACTTTGAAGGCTTCATCAAGCCAAAGAGGAAGCAAACAATGAAATACAGAATAAAGAAAGGAGAAGAGAGACGCTCAAGAATCCGAAAAAGAGGAAGAAAACAACAGGAGCAGAGAGAAAGAGAGCACAGTAGAAGAACAAAACATTTGCATGAAGATAGAAAGGCAAAATACCAATATCACAGAAGAAAGGGAAGATGCTACAGCTGGATATGGCTTCACACAAGATCTAGAGAAGCTCCTAGAAGATCAAAGTGAAAGCAAAAAGAATACAAAGAACACAGAGAGGAAACCCTTGCAAACGTAGATCGATTCTATAGGAAGAAACATGGAGATAGCCGTTAGCCAAGGGGGCACAAACACCTTGGAAACAGATGGGAATAAAAGTAATGCTAAAAATCAACAGACTAAGAGTAAGAAAAAGAAGGCCAACGTCACAAACGACAAAATTCAACAAACCCAGTTCTCAAAAGAAAAGACAAAATGACAAAACAAGTGATATAATGGATGGGAACCAAACACTGATAGAAATAAGCTTGGTGGGCACCAAGCTAGCCAAACCATCATAATGAAATTTGTCATGCCACTTTTGATCATTGTTCCCTAGATACTATTTGATAGCTATATCTTCCTATGTTGAGACACTTGTCCATTGATACTCAATACTATAGAGAAGAATTTGATTTTGATGTTAGCCTTATCGCAATGCATATCATGTATGGATTATGTTGCGACCTATTCTATTATTAGATCATAGTGATGTAGATTACAATTGCTCAGATTTTACTACTTACTATGTCTTATTAAGTATGATATTTTGTCACATATTGTTCGACGACCTTCTTGCTTATTAGCTTATGGATGATGGCGATTATACTATGATATGTAGCTTAGCAATGGAACATTATGCGCAATGGATTGTGACATACACATATTGAGTAATTGATTTTGATTGTGTTTCTATTCCATTTGATGTCACATCTATTTAAAAAGTTATTGCAATGATGTTATTTCATTTGGATGTAGATGACGATGTATATTGATGTTGATTATGTTCTTAGAAGATGAATGCACTATGACATATGACTTTGGGCTTATATCTCTGTGTAATACTACTTACAAAATCATATCCAAGATCATGAATTGAAGTGCCTTCTGCCTAGATTGATTTCAAAAGAACAATGTTGAAGGAAAACAAAGCCAAGATGGTATCATCATTGCTCATGAGATAATTCATTCCTTAACCGCTAGTAAAAAGGAATGTTGATCAAACTCGACATCACCAAGGCCTCCGATAGAGTGAATTGGAAATTTATGAACATAATTTTAGACAAGTTTGAGTTTAATAAGGAATGGAGAGATTCGTGGAGAGCTTGTTACTCGACACCATCATTCTCTCTCCTAATCAACGGATCAGTTGAATGGTTCTTTGGAATCTAGCGGGTTGAGACAAGGCGACCCATTATTCCCCTATATTTTCATCCTTATGGCCGAAGCTATTAAAAAAATAATCAAAGCTCTCAATAGTGTCAAGAAGATATCAAGGCTAAAGGCAACCACACGGGGGCAAGATCACACTCATCTCCAGTTTGTAGATGATGTTCTCCATTTGCTTCTCTCAAAGTTCACGAGGCTAGGGAGATCAAGGACCTATTGAACGACCATGAGGAAGCCTCAAGAAAAGATATCAACAAAAGAAAATTGAAAATCTTCCTCCTAAACTACAATATCCAGGAGCAAAACTTCATGTGCAGAATCTTGGACTTTCAAAAAGGTCAACTCCTAGTGTCCAAAATCTTAGACTCTCAAAAAGGTCAACTTCCCAACACCTATCTAGGATTTCTGCTCTTCAATGGCTTCGGTAACAAGCATATCTAAAATCATTTAGTTGAAAAAAATTAGGAATAAGCTAACAAATTGGAAAGATAAACAGTTATCCTCAAGAGGGAGAATCATTCTTCTTCATTCTTGCCTTAAAGCAATACCTTTCTATTGTGTTTCCCTAATGATCCACCTGAGAGAAATTATGAATCAAATAAAGAATATTACGCATGACATCTTTTGGCAAGACATAGGTGAGTGGCAGCAATTCCCTTTGGTGGTTGGGAAAAATGTTTGTCTATCCAAGAAGGAGGTGTAGGAATCAACGGTATCAAAAAAAAATCTATCAGGACCTACTAGGTAAACTAGTATGGAGGATCAAAACAAACCAAAGAGGTGTAGGAATCAAAGGTATCAAAAAATCTATCATGCCCTACTTGGTAAACTAGCATGGAGGATCAAAACAAACCAAGGAGGTGCAGGAATCAAAGGTATCAATAAAATCTATCAAGCCCTACTGGGAAAACTATCATGGAGGATCAAAACAAACCAAGGAAAACAAAGGAGCGCACTCCTTATAAACAAGTGCCTAGACAGCCAGGATCTGGAAAGAATGTTGAACCTATCGGTGGGATCATCCATTTGAAACAACATAAGAGAATCCAGGGGACACCTAATGAAAAGACTTTTCTGGAGCATAAAGAACAGTGAATGAGTGTGTAATGTCCCTTTTTCCCACTTGAGGACCTGATTTTAGGCTTCTCGCCATCCCCTTTTCCATGGCAACGAAGTAGAAGAGTTGGGAAAAGGAATTGAGCTTCCTTTGCATTTGTTTTTCTAATTTTTAATTTTCTTTTTAGTGTGTCTTTGCTTTTAGCAGGTTGGATGGGTTTGGAGCTTTAATGAACTTGTCCTTTTGGGGCTTTGGCGCCAAAGAGAGGATATAAAGGAAGGTTGGAGAGCTCATTTGCATCATCATACATTGGCACATTTTCTCTATTTGGACTTGTGGAATAGTAATTCATTGTTCTTCCACTCTTGGGCAGCAATCCAAGTGTGCGGCATCTTCCTAGAAGGAGAAAACCCCTTCTAGTGGTTGGTTGGGGGACGTAAACCCTCCTTCCTTGTTGGCTTGAAGATATATTTCAGATTTGAAAGGAAAGAAGACATAATCAGATTTTATATGCTTTGTTGAGCCTCTCCCTTGTGGAGCGACTTGCATTGGTGAAGGGTTTGGTTCCATCTAGGGCACGACAATCTGAATTGTGTTCATATTTGTCTTCCTCATAATTTCTAAAGTCGGAATCTACTATTTGTTGTTGAGTTTGGGGTTTTCTAAACCCTCTTTTCATAATTATTTTGGAGCTGAACTTCTGCTGGTTTTATTTAACTTTTCAGCAGAGCCTATGCATGTTTTTGGAGTTGAAAATAGTTCTAAAATATCTCAAAAAGGTTTATAGAAAGTGTGAATGCAATTGTTGGATGGTATTTTCGTGAAATTGTGAGCTTTTCATATTGTTGTTCCTAAAATCAGTTCACTTTCCTAATTTGTGTTTATTTTTCAGTTTGCAGGTTTTAAAAATCAGATTTGACATCTTTGGGATTTGTGCTAATTTCCTAATTTTTAGTTTCAGCCCTTACAAGGGATATTTCAGAGTGGATTTCTGGGATGACACTTGGTTAAGAAACCAACCTCTCAGTAAGGACAACGAGCTAAAATTAATCAAGGAAGAAAGGACCTAAAGTTGAAGACTTTTGAATTGAAAGGAAGGAGTCATGGGGCATTAGTCGAAGATGGGGGATCTTCAAAAATAGAAATAAGGAAGAAGAAATAATACACAAAAGACTTAATAAACTCCTAACTGGCTTCAAAATCCCTTGGGGTGATAAGAAAGACAACATTCAATGGAGTAGTAAAGGAAATGGTGACTACTCTGCCAAAGAACGTTATCTCTGCCTAATTCAACAGCAAGAAGGAACAGGAGAATCCTTCCAATGGTTACAAATTTGGGATTCAAAAGCTTGACCTAAAACCAGAAAATCTGCCATGGTAAAAAGAATAAAGGAATAATCGAGCAAGATGCCTAATGTACAAGAAGGAAGTTGAAGAGGTGAACCACTTGCTCTTGCATTGCCAGTATGCTAGGAGCATTCAGAATAGGTTCCTTGAAAGTTCAATGTCTCATGGGTCCTTTCCTGTAACCTAAGAGAACACATGAAGAGTTGGAAGACGCCTATTAGAGCGGAGATACTCCAAACTCTATGGAAATGGGCCTGAGCATGATAGCCTGGAAGATCTTGCTGGAAAGGAACGAACGTATCTTTCAAAACAAGAATCAAGAAAAAGGAGCAAATAGAATTTGAAAGGAAATAGAAAGGAACTTTGACATGAAAATATGCAATACTAGTTGCAAAAGGAACAAAGAAGCCAACCCTTCGGAAATAAGCATTTTGCAAAATTGGCATGAGATTCGATGTGTATGACAATTTCCCGGTTTAAAAAAAAGAATGACAGAGAAAGAGGATGGGAACAACTGCTAGTTGGATGGAACAAGATGAATTTTGACGAAGTGGCAAAGGGTAATCAAGGATAATCGGCGGCAGGGGCAACCATAAGGGACCAAAAAGTAACCTTGTAGCTTTCAAAACCAAATATACAAGAATAAGCATTAATAATATAACATAGGTAGAAGGTTTATTCAAAGGGCTTAGATTGGTAATCTCTCTTCAAATCGAAAATCTTGTTATCGAAGGAGACTCACAAATCATCATAAAAACAATCAATCGAGATAAGTGTTTGAACTATAGATCCTAAAATACATCCAAGAGATAATGCAACCAAGAAGGCGTTTTCGTCAAATTAAATTTCAAAATGTGCTCTGACGCAAGAACAAAGAAGTGGACTAGTTCGCTAATATCACATGATGCAAGAAAAAAATAAAGTATCGGTGGCAATGAGGAATCCCATCCCTCAAAGCTATCCTTGAGGCCAAAAACGGAAATAACAATCACCTCAGCCCAAGCTGGAAAAATCACAAAAATCATGGATTAGCCAAATAGGTAAGAGGAATTTAAAAGGTAGAAAGAGCGATGTGCATAATGATAAGAAATTAGAACAGCTCAAGGATTCAATAAGGCAAGTTGTTACCAAAGATACTGATTGGGAAAAAACAAAAAAAACAACACTCTATCCACTAATAGCAAGAAGACTCAAGATTAGGAAAACGCAAGAGTAGAAGAACACAATGGAAGAGGAAGACAAGAATAGCAACTCAGTTATGATTTTTCTTTTGATAAGTAAAAGTCCAAACATAGAAAAATTACAGCAATGCAAAACAAGGAAAGATCACACATTCAGAAAAGAAATCAACCCAAAATTAGAATTCGTATCTGAAATAAAAGGAAACACAGAACTATTCAACTTAGGATGGTTGACAAGGATAGCACGAGAGCATTTAGCAGGTTGCCAAAAATCTTCAGTGGGTTCGTCATCTCAGCGGTTCCAACTATCATTCCATTCCCAAGCTCAGAACAGATTTGCCCTCTTGGAGAAAAGAATCAGACTTGCCAGAAGCAGCAAGAAGTTAAGTTATGTCAATTTAAGGTGGCATCTCATGAGCAGGAACATCATCTCAAAATTCAAGCAGCAATTGGAAAAAGACACAAGAAGCACATGGAATGTTTCAGTGACGCCAAATCATATCACCATGGCACTGCAACTCTGTCAAGTTTTTTTGGTCTCTACGCTTAAAAATTAACTCTCTTATGGAACGGCGGGCATTAGCGAGGAAGATGCAGTCTCCATTGTAGCAACCAAAACCATGGTGTGCACAATCACAACCAGCCCATTAGGAATAATCACACTACTATTCAGTAAGAAGAACAAGGCAGCGGCTCCCCCAATGCGGGTAGAAGAGAGATTGCGTTTAATGAGCTTAACGAGGTCAGGATGAATCAAGATGGGAGAGACAACAAAGCAAACAGCAAAGCGGACGGCCTTGGCTCCAATGGGGGCCCTTGCTTCCAAGAATCCCAATTAAATGGAAAGAGATTGATCGCACACAGCCAGCATAACTCCTACACAATTAATGAAGGCTATTCCACATCTAGAAAGATCACCAATATCAAAGATGATAGTAGGGAAGACGGTGGCCACTCCCACTCCCGCTCAAACAGAGGCATCAATGAGGAGGGGGGAAGGAGCATCTCTAGGAAAATGAGTATTGAAGAAACTGGCGAAAGGGAGGATGAGAGATCAGAAATATCCGACAAAAAACTTCCTCCTCTAGGCCAAAAGGTGGCAATACATCTGCAAGGAGACCGAGTCGTCTCATTGTCTCATTGACTAATTCAACCCACAATTTTCATACCCTTAGCAACTATAGGATGGCCATTGAGACCAGAAACAGGATGAGAAGCATTTGTAACAAGCTTGTGGAAAGCAGAAATGCTTATAGGATTCAAATTAATGTGCTGCAAAGAATGAACAATTGGATGCAACAAGTTCACCAAGAACTCGCGGCTATTAGACCTGATATGCATAGCTTCAAACAGGAAAGTAGGAAACTTATGACTCAATTGCAACTCCTTGAAAGAATCAGCGATGATACTGAAAGGTTGCAAAGTAATGCATTATCAGAAGTAGAAGAGCTATGGACAAGGCAATGGAGGCATTGGGAATGATCAAAATCAACTCAAGCAGACCTGCAGAATATCAATGGGAAAATCCATAACCTTCATGTGCAGACCTCAAAGATATCAAGCATCATGTGCATCACTAGGCTCTGCCATATGAACCAAAGCAAAAAAGGGAAGCATCTCAAGAGCAAAGTCAAAGATCGAACTAAAGACAACTGAATTCTGCCAATGTCGTTTGGTCCTCTTTCTTTCTCATTTGAATGTCTAGTTGTCAATAATTTTCAGCCTCTAGAGCGGCTGACTCTGATTTGTTTGTAGTAGTTTCCTTTGTTTTTGTAGGCCTCTATCAAAGATTATCTGTCAGTGTCACTCACTGAGCAACTTTGTACTTCATGCAATATAAGAACTTATCTATCAAAAAAATGTCTCGCATGCAAAATATGCTACAAAGTTGGACGAAAAATACAAACAGGAGAATATTCCTACAAAACAACTATGACGGTAGGACTTGTGCTATCTAAGGAAGCTCAAACAGAATCATTAATTAATCATAGTATCGAAAATCAAGCAGTAGTTTAATTTACTTGACAACCAGCAGGCCAGAGAAAAGTTTTGCAATTGAAATGGAAATGTCATCAAGATTTTTGAACTATCCTGAAATAGCATATTAAAATGCCACAAAGATAGCTCTTAGGTACATCAACTGCACGTTGAATTTCAACATTTGGTTTGAAAATAGGGGAAACATTGAAATGAGTGGTTATATAGATGCAAACTAATTAAGTTGGTTGAAGGAATGTTTTCTTGAAAGCATGGTGTGTACATGAATTGTGAATCAGGGAGATAAAAAGCTTTTCTAAAAGTGATAATATTGATGTTAGAGTATGGTGGAATGAATTCAAATCAGAGCATGGTGGAATGAATTCAAATCTCAATATATTAATCAAACATGTGATATTTTTTTTAAAGCTAGCTATCTTAAAGGAAAATTGGAATAACTTGGATCACCGTAAGTTCCCTAGAAATTAAGAAGAAATAGAACAACATTTCTTAGCTAGATGGGAAAAGCAAAAAAGAAGTTTGCCAAAGAGGGTGCGGAGGAAAATCATGAAGATGTAGCCAAATTGATTGAGAAATTATCAAGCTTATAAAAAAGTTGAAATTTTCTCAGCAAGACTGAAGAAAAACAAAGAATTTGAATAATCTAAAGAAGAGAATGAAAAAGAATTTGAAGAAGCAATGAAGAAGCTGAACAAAAGAAGTAAGACACGAGTACTTGTGAGGAAATATCACACCCATTCACCTAATCAAGAGTTAAAGAAGCATGTGGTAGATAAGGTTGAAGAGTCAAGAAAAAAAAAAATGAGGATACTAAGTCTACAAAAGTTCTATATATCAAAATCCACATCACCATGAGCAGCAAAAATCATGGAAACACCAAAGTAGAGAATCAGCAGGAAATTATTATAGGCATACATGGAATCAACTTATCTAAGTCTATAAATATGCTCACCATCAGAAGTGTAATTATTATGAATATAGATGGAATGAAAGAAAACACACTAAATATTCATGGCATTACAAGAAAAATGGCAATGGATATGCATGGAATCAAAGAAAAAACAAGAACTGTACACCGTGCCAAAGAAATATCAGATGTGTACAAGGGCGGAACCAAATTAGTACAAAGGAAGGAAGCATGCATTTTTTCAAAGATCAACAACTTTGAAATTCTCATTTGAATTTATAGATGGTTGTGTTTGGTACTAATTCTCATCAATTCTCAAAAAATCATATTATTTGGCTTCCTAACATGTTTCGAGGTATAACATGTTAAGGAGGTGGGAGTGTCAGGATACAATAGGGGCGGAGCATTGTCCACTTAGAGCCGAGGTATTATTATATAAATTGGTTATGCAGTACCCAACTTGTGGCATACATAACAAGTATGGAATGGGCCAATCAATGACCTATATATTGGGACAGCGGGATATGATATGTAATTGCTATTAGATTAGTCAGCCTCGTGTATAAAGGTTTTATCCTCTCTCCCAACTATTGTTATATAAGAATCTATATATAGGAGCATCTATGATGTTGAAAAGACAGAGAGATCAATGATGGATTATGCCTATTCAAAAAATTAAAGTAGCAAGTTTACATCTCAAAGAGGAGAGATATCTTGGAGTGATTTCTTCTTCTAAGGAATATTTTATGGTGTAACTCTGCCTTTAGGCTATTCTATCTCTATTTCTGAATATATTAAAGATTAAAATTTCGACAAAATGGCCCATTCCACATCTCCTCTGTATGGATATACATTAATATTTTGCAATAATTCTGTATATTGCATCTATGGAGCACACAAGTTTATTCAAGTTTTAACATCGGTTTTAACCACTACTTTTTCATGTGAATTGGTCAAAACGACTTTTGATTAAGATGAGTCAAACAGATCAAAAATAAAGCACCAAAACATATTCCCAAATTTTGTTTACCGTATTTGGAGGAGCGCTGCTTGAGTCACCTCCATGGGCACACACAAAAGGGGGATTTTGTATCCAACCACATTTTTGTGCTTGCATCTGCATATGAAAGATCAAACAAAAACTTTAGTACCCAAATCCTAATGAGTACCGAAAATTTATTTTAGGCAAGCACAAATATGGCAAATACTCGTAGAAGTCAAGTAAAATAAAAAATCCTAAATTAAAAAAAAAAAATCAATAATATAAAAAATAATGTATGTATTTTTACACTGAAGGAGTTCCCCCTATGGGAAAGGCCTTTGCGGACATTCACGCCACTATGTTAAATTTGACGGTCGTTGACGTTTTGCTGTTTTTAGCTGTTTTGCCCTTTTTCCCCAAATCAGTTGCATGCAGAGTGGTTGACAAGATTCAAGGGAAGAACTCCAGTTGCATGAAGAACTCCAGTTGCATGATTTATAGGGCTGCAGAATGGGCATCGGAATTATATTCCCTTCCACAAGGGAAGAATGTCACATGAGTTAATAGGAGAAGCGCTGAAGGTTTACACCCTTCGATGGTTGCCTGGAGTTTCAAAGGATCGTGAACTCAAAGATGCTGTCGGAAATGGAAATGGATCAGTTTCAGATGACTATGTAGAGACAGCAGCAAAGCACAGGCTTCTTTTGGAAGCTATTGTAAATTTGTTACCACCAGAAAAAGGATCAACTTCTTGTAACTTTTTGCTTAAGCTATTGAAAGCTGCTACTATACTGGGAGCAGAAACCTCCTCCAAAATGGAACTTGCAAGAAGAATAGGGCTTCAATTGGAAGAAGCTTCTCTCAGTGACTTGTTGATTCCATCTTTATCATGCACAAATGATTCTTTGTATGATGTAGATCTTGTGCAGTGCATACTGGAGCATTTTCTGGCGCAGGACCAGAGTCCTCGAGCAAGTCCTGACAAAGCAAAACTGCCATATGAGAGGAGAACAAGATCTTCTGAAAACATAGAACTTTCTGAAGGTAGAATATCAAATTCTGCTACTCATAGTTCCAAGTTGAGTGTAGCAAAACTCATTGATGGATACCTGGCAGAAATTGCTCGTGACCCACACCTTCCTCTGCCCAAGTTTATCAATCTTGCTGAATCTATATCTGATTTTGCACGACCTGTGCATGATACATTGTATAGGGCCATCGACATATATTTGAAGGTAAATTCCTACTTTTGCATGTATTTTTTTTGGTGTATTAAATTCGACGAATGCAATAATATTGTAGTTGCTTAATCTTCTGAGGCTAATATAAAAAATATCAAGAGTTGAAGGGTCAATCCAGAATGACTCGGACAGCATATGCCCCACCTCTTTTCAATTCAAAGTTTAAACTTTATTTATCGGTTTTGAATGTGCAGGAGCATCCTGGGCTTACAAAGACTGAAAAGAAAAAGATATGCAGTTTGATGGATTGTAAGAAGTTATCCATGGATGCTTGCATGCATGCTGCACAAAACGAACGTTTACCTTTGCGCGTGGTTGTGCAGGTGCTCTTCTTTGAGCAAGTAAGAGCTTCCATGACAGGTGGATTCTTGCTGAATGACTTACCAAATAGTGTCAAAGCATTATTACCTCCAGAAAATGGATCCCAAGGAAGTTTTCAGTCAGCAACAAATGCTGAAGATGAGTGGGAAGCAGTTCATGACGACTATAAAACTTTAAGAGGAGATCTAGCTTCTATGAAGATTAGAATAGCTGAAGCTGAAAGAGAACGGAATAACATGCATCAAACTGCAGTGAAAAACATAAAATCAAGAGGCATATTTTTGTTACCATCAAGATCAAAGAAGATTCTTCACAAGTTATGGACAAACAAAGCGCATTCAGAAATCAGGAGTTCAGAGACATCTGGAAGTTCGGCAAGTCCTAATTCTGTGAATCCTGTTGATACCAAATCAACAGCTTCAAGACAGAGACGACACTCAATATCGTAGGCCTTACATTGGAGCATCATATGGGGGGCATTTTCTTTGAACTAAGTGTGGGAATGCGTTGCATCAAAATATATACTTGAGAGTGTAACCCTTGTCTTATAATTTCCTCTCCATGGCTGGGGAGTCCCCTGCGGATATAGTTTATATCAACATCGTTCTAACATCTTTAATGGGCAGTATCAGGTTAGTTACTGTTTGCATATTACTATATCTACTGTACAAGTGGCAGGGTTAAAGGGATCAGTTTTGTTTAATGCTTATTGCGGGGTACTAATTTCCCTCTATTAGTGTAGTAATGCTTGTTTTTAGATCCATGTTTTGTTCCATAAAAAGTGGAATATTTAGGGATCGCATTCTTAAAATTTGTAACAATAGGTCATACTTGAATGCACCAATAGTTGCAATCCACGAATGAAAATAGCACCTAAATTTTCCCTATGGTAGACCTCATTAGCACAGAATTCAGGGCCTAAGAAAATGTTCATCATGTTTTCAACTAGACACTGCAAGTCTTAAATCATTCTAGGCTAAAATAGCTCGACTTAAAAGAGAATTTATCTTTGACTGGCAACATCTTCTCTTGATGTTTAATAGATTTAATAATGTGGAGGGATGCTCCAAAATCGACATTGTTGTTTGGATTTAGCTCATTTTGTGTCTTATCTTCATCCTTTACTCAGGACTTGCACTTCAAGTCTTGAATTTTGTCTTTATAAATCATTGAAATTTAACACTTAGAAATATGGTTACCACTTGAAAATTTTGTGGCTTTTTATTGCAACTTGGTTATATTTGCATCGTACTTGGCCCTTCTATATCTAGCTGCAATTTTCTTGTACAATACCATTTTGTGCATGTAATAAGCACTCTTTTTTAGCCCTTTTTGAAGGCTAAGATTCATATTCTTTGATATGAGATTCCATATATGAGATTTCTCTGTTAAATGTAGTGCTTCACCTAAACACTATTTAAGGCCTTCAAAATCATCATCATATTCTTGGCACTTGTGGTTGATTCTAGATGTACTCAAAAGAAACCTCTATAGTATTGCACTAAGCTTTATATAACCTTTTTCTAGCATTAAATGTTTTATGTGACCATAGAAGAATGTATCCAAACTTAGAGATATGTAAATTCTGATGTTGTGCCATTTTACATTGACTAGGGGAGCAATTGAACAAGAATCTAGCCCTACAAACTACAAGTTGATTAGTGAGGGAGATGCCCTCTAGGTCCTTAGATCGGCACTTCCGGTAATCAATCTATTATTATCCAAGTTACTACAAAATCTTATATTTAATTATCTCCTCCTTATCTAGTTTTAAACAATTATTAACCTTTTAATCGGGCATTCTTTTCTGCGTATTGATTTTTTGTAGTTGATCGCTGTTCTTTGGTTGCTAGCAAAGTATGGGCACACAATGACAATCTGGAATCTAGCAAAGCTATGTGTAAGTTTCAGATCCATCTTGCACTCACTTTGATTTAGTTTAGCATCACTATTAGACTTTAGTTGTCATTTTATAATAGTTTAATTCTATTAGTTGTGTTATGAAACAAAGCCACAACTATATATAGGTTAACTTCAGTTATCTAGGTCCTTGATTTGTAAGGTAAGAATCATTAGAATATTGTTAGTTATTTGTGTTTGTGTTTGTATGGCAGAGATTTTTGAATCTCCTTTGAAGATTGACTATAAATAGAGAGAACATGGTAATTGAGTAGTAGCCAAGGTGGGCTCATTTTAGCTTGTTAGGAGTTATATGATGTAAGGGCCCTGTGTTTTATTCTTCTTATAGGGCTTGTTAGTTATTGAATTGTAGCTACATATCTTACACTCAATTGTCACTGCAACTTGTAATCAATTGAAATTCAATTTCGCAATGTGTTTTTTCTACAACATTCTTTTCCATCTTCGCTATACGTAAGATCTATACATGCTACTCTGGTTAAATTGCCAAAAAAGAACCATGCAATTTATAATTGTTTCCATCCAAAGCTTTGTACATTATATCACTTTTTACATTTTGAATTGTTTTAAGGGTTAGACCTCATGTTTGCGCTTTTTAAATGAAGTGGTTCATCTATATTTCTACACTTACAATATCAATCACTCATAGTTTAAACAAAATCAATTACAAAAGTAATAACTATCCCTCTAAAACAAATAACATATATCGTTCGGCGTTCACATTGCATTGTACACATGCGATTGCTAGTAATTTTATCTATTAAATTAATTCAACCCAAATTTAAAGCTAACAAACTATAAATATAGATTAATTATTCAAAAAAAAATTAAAATAAATTTTAAAATGCAATCGAAAGTTTAAAAAATAGAATGTACTCATAATAAGATAAATAATTTTAATTCTTTTAAAATAATAGATATAAAATATAATACTAATTTGAACATTATTAGAAGTAAAAATTACCAGCAAGCTGAAACCCTAAATCTGGCGGCCCCAACTCGGCTCGGAAACTATCCAGAGTTGTTCACAAACTGTCGGAATCTCAATACTATAATATATATAATTTAATCTCATGGATTTTAGGCGCTATTTATGATTTTAGAAGCTTAAAAGAAATAAATTTTCTTCTCTCATGCCTGTATATGTCTTTAAGAATTTATGATTTTTTTGGTTTGACGGATAAACATGAATTTACCTGAGCCTGTCGCTTCAATCTGATGTGTAAAAAAATGGGCGGCAACGAACGCTAAGATCGCCAGTAAAACAAGTAGTTGCGAAAATGACTTAAACGAAAATCTGAGCCTCTTTCTGGGAACCGTAATGGGAGAGAAGGCTGAAGGTTTAGCCATTAAACCCTTCCCTTTCCTCTCCATCGCTTCTCCTAAATACAAAACTTCCAATTATAAAAATGTTATATGCCAGTATCTTTTATGTTCGCTATATACAGATATATATTTAGTTATTATTATTATCATATAGGCATCAATAAAACAATTTGTTTGTCTTGGGAAGCCAATTATAGAATACCAAGTGGCATTTTATATGTCTATTATATAGTTTATCATAAAAATATATTTTATTTGTTAATTTTATAACATTTAACTTAATTATCTGATTGGCTGATTTATTTTTATAAGCATTTCAGATTGTTCACATTAAAAAAAATATTTTTCTAAATTAGTGCTCTGCTATAGTTTAAACATTAGAAAAATATTACATTGTATAATAGATATCATAAATATCACATAAAACGCTCTGACATACCATAAATATCTTAATTATGACATTAATTTGTCATTGTGGTAGATGCCTAGGCATTGTTATTTGTGACATTAAATTTTGACATTACCTGCTCTCTCACGAAACAACTCTTGCCTCGTGAAGAATATAATGTTGTTGCTTCTATTTTGCACTGCTCCAGAAACGTGCTTTGCATCTGGTTTTCACAGCGCAATTGTTCTTGTGCAATCCTTTTGTGAGGGAAAAGACCAAGCCTTTTTTAGGCTTTATTTTTGTGAATAGTCTGATATTATCTTTGAGTAATATGGATCTATTTCATCGTTTTTTTAATTAGGTCAGTTTCAAATCATGTTATCCAAGCTACTTCTCATTGACAACGTACAGTTGCCAATTGCTTTTTCAGCTAAAGCGGCGGGCATCACCTTATTACATAGGCACAGTTCAACAGGAGATCAATTCAAATATGAGGGGTATACTTGTTGATTGGCTTGTTGAGGTTTGTGGTTTGCTTTTATGTTATTTGGATGCTTGGTCTAATTTCTTTTTGTTTTGCAGTTAACATTGAGTAATTAACTTCCAAAAAAATGTTATAGCAGGTTGCAGAGGAGTACATGCTTGTCCCAGACACACTTTACTTAACGATGTCCTATATTGACAAATTCCTCTCTGCAAATGTTGTGAATAGACAAAAGCTTCAGCTTCTAGGAATTACTTGCATGTTGGTTGCCTCGTGTGTATTTACTACCTAATGTTACAAGTTTTCTTTTTTCTTTTCTATAGCCAGGAAGATATTTTTACCACTGCATCTGATGTCACTTTCAGGAAGTATGAAGAAATTTGTGCTCCTCATGTAGATGAATTTTGTTACATTACAGACAATACCTACTAAGGGGAGGAGGTACCTTTTTCTTTTTGTGGCGCAACAATGATGCTCTTAATTATGACTTTTTACTGTTCTCATGCACTGTATTCTTAAAATTAGCATTATCCTTACTTAATAGGTGTTAGAAATGGAGATTGATGTCTTGAATTATTTACGATATGATCTGACAACCCCAACAACTAAGAGCTTTCTCAGGTAATGTTTTTTTCTTATTGGAATTGTTGTTTTTGTTTGAACTACCATTATTGATATAAAATGGAAGAATTCTGAGAATTACTGGTGAAAGTTTTATTTGTGAGTTCGAATGATGAACATTGATTCGTTCTATGTTTAGTCATGAGACAATCATTATTTCATTCATATGTTATGTTTATGGAGCCTATTTTCATGTTAGAGTGTGGTACACCTTCTATGTGTTACACTCGGGTATTTTTATGGCGGTCCCGCTTGCCGCTGAGCGGGTCAGGGGGGTTCAGGGGCGAAGCCCCCGAAGCAAATTTTCATGAGTGGTTTATTAACCCATGGGTAATGGGTAACCGTTATGGGATGTTTTTGGGCCCATGGTTTTTCGGTACCAATTGTTTTGATACCCACGGTTTTTTGCCCATGGTTTTGATACCCACAGTTTTATATCAAAACTGCTTAAGCAGTTGTCTATTTATATGGTCTTATGCATATGATAGATAGACAAGCAAATGTATTGCAGATGTGTTTTGAATTCGGGTGTGAATTCTGTAGAGTTTGTTGAGCATAGCTCCAAACGGATCTGGGTATTGTATTGAGAGAGTGGAGGCTTGTAATAAAATCTGAGCAAGTGATTCTTGGTGGACGTAGCCCAAATTGGGTGAACTACGTTAAATCTTGTCTCTCTATGTTGTGTTATTTATTCTGCACTTTTATTTGAGATCTGTAATATTTTCTGCATATTAATTTCTACTGTTGCGATTCTGTAAGGGATTATTCCGCATATTTTATCTCTTATTTCCTAACAATTGGTATCAGAGCCTGGTTTTGGTTTGCTGAAGTGTTGAATTGTAGGGAAAGTTTTATCTTGAGTGGGAGCTATGGCAGATGATGGAAGATCTAGGGTTGATAAATTCAATGGGCAGAATTTCAGTCTTTGGAAGATGCAGATGGAAGATTACCTTTATCAGAAGGATCTTTATACTCTGTTGTCTGAGAAGGTGAACAAACCCTTGAGTATGACAGATGCGGAATGGGATTTGTTGGATCGGAAGGCACTTGGAATAATCCGGCTGTGTCTTGCATCTTCGGTATTATTTAATGTTTCAAAGGAAAAGACTACAAAAGATCTAATGAATGCATTAGGGAAGTTGTATGAAAAACCCTCTGCCTCTAACAAGATATTTTTAATGAAAAAGTTGTTTAATATGAAGATGTCTGAGAATAGTTCAGTAGCAGATCATTTAAATGATTTTAATACGGTTGTGAATATGCTAGCTTTGGTTACAATAGAATTTGATGAAGAAGTTAGGGCTTTATTAATTCTGTGCTCTTTACCTGAAAGTTGGAATAGCCTGGTAATGGCGGTAAGCAACTCGGTTCTAGCTAACTCGAAGTTGAAGTTTGAGGACGTTGTAGGGGTGATTCTAAGCGAGGAAATGCGAAGAAAAAGCTCTAGGGAATCTTCTACTTCAGGGAATGCTTTGACAGTGGAAACTAGAGGGAGACAGAAGAATAGAGGAAACCATGGAAAATTGAAAGATTGGGCAAGGTCAAAATCCAAGAGCAAGATTGTATGTTGGAACTGTGTAAAGTCTAGGCATGCAAAGAAGGACTGTTGGGAGCTTCGAGATAAGAAGAAACAACCAGGAAGAAAACAAGGAGGCAAATGTGGCATCGAGTAATGTATGCCAGGATGCTTTGATTCTTTCTTTGCATAATATTAATGAATCTTGGGTTTTAGATTCAGGGGCTTCTTTTCATGCTACTCCACATAGGCATTATTTTGTTGATTATGTTCAAGGGGATTTTGGGCATGTTTTTCTTGGTGATGATGAGCCTTGCAGTATAGTTGGAAAAGGTTATGTTCAGGTTAAGATGCAGAATGGGAATACATGGCTATTGAAGGATGTCAGACATGTGCCTACATTAAGGAGAAATTTGATATCGGCGGGGCAATTATGAAGTGATGGTTGTACTGTGATATTTACAGCTAACTCTTGGAAGGTCACCAAGGGTGCTCTTGTGGTGGCAAGAGGTAAGAAGGTTGGAACCTTATATTTAACCACTGATAGTACTAATGATTGTAATCTTGTGGCTTCAGATGCAGATACAACATTATGGCACTATAGGCTCGGTCATATGAGCCATAAGGGCATGGACATCATAAAGAAGAATTTTCCTGGATATACAGAAACCAGGTTTGGATTTCTGTGAGAACTGCATATATGGGAAATAGAAGTGAGTAAGGTTTCTCAAGGTTGGACCTACGAAGAAAGAGAGTAAGTTAGAGTTGGTACATTCTGATGTGTGGGGGCCGGCTCAGGTATCATCTCTTGGGGGTTCAAGTTATTATGTTACTTTTATTGATGATGCAACAAGGAAAGTTTGGGTTTATTGTATTAGAAACAAATCTGATGTATTTGATACTTTTGTTAAATGGAAAGCCTTGGTAGAGAATGAAACAGGCCTTAAGTTAAAATGTCTCAGGTCAGATAATGGAGGGGAGTATTGCAGTAATGAATTTGATGATTATTGTTCTAAGAATGGAATCTGCATAGGCAAAAGACGGCTCCAGGAACCCCACAGCAGAATGGGGTGTCAGAAAGGATGAACAAAACAATAATGGAACGTGCTAGGAGCATGAGGATATATGCAGGACTACCTCTTTATTTTTGGGCAGAAGCGATGAGCACAGCTGTGTACTTAATAAACAGAGGACCCTCAAGTGCCTTGGATGGAGGCATACCTGAGGAGGCTTGGTACGGTAAGAAAGTCGATTACTCATTTCTTAGAGTCTTTGGATGTGAGGTGTTTGTTCATATTGACAAGGATGATAGGACCAAGCTAGAGGCTAAATCAGAAAAATGCACTTTTATTGGTTATGGTGGTGATGACTTTGGATTTAAATGTTGGAGTATTAAAGACAAGAAAATCATTCGGTCTAGGGATGTGGTCTTTAATGAGAAAGTCATGTATAAGCAACAGTTGCAGGAAAACAGGGAAGAATCCAAGAAAGAATATGCAGTGGTAGAGGATCTTCCAGATGGGAAAGTGACCCATGAATCAGTTCAGGAACCTACTCAACATGAACCCCAAACTCCTACAGTGAGGAGGTCTTCTAGGGTAAGAAAAGAACCTGAACATTTTTCTCCTTCTCTTTATTATTTATTACTCACTGATAGTGGAGAGCCAGAGAGCTTTGATGAAGCAATGCAGGTAGATGCCAGTAAGAAGTGGGAGCAAGCCATGGATGAGGAGCATAAGTCTCTCATGGAGAACCAGACTTGGGATTTGGTGAAGCTACCTGAAGGCAAAAGAGCATTGCAGAACAAGTGGGTGTACAAGAGTTAAAGATGAAGAAGGAGGAAAGAAAAGATATAAGGCCCGGTTGGTGGTTAAGGGGTTTGCACAGAAACAAGGTATAGATTTTGATGAGATCTTTTCTCCTATAGTAAAAATGACTTCTATTAGAACTATTCTTGGAATAGTGGCAGCAGAAGACTTGCACTTAGAACAGTTAGATGTAAAGACTGCATTTCTCCATGGTGATTTGGAGGAGGAGCTATATATGCAGCAGCCTAAAGGATATGAAGTCAAAGGTAAAGAGGAGATGGTGTGCAAACTAAAGAAGAGCTTGTATGGCCTGAAAAAAGCTCCACATCAATGGTATAAGAAGTTTGATAGCTTCATGATGGAGCAAGGTTATATCAGATGTCATTCTGACCATTGTGTGTATAAAAAGAAATTTGAGGATGGAAGTTATATTATTCTATGTTTGTATGTTGATGACATGCTGGTTGTAGGTAAAAACATGCAGGAAATAAAAGTACTCAAGAAACAGCTAAGTGAATCCTTTGATATGAAGGATTTGGGGGCTGCCAGACAAATCCTTGGTATGAGGATAACTCGTGATAGGAAGGAATGGAAGCTGACTTTATCTCAGGAAGAGTACATTAAGAAGGTATTGGATAGGTTTAACATGCAGGATGCTAAACCAGTTGGGACTCCTTTGGCAGGCCATTTTAAGTTATCAAAGGAGCAGTGTCCTAAGACAGAGCAAGAAATAAACCATATGTCCAAGGTACCTTACTCATCAGCGGTTGGCAGTTTGATGTATGCTATGGTATGCACTAGGCCTGATATTGCCCATGCAGTAGGAGCTGTGAGTAGATTTATGAGTGATCCAGGTAAAGAGCATTGGCAAGCACTAAAGTGGATCCTTCGGTATTTGAGAGGGACCATGGGGACAGTTTTATGCTACAGTGGATCAGACACCACTTTACGTGGTTATGTAGATTTAGACATGGCTGGAGATGTAGACAGCAGGAGGAGCATGACAGGTTATATTTACACTGTAGGTGGGACAACAGTAAGCTGGATTTCACGACTACAGAAGCTGGTGGCTTTGTCAACCACGGAGGCTGAGTATGTTGCTGCCACAGAGGCAAGCAAAGAGATGATTTGGTTACAACAATTGCTTGAGGAGTTGGGGCATAAGCAGGAGGAATGTAAGTTGCATAGTGATAGTCAGAGTGCTATACACCTAGCTAAGAACTCTGCTTTCCACTCCAGGACGAAGCATATACAGTTGAGATATCACTTCATCAGGACAACTTTGGAGGAAGATAAGTTGAAGTTGGAGAAGATTCATACCAGTCAGAATCCTGCAGACATGATGACCAAGGTGGTCACAAGGGATAAACTAAAGCTATGTTCATCTTTGGTTGGCCTTCGCGGATGATAGTGAAGGGTTGAGAAGCTTGCTCAGTGAAAATTAGTCTCCAAGTGGGAGATTGTTATGTTTGTGGAGCCTATTTTCATGTTAGAGTGTGGTACACCTTCTATGTGTTACACTCGGGTATTTTTACCAGCGGTCCCGCTCACCGGTGAGCGGGTCAGGGGGGTTCGGGGGCGAAGCCCCCAAAGCAAATTTTCATGGGTGGTTTATTAACCCATGGGTAATGGGTAACCGTTATGGGCTATTTTTGGGCCCATGGTTTTTCGGTACCCATTGTTTTGATATCCACGGTTTTTTGCCCATGGTTTTGATACCCACGGTTTTGTATCAAACTGCTTAAGAAGTTGTCTATTTATATGGTCTTATGCATATGATAAATAGACAAGCAAATGTATTGCAGATGTGCTTTGAATTCGGGTGTGAATTCTGTAGAGTTTGTTGAGCATAGCTCCAAATGGATCTGGGTATTGTATTAAGAGAGTGGAGGCTTGTAATAAAATCTGAGCAAGTGATTCTTGGTGGACGTAGCCCAAATTGGTGAACCACGTTAAATCTTATCTCTCTGTGTTGTGTTATTTATTCTGCACTTTTATTTGAGATCTGTAATATTTTCTACATATTAGTTTCTACTATTGCGATTCTGTAAGGAATTATTCCACATATTTTATCTCTTATTTCCTAACATCATATTGTAGACTCATTTCTTAGCTTTTTATCTTCTTGAAATTAATGTGAGTGTGCTCAATATTTTTTGTGATAAATGGAATAGGCATTTTATCCGAGCCGCACAAACATCATATAAGGTTAGCTTTACATGTTGTTTTTCTTTCTGCAAGATCACATTTTTTCTTATATAAAAATACCCGTATCCTTCATATATTGACGATTTTTTTTCTTGCAGGTTCCCTCACTGCATTTGGAATTCATGGGAAATTATCTTGCTGAACTCACACTCATTGAGTATGATTTTATCTGTTACCTTCCATCAATGATAGTTGCTTCAGCTATATTTGTGGCAAGGATGACTCTTGATCCCGGAACTTGCCCTTGGGTAAATTAGCTACTACCTTGAATAATTATGGTTTTGCTTGGATTTGTCCTGACTAAAATCTGAAATATGGTTTTGCTTGGATTTGTCCTGACTAAAATCTGAAATATGTTTATTGCTCTTGATCTTCAGAGTTCTACTCTGCAACATTACACAGGATATACAGTATCAGACATGAGGGACTGTATTCACGCATTGCATCATTTACAACTTAACAGAAAAGGTTGTGCCATGATTGCAATCAGGGAGAAGTATCGCAATCACAAGGTAGCTAGTTGTTGTTTATGGTAGATTATAATCGCAAATGTTTCATCTCCATGGTCAACATATAATTTCACACATCTTTTGTTTGTATTGACAGCTCAAATGTGTGGCAAACTTATCACCCGCCTCCGGTAATTTCTCCTCAGATCTTGAAAGACATTGAATTATCTTGAAGGCTGATTGTTTGACATAATTCTTCATTTTGAAATGTCTTAAGTTGATGCAAAGTACTGGGATTTCTTTGTCACCAATCATAATTTACTTACAATCACGTATGTAAGGACATTCATTTATGTCCATGCAAGCGCTCCTTGGGGTAGCCTAGCTGAAATTTCACCTATCTTTGGTGAGATATTTTGTTGAATTGCCATATAAAGGACCGTCCCTACCATGTTGGGCAAACTTAGTATTTGCATAAGGTAAAAAACTTAAGTTCAGCATCAGGTCTTACTGTTCTGATGTAATTAACCTGTCAAATATGTGTTTGGAAGATGACAAGATTGTTTGCCATGTAATTGGGCCGCCTTGGGTTTGAATTAAAACAAATTTATTTAGTATGCATTTTTCATCTATTTGAATTCTTAGCTAAAAGATGGTTATCAGTGTATAGTTTTCAGTTTAAACTTTAAATGACTAACTTTTTTATTTCTTCTGCCTTGTTCAGTTGGCATGCAATGCATACGTTAAAGAAGGTCACTAAAATTCACATGTTTATGGAATGTGGATTTTGTTGCTACCTTATCATTTGCTTATCTATAGAATACTAATACCAATAATAAATTTAATTATATATCATGTTTCCTAGGTCCACATTTTTTACAAAATTGCATGTGCATTTGTCACAGTTAAAAGTTTGGTCTGCTCCAAATTTTGCTATTTGCCTTTTCGATGGGAGAAAATCTTTATCTTCTTTGTTGTTTATACTTTATTTAAGTGTCTTATTTATTGTGGTTGAGGAGATAGACCGAAAGATGAAAACTGGGAACTAGTTGCTTCATGTCAGAAGATCTGTAATCTTAAATATGTAACGGATGCTTAATAGAATTTACAGAAACCTCCTCAAACTAGTGTTGTCCAATTCACTATCATGGCTTGATGCTTGACAGGTTTTGCATGTTCTACAAACTTGGAGACAAGAAATATAACTTTGCAGTGTTGAAACCCTGAATGTAAGAAGCCCCTTTAGGTTTTTGACTTGGAAAACCCCAAGAGAGGCAAAACTAGTTGAAAGTGGCAACTGCACACTCTTATTGATTCTTTTTATGGGTAAAATGGAGAGATCCAGAAAAATATACTACAGTCACTCTACTATTTGCTCATTCAACTCCTCTCTGTAACCTTTCTTCTCCTACAAATAAATGAACACTAATCTTGTCAGCTCTATTGATTTATTTCATATATATATTTATTATATTATTACTGGTTATATTGGTATATCTATATTATATTAACATAGAAAAGTACTTTACAGATTGATCTCTCTCAACATATTTTAGATAGATGTATCTAAATCTATCTATATTAGTACTTATATTGCCTTGAGAGTGTCCTCATTCTACCCAAAAAAAACCTCTACCATTTTGAAATTGGAGAGACACCCTTCCACTGCTGCTACTTTACTTCTACAATGAAGAGTTGCAAATTAACAATTTTGAAACTGCCCTAGGGGGGCACTTTTACAACCTGTTTGTAGGGACTGAGTGGTTATATAACCACCCGCTGTAGATATTGGCAGTTTTGTTGGCGTCCATCAAAGGTAGTCATATTGAGTCCTGTTTGTTGACTAAAAAGCTTTCTTTTTCTTGGATAACGAAGTGGTTTGATTTTATGACCCTGGGAATGAATTGTCAAATAGCTTTCTTGGATAAGTTGTAAACATGTATGTTTTTTAATAACCATTCTTGCTTATATGCAAACAATCACCAATGGCTCGATGTAGCGATAAACATAATACTGTCGCATTTCTATACAGTGTTTTGTTGGCTGCCTTTTGTAATTTTTGACTAATGAGGAACTCTTTATCTTACCCGCATATAAACAACAATGTCAATAGGGAGTAGAACAACCGCAGACTGCAACTCGAAGGTGAATAAATCATCTCATCTTTAAATTCTACACATCTTTCATATGTGCATTGAACATTCTCTGGTTGACACGAAATATCAATGAGCCCCTCTTTTGATTCAAGTTCTCACATGAATTGTTGCACTTTTTTTCTCTCCTTGCTGTCATAGATGTTTTACACTCTCTGTTTAGCTAGTATTTGTTAAATGCTTTTGGAAAATAAAGATAGATCGCTTGAATCTAGTTCAAAGTCCCCAACAGGATTCCATGATTTTTTCCTTTTCTGGACGTGGTTGCTTATTATTCAACCCTATCAGAAGTCGAATTAAACATTTTGAAATTTTAGTTATACTTGTCTCGAACACTAAAACAAATTGAAATTCCAGAGCAATGCTATTTTTTTTTAGGTTGAACTCTTCTTGTATCGAATTTCAGGGATAAACTCCTTTAATCAATTCTTTATTCTTCCCTCATACTAAACAGTCAACAGTCGTACTAAAGCTTTATTCTTTAAAGATTTTACATGGCTTGAACTATGAATTCGGTTAAATGATGTTCAATATACCACTCGAATTCCCCCTCTTGCCTATACTACATAACAACATTCAATTTGAATTTTCCTTCTTCATATGTTACTCTCTTGCAAAAGGCTGGTAATAACAGTAGCCTGAATCCTTGTGCTCTAGACATGACTCATGGAGGTCGGTGTTCTCATTATTCTACAGAATGCCATCCACAAGGGTGAAATGCAATGAATCTGACCTAAGTAAAAGAGTGTTCAACAAAATTTTTCACATTACTACTTCTCCAAAATATGGATAGCTAAGATTATTTTAGCTTAATTCTCGTTGCTTCTACCACAACACTCACATGCTCAAATGTTCATCATGTTCAACTATTGAACTTGATCTCTTGGCAGATCTGTTTCATTATTCTTGAAATATATAGGCAGTTAGAACTAACATTCTTCTTTTTGCTCGTGTCTATACTTACACAGATTGATCAGGCGCAGCTGCAAATGATTAATCTTTAATGTGTTGTATCTCCCCATTATAGGCACCTTGAGTGGGGAAATTTAGTCTTGAGCCCCATTTAGCAATAATTTTCCTTTTTTCCAGAAGCCTTGGTTAAACCGAATATGCATTTTTAGGAACCATGTCACCCAGTTACCTCATAGTAGATGTCTTGCTTTGTTATGATAGGATCAATGTCTCACATCGTCTAACTATCCTTGAGCTAGACTCTTAGTGTCTTCGCATATTATTAGGCTGAGTGAATATCCATCTTGCCATGTCATTAAAGACACAAACTTTTGTAATTTTTTTTGCAATTTGCTTCTACACATTCACATTCAAAGGATCTGAGTTAATTTCCATGTCATTAAAGAGACAACCTTCTATATTGTTTTTGGAAATAATCTTCTAGACATACACATTCAAACACTTCTACATTCGTTACGGCAGGATCTGCCATTTCCATGGCCTTGTTATGGTAGTCATATATATATGGAAGCGTAGTGGACGTTAAAATATTTCTCTTGTTTTTTTTCTAGGCTATTTTAAAGGGGTAGTCTCGTTAAAATATGTTCTTCTTCTTCTATCTGGAGAGGGCCTAATGTGATGGTTGATGGATGATTAAATGAATAGTTTTAATAATTCTACAAGACCAAACAGTCTAAAAGGTGTTCCGTGTAAACATGATGGCTTCCCCATAAGGGTTGTTTTATTAGTCTTTCAATAAATATAGAAAAAAAAAAATATTATTAAATCTTTTCATTATTGATTTAATATAATTTGAATTAAATCTTAATTTCAAAGTAACTACTATAATAAATGATATTCTAATAATTACGTAAAGTATATACAAGTAATAAGCATTCAACAATGTAAAAAATATAAGTAAATAAGAGGGGAAGATGACTTAGTTGATTATGCGCAACCTGGGAGTGATCTGGACTGAGTATCTGTTGGATCTAGCCAGGAATAGTGTCATCAAGGCTCGATAAGGGTTCAAAACCTTATGAATGTGAGGGACAAAAGTGCCCGTAAGAGGACAGGAGTGCCCCAGGCGCTAGTGACTAATCTGGGCGCATGTGTCTACTTAGATGCCTGGAACCTAATATTTTCTGGGTCAGAGAAGATTCGTTGTGAGTCTCTCTTTGTCGCTTTGGTTTGGCGTTTAGATCATCAATCGTACATGCAACCTACTAAACAAATGTCTACCTGTACATGTCCACAAATCACATCAAATCTTATAAAAAAGATGTAGAATGTGGAGTCAGACTGACCCTAACAATCACTTGAATAGTGAACTTATGACTGAGCGTTGCACTATATCTCAAACTCTGTATAGTTTTTTGTGCTTGTGTGTGTAATGATGCCCTAGGTTTCCCTTGTGTAAGTTGCACAATGGTATCGGGATAGATGTAGATTGTATCAAGTATGCAAGATGTGTGTGATGAAATAGAATGAACTCCCCTCCTATGTTGTGTATGTTGATTGATGCAACCCCTTATCCCTTGTATGAAAGTGTTAGATGTATCCTTGTAGTGCTCTTGTTCATTTATGCAAGCTTAGGTGGTGATAGATAATGTTTATAGTGTTTGGCCCCTTATTTGATAGAAATAACTAAGTGTATATATAATATATATACATATACATATATATATACATATATACATATATATATATGTATATGTGTATATGTGTATATGTGTATATGTGTATGTGTATATGTGTATATGTATATGTGTATATGTGTATATATATATATATGTGTGTGTGTATATATATGTATATGTGTATATGTATATGTATGTATATATATATATATATATATATATAATATATATATATATATATATATATATATATGTATATGTGTATATGTATATATGTATATGTGTATATGTATATACACACATATATATACATACATATATATACATATATATATGTATATATACATATGATTCCCTTGTTTGAATTTTGTAATTGACCGCTGAAAGGCTGACCCAAGGTTTTAAAATGTGACCAATAGGCGAAAAGGACACAAAAGAGTAAGAAGAAGATAAAGAAGGGTAGGAGCACCCAAAAGAGGTAGGAGTGTCGGGGCGCCCCGATGCTCCTACCCCAGTTGGGCGCTAGTGTTTGAGGTCATCAAAAAGATAAATTATTCAAGTGTTGAAAGAGCTATAGGATGTGTAAAGCCAATAAAGTGCAATAGATAAAGCAATCAAAAGGCCAAAAGGAATTGTCAACCACTAGTTTTCTTGCTTAGGAATCATGTATACATTAGTATGCTTATGGACCTAGAAATGTACCCAAGTGCATAGATTTGTGTTTGTATTTATTAGTTTTAATTAACAAATTTGTTGTTTTGTCTAGTCTCACCTCTTTAATAAGTATTTAGGTTGTCTACTTTGATATTATCTTTGTACTTAGATATGATATCATTATACTCTACACATTCCACAATGTAGTACCATTAAAATGAATGAATGAATAAACTATTTTAATGACATCCACAAGACCATTAAATTTGTTGTTTTGTCTAGTATCACCTCTTTAAATTAAGTATTTAAGTTGTCTACTTTGATATTATCTTTGTACTTAGATATGATATCATTATACTCTGCACATTCCACAATGTAGTACCATTAAAATGAATGAATGAATAAAATATTTTAATGACGTCCACAAGACCAAACAGTCTATGGGACCAAATTTACAACCCTAAGAAATTTTCAGACTTCTTTCAATATCAAACCTCCTATAATGGATCCTGATCAGAAAACTAGCAGTCTTGTTAAGCTTTCTTTCTTCATATAACTCACTTAGACTGTTCACTTTCAACTTCCTTTCGTATTGGATACGAATATCATCATAAGTTGTACATTTTGTGATGACGTGTCATTATGTCTCTGCAACCCCCTTATTAGAAAAAAGACAGGTTCTCCTTTCCCAATCCTCCTTAGGAATAGTCCATCTACCGGTCTCACACCAAAGTTTTGATGTGATCCATTCCTCAGTTACACAACTAACATCCTTGCTTTGTCTTTGATGGTCACACCTATATATGTTTTTTCATCATGTTCTCGAAAGAAATTAAATTATTTGATGTAATGAACTTTCTTTCGTCCAATCTGGCATGTTCACATGGCAGTCCTAAATTTGTCTGTCACAAAAGATTTTTTTTGCTCATTACTGTTAGGACACTCGTGCAAGTTGATGCCTCATTTGTTCATCCACTTATTGTTCTGCTTCATCCAAGTTTTCTTCATACGTCCTAATTTCTCCTCCACAATTGTTTTGGGTCATTGATGGTTATCCATGCTTGCAAAATTTTTCACATAGCTTAACATCCAAGTTATTATCAATGTCTCCATTGGAAACATCCCTATTTCAGCCAGTAAAATTTTGCATGGGACCGTTGTTTTGACTTTGAGGGTGTTTGTGATTAGATGCTTTTAGATTCTTTCAAACTGCCTTCATCCATGATTAGACATGCTACTTCCCCAAACCTTGCAACCATATAGGGAAATCGACGTGACCAACAAGCCAAAAAGGGTTTTCTTAGTTTTCCAATCCCACAGCTCAACTTTCCCAAAAAGTACCACTAAAACAAACTAGATCAAATACACGTAAGAAGTAAATTTCTCTATGGACTCTCTGCTCGATACCAATATGTAAACCAATATTTTTAAGCCACATGTATTACTCTTTGTTCTATGAATCCAATAATTTTGCGTCGTGTGTATTATTATTTAATTTATGGATCTATTAGAACAATGACATGTATCTTTTTATATGTTTCAATAATATAAATAAGTGTTGGTTTGAAATGTTAAATTTTTCGTCTATTTGGTCATCATTTAGAAGTTTTTTAACCTTCCGAGGATTAGTTGATCAAAATATAGTGGAGTTAAGAGCCCTCTTTTTTCCCAAAAATATTTTTTCAAATCCAATATAATAATACATCAAAATTGAGACAACATGTCACAAGTTAGTGGAAAAATCGTAAAGAATGTTATGGATTTATTAATCAATGTGATATGACAAATCTTTAGAGTAATGCATTTAAGATATTTTTGTGTTTTAGGGGTTTTTTAGAATAGGTACTTTCATGTTTTGGGTTTAAAGGTATTCATATTTATATATTTAGTTTTTGTGTTTAGGTTTCAAGTTTTAGTGTACTTTATAACAATCAACCTTTTGTGTTTTTTAGATTTTCAAGTTCGGGTTTTTAGGGTTTTAGAATCTAGTTTTTAAGGTTTTCAAATTTAGGTATTTCAAGTTTGACAATCACAATATTTTTGTGTGTGTGGATTTGGACCATTTGGCTTTGCATATGGCTTGGGGTTTATGTTGTAGTTGTGTGGTCACCAAGTTGTCGATATTTTCATTGATCCAATAAGGTGTGTTTTTTTCTTAAAATTAATGTGTATTTAGTGCATTGATTTAATCATCCCTACCACCCTTTGGGAATGTTTCACCTACTCTTTTATTAATGGCCACCTTCACGGTAAATGCATCATTTGATGCAAGAAACACTGATAGAGCTCTAGACAATAACACTAAAATGACCATATAAGTTTATCCCGAAAGCATTCCACGAGGTAATGGCTCTCACCCTAATACCCCTCTTCCTAATGTTGTATTAACTTTACTTGAATTTGATCAAGCTTGTCATTGGTTTGAAAAGTTTACTTTGGCTAGTTATTTTGTTGGTTGAGTCCCCTCAGAAGGTATGCTCAATCAATGGGTTCATAACCCTTGGCAATCCCATGGTGTTAAGCTTGAAGACATCTAAAACATGACCAAAGGTTTTTTCTCAGTTGTATGAACCCTAAACAATGAAAATCCATTGTTAATCATGGCCCTTAGTTCATTCGCAACACCCTTATGGTGTTCTCTCACTAGACCAAGGAATTTCAAATTTCCGAGCAAGCTAAGCTCAAACCTCTCATTTGGATTCAATCTCTAGGGCTTCATTTACCTCTCTGGAGATCTGTTGAAAAGATCATTGAACCTCTCAGGTGTCTTGTGTGTTATGAACAACCTAAGTTTTATGTCGATTGCCCGTAAAAGAGGGTTTTTGTAGAAAAAGATTTGGCCAAAGAACGAAAGGAGGCCATTGATATCAAGTTCAGTGACACGTTTTTCTCTCAATAGTTGTTGTATATCAACCTTCTGAATACATGCTTCAGATGTTAATCATTAACCCACGTGATTTGAGACTACCCCTTAATGGCAAGTTCATAGCCTGAGCCACTAGAGAAACCTTCTACATAAAGAATAGCCATTGGATCCTCTGGTGATGGACCATTGTTTACAACAAGAAAATTTTGATGACCTCTCGAGGTGCATAAAAACCCTAATTTGTTATATACCAACCCACATTTGAATCATAAAAACCGACCTCCACCAACACTAGTAAACCCTTATTTAACCTCCACTACCTCCCATTTCTTGTACCTCACTTTTCATGTCTAATATTATTCCTTCACAACACTTGAATATTGCCTCGGAGCCATTGAATATTCATTTTAAGTCTCCCCCCCAAGATTCCTTTGAGGATTTGGTATCACTCAACTTCAAAACCATCCTTTAGTGGTCCCATGGGACCTCACCCTCTAGAGAAGTGGGTTATGTTAAAGTAAAATGGTGCTCTGTCGAGCTTGATGATTTCATGGCACGCAATAGTGCTTTTGTTAATAAGCTTGCAACCCTCAAAGACCTTGATGAGGGATACAATATGCACCTTCACAGTGTTTAATGCGTGTACACTCTTGGAATGTTTGAGGCCTTACTGGTATTATTTTGGTTCATATTACATGTAAGATGAACACACAAATTCAATCAAATAACGTCGGAAAAATATATTATAATGTTTCTTCAATTCCATTTGAGATATATTATTAATGTAGAGATGGAGTTTTTATATAGATGTTTGATCCAACTAATCAAGAGTAGAGTCTTATCAATGGCAACTATCTCTATCCCCACAATATCTCCACTAATCCCATTATTCTCTCACACAATCACTCATAAGCACCCAACAATCTCTCCCATGCTAATCTACGTGAGTTGTTATTACAACTCACTCACTCTCATATAATTATATTATTCTAAATAATATAATCACACAGTATTTATCTATATGAGTTGTCATTACATTACAAGTCATATATTACATTTACATATTATGTGTTCCTGAATAATATAATATCGCATGCGTTATATTCTAATGTTAGCACTAACCATGGGATATTCGTAACATTCCCCCCCTTCGTGTGAACACAGGGAAAATATTATCTTGTACTATAACTATCACCTATGTAGACTCATGATCTGGATGGTTTTCTTTTCAAAATATCCAACAACCTCATGGATGGTTTTGCAAATGGTCAACCGACTTGACCAAAAAAAAGGATATTTTTTCAGTGGATTGCTGATAATCACAAGATATGATTTTTTTACCATGGCTTACCAACAACCATAACAAATGATGGTTTTACAAGTTCAACCAACAACCTAGATAGCATGATGCTACAGTACTCTTTCAACTCTTCTCGCTATCTTACATCAGGGAAAAAAAAAGAATTTCTCACTTATTACAAATTTTAACCTGAAATATTTATGTGTTCTTATTTTTCACTACCACACAACTAAAAGTAAACACAACTAAAAAAATGCCACAAATTCAATATACAATCACGTTGGTTGTGGTTGGTGAGAGGTTGTTGATTGACCTCCTTCTCTTGTTGCCTTCTATTAGTCTTGTTATTACTTACATAATTGATTTCTTCCTATTGAATGTGGACCTACTATGCCCAATGTTTGTGAAATATATAAGTTTGCTCACAACATTAACCCCCTCTGTCTATTTTCCCATCACCTCTTTACCACCCTTCAAAGCAACTTCCTCCTTAGTACATTATATAAAAAAAAATTCCACAAGTTTAGTGGAGTATTCATGTGTGATCCTCGGCCTGAAGACCACCCCATAGTTTTATTTAGTCCTTACATTCAATAAATGGGAGCCTCCCCATACACAAGAAGGAGGGGTCTAGCCCTGTGACCATTGGTGAAAACCACTAATTTGTCATGTAACAAATTATTTCGCTAACACCTCCAACCTCCATCAAGATGTTGCTTAGTCACTCAACGGATTGAATATGAAGCTCATTTTTAGAACACCCATCCAAAAATCGAATGATGGATTACACCGAAAACACATTCATTTGAAATGGAAGCAATTTTATTTTATTTTTTCTAACTTTTTAGAACAAACTCATAATTCGACACAATGACTTTTGACGTAAAATGACGACTTTGATTCTTGACTGGATATGACACGCAATGTTTACTTAGAATGACTTGACAATAATAGTAATAACATTATTGCCTTTTAATATGATACATGATTAGTTTTCACATGAATTGGATTTCTAATATAACTAAAGTTATAATTCTAAATTTCTTTTGACACCTAGATGATAATAACACCGATTGACTCTTACTCTTTATATCAAAAGACTAAAAGAAGAACAAATTAGAGATAATACATAAATGACCTTAAATTATAAAACTACCAATCGTACAAGTGTAATGGGGATGCCAAAAGGGATAAAGTGGGGACAACTAGTGTAAGGGAGTGAGACATAAGAGGATAATGGGAGAGAATTGTATAAGTGTGACATATGGTAGTTTTAAAAAGGGGTTATATATGAAAAGGTATGTACCCAATCCGCAATGTAAGGATGTGCATCTTGAATGTTTAGCAGGAGTTCATGAATGATGAAACTATACATGTGTTTTATTGGAACCTTATTAGTGAACTATTGTATGCAATGTTATGGACAATGGAAAGTTGTTTCAATGGTTGGCCCTGTATGAGAGATCCACATACAAAATATTTATTTGATAAGAGGAAACTAGTGAAGGTCAAGATGAGAATGAAAGACTTATTACCAAACAAAGACATCTTAAAATGAGGAAAATCTTCACGAAGGTGGTAGGAAAACATATAATTTTTTTTCGGGGCCAATGGAACTCATCTCATCAATGCGAATATACGTTGAGTATGGAGCTTAATTGCTTCACAAGAAACTTGCTTTTACATGTTACTGGTTTTGACAGTAACTGGCATCAGGAAGTAAAGATGTAACTAAAATGAGTCAAGTTAGGTCAGGAAGTGACCGTCGATGGTCAGGCAGTAATCGTCGACGGTTACCTATGCAACGGTGCTTTTGTTTTTTGATGAGAATTAGAATAAATCACTTGTTTTAAAGATGATTTATTGATTGTAAAAGCATAGTTAAGTTTCCAAAATAGTTATATATGCATGTATGCATTGTATGAGGGTAAGTAAGAAGAAGAGAAGAAAAATAACAATTGTTTGCATGTAAGTTTTCTTGGTGAGCAAGAAAGAGTAGCTGAGTGAGGGAAAAGCATTGAACATCCTGTGAGGTGTTGGAAGACAACAGATCTTCATTGTATTTCCTCTGTAAAGCACTGAATAATAATATTGGTCATTTCTTGGTGGACGTAGCCCACACTGGGTGAACCACGTTAAATCTGGTGTAATCTTTCTCTTGTTTATTTTATCTTCTGGTTATTTCCGCATTCATTGCTTGTATGCTTTATCTGATTATAGATCTGTGTAACATTGTTATATGGTTTAACCCCAACAATTAGTATCAGAGCTTTGTTTGGAGGTTTTTGTGTGTTGACAGGATTTACTCACAAAGGGTTTTCTGATTGAGTGGGAGCAGAGCAATGGCAGAAGATAGTAAATACCGAGTAGAGAAATTTGACGGTGTAATTATCAACTATGGAAGATGCAGGTGGAGGATTATTTGTATCAGAAAGATCTATACTTACCGTTGGATGAGCATGGAAAGCCGAGTATGATGACTGATGAAGAATGGAAGGTTCTTGACAGAAAGGCTCTGGGATCTATAAGATTGAGCCTAGTAAGCATCGGTGGCTTTGAATTTTACAGATGCAAAAACCATGGTAGAGTTGATGAAATCTTTAGCAAATTTGTATGAAACTAATAGTGCTTCGAATAAGGTATATTTGATGAAAAAATTGTTTAATTCTAAGATGCAAGAAGGTGGATCTGTATCTAATCATTTGAATGATTTCTGGTCTATTGTAAATCAATTAAAATCGGTAGAAATTCCATTTGATGATGAAGTGAAAGCACTTTTATTCTTATGCTCTTTGCTAGATAGTTGGGATAACTTGGTAATGGTTGTTAGTAATACAATGACTGCTTCTAAAGGTTTGAAATTTGATGATGTGGTTAGTGTAATCCTTAATGAGGAAATACGTGGAAAAAATCTCAGGAGAAGCATCATCTGGAAATGCTTTAACTATAGAAAGTAGGGGAAGATCTAAGGAGAGATCATCTAAGAGTAAGAAGAATGGGAGATCAAAGTCAAGACATGGTTAGATCTAGATCCAGGTACAGAGATTTAATTTGTTGGAATTGTGGAAAGAGAGGACACATAAAGAAGGAGTGTTGGTCCAAGGAAAACAAAGAGAATACATCAGACAAAGGTAAAGAAAAAGGTAAGGAGGAAAACGTTGCAAGTGAGGTAAAGCAAGATGCCCTTATTCTCTCCTTGGATAATAAATTAGAATCTTGGGTGTTAGATTCTGGAGCTTCTTTCCATGCTACCCCTAATAAGGGTTATTTCAGAAATTATGTTCAAGGTGATTTTGGACAAGTTTATTTAGGTGATGATGAGCCATGCAATATTACTAGTAAAGGTGATGTTTATCTAAAGTTACAGAATGGAAATCCATGGGTATTGAAAGATGTGAGGCATGTGCCAAGCCTCAAAATAAATCTAATATCTTGTAGGGAAACTTGGTGAATCTGGATGTGTGGTTACATTCACAGCCGACTCTTGGAAGGTTACCAAGGGATCTCTTGTTGTGGAAAGAGGTAAGAAGGTAGGAACTTTATATTTGTCTACTTGTATTACTGATTCCTTTTCTATGCTATCTACTACAGATTCAGATGCAAACATGTGGCATAATCGGCTAGGTCATATGAGTGAAAAAGGAATGCAGATCTTAAAGGCTAAGGGTAAGTTATCAGATTTGAAACAATTAGATCTTGAATTTTGTGAGCATTGCATATTTGGAAAGCAGAAGAGAGTGATATTTCTCAAGGTTGGGTCAACAAAGAAGGAGCAGAAATTGGAGCTTGTACACTCAGATGTGTGGGGACCAACCCAGGTAGCTTCTATTGGAGGATCCCAATATTATGTGACTTTCATTGATGATGCCACAAGGAAGGTATGGATCTATTGTATTAAGCGTAAATATGATGTTTTTGAAACTTTTAAAAGATGGAAAACCCTTGTAGAAAATGAAACAAATTTAAAATTGAAGTGCCTTATATCTGACAATGGTGGTGAGTACTGCAACAAGGCTTTTAATGATTATTGTTCAGAGAATGGAATATGAAGAGAAAGAACGGTTCCTAGAACTCCACAGGAGAATGGAGTTGCAGAAAGAATGAACAGACAATCATGGAATGTGCTAGAAGCATGAGGATACATGTCGGCTTGCCTTTGAAGTTTTGGGCAGAAGCAGTGGATACAACAATATACTTGATCAATCGTGGGCCTTCAACAACACTGGATGGTGGAATACCAGAAGAAGCTTGGTCTAGAAAAGAGGTAGATTTTTCTTTTCTTAGAGTTTTTTGGCTCAGAAGCTTTTGTGCATGTTGATAGAGAAAATAGGAGGAAGTTGGATGCTAAATCTAAGAGATGTACTTTCATTGGTTATGGCTCTGGTGATTTTGGATATAGATTTTGGGATTTAGAAGATTCTAAGATTGTTAGGAGTCGTGATGTTGATTGGAATGAAAAAAGAATGTACATGGATCAGGTTTTGGTGCCTAAACATGAACAGGTTGAGGAGATTTTGAAGGAAAATCAATTTTCAGACCTAAAGTAGACATCCACAGACACCGACGTCGGTTCTACAGGAACCGATGTCAGTCAGGCTAACCGGCATCAGCTGACAGGATCAGGTTCAGAATCAGTCAACTACAGTGGAACCGGAGTCGGTACTCCTAGAACTGATGTCGGTAAGGCAACCGACAGTCGGTCAACAGACAGAGGAACCGCAGTCGGTTATAGGTGACCAGCGTGTCAGTCACTGACAGAGATTGACATGAATGTGCAACAGGCACAAAATGAGCCCCAGACACCCCAGATCTCAGTGAGAAGGTCACAAAGGGTAAGTAGACCTCTAGAGAGATTTTCACCTTCCTTTTCTTATTTATTACTGACTGATAGTGGTGAACCAAAAATCTTTGAAGAAAGCAATGCAGGTAGATACCCATGAGCAGTGGGAGCATGGCATGGATGAGGAGATGGACTCCTTGGAACAAAATCAGACATGGGATTTGGTCAAGTTGTCAGTAGGTAAGAAAACACTCCACAAAACAAATGGGTTTACAAAATCAAGGAAGAAGAGGGTGGACTTGAAAAGGTACAAGGCAAGGCTTGTGGTAAAGGGATTTGCACAGAAATTAGGTATTGACTTTGATGAGATTTTTTCTCCTGTAGTTAAGATGACTTCTATTCATATTGTTCTAAGTTTGGTTGCAACAGAAGATTTGCATTTAGAACAGCTTGATGTTAAGATGGCTTTTCTTCATGGTGATTTGGAGGAAGAGATTTATATGCAGCAGCCGCTTGGTTATGAAGTCAAGGGTAAGGAGAAACTTGTGTGCAGATTGAAAAAGAGCCTATATGGGCTCAAGCAAGCCCCAAGGCAATGGTATTTGAGATTTGATAATTTTATGCATGAGCATGGTTATATGAGATGTGAATCTGACCATTGTGTTTATTTTAAGAAGCTTGAAAATGGGAGCTATGTTATTTTGTTACTGTATGTGGATGATATGTTGATTGCAGGATCTAGTATGCAGGACATTGGTAAACTTAAAGAAAGGTTAGCTCACACATTTGCAATGAAGGATTTGGGAGCTGCAAAGAAAATCCTTGGCATGCAAATTCACCGAGACAGGAAAAACAAGAAGTTGTATTTGTCTCAGGAGGCTTATATCAATAAGGTGTTGGAAAGGTTTAATATGCAAAAATCAAAACCTGTTAGTACACCTATGGCTGGACACTTCAAATTGAGCAAAGATCAGTGTCCTTCATCACACGAGGAGGTTGAGTACATGGCACATGTTCCCTATGCTTCAGCAGTAGGAAGTCTTATGTATGCCATGGTTTGTACTAGACCAGACATTGCATAGGCAGTGGGAGTTGTGAGCAGGTTTATGGCTAATCCAGGTAAAGAACATTGGAAAGCAGTCCAATGGATTCTTAGGTATTTGAGAGGGACATCTAACATGGAGTTATGCTATAGAGGGTCAGATACTTCTTTACATCGGCTATGTTGATTCAAATATGGCTGGAGATTTGGATGGCAGGAGGAGCACCACTGGATATATTTTCACAGTAGGTGGAACGACAGTTAGCTGGATTTCAAGATTGTAGAAGGTTGTGGCTTTGTCTACTACAGAGGCAGAGTATGTTGCAGTTACAGAAGCTAGCAAGGAGATGATATGGATGAGCAGGTTCATGGAAGAGTTGGGTAAGGAGTAAGAGGATTGTAGATTATACAGTGATAGTCAGAGTGTGATTCATCTGGAAAAGAACTCAACATTTCATTCAAGAACGAAACATATTCAGTTGAGGTATCACTTCATACGGCAGGTGTTGGAGGATGGACAACTGAAGTTAGAGAAAATCCATACGGATGAGAACCCTGCAGACATGCTAACGAAGCCATTGGTAAGGGAGAAGTTGGAGCTTCACTCCACTTCTATTAGTCTTCGAGTTTAAGACTTGAAGAGGAAGAAACGGGCCAAGGAAAAGGAACCAAGGATGGTGATGCACAATAATGCAACAATTGATCTCCAAGTGGGAGATTGTTGAGTATGGAGCTTAATTGCTTCACAAGAAACTTGCTTTTACATGTTACTGGTTTTAACAGTAACTGGCATCGGTCAGGATGTAAGTCAGGTTAGGTCAGGAAGTGACCGTCGATGGTTAGGCAGTAACCGGTGACGGTTACCTGTGTGACGCTGCTTTTGTTTTTTGACGAAAATTAGAATAAATCACTTGTTTTAAAGATGATTTATTGATTGTAAAAGCATAGTTAAGTTACCCAAATATAGATATATATGCATGTATGCATTGTATGAGGGTAAGTAAGAAGAAGAGAAGAAAAATAACAATTGTTTTTTGCATGTAAGTTTTCTTGGTGAGCAAGAAAGAGTAGCTGAGTGAGGGAAAAATCATTGAACATCCTGTGAGGTGTTGGAAGACAACAGATCTTCATTGTATTTCCTCTGTAAAGCACTGAATAATAATATTGGCCATTTCTTGGTGGACGTAGCCCACACTAGGTGAACCACGTTAAATCTGGTGTAATCTTTCTCTTGTTTATTTTATCTTCTGGTTATTTCTGCATTCATTACTTGTATGTTTTATCTGATTATAAATTATGGTCTCTTCGTTGCTAGATGGCTCTTTAATTGAAAGATATTCAACAGATAAGGCAGTAAGAGAATCATGACAAGGATGATAATTGTTTTCAAGTATTGTTTAATAAAAAAATTATTTGTCAAGGCATGGTGCCAATACCAGAAGAAATGTTGTAAAATGGCCTATATATGAGTTCAATCCAATCAAATGTTTGAAAAGAAAATGAAACTTGAGCTAAAACATCCAAAAGAATCTTGGGCAACACAAACAATAGCCAATACAAAACAAAGCTTCCATTTATCAATAGTTTTTTTTGTGAGACCAATGTATGGTAGTTTAAATAACGAAAACAGATTCCATTGTTGTTGGTTACTCTTTTAAGGCATTAAGGAAGAGATGGATATCTAACTTTAAGACTTAAGTTCAACAAACTCCATTACGATCTTACCAACGTTCAATGAAATAAAATAATGCTTGTTAAGAAGGTAATTGTACATGTCAAACTTCTTGTGCATTGATATCATGTTCAATGGAACTCTTAGTAAGCATTTTATAGAAGGCAATATGCACTGATTGATCAAATGAGATACTTCAAACCTTACAAAGAATCTAATGGTAGGTGTTGAAACACTGATTTGCATTAGAAGCACATTTTACCACAAATTTGTAACCATATGCTAAAAGAGCACGATGTGATAGTCAATGTTAACTGTCAATATGGATAATCTAATGGTATGTTTTGAAACATTACTTTGCATTTGAAGCACATGATAAGATAGCTTGACCTGAAAGTCAACGTTAACTCTCAATATACATAGCGTGGATCGATTGTGAATGTTTAACATATCCTCATTTTTTAAGGTACTATATTTTTCCATCATCCTCAACAAACAATGTTGACTCTGAACACATGCCTTAGGTAGCATAAAGACATTGGAAACCCAGGTTTTTCCTCCACAAAGATACGTGTTTTTGACCATTTTGTGTGGCACTAGATGTTTTAGTATGGTTTGATTAATTGGTTTCAAAATTAACATTTTGAACACTTCATACTAATGTAAAAGATCATTTGCAAAAAAAAATGTACGCAAAACAAATTGTATGAAAAATTCTCCAAAATGAATTTTTATATAGCCAAATTAAATATTTATAATTGTTATAATTTAGTCAAGTAATGCAAAAGAATTTTATTAATTTAATAAATGATCAAAACTTAAATTATTAACAATATAAATTTTAATAATTTAAAAAGGTTAGATACTTTTATAAAGTATTCATATATAAGATCTTGATTAGATTCGCACACTTTCGATTCTTTAAAAAAATAAATCAAAAACTCGTGTCAGAACCCATAGTACAAGATTTGGACACTCAATACAAAAGATTTTTATTATTTTTATAGCAAAACAAAGGTGTCAACAACATTAAATTTCCAAAATAAAATCAAATCATATACATTATAAATTTAAGAGCTAAAATTTTATTAATTTAAAAAACTTAAATACTTATAAGCATATATTTAAGATCTTGATTACATTCATTGTTTCCAATTTTTTAAAAATTAAGACACAAACTTATTTAAAAACTTAAAGTACAAGATCTAGCCAATCAATGCAAAAAGAAAATTTTAATCTTATACAAATTCAAGGTACCTACAACATTAATTTTTCAAAAAAATCAAATCATTTACTTTATAAATTTAAGGTAAAAAATAATAATAATTAAAAAACTTAAACAATACTGTACATTTGTACAGTTTTCAATCTTTAAAAATAAAAAACTTTAATTCATTTATATAACTATATACATTATTTATTAATATTTTTATTTTTCTTACTATTTATAAATATTGTTAAATCTCTCATCCATTTTTCTCCAACGTTAAAAAGGATTTAGTTATAAAATGCTTAAGGTGGGAGGATAAAAGAAGCAGAAAAGTTTTTTGATTTATATTTGAAATTGAGATTATTTAATAATCAATAATGTGAACGTAAGAGTGCAACTGCTCATGTATCCTTTCTTGCCATAAATTAAATGCCATTTGAGAGCCAATACTTGTAATACGTGAGGGACACTTTTAAAGAAATATTTTTCTAACCAATCACCAAGGTAACTAGCAAAATAATTGCCCATGGTGACTTTATAATCCCATGTATTTTGGTATAGAATGGCTCGTTGGAATACTAGTTATATGGTAGGTATTTCTAACCATGAGGCAAACATTATTAGTAGGGGAGAGATTTAAAATTTACCGACATTTCTCATCAAAAAATAATGAACATTTACAATAAATTTCACATCTTCAGGAAGTTAACATCTACAAAATTAAACTCTCTTTCTGTTAAACTTTGAGAAGAGATCGATTCAATAATGACAAATACCCTAACAAATTTCATATAAATGAGGCTTAAAAAGCAATTAGGAATTATTCATAGGGCACGATGATGAGAATTAAAGACTAATAGCAGGGGAGAAATTTAAAAATTAACACTGGATTTTGTGAGTTTTGAAAAATGAAGCTTAAAATCAATTAAGAACTATTTACATGACTGGATGATGAAAAATAAAGATTAATAGTAGGGAAGAAATTCTGAAATTAACATTGGATTTCACTATCAAGAACAATAATTATTTACAATAAATCTCACAAGATTAGCATGAATTATAATTGACTAATTTATGTAGTATGTATATTTATCACGCTCAGAAGAGGGTAATATCTCTATCTAATGTTTAACAGAAACCAAAAATGATAATGTTCGGAATTGTTGCTATAAATTCATCGAAGGATAGAGTCAATTAAGAGGGGAGAAACTTAAAACCAACGTTGTGTTCAAAACGATTAATTATAGTGAAAATCATAACATCAATAAAGAAATGTTGAAGTATTTACCATGCTAAAAAGTAAACGAAACCCCCCAATGAAAGTAATTACTGTGTATTTCATCAAAATGAGGCTTAAAAACCAACTCAGAATTAGTAACAACAAAGGATGAATCGATGATGCTAAATAAAGATTTTAGTAGGGAGGAGAGCTGAAAACTAACACTGGGCTTTTCCATCAAAAAATAATGGTTATGTACAAGAAATAGTAATTATTTATGGTAAATTCTAGAACATAAGTAAGCTAATGTTTACCATTTTGAAAATACATGAAATCCTCTATTTATTCAGCTTTAAACAAAAATTAATTCTAAAAATGAAAAACATTTCCGTAAATTTCATTTTTTAGAGGCTTGAGAAGCATTAAAGAAGTTAATTTACACACTAAATCAATCTTCAACAAGATAGTTAAAAGTGTGGCGATTTCTTGTTTGTGGTGGGAAGCTTTCCCATACACCAGTGGTAAGCGATGGAAGCAAAATTGCCAGAGAACTTTGTGTGCTCGACCAATATGACCGACAGAAAGACTTCGCCTCTGAATCAAAGACAACAACTTTAGTGAGATGCCATTTTTGGGCTTCAATTTCAAGAGTATACTTAATAAAAACTTTACCAAAATTTGTTTGAGTTCTTCCCATAGAGTTTTCTGGGCTTCTTTCTGCATTTCCCTTTGCTTGAAATGCATGAGATGAGATGAAGGTAGTAAAACAAAGCCCTGCTGCCGTAGTTTCCGGCACTAAAATCTTTGGGCTGCACCGCCATCCCCAAAAGCCTGCATGGAGGAAGCCAAGTGGGCACTCCATATGAATCTGTTGACACGTTCAGGTTTTGTGGTTTTTGAATATTGGAGCTAAGACACATGTGACCAGTAGTGCCTCCACCGTTGGATTTCAACGCAAATGACAACACCAATCACATCTGTCCATTTATTGACATCTATCAGTCTCAACAAGGCAAAACCCAACTAGAACACGCCTTCCGACGTAATAAAGAAAACTACGCATATGGACATTAGAAACATCTTTTTAACAAATTGTAAATTAAATACATGAAAGCTAATAGACTAAAAAATGACACCAACTTTAACTTGATCTAAACAAGACTCGGACTTCAATGACATCATAGTACAAACCATCATACACACACACACACGAAGTGATCGAAGTTTATTAGAGGTGGTATATATTGATCTCTAAGTGCTACTCGCACGTAGGTGCACCGTGCTCGCATATAAATCAAATATTCGACTACATATTTTTAGGTTAGAGTTGTGCATTGTTATTTTCTTCACTTAATGTGGGTTTGATCACATGTATGCGGTCCAAGTAAGACAGTCAGAGTTGGCAAAAAAGCACAACTGGCATGGGATGATAGTTTTTCCACTTATTGACAATTAACCAGAGCAGACGCGGGATGATCCACTTCTTAGGTTTGCACAACCGAAGAACGTCCCAGATTTGAACTACTTGTATGAGCAGGAGCCCACAGACTTGTACGCACAACGAGAATAACTTTTACGAAGATCACAAGACAATCAGAACAAAACTAGCAAGCATCAAATGCAGGAACAATTTGACCAGTGTGATGTTTGACATGGAATTGTGCATGTTGAATGGAAGCTTTAAAACGATGTGTGATGTCTGATCCGACAAAATCATACGTTCTTCAACACAATGCACATAGAAATTATCCGTTATTGATTCTCATGACTGTTACATAATTGCTCTCGCAAGGAAACCATGCTCTAATATCAAATATTATTTTGGTTCATATTGCATGCAAGATGAACACACAAATTTAATCGAATAACACCTGGAAAATATATTATAGTGTTTCTTCAATTTCATCCGGGATATATTATTCATGTAGAGATGGAGTTTTTATACAAATGCTTAATCCTACTAATCAAGACTAAGTCTTGTTAATGACAACTATCTCTATCTCCACAATATCTCCACTAATCCCAATATTCTCTCACACAATCACTCATAACCACCCAAGAATCTCTTCCCTGCTAATCTACATCACTCACTCTCATATAATTATATTATTCTAAATAATATAATTGCATAATATCTATCTAGATATAAGTTGTTATTATATTACAACTCATATATTGCATTTACATATTATATTTTTCTAGATAATATAATATCGCACACATTATATTCTAATGTGAGCAATAACCATAGGATATCTGTAACAACTGAACTGACTCGTAGATATAGGTAAAGAACAATTGCTATTTTTTTATAAACATGTAAATTCTCTGTCTTCAAGAAGCTAAAATCACAAGTTTTTATTCCATTTTGTTGTTTGGACTATCTAATTAGGAGCCATTCGTTAGGTGTCCAGTCATGAACCTGGAAAAGGAGGTGTCATCACTTTTCTTTCACCATATATTTCTCAAAATACTATTTCTTTGGGTTCCACCCCTACTCATCGGGTTGTGTGGACCCTTTTTTATTTTGATAGACGTATTTTTGGGCTATTCAACCTCTATGCCTCTAATGATGTGGTGGAACAAGCTCAATTTTGGAGATGGCTAGTAAACTCTTTGTCAAATACTCATTAGGTTCTCTGTGGAAAATTTAACATGGTAGAGTCACTCGAAGACAAAAAAGGCCTATGCCCAATGCATTAGTGTTATGATGAAAGGGAAGTTTGGTTCTATATGCGTAATAAGCTTGGGATTTTTGACCCCAACCATCATCAAGAACAATCCTTTACTTCCTCCTGGTTCACCTAGTCTGATTTCAGGGGTGCATGATAGAATTTTTAAACAACTAGATTGGGGACTTTTAGCAAAACAATATATCTTCTTACAATAATGGCCTTTTTGTTCTAGTGGTTGATGGGGTTATTGTTTCATACCTGCATTCTTCCATCAATTTTTGCATTTAATAATCCAACATTCAACCTGAGCAGTCTAAGTCTCATTTTTTCTTAACATTGTGCCTCTTAAGCAGGATAAGATGGTTAGGCATATCATTAGGGTTTGGAATCCAATTCCTCACTCCATGGAAACTTGGGATGGATTGAGTGGTGGGTGGCTGTCATCGCCTGAACCACCACATTTCTTAGAACTTATGGCAAATGAGCGGCCATGTATGGACAACAAGCTCATGAAGCAACCTATTATGAATTTCAAATAACCTTACAAGCTCTTAATCTCTCATCGTTCAATCCCTAACTTCAAACTCAAACTTCCTTTTAAAAGCACAAGCTTAAGGTGGAGGAGGTGTATAAAGTTCGTGGAGCTCAACTTCGGGATTGTATTCATTGGTTAAAAGTGGGGGATATAGTCACCAAATAATTCTCCGCCCTAATTAAGTCTAAACAAGTTCTTAACAAAATTAAGGTTATTAAGGATTCTAGTGATAGAGTTACTATTTTTTTTACATCCTACACGATCCTTTGTCCATCACTACAATGGTGTTTTTACTGCTCAATCTCCCTCTCCATCTCAGGATAATGCTCTTGGGTAATGCCTCCACATTGTTCCCTACAAAATTTTAGAATCCCAACAAGTGTCTTGTGATAAACTCCTCTTTGTCAATGATCTAAAATAGGTTATTATGCAAATGGCCATTGATAAAGCCCCAAGAAATGATGGCTTCCCTTATGAATTCTACCGAACACTTTGGGACACTATTGGGCAAGACTTATACAAAGTCTACTTAGAAGCTCTTTAAGCCAACACATTGGGCGAGCTTATCAATCAAGGGCACATCAAAGTCATACATAAAGCTAGAAACCCTGAATAAATCACTAGTTGGAGACCTATTATCTTACTTAATGTCTCCTATAAAATCATTTCCAAAGGTTTGGCAATTAGGTTAAGGGACCTTCTTTCCCTCATTTTCAGAAGTGAGCAAACTGACTTTGTCCAACACATATATATACTTGAAAATGTAATCATTGTTTAGGAAGGTATGGAATAAGCTAGACAATCTAATCAAAAATCTATTTTTGTTAAAATTGATTTTGAAAAAGATTATGATATAATTGAATGGCCTTTATCATAAAAATGTTTTAATCCTGGGATTTGGCCCCAAATTTATTCAAATTATCGACATGTTAATTCAACATGTTTGGGCCTACATCACCATCAATGGAGTGCGACCTCACTTGAATTTATCCTTTTTAAGTAGATTAGACTAGGTTTCCCTTTAGCCCCCTCACATTGTGGTAACTCCTGAAGGCTTTAGTTACCTCCTTGTCAATTACCCTTCTAGGGGTCTGGAAAAAGGTATTTCTCTCCCTCACATTGACCAACAACTCACCAACAGGCATTTTATAGATGGCTCTTTCTTGACCCTGATTGAAGAAGAGCAAACTATGAGCAATGTTATTTATTTCTCGGGCTCTATGGCACTTTGAAAGGCCTCGCCTATACCTACACCTCTATGTTGAGACCCTCTACGAAATCTTATCATGGTTGTCCCCAAGTCAATTTATTTTTTTCATTGTCCCATCAAATGCAACGATGTCAAACTCTTCAATTTATGTCAGTGTTAGGTCGTCAAACATGATATTTTGTAATCGGAAGTCGTGGCACCAAATAGATAGTTCCCACACATGTGTGTGGCCTGGTATATGTTAGGGGATGCATCGTTTCGATGCCTAACAATCCCAATCCTTCCCAAATTCTTCATTCGAGCGTATTCCCGTGATTTCTCGAACTCTGTGGCACTTTAGAAGGTCTCGTTTATACCCACACCTCCACATTGAGACCCTCTATAAAATCCTCTCGAGTTTTATCCCAGGCTGAGGTGGTTTTCTCACTATCCCATCAAATGCAAAAATGTCAAAATATTCAACTTAAGTCAGTGTTAGGCCTCCAAACATGACATTTTACAATCGGAATCTTGTAGCACAAAACAGACAACACCCACACATTTGATTGTCCTGGTATGCACTAAGGGAGGTGTTGTTTGGGTACCCGATGATCCCATTCCTTCCCATCTACTTTAGTCGAGCATATTCCCATAAGAGCCCCAAGAGAAAAAAGGGTATAACCTTGACGAGTGATTTCTCACACTCCGTGGCACTTTGAAAGGTTTTTTCTGGACCTAAACCTTCACGTTGAGAACCTCTACAAAAGCTTCTCATAGTTCACCCCCTGCTCAAGGCACTGGTTTTCTTGATGTCCTATAAAATGCAAGGGTGTCGCAATCTTCAATTTGAGTCAATGTTAAGCCTTCAAACATGATCTTTTGTAATGAAAAGCACGTGGCACCAAATAGACAACACCCACACATATACGCTAGGAGAGGTATTATTTTGGTGCCCAACGATCCTAATCCTTCTCGGCTACTTCGGTCGGGCATAGTCCCTTAAGGGCCTTGAGAGCAAAAAAGGGTATAACCTCAACAAGTGAGTTATTGTTTTTGGTTTGCAAGAAATATATTAAGAAGATATTTTTCATACAATATAGGTGGTGAAATGAGAATTTGTGTTTGTTATTTGTTTTCAATATTTATGTTGGATAGGAAACTTATATGTTGGCTTTAAGTCAACTTCACACACATGTGAAATTTTCAATGTTTTTCAAATAAACGAGCTATTAGGATCGAAGCATGCATGTCCAATCCCTCTAATTTCCCTTACCTTCTCTTCGCTTCGAGAGTATGGAATTCTCTACTAATAGTTCCAACCACATGAAGGTGGAAGCTTTTTTGGCACTAATCTACATAAACATGTTAGTAATCAATTACATTGAATTTTAAAACATAAAAACTTTAAACAAAATCATTAAAATTTAATCAAATAAAATTCATGTAAGTGCACATCTAGTCTTAAATCAACATACCTTAGAAATTCAATCCAATGAACAACTAGGGTTGAATATAATATTGACAGTAGCAAAAATTACTTCATGATTTGACTCACAAACCTTCCACAGATTCTTATTTAATGACCTACCTCAATATTTGGTCAATTGAATATTTCTTGCAAGAACCAAATGTTAATAGTGGAGTATATTCCTATGTATTTCGTAGTCTTCAAACAACCAAATATTTGATTTTTTGACAGGATATCATCAAATCCAAGTTCCAGTGACTACCATTGACCCAATGGGATACTCGAGGTTTTCACCATCAAGGACTAGGGAAGTCAATTTTTTTCCCTTTACAAGACGATAAAGAAGTAGTTCATTCCCTCTTTGTTAATTTTTGTCACAATAACTACAAAAATATTCCTTCCATCATAAATTAAAACACAAGTCAAATTTAAAATGCACCCAGGGTTTTGTCATATGATCTGAAGACACAAGTTGTAATTCTTGTGGAACTTGATATATGTCAAGTGGAAGTAGAGGTTTACAAGTCCATTTGTCCACCCACTCTTATGACTTGCATTCATTCCTAACAAAATCAATGCATGTTATACAAAAACATGTCATGCGCGTAGTATGAATAGTGCAAGAACTTGTGTTTGAGCTATGGAATGAATGTATCTCACTTGATCTTGTAACAGTCATACAATCTTCATAAATTTCTAAATGGTGTTCCTCTATCAACCAAAAATATCATCGAACTATTGATCACTCTTAAGATTCATGGCCCATGTTCTTATTATTCCATTCAACAATGCTTTTTGCACCTATAAAATTGGCACCATATTTGAACTTTAATTCTTCTCTTGTAAGGGATACTTTCACACATGTTCCTACACTAACATGCTCTCCTTTCCCATGTCTTACCTCAATATAACTCTAAATATGTTGAACACTTATTGTAACATGCATCTTGCTTAGCGAATAAAACATCTGTGCATTATTTAATTATAATGTGTAGTTGTCTAACCAATTATAATGTTTATTGAAAATAATGTTCCTTTCAGTCAAATTCACATAAAACAACTGGAAACACCCTTGCATATATTATGCAGAATGTGTTCGATCATCATTAATATAGAAATGATACTCTCTTAATAATTTTTTACCTTACTCAGTGCTTTCTAGAGAGTGCATGAATGTTATATGCACAGAAATAGTAACTTGCACTGAGTTGTAGTACTACGACTGTACCTCCATTTGTGGCTACAAAGAGTAATTCTATACGAAGTCAACTACTGAAACAATAGTACCAAGTGGGAATGTGTCCTTATTTAACTTGAATTATTCATCCAACCATCAAACTTTATGTGTGTGCCTTGCATACTCGTAAACAATTTCATTTTAAAATTTGACCATATGTTTTAATACATGTAATAGTTATGTAACAAGCTCACACCTCTTAAATTATTTTCCATCTTTTAATTGATATATCTCATGTTTATATTTGTTAAGACAAACTACTTCTTTTCCTATTGCATATGTACTCTCCTCGTGGAGACAACTTTTTTATTTTGGCAAGCCACCACATACATTGCATGTTCCATCCAAACATGTTTTGTTATAAAAAAATGTCCAATTTATTTTTCACAAAATATGGGAGGAATAAATTCTCTTGTTGATTTTGGTAGGACGTTTATTCCACACTCTTGCAACATGATGTCAATATGTAAAAACACAATGCACTTGACAAAAAATATCATAATGCATTGAAAATTCAACATGATGCCTACAACAACATGTGGTACGTGAGTGATTGATTTTCACATAAAAGGGTTTTTTAATTTCAAAAAATATTTAGATAATGTTAATTTCAAGATTTTCCTTCTTAGACTTAGAGAACAATTGTGTTTGAGTCATATTCAAGAAATGTTTGCATGTGGTTCACAATTACGAGAACCTATTTTTCTCACCATATCTCTTTTATTTGGTGAAACCCTTGTGTTGTCATTCTAAAAATTTATAAATAATTATTGTAGAATATCATATGTATTCATGCCTTTCCATGGGCATCTACTAGATGATGCCCAGTAGTTAGTGTTACTGGATGATTCAAGTCTTTTGCGTCTCCCTATTACTTTCATTAGTGTTTTTTTGTTTACTTTCAAATCTCTACTTGTTTTTATAATCAAGTGTTTGTTCACTTTTTTATCACTTATTATACAATTAGTAAGTGTGTGTTGTGTAGCATTCCTATCTTTCTTACGTTTGTTGCCACCTACAGTATGGTATGCTTTATGTATATTTTCAACAATTTCCACATTTCGACCATCAATATTAGATGTTCTTAGTCCTGGGGTATTCATTGTAGGTCTCATTTTAATTAATTTCATTAATGTAACAAATAATTGTCGTATTTGTGTATTATTTATTTTCTCAAAATAATTATCCCAAATTCCCATAGCTTTTCTTCTTAAATTTCTCTCAGACATTTTGTTCGACATTGGTTTTACAATGTTTTCATCAATTTCAATTAAGTGAATGGGTTTTGTATTCAAAATGGAAGAAGGTGTTCCTAGAGGTAAAAAATCATTATCAAGGTTACTTTCCTCTTTCAATGTTTCCATGTAGTTTTCAAAATTAACATTTGGATTCTCGGGTAAAGGTTCAATATCATTATTCATATCAAATTCTTTATCCCTAACAACATTATCAATACTCGTTGCAAAATAACCATTCTCCTCATTTTCATTATGTATTTCATCATCATTGTCTACAACATTAAGTTCATTAAAAATAGTAGATGTACCTTACACTCCACGTAGGTTTTGCATCCACTTCAATTTCTTTACTCTAATCACTTCTAATTGCTCTGGTGTCTTGTTCTTCACCTTCTTCATGTCCTTACATCATTTTTTATCCCCCATGATTAGTACAATATAGATAATGGGGTGGGGGCGACTTCAACTACTAAAAAATTATTTAGGAATGTACAGAATATTGCAAAGCAAACAATGTGGGGACATAATTCCCTTGAATAGGCATAAAAGGTTGTTGGAGGGGGCAATGGATTATGAAATAAAGTAACGCAAGCAAATTATAGCATGATCGCATTAACACACACTCACGTTACTTTTAAATTAAAGTTCCATGACAAGGCCCCAAGGCTCAGATTTTTTTTGGAAACCCGAGCTTGAGGCCTAGACTTGTTCAAAATAGTAAACAACATGTTTTTGATAGAAAATGTAAAAAAAAATCTTTCACCACAATAAATCTCACAACAAGGACCAAAAAAATTCTTAAAAATATAACTACAAGGTCAATAAAACTTTCCTCTTTCTAAATATATGATTTTGTAAATTTTCTGACTAATGTAAGGTTTCCATCCTTATTATTTTCTATGTCTTTTTATAGCTCTATGTTTTGGATTTATACACGTTTATCTTTCTTTATGTTTTTTTTTTCGCTTATACAAATTGAATAAAAGTTATATAGTCCCAAACTAAGACTAATTCTATACGCATTCAAAAAAAATTTCTAAATTTTTATATTTTTTGAGGTAGATAGGGGGCACGGTTGGCTATCCATTATTTCTCAATTTTCAAAGTCTTTTTTATAAGGAAAATCATAAAAAAATAAATACTTGCTAAAAAATAAAATAAAAAATTGTATCCCAAACTAGATGATCCTATCTAACTTTCCACTAAAGGGTTTTAAAAAATACTAAACAATGCTAAAAAAATGAAGGGGGCTCGACCGACATATCTACTATGGTTTTCAAAAAAGGAGCACCTCTTGGAATTTTAGCTCTTTGACCCACTTATACTTTACCATTTTAAATAAAGATTAGTAGTTTAAAAACTATACTCAAAATGCTACAGTTCATGTTGTTATAATATCTTCAAATTTTGAGTGTATCCATCTCAAACAACTCATATAAGTTAAAGTTTCTTATTTTTCAGAAAAAAAGTGTCCACTTAAGACCCCCCTTTTGGCCCCCCATCTCCATGCACTTACCCTACTGTCAAACCTATATACATTATATTTGCATTTTGTCCATCCATTCAATGTTTGACAGATTTCATATTTATCAGAAACGTGAGGAAATATTTATTTGTGCCCAAACTTGTTCCATTTTCTATATAGGAATTATTCAATTATTGCCTTCTATAATCATCAATGGTCAATTTTGCTTGAATTTCGTGATCTTAACATCTATCAAGCATTGAAATTATCGTCTTGGTTACAAATTTTTGACTTTTATCTTGAAAACCAATTCTTCTTATCACCTTCTATTGTAACAGAATAGATTTGTGAAAAGTATTTGGGAAACTGGAAAAATATAACGTGAACTTGTGTATTGAAGTGATCTTTTATTATATAGATGTGGAATTGGGTCGACTCTTAATTTATAGTATTAAAACATATATTATTTGTTCAAGGTATTGTTTTAATCAAGTCTTTATCAATCCTAGTCAATGGATCTATAATTAAGTTAATACTACAAGTCTTGTATCATCAATTTCATTAAAAAAATCCTTGTTTGTAACAAATGCATTGTCGGTTTTATCTAGAATCCATTGAGTCAAATTTATGGGGGGGGGGAATGGAAAATTTTAATTAAATTGAAAAATTTGAAGGCAAAGACTTCCATTACTAGCAAGTTTGAACACAATTGTTATTAATCAATAAAAACTTGTGGGAAATTGTTGATGGAAAACTACCAAAACCAAAAGATGTAGATGAAACAGTCAAGTGGAAATCCATACATAAAAAAGAAATATGAATTATTGGCCCAGGGTTGTTTGATGCCTACTTACATCATATGAACCTTTCAAAGACATCAAAGTTCATCTACACAACATTGAACAATTTTACGAATAGGAAGCACAACAGTATCCCTGAAGAAAAAGTTATTTGGGCTTAAGATGAAGAAGGTGACAATATGGTTCAACACATCATTAAGTTTCATTCTATTTTAAATTAGTGAGCTAGAATAAAAATTGATGTGTATGATGATGATGTAAAATCCATATTTCTAAATAGTATTACACCCAACAATTCTAATATGGCCTTCACATTAGGTAAAATAAATCATAGTTTAGAAGACCTGATTTCTTCTCTGATAAAGGAAGAAAATAGAACTAAGAAAATTAATCGAGAGGAAAGTGTGATCATGTATAGAAAACATGCTAGATCATATGCTAAAAGGAGATCCAATTTTTCTTTTAAAAAGGGGTCAACTTCCAAAGATACAAAGAAAGTATCCATTTATTACTATTGCAAATAGTTTGGTCACCTGTTTAGAAATTACAAGAAAATAGCACAAGATTTACTTGATACAAAATTCCATGAATGTTGATGAATAAAAGGAATGTAACGAAAAGGAAACATCTCATTCATGTTTCCTTGAGCATCTCATTCATGATTTTCAAATTAAGGTGTTACAATTAGAGGCATGTGTGTATAAAGATTCTAATATCATAGATTATAATGAATTACATCATTTTATACTTGCACTTGAGGTGGAATCTTGTCCTTTACCCTTAGGGTTTATGTCTCCTAAGATTCCTATTTATGAGGTTAAAGGTGATCCCGAGCAACACCTTCACTCCTTTCATACTTCTTACTTAGACCACACTTACAATGCTTAACTTCTTACTAATATTTTCTTGAGAAGCCTTCAGGTTTATCCTTAGCAACGGTTATATGACCTACCTATTAAATTTGCGAGGGATTTAAATCCATTGGCTAATTAGTTTCTTGCACACTTCTCTATCAACATTTATGATAAAGTTTATTATGCTCAAATGGATAAAATTCAACAAGCCTCTAATGAATCAATTAGTGATCATGTCTTACGTAATAAGATGATGCTTACACAATTGAGAAATATACTCATCGATGATGAACTTTAAAATATTTACTTAGAGCCTCTTACCACCCTTGTAAGAATCTATCATATTTGAAAAATTGTGATCCTTTGATGAGCTATGTCATACTTTAAAAGAAAGAAAGATCATGTTCCTAGTATTGAACATGCTTAAGTATTGGTTTACTCCACCAAATGCATCTACATCTAAGTTCTAAGGGAAATATAATTACAAATTAAAATCCAATGAAAACAAATATGAAGTTAAAGAAACCATCAATGTTATATCTCAATCTACAAAGCTTTAGGATTACAAGCCTCTCCTCACAAGAAATACATGTGTTTGTATTCCCCACTGCAATTGTTCTTACAAAATTTACTTAAATGTAACCACATATATCTTCCTTCACCTTCCGAGTTTTATATGAGAAATTCTCAAGTTAAATCTTCTTATGTTAATGCTTATTCTCATACCCATAGGTATATTGGGCACTCTAGTACCAAATGTCTCAAGATTTGGAATGTTATTCAACATCTAATTATTTTTTAGGCTATCAAACTTGATTCTACTCTAGAGAAATATAAGCCTTAAGTCAATAAGAATCCTAAGATTGATATATTCAATAAACCACTTCCTAATCATCAAACTTCTTAATGTAAGAGCAATATGGAGGTGAATCATGCATATAAGGTATGTCATCATTTATTTGCATATGACCATCCGCTTCATTCTCTCATTGGTATGGTTAATTCTTCTTTATGTCTTAGGCCTCTCATTAAATTTTATGGCAATCAATGACATGCTTGATGATGATGTTATTTCTCATATGTTTTATATTTGAGCTTTTATTAATCAAAACCTATCCATATTGTACTAGTTGATAATGATTATAGGTATAACACGTGCATTCTCATCATTTACTTCTTTGGGTTATACTAAGCAACATCTATAATTCAATGCACGATCTTATAATTATGTTATCAGACACATTATTCTCCCTCTTATAATGGGATCTTCTATTGTGGTTGCACTTTTTTTAGTTACTGATATACTTGCTATATGTGACATGTTTTTACGATACACTTGGATTCATAATCTTAGGGCTATTCCTTTTATTCTTCATCAACGTGTTAAATAAATTTATTGCAATCAAGTTTTTTTAGTTAAGGGCATCCCTTATAAGTCTCCACTAACTATGTCACCCACTCCTAATATATAACGATTTCTACACACATGGTTATTCAGTCTACTCCCGGTGTATCTACATGTCCTATCTTACGTAGGCTTTCTCTTGTAGGAAATCCATCTCTTAAGTGTGTCCCAAAACCCTAGCTTAAAGTGAAACATCCCACTCCTACAATTCATAATGTTTTATTGAGGTCCAAGCCTTCTCCAATAATGGGTTTCTCTCCTCATCCTCTTGATCACATCACATGGTAACACTTTTTGTTTTGAAATATTTTCTAAAAACACAAAAATATTCAAAAAATAAGAAACCTAGACATGAGAATGAATTTATTTACTAATTTATGCTTTACATATGTTGTTTATTGTATGGTTTGATAAATAATATATTATATATTCTATACACATGTTGCACAAGCTATGTGAACATGATGCAAGATACACATGAGTTTACATAATCATAGGTGTTGTACATATCCTTTTACCCAGTGGCCTTGTTAATTTTGGGGCATCCACTATTAGGTGTTATTGTTTCATGTATTATACGATGTTCCTTCACATCCCAATTTTACTATATTATATGCTGTGATATATGTTATTTTCTTAGAATTTTTGGACTAACACGTGTGGATTTTATAAGACAAGTATATCTTGTTTTATGCACCTATTGAATTTTGTCTCTTTATTCTTATACATCATATTACTTTTCTACTTGTCTTATGTATACATGACCTTTTGCCTTTTGTGTGTGTGCGCGCGCATGTGCAACAATCTTGTATCCCTTATTGGTGACCTCAATATCCTTTTTTGTGCAACACTTTGACCCTTATTTATGTGTGTGACGGTAATGATTCCATTGTATGTGGCCCATGGCCTTCTATATGACGTTGTGTGTGACATTGATTGTTGTACTAATTGTTAGTGCAATACACACACACCTTTTATTTTAATTTAGTTTATTTAGCTTTATTTAAGATTTGCTGACTTAGTCTACTTTACACAACTCCTAGTATTAGATTAGGATAAGTAGCAATTATAGCTTGACGTCTTGTCTAATGTCTACCTATTCACGTGGAGGTTGTTGCACACATGTCTATCATATAGTCAAAACAAAAGTTGGACTACAACTCTTACTTTTGATATATATAAACCACTTCTATTTGTAAACATGAATATTTTTTATATAAAATTTATTCGGTTGATTTATTGGAAATGATATGTTTCTATTATTTCTTATTATTTATAATAGCTTCTATCATTTCTGGAGTGAGTCCAAATTGAGGAGGTTATTGGGTTTCACTTATTCTTTTATGGTATCAAAGCAATACTCCTTCAATTGGTAATTACGATGTTGAATATTTTTTCACTTCTTATTTAATTCCATATACTTATCCAAGTTATTTGTAATATTTTAGGCAGATAAGCTTGTTGGTATTCACAAAAAATCATCTGGGTTTTTTATTCTTGTCAAAAAATCCTTTCCAACCTTTTTACATGCATTTTTAATTTTTCGGATAAAACTAGATTTTTTCTAGTTCTTCATGATATTTTTAACAATATCTAAATAAAAAAATACTCATTTAAAAAATGGGGTTTTTAATTCATGGATTGATTTATGTGAATTTTTTAAGTTTCACTTCTACATGACAAACCACAACAAGCAGGATGTACAATAAAATATTTTGTGATTTTTTTTACAAGTTAGAGACCCCGCTCACTTATTTTCATATTTTTCATCTTGTGAGATTTTCATAAAGTTAAATTTTTAGTAATGTTGACATACAATGCTCCCAGAGATACCAAGAGGTTTGGATTTTAAATCCCTTAGGCTACATGCTTAGCTTTAAGAGCCTTCTTTAAGTTGTTAGTTGCCTATATGACCCTCTGAGGCCACTCAATTAGCCTATTGAACCCTAATAAGGTCCTAGTTTCTTATTTTTTCCCTCATATGACCTAAAAACATCTCTTTTAGGCCCATGTGAATTTTTTCACATAGCTTACACCATTGAGCATTGCTTTTTGAAAAAAATTCAAAGCCTGTATTTTCTATTTTGGAAGACCTACAAAGCTTTTTTTTTTCATATTGTGTATTTTTTCATGCTCTACATATTGGAATAGTGTTTTGTAACTTTTGGCGGCCCAATTTCTTGAGAAAATATAGTTTTTGTGAACTATTGTTGTCTTGTCCCAATTTTCGTACCTTCAATTGCACATATCTTTTGATCTGAGGGTCAGATGAAGACACTATTTTTTTTAAAGTGCTTGTTTGTTCATGTAATTCAAAACATAATTTTGGTTCATATTGTACAAAGATTCTAATTTCAACATAAAATTTTAATCTATTGATTATATTTGATATGTAAATCACACTACTTATAAAGTGACACCTATTTTTAGCTAGGGGTTCATTTTTGCGCATTAAAAAAGTTGTTGGGTTATGCTTATTTTATTATTGTATTATGTGCCAACCATTATATGAGGAAATTCTGTAAGAACTGTATTATTATAAGTAGTTTGGTAGGTGTTTATTGAGTGTGTTCATTTTTGAAGTTCTTCCAATTTTTTTCCTTTCTATTGTAAATGGATTCCATCCATGGATTCAACACTCTCATGTGCAGGAAAATAATAACCTACTTGTTGAAAACACCATGCTCTTTTTAGAAGTATATTCACTTTAAGAAGACATGATTAGATTTGTTAAAAGAAAATATGAAGATAAATAAATACAATTATCTATTAATTTCATCAATTTTAAGAAAAAACACCCTCCTTCATTCATTGTAGGACATAGTTGCCTGCTTGCAACGTCAAATTAATAGCATGTACATACCTCTCATTGAGCATAGTCTACCTTATGTCATTGATTATGATCATACCGACACATGTTTAAAAATGTTAATTAAACATGTGGTAGTTGTGTGAATATGTTTGTTTGGTAACTGAGAGAAGGGATTGCAGTCAAGTCAATGCCCTTCTCTCACAATGAAACAACATTAATGATATATATAACTATCACATGATAATAAAATTACAAATCAACTTTAAATTAGATATTGGTCTAACCCTGATTATTGTCATACACCCCATATAAATCTCTAAGATGTAATGGAAATGTAGATAACAATGGGTAAATAATCCTTCATTTTGATATGCTACTCTCCTAGCCAAATTTCTCCACCAAACATTACAAAAACTGACCCAACCAATTTATGTTGCATTGTTTAGAATCTCATTGGTATGCAATTTGATCAGTTATTCAAAAACATCTAGGTAAAAATTTAATACCAATTTAAACCCTACGAGGCCCAACTGCACTAATTTTAATAATTGAGTTGCTTCTCTAGTTGATTATCTCCAAATGGAAATATGGAAAGTTATATCATTTAAATTCTATTAATCTAGTATTATAGCAGTTTTATCTATTAAGCAACTGCAACTAACAACATTTGACAAAAAGTCACTTTCCAATTTGCTCAAATGGATATCTATACTCCATTCTAAAGTTTCCATTTTGGTACAGGCTGTGAGTATACTAAAAAAGGTTATGGAGTCTGGTTTTAAATCTACCAAATTTTATTTCCTAAGAGTTTGGAAGGTATTGAACACACTTGTTTTATAATATTATTGTATAAAACGAAGGATAAAGGTGTTGGATGTTCACCATGTTAGATGTTACCCATGAGTTATAATATGACATTGTTATTATATTTATGAATATAAATATATATAAACGTCATGCTTTTTTCCCACTTTGAATATAGTATGTTGTTATTTCTTTAACAAGTCGAATAGTTTCCACAAGATCATAATGGTTGCATTGATTGTGGTGTCCTTATTATACATGTTATTTATCTTAAAAAATCATGTGAAGTACATTTTTCATGGTTATAGGGGTCCTGAAAATACATTAGTTTTAGTACTATTTGTGTTGAGTGTTTTGACTATCCTTAATCCTCAGTTCATTATGGGAAGTGTGTATCTACAAGGTGTTAAGGATATAGCTTTAAACAAGTTTAACCCTTTTAAGGATATCATTTGATTTAGTGTGTGTGTGTCTGTGTGTATTTGTTACTGAGTTGATTTATACTTGGGGATGACAATTGAACATTTGGGTATGAACACCTTGTTTTAGGGAATTTTTTCTTTCATAATGCATGGATAAACATGTGATTTCATTCTTTCAAATAATGTAATATCTCCATGGATTTAATATTTTTTTTGACATTGGGTAAAAGTTAGGATTTTGAAAGGATCCCAATCCTTGTTTAAAGAGATCCAACAAGAGGATCTAAAAAAGAGGATGAAAAAGAGACCAATTACATATTATAAATATCATGGAGAATATTGGTTGCTTCCATATCAGCCTCTACCCAGCATAATTAACCATAATGTCAATGGAGATTTTGATTTCCTCACAAGCATTATCAATTACATCTTGTAGGATGTCAGTATAATCCTTCCAATTTTTGATGACATAAAACACGCATTGTATTTTGCTAAGGATGTGGTTGATATCCCGGGTGTAGGGATCATCATCCTCGATTGTTTGGTCCTTATATGGTGAATTAGTTGGAGGCAGGTTTGAAGTAGGAGTCTGATTGTCCATAGTTTTGGGATCCTTAGGAACATTCGGGTCTGAGCCATCGTAAATATCAACAAGAACATCAAGAGAATTAAGAACCAACTCTGGCAGAACAGGAGGGTGAGCATCTAAAGGAGCCAAGACAGAAGCAAGAGACAACATAGGGTTAGAAAGTGGGGGAGACAGGGTAGGCGTAGATTGAAGAGGACACATCGAGGTAGGCGGAACAGAAGGGGAAGGGGGGGACAAAAGAATAACAAAGGTTGAGGGGGTGGAGAGGGAGATAGAGGGGGTGAAAGGATTTCAAGGGATTCGTTCGAGATATAATGGATAAAATGATGGAGGTAATGAGACTTACGAGGGGAAAAAGTCGAGGGAGCAAAGGAGGCTCCACCGCAAGGCACAATAGAAGTAGACGCTGGAGAGGGGAGGAGATACAATTTGCACTTTACCTTAGGGACAATAACTGGGTAGCGGGGAATGAGGGAGGAAGGGGTTACTTTGGTGAAAAGAAGATAGAGAATATCCTGATGAAGAATTGGGCCAACTCCTTTACTTGCAAGGTCAATTGAATCTGCTAGAGAGTTGAAGAAGAATTGGGGGAATTTTATCAATCTTTCGTAGTGGAAGTGGGAAAGAAGAAACAAGTGAGTGCCATGAATGAATTTGTAACAATCATCAATCATGAAGAAACACATTAAACAACACATTACCTTATTCTAAGGGTGCTTCAATGCATTCCTCTCAAAGCCAAACTGGTACTTTTGGGTTTCATTAGGATCATCCACACAAGCAGAAATTTCTTCAGCAATATGCCTTTTGATATAATTAGCTCCATAGTTTGGGAGGCTAGTGGTAGCGGCAATGCTGGTCACAAAGACGGAGAATACTAAATCCCCCACTTTAACCTTGTCACCATCCCAGGAGGCAAAAATGTAGCTATAAATCATGAGAGAATGCCCACATAGAGACTCCATGAAATTCAAGAGCCCACCCATGACAAGGATATCTTAGACTTCCTTGATGTCACAACAATTGGCAGGTTCAATGCAAATGATTCTTCTGCCCATGCTACAGAGCTCAATGAAGAGGAAGAGATGATGCAAAAAAGATCAGTGTGAGACTAATTTAAAAATCCAAGGATAATTAAAGTTCACATGATTCTAAAATCGGAAGGGAGATCATAGATGGGGGAGGAGTTAGCTTTGGCATGTGTGAGTGTGGGAGGAATTAAAACAAAAATAACATCTAAAGAGGGGTGGCTTGTGTGGTGATGCAAGGGATCTAGGGCGAGGTGGCAGAAATTAATGAAGTGGATGAAGTCTCTAGGGTTAGGCCTGAAGTGATGAGAAAAGATACAACACATTAGAGGAAGGGAACTTCAATATGATGAAGTAGGGGAGGGTTCTTTGTAAAGGATGAAGCAACCAAGGACACTGCATCTCAACAAACTAAAGGAGGGACACTAAATTCCAATGTTACATCATTTTTGGCAATAGTGGATATATATTTTAGAAAAGATTCAAACTAGGAAGAGTATCCAAAGCATTCCATACCTTTGTTGGCTACAGCATTAGCAAGAGCATTCCCTTCCCTATAAATGTGATGAAAGGTGACTTCAATGAAATATTTCTTCATGGATTTAACATCCTGAACAATATTGTTGATGTTCTAGGAGGGAGAGCTGATATCTTTCATAATTTTGATGAGATTGAGGGAGTCACTCTCAATAATGAGCTTGGCGGGACCCAAACTCTTATCCAAATCCATACCTTTGAGGATGTTTAAAGCTTCTGCTATGTGGTTGTTGCCGAAACCTAGAGCTATAACAAAAGACCCTAAAAGATTACCTTGATGGTCTCCTAGCCCCACATCCTGAGGAACTAGGATTCCCTCTCAAGGCATTGTCCACATTTAATTTCCACCACCCATCAGGTGGATATTTCTAACACGTAACATCTCTAGTGGTATCAGATTGTCTTAGAACAAGATCAGAGGAGAGATCTTTTTACCAATTGATATTGTTAAAGAAATCAATCTTGGAGATGCCAATTATGTGCCAAGAAGAGTTAAGGTTTTCCTGAAGAGAGTTAAAAATTGAGTTGGAAACAATGCCCTCTTTTGAAGAGGAGTTTTGGAAGATGCACACGTTTCTCTCCTTCCATAGGCCCCAGACAACATGAGGAAGAAGATATTTCCAAGCTAGAGAGAGACCCAAGTTCTGAAGGAAAGAAGACCATTGTTCAAAAGTGTCTTTTATAGAACCTAGAAAGGTCCATAGGATCCTAAAGGAGTTTAGGATATAAGACCATATTCTAGAGGAGAAAGGACACTAAAAAAATATGATAGGAGTCTTCGACGCTTTTCAAACAAAAATTACAATCTAGAAGGAAGAGAGTAACCTCTTCTTTGCAAATTTAAACCAGTAAGAATAATATCCTTCCAAACAAGCCATGAAAACATACTAATCTTGGGAATGACATGAGCAAGCCAAAAGTGCTTGAAAGGGATTTCTTTCGTGATGGAGAAAAAGAGTGGTACGCCGAGTTAATAGAGAAGGAGCCAAAGGAGGTCTAAGGCCAAATTACCTTATAAGCATAAAGGTATAAGTCAATATGTAGAGTACATAGGAGCTACTCTAAGGAATCAACTAACCAAGCTTGATTGTGATTGCAACCATGCCATTTATGTATAATCCATCGGGGAGGGAAGGAAGATTTTTCGATGTAGTTTGTAACCGGGATGCCCAATAGGTGAATCAGATGAGGCATGATAGGGAGCCAATCAAGGTCCCTAGAAAGTGGCTTGTTTGAGATTCACTAGTCATTCTAGAAGTCAATATTATTGTCATTACCCAAGCACCATTTAGCACTTTTGTAAATAAGGTCCCTGCAGATGATGATGGAATTCCAGATAGCTGATCCAAGGGGAAGTGGGTTATTAGAGAGAAAGTTGGAGTCAAGTTTTAAGTACTTGTCCCTTAGGAGTATGGACCAAGGAGGACTGGAACCCATGACCAAGGCCCATCCCAAATTTTTGAACAAATATTTAATCATATCACCAATTCCTCTCAGACCAAGGCCTCCCAGTATTTTTGGCTTACAAACTAAGTCCCAAACAACAAGGTGAGTTCTTTTCTTCTCTTCTGAACCTGACTAGAGGAAACATTTTTGGATTTGTTCAATTTTTGAAGCCATTTCTGAGGGGATTTTTAAGGGAGAGAGGTAGTATATTGGCATAATTTGGAGGGTGGATTTGACCAGTTGAAGTTTTTCAGCTTGGCTAAAGAGAGAACCCTTCCAACCAACGAGTTTCCTTTGAAATATATCCAACACAAAAATCTAGAGCACCTTTACTTGTTTACCTTTGAAGAGAGGGAGACCTAGATAGGAGGAGGGAAGATCAACAATTATGCATTCAAATATGTCCATAATATTTCTCTACCACCTGGGGGGGAATACTAAGGAAGGATATGCAACACTTAGCTAAATTGATCTTTTGACCAAAGGCTTCTAGGTATGATTCAAGGATGTATACTATAGTTATAGCTTCAACAATTGATGTAGATCCAAGGAGAATCGTATCATCAACAAATTTATTGTGATTAAAAGTAGAGAGCCTGACAGTGATGAACAGTCCAAAGATAGAGGAGGATGCCACATCTACATTGAGGGATCTACTAAGGGAGTCTGCCATAAGGATGAACAAGAAGGGGGAGAGGGGATCGCACTAACGAAGACCACACTTTCTTGGGAAATAACCTTCAAGAAGATCATTGAAAATAATGGAGAAATGAGGGGTGGAGATACAACATTGAACCCACCTAGTCCATTTTTATCCAAAGCCAAATTTCCTGAGAAATTTGATGAAAAAGTTATAGTTGACACTATCAAAAGCTTTTTGCATATCAAGTTTAACCATATAGCCAGCTGAGTTGGTGAGGTGAGCCAAGTGGATTGCTTCATGGATGGTGATGATGCCACCTTGAATTAACCGAACTTGGATGAAGCCATATTGTTGGTCCGAGACCAACTTGGAAATGAAGGGTTTGAGTCTATTAACCATCATTTTGGAGATGCTTTTGTAGGAGGTATTACATAGAGTTATAAGTATAAAATTAGAAAGTATTTTTGATTCTGTAGACTTTGGGGCTAGGGTGATGAAGGTGGAGTTCCATTCTTTGAGAAGGACATCTTTGATTTGGAATTTTGTGACAACCAAAAGAAGGTTCTACTTGATGATATCCTAGAAGTGGTTAAAAAAGGCAGCAGGAAAACCTTTAGGTCATGGGGATTTTTTTCCATTCATTTCGAAGGCATCTTTATTCATCTCCTTTATCTCAAAAGGGTGGGTAAGGGAGCTATTGATCTCAGCAATGACGACCTCCAGAATAAAATTTGATGGGTCATTGTATTCTCCAATCATTTAACTAATAGATTCTTCTACTAGTGTCATTATAAATAAAACTAGGGTTTTTTCTACACTGTATGCAAGGAAGCCCTATACAACCAGTTATGTTGTTGGGTCTTTCTTTGGGGGGGTTTATGCTAGATCTTCCTTTGTTTTCTTCTAATCTACAGAAACTTAATGCTAAGCTATGGAAATTAAATTACTGTGATTAAAAGAAGTTATGAAAGCGATATTCTTAACTAAAATGAAAATGCACACACAAAATTAAAGTAGCGGAACTGAAATTGCATACTCAGAAATTAAATTGCAATAAAAGTATAAACAAACATTAAATAGAATTTTCATAAAAAGTAAACACACACTCTGAATGGAAATTATGATAAAGGAAATAAACACACTGAAATGGAAATTACAATAGAGGAAATAAGAAAATTATGACTTAGAAGAAAACCACATTCATGCGTAAACATAAATAGCCTCCAGTTTCCTTGGTCGAGTGGGCCCTTGCTCTTCCTTGGGACAAAGGTAATCTTAACAACATGAGATACTCATAATGATATCTAATTATATTGATTCAAAGAAGTTCCGTGACCTATTCAGTGCATCTGAAAGTAAATACCAACTGCTACGAACTATATTGTATATTATCAGTATTATCCAACTACTAAATTGTTCCACAAGGAGATGTCTTTATATAGATACAATCGATTAAAAATCATGCCAAAATGGTAGGCAATAAGTTCTTCCACTAACAACATTTGACTAAGATTCATAAAACCCTACAAAACTGCTAGAAACAAGACCCATGTTTATAGGCCGTTAATGGAAAAAGTCCTCCACGACTGCATACTGACTCTAGAATCGGGCTCCTTGACTGCACTCCAAAAGTGGTAGTAAATGTTCATTATTATTCTGCACACCTTACCACATTTCATTCAAAAAGGAAGTTAGTAGGAAGTTATATGGTTAACAAGTTGCATGAACAAGAGCAAGGAAAATACATTAAACTCACTAAGATATAACCATATAAAGCATCCCCATGCATTAGTAAATCATGTTTAAATGACAAATTATTAACCATATAAATGATATAAATAAGTCAAATAATGTACTCATCAAAAACTAGTGTGTCTTATATTTTGTCTAGGGATCCATTTTGCATAGAACCCAAAAGTGTGCGGTAGTAGGAGGTAACTTCCTCAATGATGTCTTGTTCCTTTGTGATGACCATCCCATTTGCTTAGATCAGCTCAATAATCTTATTTCGAGTTTTTTTATGAGAAATTAAGTGGAAGAATTTTGTGTTCTTATCTCCTTCCTTGAGCCAAAGGGCTCTAGATATTTTCTGATAGGTAGTATCTTCCTCTCTGATTATGTTATGGAGATTTTTCAGGGAGTTTAGTTCTAAAGAGTGCAAAAATGGATGTCTACCCTTGACTTCAATCTCTCTGGCTACCTCAACAAGTTCTTGGACGATATTGTTTTTTCTTTCCTTGATATTGCCAAACAATGCTAATTTCCATCACTTGGTCTTTTAACCTCAAAAGTCTTCTTGGTGAAATAGAACATAGCAGAACCTTTAACCTCCAGAGACCACCATTTGGTGATCAAATTATGTTGATCATGATTAACCAGCCAAGCCAACTTAAAGTGGAAGAGGGGGAAGGGGAGGCTTCCATCTTTGGCTAGATTAAGGAGGGGAGAGTGATTTGAGGAGACTTTTGGTGGAGCGTGAATGGATGCTTATTTGAAGTGAGATATCCGTTATAAAGATCCCATCATTCTATCGAGTCTCATTTGTATATGATTTTTTCCCAATCTTTTGTTTGACCAAGTGAATTTGTTGCCATGGAGCTCCAAGTCGATAAGAGGGCTGAAATTGACAAAAACTTGGAGGGCCTTCATGTTGCTCTCGCTTGCTAGAATGCCCACGTGTTTTTTTTCATTGAACATAGGAGTATTGAAATCCCCCACAATAAACCAGGGAAGAGAACCCCAATTTTGAACCATAGCCAAAATGTCTTTCTAGACTTTTTCTCTTAGTGGTTAAGAGTTAGGAGCATAGAGATTTATGGCAATCCAACCAAATTTTGACCCTATATCTTGGAAGAAAACCACCATAAAGGAGATAGATTTGAAGATGCACTCTCTATAAAACACAAATGGGTCCTATAGAATATATAGACCACTTGAGTTCCTCAAAGAATCTTGGTCAAAAAACAGCTTTGGGCCATAGTTTGTTAATATTTTTATCTTCCTTAAACTTTGTTTCTTGCAGCATAATAATATTAGGTTTGTGCATCAGGAGAATGTATTTGAAGATTCTAACTTTTGGGAGGTGTTGATGCCTTTGATGGTCTAAGAGATAACTTTCATTTTGAAACTCTTTTCTTGGGGATACCAAAAATCATTAGAATATCTTGTGTGTCATTGACCACTCCTTGGTTAGCTTTTTGGTGCATTTTAGAGGATTTTAGAGGTCTGCCTTTAAGTTTGGAGAAGCCAAGATCAACGTTCTTGATGGAACTTCTAGTCAATTTGTGGTTGGGGTCATCATGAGAATGGGCACTAGATTTATTACCTGCAACGTCAAGGATTCGGGGGAAAGGGAGCTGAAAGGGAGGAAATAGGTAGGGGGAGAGGGATTAAAAGAAATAACAGAAGGCTCAGGCAGAGTAAGAGGGTTATATAAAAGCTCTATGTCTTCTAAAGGAATCAAAGGAGATGTGGAGGAGGGGCGTTCAAACAGAGGGGAGAGATGCAACTGAGAGGAAAGATGAAGGATGGTCAAAACCAACTCCAAAGGAGAAAAAAGAGGGGATTCATCCACAAATAGAGAAAAAAAAAGGATTTGAAGTACAGACCTCCGAGGTGATCTTAAGGGCACCCTTGCCCTTGCCACTATAAGAGAAAACATAAGGGTTCTTCTTAGGGATCAATTTGGACTTAGGTTGAGGAATGGAAGGATAGGTAGTAGAAGTACGGTGACCCATACCTTTATAAGAGGAGAAAATTAGGGGGATATGTTTATATTTGAAGGGTTGAACCAATAATCCAAAGCTTGAAAGCAAATCAATAAAAGAGGGGAGAGGTTTACTTACATCTGTAATGAAGTATAATCTTGCATGAATAAGATGAGATTTGGATTTGGTCGCTAGATCCACAACTATTAGTTTCCCTAGACAATCAACAATGCCCTTAATAACCAGTTTCTCCCAAAGCTTGAGAGGGAGGCCTTGGAGGTGGATCTAAATTAGATCTTCATTGTTAGTTTCAGTAAAGGCGTTGAATCTTGAGGACCATTTACAAAGATAGAAACCCCTGTGACAAAAAAACCAGGGGCCTTTGAGGAGAGCGTGAGAGAAATCTTATTTCAAACTGAAAGAGAAAAGGATGAAGCTCTTAGGAAGCGCAACCATCGAGAAGGTGTTTCCAGGATCCCATTTGCAGTGATCCCATTTTTTTATGTCATCTAATAGGGGGCATGACCCAACAAGTTTTCCAATCAAGGAAAGCTCTTGATTAGTAACAATAACATCCATAACCGTAGGGGAATGGTCAGGGACAACTTTCAATCCTTCATCTCATATTTTAAAGATAAAGGTGACCCAACAACAGAGGATGTGAGAGGGTCATAGATGATCACAAACACCTAGTGGTCCGATAGGTGGCACCAACAATATCGAACCTGACACCGTCAGGGCCTAATCCCTGGGGATCTGCCATCATGGGGGTGATCTTGCATGCAAAAGAACACAAGAATCCATAGAGGAAATAGGTGTGTGAACCTATTTTTAAAAAATTAGTATGTCTACAGATTTAATATTTAGCTAATTCGAATTGACGTATTTGATTGAAAGATTAGAAGTAACCAACTGTTTCATATGGTAATGTTTCAAACCTTGAACTAAAATGTTGCACACTCATATAATGCAAAAGCAACTTCTTTCGATTCAAAATCAAGCACCCTTTTTATTAGGGTTTAAAATATCTATGCTAGTTATATTTACAATGACATGTGTGTTTACTATAAAATTGGTTTTTTTACATTACAAGATGAGCATGATTATGTGTTCAACCTTCATTTATGATTTTTGGATTCACGATACCAAGGGGATTGACATCATAATGGAAACATTCCACTTTCTAACAAATTTTGGATTGGTTACAAAATCATGTTAACTTATTTGACCTTCCCTTATCCTCCTATGTGTCCTTATAATACCAAAAATACCCATTATATTGCATCTTTAAAACATGGCTTACTAAATTGTATGGATATGCCTTTAAATACATCATAAAATCTCTTCTACAACTATGAAATCCTCATTCATTAAAACAACTAGTCCCATATTGGATGACATACTATTTTTGTGGTATCATATAAACTCTAATACACCATGACCCTTATACTGATTAGGATGCACACCAAAATGGCAGTGGCCTTTCAATTAACATAATCATTCAATTGTGTTTGGATACATAATTTTCATAGAAAAAACATTGCTAAGTAACTGTCAAATTTAATCTTATGCTAGAGGAGTGCCTCTCTCATTACCCTTCTTTTTCATTTTTATTTTTTATTCTAACTCCTTTATACTATGATCCATATATGATCAATGGGCTTGACACCATAATTTGAAACTCATCTTCCTACTAACAAGTTGTTTGGTGGTTTCAAGATAAGGATGTTTACTTGTTCGACCTCCTCTACTATTTTGCGACCTCATGATACCAAAAATACCCATTATACCGCATCTTAAAAAATATGCCTTAATACACCATGTAGGATATTCCTAAAAGTGCATATGAGAGTTTCTTTTACTACTCTAAAATTCTCATTCATTTAAACAAAAAAACCTGAATTGGCTATCTTGTTCACTTTTATTTGATTACATCATTGCCATATAAAAAATTCCTTGAGAATTGGGGTCAATTATCAAATATAACTTTATGCTACAGGAGTATGTCATCCACTGACATATGTTTCCATTTTGAATCTCCGTAACTCTAACTCATTTAAACTATGGTCTTTATACCAATGGGGTTGACACCACTATAGAAGTATAGCTCTTATTAACGTAACGGTTGGTTAGTTACAATGAGAGATGAGTGTGTTTTCTTGTTTAACCTTCCCCTCTCCTCTGTTTTGGGTTCATAATACCAAAAAATAATCGATCAATTATGTTTGAATTTATACTCATCATAGAAAAAAATCTTAAGAGGTAGGTTGGGCTTCAAATTTAACCTTTTGCTAGAGGAGTGCCTCACTCATTGACTTAGGTTTCCATTTTTAATCTCCATGATTACTCCATGTAGGTGTATATGTAATTATATAGGTTACAAATTTACGTTTTTTTGAATGTCGGGGGTGGCACAAATCTGATGCAAATTAGTGTCACTTTTACACCACAACCACCTCTAATTAAAAAAACATAAAGTGGGATGCCAAAAGGCCCTCTCACTTTATTTCATTTCATTTTAAAAACGATGAGAGGAAAGAAGAAAGAAATAATGGAGAGGAGAGGAGAAGTATATTAGAAGAAAAACAAAGGACAAAAAATGGAGAGAAAATAGAAAAAGACAACAAAAAGGAAGAGGATAAAGGAAAAAAGACACTAGAAAGGACAAAAGAGAAAAAATGGAAAACTGACAGAGACATGGAGAAAAACTAAAACCTTAAAGATAATAAAATCCTCCACTAGAAGAAGAAGATTTTATGACAAATCCCATATTAGAGGCATGTAGATTTTCATCTAAATTTGATTAATAATGTATGTGAACCCTAAGAACTAAAAGAAATTCTTAGGAGAAATTATGTAAACCATAGGACAAATTTTAAGGGAAATTATTTAAACCCTAAATAAATTGAAGAAACCCTAGGATAAATTATGTAAGCCATAGGAAAAATTGTGTAAACCCTAGGTAAATTATGTAACCCTAGGATACATTTTAAGGGAAATTATTTAAACCCTAAATAAATTATGTAAATCGCAAGGAAATTTGAGTAAACCTTGTGGTAAATTATGTAAACCCTAAGGTAAATTTTATAAACCATAAGAACCCTCAATGTTTGAGATAATTATAGAAATGGGGAATGGGTGTCTATTCTTCATTTTGGGTCTTGGGTGGACTGAGGTTGACCTTTGGGGATAGATATAGTAGTGGTTTTTTGGACATGCTAGATGAGTTTGGTTTCTATTACTCCATTGCAGACGACATTTTTATTCTTATTGAAGTATTTGGGCTTCTTAGATGTGGAAGGTTGACTGGAATGAATATGATTATCAAAGGAATATAGCTTAATGAGGCCTTTGGCGATAAGGTATTTTTCAATTTGCATTCCCTTCTCTATGATGTCATCAAAGGTATTATTGCAATGGAATTGGAGATGGAAAGCTAACTCTTGATGGAGATTGGTGATGAAAATGGTGACCAATTTTTTTTAGGGATAGGCCACAGAATGCAGTTGTCGAGAGCTCACCATCATTGCAAGAAGGAAAAAAACCTTTATCTGCTACATTGCTTAGTGTTGCATAGGTTGATCATAGTGACACCGTGTTCCAAATTATAGGAGAAGTGTTTGAAAAAATTTTCAGATAAGTCGGCGAATGTAGTGACGAAAAATTTAGGCAAGCAAATGAGTAATTCAAGTGCAGGACTACCTAGAATTCTTGAGAAGAGTCTTAATAGGTAGGAATTGTCATAGGTTACTTCTTGACACAATATATAAAAATCCTTGACATTCTCATGTGGATTGATTTTTCCATTATATTTTTTGAATTTAGGTGGTTCGAAGTATGGTGGGAAAGGGACCCGTAGGATGTCTTCCCTCGAATTTGTATTGTCTTCCTTGTTTGTTGAGTTGCAACCCTGAATAATTTCCTTCATTAAATTTATTTCTTTCTCCAATATAGGTTCTTGAGGACTAGTGGGTGGTGGATTAAAATTAGGATTTTGGGAATGTTGTGATCCATGGTCATTTGATGGTTATGGGCCAAGTTATGAGGCTAATTGGGTGATCTGATTACTCATTTACTGTAACTGGGATAATATGACCTCCTTAGAGATATGAGAGTTATTAGTGTTCTCTTTGCTATTACATATACAATCAGTGTAACGGTTGTTGTGATTGGGATTACTTATATTGTGATGTGATGGGGATGGTGGTTGTTCAACGTATTCATTCTCATTATGGAGGAGACTATGAAGCTGGTCTTGTGTATAATCAGCAAGAAGTTTCACTCCCATATGATATAATTGGAGTAAGAGACGTATTTATTTTTATTGATGAAATAATTAAGCATTTATAGTCTTCTTCCTTCCATGAAGTAGGTACTAAAGTCATCGTCACTACTAGCGTTGACAATTTTCCTTCATCGTCTCCTTGGTGGTCGTTATCTTCTGGGTTGGCATCATAATAGTTGTGATTGAATATGTCGTGTCCTATTTCTTGGTAGTTATTTCCATCATCATTTCCTGATTGCGATCAAGTAGGTACTCTGCTAGGTGTAATTAGAACATAATGGTATTGAGGTGTGTGGATGAGATGTGGGTGTGTTAAATTTATGAGAGATGTGTAGATGAGGAAAAGTTAAGATTTCTTATTTAACTGATGTATAATCTCAATAATCAAACCCCTGTATGTAGGAAGAAAGAATTTGAGGAGGTATTAAGGAGACAAAAGATGGATTTTCCTTGATAGGAGAGGTGATCCATGGGGGTTCGAAATAACTCTACTTCATTAGAAACAATCAACACAGAGAAGAAAAAAAACAAAATGGAGGTTATGTCTTTTAAGTAACAAGACCACCACCCTGTGCAGGGTAAAAGTTACAAAACCACTTCCCAGGTAGGGTGGCAGTCCTAGGACCGCCGGTCTATATAGGGCAGTGGTCCTGGCCATTACGGATAGAAAACAAAATTCAAAATAAACAGCCTCTGAATTTGAAAGGATGTTCGTTTCTCTTCTCCTTCATGACCTTTCCCATTCTCCAGTACATGGGAAGACATGAGAAAGGATATAAATACATGATTGTAGAATTGTAAAAGATCATCGAAGCATGAGAGAAAGTGAGCAAGAAATATTAGTGCTGGAAATTGTATTTTTGTAGAATAAAGGATTGTTGAGATAGAGCAAGCAAGTAACTAAAAGGAAATTTTGAGATATTATCTACTTATCTTTCTTAGTTATTGTAAATTCTATACCTGTTGATTTAAATTGGCTAATAAAAGTGGGAAGAAAGAGCAATTTCCCTTCCTAACTAGTTTTTCCTCCATTGGAGGTTTTCCAGGATAAAATTATTGGTGTTATGATCTTATATTCTTTCATTTACTACAATTGTTGATTCTAAGCACAATATTAATTCATTCACTAGACTATCTCTGTTATTTTCTAATAGAAAGTAAACATCAGTGATTAATTTGTCATTTCTGAATAATTCCAAAGTTGAAGAGTTTACAGATCATTTTGGTATCAGAGCTAACAAGTATCTAGGACTGTGGTATTTCATTCTTGAATTGTATGAAAGTGATCAAGATTTAAAGGTGAAGAAGCTTTACCTTGCGATCCAGAGATTTCTACAAAGAAGTGGAAACAAAGAATTTAGAGAGAAATGGAGGAAGATATCTTGGTCTGTAGAATCAAGATGTTGGAGACCATGATGAATAGGATGTTTAGAAGGTAAGAGGAACTTGTAGATTTGCAGAAGATAGCTTCTGTCAAGCAAGACTCCATGGACTCGGTGGTTCAAGGCTTAGCCAAAAAGTTTGGTATAGGCAAGAGCCACCATGAGGAAGATTATGGGGAAGAGCATGAAGAAGAGACTTCTAACACAAGAGAAAAGGTAAAATCTGAACATACTCCTTTTAAAGTTGAGACTAAATTCAAAATCAAAAGCTTTGAAGGACAAGTAGATGCAGAGTTACTTGATAAATGGTTAAAATAGTTAGAATTCTATTTTAGCGTCCATAATGTCACTGAGGCACGAAGGATCACCTTTACACGTCTCAAAATGGAGGGACATACTCTAGTTTGGTGGGAAACTCACCTAGCTACTTGTGAAAAGAAGAAGCGTCCTATTGTGAAGTCTCGACAAGAATTTAAGGAATTACTTAGAGCTAATTTCTATCCTATTGGCCATAAAAGTGACCAAATGATTAAATGGCAGTATTTTAGACAAGGCAGTGGTCAAATTGTGTAGGACTATACTATGGAGTTTCAGAGGCAAGCCATGTTGCTAAACATGGATTTAGAGGATGAGGATATTCTGACTAAGTACTTGGGAGGACTTCACACTCACCTTCAGAGAAAATTCATCTCCACAAAGCCTAAGGATCTCAATGAAGCATGTGTGTAGGTATACTACATAGATGATGAGAAAAATCAAGGAGAAGCAGAGCCGAGGGTAAATCAGTCAAAAAATCAGCATAAAAAGGATTATGGGCAAACAAGTAACAAGAGTAAGTGGAAAGGGAAAGGTAAACAAGCTGCCACTACTTTAAATACGTGTAAAGATCCCAAGAATTTTTGCAAAAATTGTGCTATTAATGGTCATACTGACACTACATGTTGGAAGTTGCATCCAGAGTTACATCCAAAGAACCAAACCAAGCACTCCAAGAAGTCCATGACAGCTGTAAAGATAAAAGGGGAGGTGGAAATGGAAGATGACTCTGATGTAGATGAAAGGCTTGGATGCACGACCACCAACGTGGACATCGAAGAGGAGATGAGTAGAATATTCCAGATCAAAATCTAGATCAAGAGGACTAAGGTAAATGCTTTGGTTGATACCAGTTCTCAATCTAACTTGATTTTTGAGGCATTTGTAAAGAAGCTTGGTCTTGAGACTTACGAGCATCCGCACCCTTATCCTTTGGGTTGGGTGAAAAAGGGTGTTGAAATTTAGGTAACAAGAAGATGTAAGGTCAAGTTTGGGATAAATTCCCAATATATAGATGTGTTTGAAGCTGATGTTATTCCACTTGATGCTTTTGATGTTGTATTCAGGAGTCCTTACTTGTATGTTAGGGATGCTATCTTTATGAGAAGGGAAAACCAGTATAGATGGGTCAAGGATGGGATCAGCTATAACATCTGGGCACACCAGCGTAAGACACAAGTTACTATGGTAAGTGCTAACCAAGTAAAATGACTTATTCAGTCAAATCATAATCAGTTTTGTTTGCTTTTGTTAAAGGATAAACAAGATGGGGTAGAAGTTTCAAAGATTTATAACTAAGGAAAACAAGATTTGGATAGTATCATTTAGTCTTTTCAGGAAGTATTTTAGACTCCTAGTGGATTACCACCAAAACGAGAAGTAGAGCATGAGATTCAGCTGTTGCCAGAGTCACCTCTACCGAACATCAGGTTGTATTGGCAATCCTTGCTTGAGAGTACTGAAGTAAAGAAACAACTCCAGGAACTAATAGACCAAGGGGTGATACGTCCGAGCACCTTACCGTGTGGTTCGCCTATTGTGATGGTGCCAAAGAAGGATGGTTCTTAGAGAATGTGCATTGGCTACCGCACTTTGAACAAGATCACCATAAAGCCACTTCCCCACATAGATGATCTCTTGGACCAGCTTCAACATGCCAAATTTTTCATGAAGTTGGATCTCAAGTCAGGTTATCACCAAACCAGGATGAAGGAGGAGGATATATGGAAGACTGCCTTCAAAACAAAACAGGGTTTGTATGAATGGTTAGTACTTCCTTTTGGATTATGCAATGCACCCGCTACATTTATGAGATTGATGAATGATGTATTACGGGATTTCATAGATTCATGTGTCATTGTATATCTAGATGATATCCCAATTTTTAGTGCCACATGGGAAGAACATCTAATGCATTTGCAGCAAGTCTTGTAAGTTCTCAAGAAGAAACAACTATTTTGTAATATGAAGAAATGTGAATTTTCCAAATAGTCACTTTTCTATCTTGGGCACGTGGTTGGAGGAGGAGAGCTATGAGTGGATCCAAAGAAGGTAAAAGCCATCACAAATTGGCCAACACCAATAGGAGCCACATAAACTAGAAGTTTTATAGGAGCAGTACAATACATGCGGAAATTCATTCCAAGTTTCTCGGCGATTGCAACACCTCTACGCAATGGCCGCAAAGAGTAAGGGTTTTGACTGGGGTAAGGAACAAGGCAAATTCTTTGAGTTATTGAAATACAAGATTAGTCATGATCCATTACTCGCTCTTCCTAGTTTGCAGTAGCCTTTTGAAGTAGAGATAGATGCCAGTGATTACGCTATGGGCGTAGTGTTTCTTCAAGGAGATAAACCCGTATGTTATCATTCTGAAACCTTCATTTCAATAGTTAAAGGATATTCAATATATGATAAAGAAATGTATGCACTAGTTCAGGCAATTAAAAAATGGAAACATTATTTGTTGGGTAAAGAAAATATTGTGCACACTGACCACAAACCTCTCCAGTATTTGCAAGCATAGTCTAAATTACAGTAGGAAAGGCACTACAAATGGATGGGGTTTCTTCAGTAGTTCCATCTGGTGATTAAATACAAGAAGGGTAGTACAAATTTGGTGGCAGACATGTTGTCTAGGCCACCCACACAGGAAAAGTTTTCCTATTTGGCCACTATCTCTCAGATCGAGCCCTTCACGAAGGAAGCTTATGGAGAGGCATATGCCCAAGAAAAAGACTTTGGGGTAACATTTCAGAATTTGCAGTCCCAAGGGGCTGAATAAACAGGGATTGAAGACTGTTATCTCAAGGACGGGCTGCTCTACTAATGGGGGAAACTTTGTGTGCCTAAAGAAGGAAGACTTCTATTGATGAGGGAAGCACATACCTCGAAAGTAGTGGGACATTTCAGTGTTGGTAAGACCCTAGCCCACTTTCAAAGGTATGTATATTGTCCCAACATGCAAGAAGAAGTATCAAAATTTATTCATGGATGTAAACATTATTTTACTAGCAAGCCTAAAACTAGGAAGGAAGGTTTGTATATGCCTTTACCTGTACCTACTCGTCTATGGGAGGACATTTCTATGGATTTTGTAGGAGGATCACCTATGTCTAAACATGGCCATGACTATCTCTATGTTGTTGTGGATAGATTCAGTAAAATGTGTATTCTTATGGCATGTAAAAAGACAGTAAAAGCACATGAGGCGGTAGATCTTTTCTTTGTTAATGTATGGGTGCATTTTGGTTTGCCAAAGTCTATTGTCTCTGATAGGGATTCCAGGTTCTTGGGGAAGTTTTGGACTACTTTGTGGGATAAGATGGATACCAGGTTGCAGAGGAGCATAACTTTCATCGACAGATAGATGGATAAACAGAGGTGGTATACAGGACTTTGGTACAGTTGATCAGAGGGTATAACAGTAAGTACCCAAGGACTTGGGATGAGTCCTTAGCCTACATTCAACATTCCTATAACCGGGTAGTACACACATCCACTATGAAGTCACCATTTGAAGCATTCTTGGGATATCTACCTATAAATCTGATGGACATAATAGTTGGTTAGCAGGATGAGGAGGATACACGAGTCACAAAAGTGACTAGAGCCAACAAGTTCATTGAGAGGATCCAAAAAATCCATCTCAAGGTCAAAGAACAACTAGAGAAATCTCAAGCAAAGTACAAAGCTAGGCATGATCAACATAAGAGGGAACACAAGCTTCATGTTGGAGACAAAGTTTGGCTTTACTTGAGTAAGGAGAGACTATAAGGTCAAGCACGGAAGCTCAAGCCACTACGATATGGACCCTTCACCATATTGGAGCAGCTTGGGGAAAATGCTTTTTGACTTGATTTGCCATCATTCATGAGGATGTACTTTGTAGTAAACTACAAGAACTTGCACCTATATGAGCCATCCATGCTAGATGAAGATGAAGAACTACAGTTACTACCTTCCATTGAGGATTGTGTCTTGGACTCACGAGGTGAATTGGAGGAGGATGTAGTGCTACAACAAAAAGTCAGAGAGACTAGAAGAGGTCCACAAGAGTCTTGGCAGATTAGACTGAAAGGAAAGACACCAAGGCAGGCCTAGTGGTACTCAAAGGAGAAAGCGAGGGAATTGTTCCATCATCTACTCCCCCACTAAGCTTTTGTGGGACAAAAATTCTCCTAAGAAGGGGAGGTGTGATCCATAGGGATCTAAAATAACTCTACTTCATTAGAAACAATCAACACAGAGAAGAAAAACAACAAAATGGAGGTTCTGTCTTTTAAGTAATAGGACCGCCGAACTATGCAAGTGGCGGTTATAGAACCGCCACCTAGCTAGGGTGGCGGTCAAAGGATTGCCGGTCTGCATAGGGTGGTGGTCCTGGCCATTACGGACAGAAAAATAAATTTGAAATGAACAACCTCTGAATTTGAAAGGATGTTCATTTCTCTTCTCCTTGATGACCTTTCCCATTCTCCAGTGCATGGGAGGACATGAGAAAGGCTATAAATACATGATTGTAGAAGTGTAAAAGATCATCAAAGCATGGGAGCAAGTGAGCAAGAAATCTTAGTGCTGGAAATTGTATTTTTGTAGAAGAAAGGAGTGTTAAGATAGAGTAAACAAGTAACTGAAAGGAAGTCTTGAGATATTATCTACTTCTCTTTCTTACTTATTGTAAATTTTGTACCTGTTGATTAAAATTGGCCAATAGAAGTGGGAAGAAAGAGCAATTTCCCTTCCGCGACTAGTTTTTCCTCCATTGGAGGTTTTTCAGGATAAAATTGTTGGTGTTATGAGCTTATATTCTTTCCTTTACTACAATTGTTGATTCTAAGCATAATAGTAATTCATTCACTAGCTATCTCTATTATTTTCTAATAGAAAGTAAACAACAACAATTAATTTGTGATCTGTGAATAATTCCAAAGTTGAAGAGTTTACAGATCAAGAGGGCTTAGGATGTGCCTTGATGTAAGGGCTTAAAGGAATAATATAAGTAGTAAGGATGTTTTGTTTGTACGTGAGCTGTCAATTAGTAAGATTAGATTAGTTGTGTCAATAATAAATCGTAGATGTGGTGCTTAGATATGAAAACATATGTGTAGATTTGAGTGAAGATGTAAGGATGAGATAAGTGTTGTGATCAAAAGAAATTATGATATGATAGGTTTTAGGGTCTTCTATACCTAGGTTAGTATGGGGATACCAATAGGAAAAGTTAAACTATTAAGAGGGGGTTTTGTGATGATGAGTGGGTGATCTTTTCGGTTGTGTAAGGTGGTATAGGATGGGATATGTGGATAAGATGGATGATTAGATGGTTATTAAGATGTGTTTTGTAAGATGGGAAGGGATCTTTTTAAGTGTCGTTTTGTAGATTTTCAATTTTATTAATGGGGGTGGAAAGGTTTATTAGTTATTTCATTTTTATTAATAAGGTGATGTAAAACGGGTGAATGACGATAGGTGAATAGTGTGTGGTCAAAGTTTTTATTATTAAAAATTTATTAACTATTTTAATTTGTGAAGGGTGTGAATGATGATAAGGTAATGAAAGGAAAATGGTGTGTGGTCATTTTTTTTTGTTATTGCAAAGTTTATGAATTAGGTGGAAAAGATTTTTTGATTATTTTAATTCATGTTTATAGTACGATCTGAAAGGTGTGAAAAATGGTAGGTATGTGGTGGATAAAGTATGGTCAAAAGTATATCGTGGATTATGTGTGGTCAAATCATGGTCAAAATTTGTAGTTAAGATGGATAGATGATAGGTGTATGGTTTAATTAGAAGGATTAGTGTGAGGGTTATGCATTGGTTTCGACAAAAACACTTAAAAAGTACAATCATGCAATCACAACCCTAGCTAATCAAGCGGGATTACAACCGAATTATAGCTCACTTTCAATACTAAACACCGACGGTGGTGCCACAATTGGCTCTCCACCTATGTGTCAATGTGGCGTCGTCTAGCGAGTGATCTTAGGAAGTGTGGCCTCCTTGCACTATAATTCAATATACAGCCAATAAATTGCCTACTCTAAGTTAGACGAGCTCACTAGGGGAAGTCCCTGATATACCTTGCGGTACATGGGGCCCAAGTCTATGTTATAAGGATGTTGTCTGAGTCTTGGGTATTGGGATGTGGAATCCCCTCACTTCACACTACTCTTGAATCAAGCAAACACTTAGCCAATAATGACAACTGTCCTTGAATTTATACACCGTGTCAGAAGACAAGGTGTGTCTATGTGCGTGGAGATAAAGCCCATGGTCACGAGACCCCTAGGATTATGGTAAGTTTGTGGATGTCACTTCCACATCACATTACCCCACTAAAAACAAAAAAGGGATAGAGGAATAGCCGCTTTTGATCCTCAAGATCGTCCTAGAATGCGAGAGGAGAGCATACATGGTGTCATCTTCAGGATAAAAACAAGAAAAAACACGTAATACGATAAAAACAAGGTGATAATAAAAATTAATAAAAAAGTTTAAACAATGGGGCCTTTAGAAAGAGGTCCTGTAAAACAAAGGATTGGTAGTTTACTGTTTATACCCATATATTCTTGGACCATTTGAGCTGCAAAAAGGGATAATTAGTAGTTTTTTTAATTAATCAAGGTCATGTAACAAAAAATGTTAGGCAAAAAACAAAATGAGTATCAAAATGGGTAGAGTTTCCCCTTTATCCCTGCAATATTTTCTACAAAAATAGAATATTAAACCCTATAAAACACCACCAAAACACCAAAAAATGTGATTAACTTGATTAATATCAGCATAAATTGCACTACAACAAAGGTGTTGATTGATAGAACAAATGCACTACTTCACATCAAAGGTGCCAAAGTACATCAAAGGTGTTACTATAGAGCAAAAAACGCTATACTATCAACAAAAGTGATAAAATAGTAACAGAGGCGCTAAACTATTAATAAAGGTGCTAATCTATCAACAAGGGCGATAACACATAAACAAACAATGTTAGAAGAATTTAGTTTTTAAGTCTAAAACATAGGCATTGAAATACAAAGGCACCAAAATATAGAAAAAATAATTGATCTTGCAAAAAACAAAGTCAGAAAACAAAAGCACTAAAGCAGGTCATAAAGGCGCCAAAAGATATAAAAAGGTGTTGATCTTGCACATAACAAGGTTATAAACAAAGGCGCTTAAGTATGGCACAAAGGTGCCATGAATTTGACAAAGGCACCAAAGTATAACCTTGCAACCAAAAAATTCAATATACCATGCAAAAGCATTGTTTCAGGTCAAAGGCACCACTTCCTCTGCATAGGCGTTGAATGACAGGACAAAGGCGCTAATATAGAAAAACTATCACAAAATTTGAATTTTCAGGGGTGTAAACCAGAACATTTTTTTTTCAAATTTGAGTAGCTTGTTTTAAATGTGAAATACTATCAAAAAGAAAAAATATTCTGGGGGGTAAGCCCTACGGTGGGGTGCCAACATGTAGACAAAAAGTTAGTTGTAAATGCAATACTAATAAACTAAGACAAACTATGTTCCTAATCTAACACACCTATTATCTACCTCTAATTGAGCTAGATAAAAAGGGAGAAAGAGTCTTATACCTACAGTTACCCACAAGCTCCAATGTTCTTCCCTTATTGCTTTGGATGTGCTCAAGATGGTTGTTGTATTGCTTCAAATTTATGGGATGAGTTGGACAACACCTCCCCTTATTGAATGATGATTTTTTCTTGATGAAACACTTGACGATTGATAGCTTGCTTGGAAATATTTTAGCAGCATATACTTGCAATTTTCTAATATAATTGCCATGGAGGGTGGCACCTCTATTTATAGTTAGAGGAAGGAGGAATGAAGGGTTGAGAACTTGCAATATAGATGGTAGATCAATGGTGAGAATGGAGAAATATCTAAAATTGGAGAATTCTAGAGATTAGAAGAAGCCTCCATTGAATTAATAATTCAATGGAGGGGGGAAATATTTTTGAATTTTTGAATATGGAAGAAGGAAAATTGGAGTGACTTCTAGAAATAGAAGCCTCTAGATTTGGAGGATTGGTTAGTTTGGGATTAGGTGAAATTAAATGTGATTAGTGGAGTGATTAGACAGAGAAACTAGGTGTAGAGTAAGTGTAGGGTAGGTGGGTTACAAGTGAGTAGGAATTTTCAATTCTTAGAAATTGATAATAGATATTAGTTAGTGGGATAATGAAAATATTAATGATGTATTAATATGCCTAAGGATGAGATGGGATTATTGAGTGAATAATGAGAATTATTGAATTATGATAATAAGGATAATAATAATTAATCTCACGATTAATTATTATATGGTTAGTGATGGGGAGAATTAATAATGTGTAATTAGTATGTTATTTGCTAAATGATCATGTGTCTACATTTTACGTGTCTACATTTTGCCCCTTTTTGAATGGTTATTGTGTAATGATGATCCTTCAAAGAAAGAGAGATGATGGGATAGGTGGTGAGGGTGATTCCCCCTTGAGGGGTCGGGCAAAGAGAAAACGAGTTGGGTGACCACTCAAAAAGATGAAAGGTCCAAGGTAGTGGATGTGGGAAGTTTAGATGATGAGAAGATTTGAAGACGTAGAAGATTAGGAGTAGAGGGTAAGAATATTACAGGATTCAACAGATTAGAATATGTGAAGAATTAGATTAGAGGAGTAGAGGATTTAGGATTCAGAGGAACATAACTAGAGGATGAGAGGATTAGAGGAGCAAGGATTTAGAGGAAAGGAATTAGAGGATGAGAGGATTGGAAGATTCAAAGGATTAGAATATTTGGATTAGAGGAGCGAGGATTCAGAGGAATAGGAGTAGGAGATTGAAGAATTATAAATGATTAGATTTAGGAATAAAGGATGCCCCAATCAACAATGTATGACAAGGGGGAAGTTTTAGGATTGCTGGATTTAGAAGATGCCCTAGTCAAGGGGTGTGGGTTGATAATAGGAGTTTGGATTAGGTGATGTGAGATTTTTTGGATGAGAGGGATCAAATTTGATTAATTGATAAGAGGATTACGAAAGATGCCCCAACATTGGGGTGAGAATGATAGTTGTGGGGCTTGGATTTGATTGATAAAGTATTGATTGGATTAGGGGGATAAGAAAATTGGATAGTTAGTTGAGCAATGAATAAAATGGGACTTAAAAGATGATGATAGAAGGGAGGGTGTGCTTTCATATTAGTACCCATGGTGATCATCATTAGCAATGTGATTAATGTGGCATAGAGAAAAGTAGACCAGGGTATAAAGACTGCGGTGACTAAATTTCCAAATGCCCTTATCCTCATGTCATTGGACAAATTAATATTATAATGGTCCTCATATCATTGGTCTAGAAAAAGTGGCCCTCGTATCATCAGTCGTGCAAAAGAATCAAAAGGTGCCTCATATCATCAACCAAAATGTAAATGTAGATAAACAAGCAAACATACAAACAAAAACACACACTGCATTGATATTTATAAATTTTTAAACTATGGATGTTGTGTATATTGGGATGATGGGATTATTTTGATTTTTTATAATTTATTAATTTTGTGGAATTTTTAATAATTGTTTTTTTTGAATTTTTTAATATTTTTTGGATTTTTATTAATATTTTTTGGATTTTTTGGATTTTTTAATATTTTTTGGATTTTTTCGGATTTATAAATATTTTTTGATTGTTTAGATGTTTTTAATGATTTTTGTTTTTATAAATATTTTTTTATAGATGAGGGGATTTGGTGAGGGTAGGATGAAACGAGAGGAAAAACAGACAAACGGGGGTGGTAGAACTGGCTTTTGGAAGGTTTTTAGGGTGTTGTGACGGGTATAAAAGGGTTCGGGGATCACTGGACGAGTCATTTTCATCGTGCATAGTAGAAAACCAGAGCCCTTGAGAGAACACGATGGCCTACGAGATGATTTTTGTTCACCAAGCGGGCCGAGTGAGGACTTACCAACGATTGACAGCCGATGGAGCTGGGGTAGGTACACTGTGAATTTTTATTGTTTGTAATTTTTGGTATTTTTGAGAATTTTTAGGGTTTTAGGTTAAGTTTAGGCACTAGGGGGTATGAAGCGGCACACGACAGCTGATGGAGTTGGGGTAGGTACCCCTGTGAATTTTTATTGTTTGTAATTTTTGGTGTTTTTGATAATTTTTATGATTTTAGGGTAGGTTTAAGTGCTAGGGGGTATGAAGTGGTGCTTCTGCGCTAGAAATGGCACCTATGCGCCAATCATGGCACCTATGTATTGCTTGGGAGAGCAAGGTAGGTTTTAGTGTCTATGCACCAAGGAAGGGTTGTGTTTTGGCGCTTATGCACCTGGGAGAGGTGGGGATTGGCACCTTTGTTCCAGATTGGATCTTATGCATAAGATTTGCCGCCTATGTGATAAATAGTAGCATGTTTGTTAGGGGTGGTTGGGATAAACAATATTAGCTCTTATGCTCTAAACAAGGAAAGGGAAATGACACTTTTATTTTAGAATGGTGCTTATGTACAAATAATGACACGTTTGTATATAATAATGCCTATGCTATAAAGTGGCACATATGTTTATAAAGTGGCGCTTATGCTGATGAAGTGGTGTTTATGCCATAGTGTTGGGAGTTAGGATTTTTTTAGGGACACATTTTTGAAAATAGAGATTAATGAGATGGGTAATGATGGGTGGGGGCTAATATACATTGTTTGAAGTGTGCATGAGGTTTTGAGTGTCGTATAGGTCAGACATCAACATTCAAATGCCTTAAGGAATTTATTAGGGGGTGTTGATGAGGAGGTGGAGGAGGATGAGGCTTCATTGTTACATGTAGCAAGGATGTTGTTTATGCAGGAAGATCAAGGCTTATTGATGGCACTAACAGAACAGTGATACTCAGAGACGAGTACTTTTGGATTCCTATGGGAGAGATGACAGTGACATTAGAGGATGCCTACTATATATGTTGGCTTCCCGTGGAGGGGGAACATGTGGTATGGTATAGGTCGAGGCATGGAGCGCAATTGAGGCTATTGATAGATGTGGAGGATGCACCCCGTAAGGGGTTGTAGATAGATTTAGGGGTTTATTTCAGATAGGGTTATATGGAGTGGGTGTCGATGCTACTATGCTCTTTGATCAACTGTATTTTAATGCCAAATGGTGGAGGTTGGTATTTCAATATTGTATTTGCAGATGTGGTGCATGCTATGTGGTAGTTCGAGATAGTTTTTGCATGGGCTCTTGTGGTATTGACATGCATATACCATGACTTACATAGGGTAGCCTACCAGAGAGGTATCAGTATGGGAGCAGACATCCTTCTACAGATCTGGAGCCCGTTTATCACTAAAAATACATATCTATTTCTAATCATTCCTAATTATCCCTATTATTTGCATAATATGCCAAATCATCTCTAGAATGCATTCTAGATCATTACCCTTTCATATTCCATTAGAAGTCACCCCACATCCCTTTAGAATTAATTTAATTAGTTTTATCATGCTTAAAGCATACAGTCACATCCATTAGCTAATATAATTGGCTATTTAAATAAATAAATAGCTAATTATCCACTCACCCTCCACTTATCTCCACTTCACCATCCAACTCACTCAAGTTGAACTAGCCCACTCCACTCAAGTTCTAGAACCCTACAAAGGTGGAAGCAACAATATTCACGTATAACCACCTTCTCAAATAAAATCAAAAGCCAACCAAATATTCAATTCCCCTTAAATGAATTTTCAAACCACCCAATTACATAAACCCAATCAACTTACTAATTTAGGAAAATGCATTCATGATCCTGCAACTCATTCAAATCTTGATCCACAATCTGTGGCCTCTCCTTCATTTATAATTATAAGGCTCTATCCTTCACAATTGATCCTTGGAATCTTTAAGCATTTGCAACAAAAAATTTCTCATTTTGCATTTAAATCTACATACTGAAAGGTTTTCCTCATGATCCCTCATTTTCTCGTAGCATTCCTCTTCCATTTGGAGACAAGATTGGAGCATCCACAATTAAACTATCTCAAGAGATCCAACAAGTGTAGTAAAACTTATCTATCTCATATGAAGGTTTGTATTTTTTTATTTGCTTATTTCTTTGTTGCTTTTAGTTTTCCTTGTACACATTCTAGCACACTCGGTGGGACTTCCACGTATTTTTTAAAAATATTTTTAGCTCATTTCTTGCTAAACTAACTTCATTCATGTGTTACTTGTTTTGTTTCAGACCTAGTGTCAAAATTTTAGAGTGTTTGGTGGAGAGAAATGAGAAAAAACCTAAAAACATAATCAATTTGTCGTACTTTTCATAAATTTTGAGCACCTACTGGATCTATGCGCTAACATATCACTACATGCACTAGCGTCAGTTGTGAAGTGTGCTAGCATAACACTGCATGCATTTTTGTAGCTCTACACATGCTAGCATTCCATCCTTGTTATTTTCTAACTCCTTGCACATGCTAACATTCAACTGTTGTTTTTCCTTGTCTCTGTGCATTATTTTATGTAGCACTGTACGCACTAACGTTCAACCATTTAGTGCATGTGCTAGTGTAGTACTATACACACTAGTGTTAAACTATATTTTTTGCTTTTTATTCCTGTAAACCTTTGTTACACAGATGTGTTTACTTACACAGCTATTGTATCTTGCTACGCTAGCGCACCTAATTGCACACACTAGCATGTTGTGTTTGTCTTCTATTGTTCTCTTCATTTATTCAACATGTTAAATTATTTTTAATCTCTATTTTAGCACTATTTTAAACCCTTTTCCTACAAGTTTTCATAAATAATCATTCTAAATGTTTACATTTCACAAACATTTAATGCATTTAGAGTAGAGAGAGAGAGAGAGAGAGAGAGAGAGAGAGAGAGAGAGAGAGAGACCAATATCTTCACACAAATTCTACACTTCCTTACATTTCCAAGTTTTAGAGAGAGGTATAGAAAGAGAGAGAGCATTCAATTCTTCACACAATCTTCAAGTTTTTATAGAGTTCAGAGAGATAATTTAATACTAAAAAATCTTTCCAAAAACAAAACAAAGGTTATCATATTTGACAAAAAAAATTCTAGTGGAGTTAACATTTGAGTCAAAAGACTTAATAACAATATGGTTCAAAATAACTGAAGTAGCCATAGAATCGCCTCTAAAAATAGTTGAAAATTACATGAATAAAGAAACAATAACCTCTAACCTCTTCTCTTATATGCTTTAAACATCAAGGAGCTGACATAATCAAAATCAAATAAGCAACACTCATTTTAATAATACTATTATAGAGTAAGTAGGTGAATTTTGACACTTCATCCTTGGACATAATACTCCAAAGTGGCTCCACAGTTGACATAGAAAAAGTGCTTCCTGAATAAATTGATTATGGTATGTAATTATCAATGTTGGAATAAATATGTTGGTTGGACATGATTTTGCAATTCGTAAGCGTTAAAAATAAGGTGATTCCAATCAGCTTTGCAACATTAAGCAGTCGCCTCTTACGACCATCTCTTCTAAGTGGGTCAAAAACCTTCTTCAAAGAGACGTGTACAATTTAATTATTTTCTTGACATCACTAAGCATCGAGAAATGTGTCCAAGTCTAAAAATAAAGAGAGAAGGTCATAAAATCTTGCCACACATCGTTTCTAGAGAGAATTCATAGCTTCTAAGGAGTTATTTTAAAATTGGTTAATGTTTAATTATTTGAATCACTCGTGCACATGATTTTGAGGCCAAGTCATAATTACACACTAAATATTTGTATTCTGTTGTAAATCATAGGGTGAACCATAAGTTGTTTGTGATAGCAACATGGGAGTATTCTTAGGAGTTAATTTTCACAAGCAAAAAATTATTTCATTATTTCCACTGTTAATGTAAAATTTAATGTTCCCTAAAATTATGCACACCAAATAAATTCTAATACATCTATGATGATGGAAGGGAGAGACAAAACACAATCAAAATCTAGTAGAGAGGAAATAAAACCTATGTTTGACAATGAAGAGGTGGTTAAGGTACAGAAACATAAGGCTTGTCCATGACTCCTCTTACACATGCACCCACTCGACGACCATCGGTTTAATCAACATGAAGAACATAAATTTTAGAGTTTTATCAAGATAAACAACATGTGTAAGAAGTTCAACCATGCATACATAATAAATAGAGTTAGGAATAAGGTCATAGGGGCACTCATATAATTGAAGTACATAGATCCCTCACTCATTAACATGTATTTTTGCATGTCATTATAACAAGATAAAATTATAAGGTAAGGGTACATTCAACTTGCTACATAACTTGAAAGAGTGCAAGAGTATCTTATCAAAACTTTGGATAAAAAATGTTATCCTCATGGATAACTAATTTACTATTATGATTATGTAACTTTGAATCAATTAAAACTATTTATATGGATCTTTTTTAGATGTAACCATTGAAAGGTTCAAGGAGAAGTTGCAAAACCGTGAGGCCTCAAATAAGATAGGTTTTAGTGCAAATGCTTAAACACTATGAATATGTCATCAAAATAAAAAAAATTGAATATTTGTTTTCCTCTCGAAAAATTATGAAAGTTCAAAAAAATGGAACCCAATTTTGAGTTCGTATGAAAAAGTTCTGGCCTTCGGAAGGTAGGGGACTTCCTATGGCGATGAAACTATCAGTGAAGCTAGAGTGACAGTTAAACATCCACCTCAACAATTTTGTAACTGTCATTGGTGGTTTTACAACCACCCCAGTAGTTTCACAACCAACATGGCATTTGTGCAACCGCACTCTGCATAAAGTGATGTCTTTTCATGCAGGAATGTTCTGGGAAGAGTAACAGTTGCAAACATCATCTCTTTGCTTCTAAGTCCTTTGAAATTATTATTCAAGATATTTTTGGTGTCAAAATTATAGATATGTCTATGAAGAAGGTATTTGTAAGCATGGGAGAGATTTCAAGCAAATTTTCTTCTTGATTATATGTGTTTTTTTGAAATAGAGTGTGAAAGGAAATAATGAGTGAGTGATTTCTAGAGCTTATATGAGTTTTTGAACATAAGTAATGTTCATAGAGGCCTTAAGAAGGCAACAAACTTATACTTAAAGAACATGATAGTGAGACAAAGAATTATCGATTCACCCTTGATGGAGTTTTCTCAACTTGACTTTCTTTAGGGTAATCTTGTGTCTCTTTAATTCTGTTTTACCCTATTTCATTGTTCAATATTTCCTTGAGCATATAACACTTTAGTTCATTCCAAAGCACATTTAATGATTTTTTATACAAATTAACAAGAAAATAACAAGTCTATTAATTAAGGGAATTATTAGGAATTTATAGGATTTGTGTTGGTGAAACTTTGTGTTGAATATCCACCTGGTTTACTAATCAGATTGATATCAAAGCATGTTAGTGTTCCATAGTGTGTTTGTTTTACAATTTTGCAAACATATGCCCATTAAAAGAGAAACAAGTCCTACGAGAAAAGGTGGTTTGGTTTCTTTGTAACAAGAAATCTCCATAAGGAATTGGAAGATAGAGGTGAGAAGTATGGTCCATGAAGATGAGAGGAGACACGAAGATGAAGAAGAAAGATTCCACAAATTGGAGGAGGATATTTCCCACATATCTCACTCCATGGAGGAGCTTGGGAATATTATGAAGGTTGTCATAGAAAATTTGGGAGTTTCTATGGATAATTCTGAAGAAAGTGAGGAGTTTAAGCCTTCCCACTATGAGAAAGAGCAACCCAATTCTATCCAAGCTCCACCTCCTTTGAAAACATATGTAAAAATTGTTATTTAACCATATGAAGGCGAGGTGAATGTGGATAAGTTTGATCATTGGTTAGTTCAATAAGAGGTATACTTTCAATTGCATAAAATTAGTGAAGATCAATAATTTTATTTTGTAAGGTTGAAGAAAACAAGTCATGCTCTAACTTGGTTTGAGAGTTATCTTAATTCTTTGGATATTAAAAATTTACCCATAATTAGCAAATGGTATGAATTTAAAACTTTAATTAAGAGGAAATTTTGTCCTATTCATTATGAAGAGTAAATATCTATTGATTGGCAAATTTGTAGGCAAAAATAAGTTCAAAGTGTGTAGGTCTATATAAGTGAGTTTTGAAAGAAGGTGGTTCAAATGGGAAAATATACATTTGATCATGATATCCTCATTAATTATGTTGGAGGGGTGTATAGTCACTTAAGGAGGCCCATTATAATTTCCAAACCAAAGGACATAGATGAGGCTTGTTATCAAGCCAAATATCTTGATATGGATGAGAAAAAGGGTCCATCTCCCTCTTCAAATTCTTCCAATGTTCCAAATAATAAATGTGAGGTCAATTCCCTTCTGCTATTGCCAATAAAGATTTAACCAAGCAGTGTGGGCACTGTAATGTTGATGATCATAATGATGAGACTTGATGGAAGTTGCATCTAAAATTATATCCATTTAAGAAAAAGAAAAAGAAAAAGAAGTTCGTGTCATACTTCAAGGAGAACTGAATGTTTGCAACTCAGATGTGGGTGAGAATTTGTGTTTTACCAACCTTGAAAAAAATGTATGTTTGGGTAGTAATGATGCTCAAGACAAAGGTGAACCTTCTAATAGTTTTCATATGCAAGTGAAAATTAAGATGGTAAAAGTTGATGCTCTTTTTTTATTCTTGCTCTCAATCAAATTTGATTACCAAAGAGTTGGTAGACAGACTTGGGTTGGAAATATATGATAATCCCAATCCTTATATTCTAGGATGCGTGAAAAAAGGAGCAGATTCAAGTTTGCAATAAATGAACATTTCATTATTGAAGTTGTTGTGGATGTTTTACTTGTTGAAATTTGTGTTATAGTTTTAGGCAACCCCTATATGTATTTTAGAGATGTTATTTTTAGGAGGACATTGAACCAATACTCTTTAGTTAATGAAGGAAACAATTACACCATAATTTTTTTCTGAAGGAAAATCTAGGGCCTCCTTGGTAAGCTTCAATCAAGGTAATCAGTTGCTTAATGATATTGGGAAGGTTTATTTTTTCATTTTGAAAGATAAGAAAGAATGCAAGGATCTCCATGGTTGTTTTACTAACAAGGATCACGAGATGTAATTTCTATGAGGTTATCCCAAACATGGAAGGAAATGAATAAACTACACAAAGGGAATGCAAAATTGGACCAAGAAGTTCACAAGGCTGATAAATTCATTCAACATATACACCTTTAGGTACAACAAAAGTTCAAGAAGTTGGTAAATAAAACTTCTCACCATATGAGTTCCTAAGCTTTTGGGGAAAAAACCTAAAATTCGGGAGGCATGATACAAATTTTGGATCGACAATGTTATCCTCATGATATAACTAATTCACTAATGTGATTATGTAAATTTTAATCACTTAACACTCTTTCTATGGCTCTTTATTAGATGTAACCATTGAACAAGGTTTAAAGTGAAGTTGTAACACTGTAAGACCTCAAATAAGATAAGTTTTGGTGAAAAGTATTAAACATTATGAATATGTCATACAAACAAAAACTTTATTACATATTTTTGTTCTTATTGAAAATCATGCAAGTTCAAAAATAAACATCATCCAATTTTGAGTTCGTATGCAAAAGTTAAGGCTTCTGGAAGGTATGAGACTTTATATGGTGACGGAACCGCTAGTGAATCCAGAGTGGTGGTTACCTAATCACCCTGATGGTTTTGTAACTATTAGTGGTGGTTTCATAACCTCCCAAGTAGTTTTACAACTTTTGCGATAGCTACACAACTGCCTCCTACATAAAGCGATTTTTTTTCATGTGGGATTGTTCTGGGAAGAGTAATGACTAAAGACGGGGTCACTTCACTTCTGATTCATTTAGGATTCCAATTAGAGCTCTCTTTGGTGTCAAACATGTATGTATGTGTATGAGTAAGGTCTTTACAAGCATGGGATATATTCCAAGAAAAATTTATTCTTGATTATGTGTGGTTTTTTGACTTAGAGTGTGAAAAGAAACAATGAGTGAATGAGTTGCAGAGCTTGTATGAGTGTTTGAACGTAAGTAGTATTCATAGAAGCCTTGAGAAGGTAGTAAACTTGTACTTTAAGAATGTGATAGTGAGATGACGAAGCATTGATTCACTCTTGTAGGATTTTTCTCAACTCAAATTTCTCTAGAGTAATCTGGTGTCTCTTTAATTCTATTTTTCTTTATTTCATTGTTTAGTATTCCTCTAATTATACAACGATTTTAGTTCATTCCAAAGAAAATTTAATGATTGTTTAAGAAAATTAACAACAAAACAACAAGTACATTAATGAAGGGATTTTTTAGGAATTTATAATATTTGTGTTGGTGAAACTTAGTCTGGAATATCCACCTAGTTTACAAATCAGTATCCCTACAAAGTCTTATTGTACATATCCCACAACTAAAGTGACACTATTAACTTTCCCCCACAACCCATGCACCCCCATAAAGATAAACATTAGCTTAATCTCTGTAATGCCCACACATTTATAAACCAAAAAACTACACGAAATAAACTAGGATATTGTTTTTTTAATTTTTAATTTATTTAATATAACTTGAATGACACCAAATAGGATCACAAGAATAACTCAACATCACATGAGGAGTTTACACAAACATGAACCCACATATATAACATGACGAGGAAAGGATAAACACCACAAGTAGATACGACACACATTTCCAAGCCTACCTATAAGACATACAATGGGGATAGGTCATCATTGCAACTACCCCTTATTACTCCAAGAAGGAATCCTAGCTAGCCTTTGGTTCCTCCAAATGATACACACCTCATCAAGTTCGATGCGCCCCTTATCCCTCTATTATAACACGGGCTTATCCCTCCATTAAGACTAGCCACAAATTCCTTTGGTTCCTCCAAAACTAAACCCACACACACCTCCCCTTATTCCTACCTTCCCAAAAAACACCTTATTTCTCCAATAATCAATGATGAAACCTCACACCAACAAGAAATCGAACATACCGCATGATAGAAAAAGATGCACATCAAGTCACATTTTCCGAAATGAAATGAAAATACAAAACAAAAATCCAACCATATTATAAACTCACATATAGGAACTTTCCACAACACAACACTTTCATGGTTACATATATATTTCAATCATATTGTAGACACCAAAATTGAGTCACACTCCCCTTGGTCCCCTTTCAAATAACCAACTTGAACACATTCACCTAACCATGACCCTTATACCCCATATTAATATTAATATAATTATTTACAATTAAATTAATATTCATGCTCGACTTCATTCATTATTTAATTACCTCAATTAAAACCAATTTTCACCTCACCCCACCACCTCACCTAGACACCTCACTATAGACCTATTCATATCATGCTTTGATAAATAACTAAGACTTATCCCTACTTACCTTAATGAACTAGGACTTAGTACAACCCTAAAAGCACATGCCTATTGTCCCTCTAACCAATTTTCATGTGTATCTAAGTGCAACAATGTTCCATTTAGACCCGATAAAAATGAGCAAAAAATTGGGAGAGGATAACCAAGATCTATTATTTTAAGAAACCTAAGATAACCCACCCTAATCTGATGCCGGTAACCCTAAACCATCATCGGTTACCATATAACCATTATGGCAACCTTGTTTGGAGGTTAAACACATTCTATAGTTTTGGATAGCAAAGGAGACCTACATGTAAGCAAGAACCAAAGCTCTTTCGCACATCTGGGTAGCCATAGCCAACATCAAGACAAATCCAGAGGTATCACACTCAAGGTAGCATTCCAAGAAGCACCGCCACGACACCAAGCTCCACCCCACCGATCAGCCATCACCACCACCCAACCATTGGACCTGCAACATCAGTAGGTGCATTTAGCACCTATGTCATTTCATCCTTATTCTGTTTTAAAGGTTTTTGTCATCTCTATTATCATTTCTATTAGCATCTTCATTCTCCCACCATTCACTTTCCTGCAGACTCAACCCTTTACCACCATACCATTAGATAATCTATACATGACCTTCATACATCTCTAAGTGTTTCTAAGATCCCCGAAGACCTCACCATCCCCCTTTTCATCTCCATCTAACCTTAGATCAATTTCCACAATTAAATCTTATTGAGTTTCTATCATCCCAACCATACCGACATCGGTTACCCATGACCGTCGTCAGTTCCCTCTAAACCATCATTAGTTATATTTGAACGATACGGGTCTCTGTATTTTGGCCATCCCATCAATAAAAAAACCTAAGAATCTTCACCCAAGAAACCTAAGTGACCCAAAATATGACCCTGACTAGTACCAAAACCCTAACCAACTACCCTACCTCGAGATCCGATTATAACCTAGCATGTTATATTATATTTTCTTATTGTATATGAATGAGATACCTAAATCATATCAACTATAGTAGGGCTTTGTTTACTTACATTATTTATCACATTAAGTTGTATTAAACAGTGGATTGACAGCCATCTAGGAAGTATCGTACTTCCCAGATCTAGCACACGTTAGGCAGTCCACTGCCATATATTGTTTAAATCTCTTTTTTGGTCTTGTTTTCTATTCCAGGTAGTTCCTCCTAGCCAAAAGGAAGCTCTCACAGTCAACATTGGATTGAGAAGTCAGAACACGCGCAACAACCTTCAAACCGACTGTCACTACAGGTATTCCTCCTTGGCCCACACCCTTATCTATTTTGTCACATTCAAAACATAAAGAAAAATGGTGAAACATTTTGGCACACCTGATGGGACACTCTCTTGGGTTTGTTGCATTTTCTTCATATAGGGAAAATGTTTTTGTGTGTTTCTTTCATTTCAAAAATTACACTTTTAATCTTCTCCCTGGTAATATTCCTTTCTTCTAAATTTTCTAAACGACATTTTTCATTTGGGGCTTAAAATGAACCACTTCTTCTTTCTTGCATTGCATTAGTGAAAAATCATCCCTCTTCCTATTCATCATTTTCTAGTTTGAATATCATATTTCGATTTGGGTTTAAAACACTTGCATTGCATTATGATTTTGTGCATTATAGCTCACATTAAAAATGAGGGAAACCTATACGCTAGAAGTCATGCCCAGCTAATGGTTGACACAATTGAACTGTAGAAAGAACTTGCTTCTCTCTCTCTCTCTCTTGTTAAATTACAAAAAAAATTGAATATACACACCTTCTTAAATGACATATTACCTAGGAACACCTGTCAACAATCACATGATCAGATGATTGACAGGTAATCCCTAGCTGGTTATCTCTGTCTAGTACCTCATCCTAGGAAGGACCGCCCCCGCTATAACATAACCTGAAACCTCACCCTTTAGATTTCATTTTTTTAGGATGCCTTCCCAACCAAAAACCCTATTCTAAATTCATGTGTCAGTCATAAATAACATAAGCTACAACAAATATAAAATTCACTTTTATGACTGCATGTTTTTATAACTTTGTGCTTGACTTGTGTTTTGAGGTGAGAGGATATGTTTTCTTCATCTTTCTTTTTCCTTTCACACTCTACCATCATAGTTGAAGTATTATGAATTTCTCTGAGTGTGTCAGGGTATCATCCTATCATACCTAGGCTTCTGGGTTGATTCTTCATATAATCTAAATTCACAACACCTCGTTTTTCTTCATTTTTTAGATTTCATAGTAACCGACGTCGGTTTACATTTGACCGACATCAGTTTACCTAACCAACATTGGTTCCTTGTTCTGTTGGTCAGTTTACCCAAAGAACATTCATCTCACCTTCTTCTCTGTCTAAAAGTTTTTATGTGTCACCATACTCTCTGTATTCTGATCATTGTCCTCCAATACAATCTACCTGTCTAAAAGTCACCAGTTTCTACTTTATTTGATGAAACTGTTATTCTTCATAGTAACCGTCATCGGTCATCTTGTGACCGACATCGGTCACACCTTAATCGACATCGATTACCCTGTTTTAATTTTTATCAAAATATTTACCCAATTCTCCACTCGAAATCTATTTTGTCCCATCTCTGATGTCCCCTGTGTCATTTACAGAGTACAATTCACCTGATTTACGTTAATTCACATGGTGTTGAATCGCAGCCAAACTAACAGCCTCGTGTTTCACACTAGCCATCAACCACTCCCACCTAGCCCATCACTGTTATCCATTCTGTCACCTATGGATCCAACTCAGCTTATCCCCATCACCACCAGCGATGAGGAGTTTGCGATACTCCTCAACCAAAATCCCACTTCCCTCAAATACTACCTTTCTCATTCTTCTACTTGAGATTCATCAGGATAGTTAATATATGACATGCCCATATCTATCCCTCTGGCTCTAGCCCCCACTTTTACATCAGATAGCACTAGTTCGACGCTACCATCATCCACTTTATCACCTGTGGTGTCTCAGTTAAATCCCACAACCATTATAACTGCAGCATCTATGTCATCAATCTCACCGTGATGTTGATTGTCCCTCCGACATCTGTTATGAGTATAGCTTCATCTGCACCCACCACTTCACATATACCCATTGCATCGTATCCACCTTCGGTGTCAGAACTTAGACCCCTTTCCAAAACCTCATTCTTTCTATCCCACAATCCTTATCCCCAATCACCACTAGATTCGTTACGACTACCCCACCTGCTCACATGTACTACCAACAACCCCTGACCTCATCCATCCCTTATGTTGGCTATGTCCTACCTACATCTATTCCTCCTGCACAGTTCTCATACTCAGCGCCACCATACACCAACATACCACCCACTTCATACATTCAACATTAACCCCTTTTTCTAGAGGGGGCACCCATTTATCCCAACCTACTAACGACCTCATTAAAATGATGATGGAGAAGATGAAAACACTAGAAGCATTTGTTTCTGGCTCCCATAATTGTTTAACATACGATGAAATATGTAACAAGATTATCCATCCATCTATTCCCATTTGTCCTTACCCAGTACATTGGGAAATGCCTAAATTCAATCGCTTCAATAGTAAAGAAGACCCACAACAACACTTGCGGTTGTTCAAACATGGATGTTATCTAATCGCCCATGATGACACTTTTCTCCTACAGACTTTCCCAATGACCTTGACAAGACCATCATTGGATTGGTACAATGGACTACCTCGACATTCTATCTATTCCTTTAATCAAGTAGCCCAAGCTTTCCTAGATAATTTTTCATTCAATGTTACCAAGAAAGTCACCATGACCGATCTCTATTCAACCTGGCAATACGAAGACAAATCTATCACAAGTTTTGTTGCCCGATGGTGGAGTCTTATTAACCAATTGACGTTCCAACTACCTCAAACTGAACTTATTGAATTGTTGACCAGAGCTTGTGCCAGACACATCTCACCAACTCTATAAGTACAAACCTTCCAAACCTTTGATGAAGCTTTCATAATGGCCCGAAAACTAGAAATTCGTGCCATTGAAGAAAAGAAGATCCAATTACGAAACAAGAACACCCCATTCAAATCAAATGACCCTTCTTCATCTTCAAAACCTCAAAATAAATATTCAAATCCCAAAAGATCTGCCAATGTGGTAGTCCTCAAGGTGGGTCCACCTCATCCTTCTAATCAGGCCCAACCTTCTTCCAATCTTTCTCTTGTCCAGGCCTTTTAGATTCAGTAGGAAAAATGGAAGTACACTTCGATCAGAGATCCCTATTCTTCAGTCTTGGAAAAATTTCTTAAAGTCAGATCCATTACACTTCCTCCCCTAAAACCTATACAGGTTTTGATCCCACTCGTCCTATGCCCGTATGGTATAAAGAACACGACTACTGTAATTATCATCACGTTAAAGGACATAACGATGGTAACTGCATAACTTTTAAAAACATTATTCAAGAGATGATAGACAATGGATACCTTGTTGTAGACAACTCGAACGTGCCAGCAAATCAAAATTTGCACATCTTCAAAAATCCATTCCCTAACCATTAACCATCATCTAATCAAAATAGCAAACCTTCATATAATGACAACAATGCTTGTGAGGTTCATGTAGTTTTTGATATCATGCCAACTGTTCCTCAAAACCTGCTTCATTCATCTATTGAGGAAATCTTGGCACGAGCTCCTCCACCCATAGAGGAGCATACCTCTTCTACTCCTCCACCCACAGAGGAGTCCCCCTCTTCTCCCCTGAATCTCACGGAGGAACCCACACTTTCTACCGATGTCGTGTCATCGTCTTCTTCCCAACCTTATGAACTGTCAACACTTGTTATTCTCCCATCCATAAGAGAATCATCACCACCTTCTCCTCCACCGAGAGAGATGTCTACCTCACCCGACCCATTATCTCTCCTACCCATGGGAGATTCTTCATACATGTCACTGAATGTTGGTGATAGTTCTCCCCTAGCATCCTATGACCTTATTGACATGATCTTGACTCTCTTACCTACAGAATCCGAGGCCAGCCAATTCCCTATCTCACAGACATATTTTACAGGGATTTCTACCCAACCCATTCCATCCTCTTCTTCAGTAGTCTCATTTTCACGGTTGGTCAATTGTTTGGATTACATTGATCATTCCATGCTCTGGGGACATCTTCGGCTCCCCATTTCAACCCAAATGCAAATGTTGCCTGAAGATACTTCCATGATCTACCCAAAGGTATTTTCGGAAACTAAAACTACACTCACCATGCCGATTGAAATGAATTCCTCTTCATCATCCCTACTTCCATCCAAACTTCTACCCATCACTATAACTATTACAAAACCTAAAAAACTACCCACACTTATCCCCCCACCCATATCGAGACCCATCACTACTTTGGGTGTTATTCCGACATTAATCCTTACTCACCCACCTATCATATTGGACTTTGCCACATCTTCTGAAGTCTGCAACAGCACTATCCTCCTACCTAAAAAGAAAACCCAAGCTTCTAGGCTGTGTAAATCGGTCTCGCCTACCATACCTGTGTCACCTTCCCCCCTTCCGTTCATCTTAGGGCCTCATCCATCAACCTTGACCAAAAAATATAATACCCAAGGCCAATCAAAATATAATCAACTCGTTGCTGCATCACAAACCTTTGTTACACCACATTCAGCCAAAAATAAAAATCCCTCACCCTCACCCATGCACTTCTTGCCACCTATACTTCCACCAATTACTATAACCCCCACCTTGCATATACGACTTCAACCAATGCCGCCTACCCTACTTCTACCAACCACTTGCACCACAACTCAGTTGCCACCATGGGTAACCCGTCCTCTTCCACCATTTGTTTTTCCTTCTATATCCCGTACTCCCATGTCAATTTTACCCAAGAAGGTGCAACTAAAAGCTAAGGATCCGCTACCCTCCAATAAGGTAGTCAAACCAACCAAACCTTCCATCGCCAAATCTTCTACCCCACCTTTACCCAAACATATGCTAGCAAGACCTAAGACCACTCCACATACCAAACTAGTAGACCAACCCATTCCCCCTCCTATAAAGCCTCTTCTTTCCCAATCAGCCACACCTGTACCCAAAACCACACTCACCTCCCATTGCGATCCGTTAGCGGGGTCCTACACAACATTTTAACCAATCTATTATAGACTTCCGTCATCACATTACCACTACTTCGACCTTACGATCCTCTCAAACCCAAACAAAAAGGGTTTGATGAAACCAAGATTTGTGCCTATCATCGTGTGCTAGGACATGATGTTGAAAATTGTAAGGCTCTGTAGATCATTCTTCTTTAACTCCTCCTGAACAAAATTTCGATGATGACGACCTTCTTGATGAGGACCATACTCCACCTTCACCTGTCACCATACATCATCATACTTCATCCATTAAATGATCAATATCTCCACCCCCACAACCATCTTTCCCACCTCTAAAATTTGAGATCAACATGGTCCATATTAGAGAGTTGGCCAAACCACCACCCAAATGTCAGTGCACCTTACTCATTTCAGAAGGCTCTTATCCACCACTAGGATTTTGCCCCTCATGCTGTTATACCTTTCATGACACACTCTCTCCATCTACCTCCCCTTAGATTAACATGGTTCATGTTGCTACCCATGCTCAAAAAGACAAAGGCAAAGAAAAAGCAACTAGCCCATCAACCAACCCTGTACCCAATATACCATCTGCACCCACTCCTAAAATCACCATCAATGGACCTACATACCCTATCTTTGACGAGGTCACCCATCGCGCAATGATAAACAATTACATCAGTCTCCTCTAAAGATGTCTTTGTATTATCTCATCAAGACTTCTGAATCCCATAGAAAAGTCCTTATCGAGGTTTTACAAACCATTGAGGGGTAATTCCAGTATAACCTATTGCTCAGAAAACCCTGGATTTGCATCATGGGTTGTGTCCCTTCAACTTTACACTGCTATGTAAAATTCGATCATGAGGGACATAACTACTCCATCCCCACCGACCCGTCACCATTCAAGACCTGTAACATGATGTACTGGCCCAACGATGTGCTTGTACCAGTCATGACATCTGCCACTACCCCCACTTCATCTTCACCCACAAGCCCATCCACCAATACTGCCACCGCCTCTCCCACATCTAACCCTGCTATTCCTACTGCTACCATAACCTCTACAACTGTCTCATCTGCTTCCCAATCATCTAGTAATTCATTTATCCCTACTATCCACATATCGATTATTGATCCCTTAGAAGGTGTTTTTCAACACCTCACTCTGGGGGGGGAGTACCGCTTATACAATATCGACACATTCCTCACTCTGCAAGAGTATGGGAACCTACGCCAACACCCTAGTTATGAATACCACGTAGGTGAGGTTTTTCCTTATGGTCCTTCCCACCTTCTCACTAATCTAATGTATGGGGGACTTGATATTGCCACTTATTCACCATAACCTCCATCCAAAACATGATCGTTTTCATCTGATCTACAATCCCTTACTAACCGCTGCTTCGACCAGAATTTCCTCCACCGTTGCTCATGGAAAATGCTTTGGCTTCAGTTTTTATGAACACGGTTGTCATACTGTCATTTCTTGTACCACCTGTAAACACAATGACCGTAGTGGCATTGGCTTCACCACACCACCTCCCAAGAAGGCCCGCATTGACCTCATTGAGGAAGACAAACCTTTTCCACCTCATTCGCCCACATCACCATCTTCACCCACGGAGTCCATAGATCTCTAATCTATTCCTCCTAACTTCTTTTTTTCGTAAACACAATTTCCCTGGGACCTTTGACCTATCAACATGATGGTGAGGCTCCCTCTTCTCTCCCATTCCTATATCCTAACATGATTGATGATGATACACATTCTATTAACATCGTTCAATGTTAGGATGATGAGTCCATCCTCACCTACTTTAGTGTAGAAGATTCTTATATTCACCGGTCATTACCTTTTGAGACGTAAACTATGTTGAACGAATCGACCATTGAAATCTATGTTAACACTTAGGACGAGTTGCACATTCTAAAGATAGGCCAATCTTTAGATGTTGCTGAACATGAAGCTTTTTCCTCTCTCCTTCTGGACCATAACAACACTTTTGCTTAGTCCTATGCCAATATGCCTGATATTGACCCTAAAATCATGGTCCACAATATCGTAACCATTCCTAATGCCAAACCCATCAAACAAAAGCTACGGAAAATGCATCCTCACATTTCTCTTTTGGTCAAAGAAAAACTTCAACGCCTTCTCTCAGTTTCTTTCATCTTACCCATTGATTATTCCCAATGGATTTCTAACATCAATCCTGTCACAAAGGCAACAGGGGGACTCTGCATTTGCACAGACTTCCATGACCTCAACCTAGCTTGTCCCAAAGACGAATTTCCTCTACTAGGTATTGAAAACCTAGTTGATCTCACCACTGGCCATGAAATGCTATCACTCATGGATGGTTTCTCGGGTTATAATCAAATATTAGTTGCCCCAGAAGATCAACACAATACTACCTTCATTACCCTTGGGGGACCTTCTGCTACCGAGTCATGCCTTTTGGCCTTAAAAATTTTAGTGCTACATATCAGCGAGCCATGACTTACATATTCCATGACATCATGCACCACATATTGGAAGATTATATAGATGATCTTCTTGCCAAATCCAAACATCAAACCGAACACCTGACCGTCCTTAAGGTCATCTTTGACCACCTCATCAAGTATTGTGTTTGTCTTCAACCAAAGAAGTCTGTCTTTGCGGTACTTTCATGAAAAATCCTTGGTTTCATCATTTCTTTGCTTAGCATAGAAGTCGATACTGCTAAAGTAAAGGCTACTCTAGAAATTCCTCCACCTACTAATCTCTATCAACTTCGAAGCTTGCAAGGTAAGTTGTAATCCATTCACCGTTTTATCTCACAACTTTCCGACTGCTGTAAACCATTTCATCATTTTCTCAAGGACATTTCATTCAAATGGGATGATGAATTCCATAAAGCCTTTAAAGCCTTAAAACAATACCTTCTTCAACCACCAGTGCTCATTCCCCATAAGGATGACCAACCCTTTTACCTATATATTTCTACCACTAACCATTCTTTAGGTGTCATGCTCGCCCATTGTGATGAGCAACCCAAAGAACAAGTGGTTTATTACATAAATTATACCCTTTTGGACTATGAAACTAGATACACCCATGCTGAAAAACTCTGCTTAGCCTTATTTTTCCTTGCCACCAAACTCCGCTATTACCTACTCAACCACAAAACCTTCGTTGTTACCAATACTGACCCCCTACACTGTATGTATGCCAAACCCCATCAACATCAACGTGTTGTATGTTGGATTATGCTTATTTCCTAGCTCGACCTCAAATTCATTCATCAAAAGTTCATCAAGGGCCAAGCTATCGCTAACCAACTCGTAGATGCACCCCTTTCTGGGAATCAACCCTCTAACTTCGATTTCCCATATGAATTCATAACTACCCTCTCCTTAGATGAACCCGATTACCAAATGAAACTCTTCTTTGATGGCTCCAAGTGTCAGCATGGAGGTGGGGCTGGTGTTATCCTCATTCCTATTGATGGTGAACCTATGCCTTTGTCTTTCAAACTAGATTTTGATTGTATAAACAATATCGTTGAATACGAAGCACTCGTATTGGGTCTCTAGGATGCTTATGCCTTAGATTTTAAGTCAATCAATATCTTTGGTGATTCCCAGCTGGTCGTAAACAAAGTCAATGGTATATACCAGTGCCGTAATGAGATACTTCAAAAGTATAAACATCACGTAGACATACTTTTGACCATCTTTGATCGTTACGAACTTCAAACCACCCCACGTTCTGCCAATAAGGTTGTGGATACCATGGCCTACTTGGCTTCTTAGATACCCGCTTTGCTTACCAAATCTAAAATATTTGTCATAATACAAAGGTTGTAGTCACCCTCTTACTTACCTTGTGAGGTCTACTCTGTCAGAACCATTGCACCTGACCCACGTGACCTTTGGTATAAGCAATTTTCAGACTATCTTTCCCTTTCTGTTCTACCCATTGATCTCACTCGTAATGGAAAACATGCCTTTCTTAAAAGTGTCTCTCATTATGTCATCATGGGTGGTCTCCTTTATAAGCGTGGATTCGACAGTATTCTCTTATGATGCCTTACAAGTTTTGAATTTCCCTAAACTATCAAGGAAGTTCATGATGGAATTTGTGGAGGTCACTTTAGTGGTTTAGCTGTCACAAAATGCATTATTTTCCTTGGCTATTATTGGCCAACCCTAAACCATGACTGTTGTGACTATGTCAAATGTTGTGTAAAATGCCGGCAACATGCTAATCTTCATCACACACCTAGTCATGCCTTACAGGTCGCATGAGACCTTTGGCCTTTCTCTCAATGGGGCTTGGATCTTGTTGGCGAGATTAATCCCCATTCTTCACAACACCATCAATTGATTATAACCGCTACTAAATATTACACTAAATGGGTAGAAGCCATCCCCCTCATTTATACAAAATCCAAGAAAATATGTGAATTCATCAACCATCACATCATTTGTCTCTTTGGTGTTCCTCATCGTCTCATCACTGATAACAAAAAGAAATTCAAAAACAAAACCCTACGTAAGTTGTGCGATGCTTTTGGCATCCAAATCAATTTCTCTTCACCTTATTACCTGCAAACCAATGGCCAAGCAGAATCGACCAATAAAACCTTAAACAAAAATCTTATGAAAGTAGTTGACGATACTGGCAAGGATTAACATTCACACATTCCTTTCACCTTGTGCGCTTATCGCACTAGTATTTGCACTTCGACTATTGCCACACCTTTTTCTCTGGTCTACGGTACTAAGGTTGTCTTGCCTCTTGAAGTCCAAATTCCATCTCTCTGCATGTCATTACAAGACATGCTCAATGACGATGACTTTTGCTAGGATCGTTTGGCACAACTTAAGTTATTAGACGAACGTCGTCTCAATGCTCTTGACCATATCCAAATCTACCAAAAGTGTATCAAACGTGCCTACGATAAATGTGTCCACGAGCAAAAATTTCAGGTTGGCGACCTCGTCTTAAAGGAAAATCAACATGTAACCAAAGAAGAGAAAAGTAAACGAGGCAAATTTGCTGCTAATTGGATTGGACCCTATATCGTTACCCATGCCTATGGATCAGGTGCTTATCTCCTGTCTTCACTGTAAGGTAAACCCTAACCCGAGCCTCTCAACACCTTGCATCTTCAACCATTTTATTGTTGACATTAAGTCATATATCACTTTCTGTCAATTGACCACGCGTCCCTTGAGCACTGTTCACCTTCCATATTACCCGTTTTTGAGGATCAACGACTAAACAAGAATCATGTGATTACCCATCACCTTTTAGTCTTATCTTTAATACGAGTACCACAACTTTACTCATAGCATGATTCTCATGGATACCTTTTGTATTTTAAAAATATGGAATCCCATGGTCATTCAACACTCAAAAATACCTCTTTCATAGTTAACCTATGTGTGCTATGGACTTGTCTTCTAAATAAGAACCTAATCTTCCTCTATAGTCTTGTCCATGACTTAAAACATAAATAAAAAACAAAAAAAACAAAAACAAAATGGGATTCAACTCCTTGAGTCAAACTTCCAGCAAAAGATGACTCCCTAAAAAAGGGACATATCTTTTCTCTATCTAGCTGCTATAAATAGACTGCTCCCTTGAAGGACAACTATATAAATTCATTGCAAAAATACAATAAAATGTTCAAAAGCTTCCCACATCGATCAACTTCATGAAGACCTCAAGGAGAAAATCTACTCATCCCACATAGACTTCCCGCATCGATCAATCTATAAAAAAAAAACAAAAAGTAAAAGTAAAAAGAAAAAAATTAACTTTTTCGTCATGGACTTGCCTATTTTTGATCTTAGGTCTCTTGCCAAGTAGACATGCAATCGTACACTAGTTTACGCTTAACCATCCACTTTCACCTCTTTGTCGTTTCACCCTAAATTTCTCTCTTCTCAAGGGACTTACTGCAACGGCAACATTCAGTGATCATGTGACTTTCTTCACCATTAAAATAGTCCATTATACAACGCCTTTTGGGTCTTAAGGTCATAAGTGCATCTAGGGTATGGTAGAATCATTAGGGTTCTTATCAATTAAGCGGCTCTTTTACCACCTCTTACCATTCACCTTCCTCATTGCTTATTGATTATCCTATATAGGACCAAATCCTCGACACCTAAATTTTAAACGACTTAACCATGCCTATGACCTAGACTTAACCATGCCTATGACCTAGACTCAACCATGTCTATAACCTAAATTCAACCATGCCTAAAACCTAACTTAATCATGCCTAAACTTTACCAACCCATTCCTCATATTCTTCCCTAGCTTATGGGAGAACTACATCAGCTTGAGGCCCCTTTTCGGTGGGGCTATGTAGGTAGCAATTTGAGGGCATGGGGCCCTTGAAGGTTAGCTCAGCCACTCTTCAACCTAACCTATTTCCCCCTTCATTTTCCTATTCATATCCTACCTTAGTTCGTTTCCACTTTATATCAACAATTGGAAATTAAACCAAAGAAGCAATAATTGATAAACATTTTTACCACATCATCACATCATTCATTTATCATTTTCACATTTACACTATAGCAAATATTTATAAACTTAAACCATAACATGCATATACATCATCATTTATTTCCCATGTTACCAATGACTTGGACCTTAAAATCAAAATTATAACCTGTCTCCATCATGCCTATAACCCGACTCCATCATGCATATGACCTGACTCCATCATCCCTATGACTTGAATCCATCATGCCTATGACCTGACTCCATCATGCATAATTGACCTACACCCCGATCATCGACACCTAAAACGACCTAGACTCAACCATGCCTACAAGACCTTGACTCAATCATGCTTAATTCACCTAGTTTCCATCACATACACAAAGAATAATGGAAATTAAAACAAGTACACTATCCATAATATAAATATCATCATCTATATAAATAAAAATTTCTCTGTATACATACATATGTATACATATACAAATAAATACAAATATCTCAAATCACTCAGATACATCCTTACCATCTTCGGCACATAGGCCGGTATATGATCAAAAATATCAAAACTCTTGTATAAAACCTCACTCTCTTTGGCACGCAAGCCGGTATATACCAAAAATACACAAAAATGGAATTACGGGTAACTATCAGGCATTCCCCCATGTCGGATATCCTCCATGTCTGTCTCACCTATCTCCTCCTCCTCCTCTGATCTCCATGTGACATCCTGCTAGCATCTCACCACCCTCCATGGGCCTCGACCTGACCTTATGCTGGTACCTCACCTGGAGCTAGCCTCTGTGAACTAGTGGCCTCACCCTGAATCTTGTCTTAGGGCTCACCGGCCCCATGTACTCTCCACACCGTGAGTGCGAGACCTGGTCCTCTCACTTGAGGCCTGTTGTGCTCTATACTCTGCATAGGTAGGGACATCTATCCCCACGGCCATCAGGTGATCCTGATAATATCTCGCCTTGCCTAGGGCATCCCTGAACCTGGCCATGGGTACTGTCTGTGGTGGTGCCATCTACCTCTGACCCTGTACCTGTACCATGGGACCCTGTCCCACCCATGCCTGTAAAATGGGACCCTGTCCCTGAGCTTATGTAGGAGCCTGTGCCTGTACTTAGGCCTGAAGGGCCACAATCTACACATGTGTAGTGGCCAACTGGCCTTGTAAACCTGCTACCATGCGCCTGTAGGGTGGCCACCTGTACCCCATCTCCATCCCCACCCTGTGCGGGTACCTGTCCCTATACTACTTGGGCCTGTAGGGCTCCTACCTGTGCCTGTAGTGTGGCCACCTATGCCTATGACCCTGTAAGCTGTCCTTGCACTATCCCCAACTAGTGTCACAAGAGTATTCACCTACCCTTGTAGGGCATCCCTCTGAACTGTGATAGTGGTTAAGTTAGGCCGCCCTGGCCTCAATGGTACTACCCGTAGCTATGCTACCCACCACTTTCTGTACCTATTTATAACCCCGACATCATCAATCCACCAATCTACCACCTGCTCCTTCCTTCCCTGTAGGCACCGTTGGCTGTGGTAGAGGCATAGGCCTCTCCACATCATCCTTCATGTATTGTGGAAATGGTGGAGGCACATCCTGCGGAAACCCAAACTGTCGTCTAACCCTGTCAATAGGTATCATCTTGTGTTCTTCTACATGATGTTCTTCTACATGATGCCCCTCTATCCATCGGAGTAAATGTAGCTCCTGTAGCTCCTCGACCATCTTCCTATATGATGGGAAGCCCACATACGGCCTCCAAATGATTTCCACACCAGAAAACCCCTCTAATGCACGCTTGTAATATGCTACATCGTGTGTAGCCCTGACAGCTTGGCGCTCTCCAACAATAGGTACCCATTGCCTGTAGCCCACCCGAACCAAGCCCACCTCAAATGCATCAGGTTGGGGCATGCCCACTGGACGCACACACATGATGTGTTTATATGCCGAACAATGTAGGAGGAACATACGATACAAGATGAACCTCCGTAGCCTCCCATAGGACCATAACTCTTTGTATAGTTGCACCAAGAATGCTAGTGCCCATGCAAACCGGGTCCTGTACTCTATCATGTCATGAAGAACCCCCATCAATGCCCATGGGAATCTCCCACCCTCCACATCTGGCAACGCAAAATAACAGACTACCTCCATCATCAACAACACTAACCTCATCTCCTCTGGATGGGCCTAGTACATATCTCCATAACTCATACTGACACTATGGAACCTCAACTCCGCTAGCCCCTTGTTGAACACTGTTAACATCAACTCCTCAGATGCCACAGGATCCTCCTATAAACATCCTCCAAGGTGACGGTCATAATACCTGTCAGCAAACAAAATGTGTTGGTCGCCGAATCACATCTTTCAATGAGGGTGGCCATCAAACCCAGATCTCAAACTACATGCGGTCAACATCTGACCCCAATCAAGCCTACCTCTCCCACATGGTGACACTCCTTAGCTGTCACATTCCCTCGTACCACTAATAACAAGGGTGGTATCCTATCCTGCGTCCACAACTAATCCCTTGCTTGCATCTAACAAATCATAACATCATTAGACCTTGACCATACTCCACTTCACCCTTGAACCCCAACATATTCCCCAGACCTCCCTACTCGTGACCTATCTCCCCACTCCAACCCTGATGACTACCTTTCCCCCCATCTCAATATCACACCCCTAAACTCATTCCTATTTATACCTCTTACCCACACTATTCTCCATCAACACCATCTTTCTATCTCATGGATTATCTCCCTCACCCACCCTATCTCATCTCCTGGCCTATTTTTTCATAATGTTGAATGGCATCATTTCCTATTAACTGGTATCAGTTTCTAAAAATCAGCATTGGTCACCTCATTTTAGACCATTTTTGGGTAACTCTCACCGACGTCAGCCAACCCTTGACCAACTTCAGTCACTGTCGTGGCAAAAAATCCATGAAACCCTACCCGTTTTCTCTAAAAAATCCCATATTCTACCCTCCCTCCCTACCCTTCCCTCCTCAAATCTCCCCTCACCCCAACCCCACTCCTTCTTACCCTACATCAACCTTCCCACAGTCCTATTTCATCCATTTTCTTCCCCATAAATTTAATTTCCCCCTCAAAAACCCATTTTCCCCTAACCCAATTTCTACAAACAAATTTACCTACCACACGTAGAAGGGGATCGAATCCTACCTCATCACGACTCCGTCTGCATGGTGGCACATCAGGCTACTGCACCGGTAGTCCACCCGATCCCTATCCTACCTCTGCCATCACTGAATGCCCTCCTCACCTCCACCCAAACAAATCGATCACACCGATCTCGTGGACCTGCCTATCAAATACTGATCACCCGCTCCGAGGCTCACCGAGTCAACTCTCCATCTCATTCCATCACTTTCTAATTTTTCACCTATCCTCTGTCATTTTATAATATTGGCAAATGAAAAATGATTCCACAAAAAGTGGAATTTTTCTATTTAATCCCAATCTGGTCTGACTGACGTCGCTCATATTGGTGCCCTAGTAAACCGTCGTTGGTCAACATGTAATCGTCATCAGTCACACTTCCAACTAGTTGCCCTTACCTCACTCCCTTTTCACCTATTGCCACTCATGCTCACCCACTTTTTATCATTCTAGCTACCCATTGAAACATACCTACAATACCAACCTACCCCTACATTTCCTTTAGTGCATCTTAGGAGATGTTATTTTACCTGTACCTTGGCCTTACCCATGCCATGACCTATTTTCCTAAAATTGACCTATTTGGTGTGACCATTGACCTTATGTACTCGCTATACCTTGCGATGTTGTTACTAATGTTGTTTTAGCCTAACAACCATACCTTGCCTATTTTCATGTCGTTTATCCCGACCAAACCTTTGGTGTACTGGAGCATACGTAAATGTTCCTACACATGACCTATGTTGTGTTTCTTGACCATATCCTATACCTTGGACACCTGAATCACTTTACCCTTTTTTGGATAAACCTATCGACCTTTGATGATGTAGAGTTTGTAAGCTCTTCAACCTGGTACTGTCTTGCAATCTATATATGTGCGTGTATTTGATAGCCATTACCCATGACCCAATTTTGACCACAACCGACTACCTGTTACCCGATTTGACCCTCACCTTTTCCCTCAATATTCAAACCTTTCCCCACCTATCATCCCCACCTACACCTTTATCAAACCACTCACTGATTCTGTCTTACACCTCATCAGTGCCCGGTTTGAGGGGGATCACCTTCACCCACATATGGGGCAATCACTTCCTATTTTTGTCAGCGTCGCTTACCAATATAAGCTACGAAAAAAAAAAGGGACAACATGTAGACACCAAAATTGGGTCACACTTCCCTTATTCCCCTTTCAAATAACCAACTTAAAAACATTAACCTAACCATGACCCTTATACCCCACATTAATATTAATTTAATTATTTACAATTAAATTAATACTCATCCTCACTTCATTCATTATTTAATTACCTCAATTAAAACTAATTTCCACCTCACCCCACCACCTCACCTAGACACCTCACTACAGACCTATTCATAGCAGGATTCTATAACTAACTAAGACTTAGCCCTTCTTACCTTAATGAACAAAGACTTAGTACAACCCTAAAAGCACATGCCTATTCTTCCTCTAACCATATTCCCACATATCTAAGCGCAACATTCAATTTAGACCTGACAAAAATAGGCAAAAATATGGGAGAGAATAGCCAAGATCTGCTATTTTAGGCAACCTAGGATATTCCACCTTAACCGATGCCAGTCAACCCAAAACCGATGCCGGTAACCCTAAACCTTCGTCAGTTACCATATAACCATTATAGAAACCTTATTTGGAGGTTAGATACATTCTCGAGTTTTGGATAGCAAAAGAGACCTGCATGTAAGTAAGAACCAGAGCTCTTTTACACATCCAAGAAGCCATGGCCAACATTAAGACAAATCCAGAGGTATCGCTCTCTTGGTAGCATTCCGGGAAGCACCGCCGAGGCACCAAGATCCATCCCACCAATCAGTCATCACCACCACCCAGCCATTGGACCTGCAACATCAATAAGTGCGTTTATCACCTATGTTATTCCATCCTTATTCTATTTTAAAGGTTTTTGTCATCTATTTTATCATTTCTATTAGCATCTCCATTCTCCCACCATTCAGTTTCTTGCAGACTCAACCCTTTACCACCATACCATTAGATCATCTATACACAACCTTTATACATCTATGAGTATTTCTAAGATCCTCACAGGACCCACCATCCCCCTTTTCATCTCTTTCTAACCTTAGATCAATTTCCACAATAATATCTTATTGAGTTTCTATCATCCCGAATGTACCAATGTCGGTTACTCATGACCGTCGTTGGTTCCTTCTAGACCGTCATCGGTTATATCTAACCGATATTGGTCTCTATATTTGACCATCCTATCAATAACAAAACCTAAGAATCTTCACCCAAGTAACCTAAGTGACCTAGAATCCGACGTTAACCAGTACCATAACCCTGACCAACTACCCCACCTCTAGATCCGATTATAACTTAGCATGTTATATTATATTTGCTTATTGTATTTGAATGAGATACCTAAATCATATCAACTACAATAGGAATTTGTTTAATTACATTATTTCTCACATTAAGTTGTATTAAATAGTGGATTGACAACCATTTAGGAAGTATCGTACTTCCCGGATCTAGCACACGCTAGGCAGTCCACTATCATATATTTTTACTCTCTTTTGTGGTCTTGTTTTCTATTCCAGGTAGTTCCTCCTAGCCAAAAGGAAGCTCTCATAGTCAACATTAGATCAAGAAGTTAGAACACAAACAACAAGCTTCAAAACGAATGTGACTACAGGTATTCCTCCTTGGCCCACACCCTTATCTGTTTTGTCACATTCAAAACGTAAAGAAAATGGAGAAACACATATTTCATTATTTGAACTTAAATATTTGAAGAGAACTTAACACATAAACTTACATTATCCTTTTATTTAGACTATTTTATTTATTTCATTTAACATTTCACCTATAATAGTTCCATTTGATTTTTCTCATTTTTTTCTCTTATTTCAATTAATTTATATAGCTCGATTGTTAATAGAAACATTTATATAGACACCGCTTTTCGGTACATTATCCCCATCCTGCATTTTCTCCTCTTTTATCGTCACCTCACACATTTTTGTTGTCCTTCTTATTCCAATTTCTATTTTCCCTCTTAAACGCTTATTTCCCGCTTGAACCTCGTCACCCCTTTTAATTCTCATTTTTTTCCATCCCTAATCCTTTACCCGTCTATCACTTTTAATCACTCCCATTATAACATTGATATTATTAATATTATTATATTACACATCCCCCCATTTAATACCCTTAAATTCCTCACCTACCCTTTATTCATTACCTCTTTTAAATCCCCCTAATTTCTCCCCACATAACCATACAACCATAAAATATCCCGCTAACACCATTTTAATTGTTTTAACACCTCAATATTTGAAATCAAATCTGACCTAATTTGTAGTCTGCTCCAGTCATCGGTGACTCATGTAGGTCGTCGTCAACCCTATTAATAAAACTCCTCCCCTCCTCTCAAATGGTTGAAAAATTATGGATTTCAAGCTTCCTTGCAATTTTGATATGCTCTCTCTACTCCTCATGATCACCAACCACCGACTTGGAGTTTCCTTGACACTTTTTTACATGTTATCAATGAAGCTTTGAATTGTTTTGATTGTTTAGAGATATTCATTTGCTTCACCATCTTTATTTTTCAAGTTTAAAACTCACCCTAGAACTCTATCTATTTTTCAACATCTTCCTGATCCTCTGCATGCCCCTTTTCCCATCCATCTAGCTTGTTAAATCCTAAATCCTGATCCAGTCATCGTCAATCCATCCTGGTCACCATCGACCCACCCTGTGCTAACATTGATCTCTATCTGCACCACCATTTACTTCTGTTCCATATCTTCCCCCTTATCCAGAGCACTCTATTTCATTCACCCACCTGTTTATCAACACTGATGTGTTTTCCTTGGCCCCAATCACTGTCGACCTAGCCATGTCACTATTGACCCTACCAGCTCCCACATAAGATCTACTTACATTTGTATTAGATTTTTTCATCACTATCTCGACATCACATCCAACATTCCAAAGTAGGCTCCACCTCTGTTTCTTCTTATCTTTCAATCAGCTCTGCACCGGTCACCATCAATTGTACCAGTTAGGCTCGGGTTGTCATCGACCCGCTCAAGTTTGGTTAACTTATCAACCTTTTACATTACTAGATCTTCATTTTAGAATTTTTAGCTTACATCATATCTTTGTTTTAGGTCATTATTTGCATCCTTCCATCGGTTATCATTTATCAATATTTATTATCAAACGTGGGTTGGCATCCATCCTAGGAAGTTGTCGCTTTCCCGGGATTGACCTTGTCAGGTGACCCACCATCCTATTTTACTAATATTTTTGTGTGTTAGTTTATCTATGTTGTGAAGGTAATCAAGCTCATAACTGAGATTTCTCTTGTGCCCATACCATCATCATTTCTATCGACATCTACATTGGGAGGTAGCTTTAAACCCTCTCATAATTTCGAGTTTCTTGATTTCTTGTATCCACATGCATTAACATGTAATAGAAGCATGAATTATCGTTAAACATTTTGGCACACCCGATGGGACCCACCCTTTCTCTTTGGCGAGTCTTTTATTTTCTTCATTTCATTTCATATTCCACCTTTTTTCTTTCCACTAACCTCGCAGGTAGGAGATTCACTTGCTTGAGTGCGTGGTGGTTTTTCTTGCTTGGATTGACAACACACTTCTTAAAATAAAATAAAAATAAATAAGGAAAATAACGTTATCCATGTATTCTTCCTTTTGTTTCCTATTTTCTCCTTTTTGCATATTTTTGCGTGTGCACTCATTGAACTTCACATTCCATTTTTGGGCCTAAAAAGAAAACCTTTGTTCTTGCTTGCTCATCTAATCTAAGTAAGGGGTAATCTGTTGCATTCACTTCCTCCACACACATCCGAACTCACACATCAAACTTACACATATGAAACATCTTCTACTAGGTGGAACTATAGGGATTTTGTCACCTAATAGGAAATCCACCATGGTGTTCTAGCCACGTTATAATTTTTTTGACTATCGGTATATTGGCTAAGCGCCTGCCACCCTTATTACGGGAGTGTGTGAAGTGTGGGGGTAGGCCCCAATATCAAGATGCATATCGGTAGTCATCATAGATTTGTGCCTCACGTACCTTCAGGTATATCGAGGATGCCATATAAAACATCCTAAAACCAACCTTAGATTAACCATTTCATAGGTTCCCTCTGAGCCTTTTTCTTGTTATTTTTCACATCTTCTAATAAACAAGATAATTAAAATCACTGTGGTTTTTCTTGTTTGTCTTAAAAACAACTACATAGGTTCTTGTTTATTTCATGCCCATTCTTAATAGATCTCAAATCAGAAAAAATGGAACAAAATACCTTGTCTAACATCCCCACCTCTAAGAACATCACCCAACAAACATCCTCCCTTACTACTGGCTCTTCTGTTCCCTAACCCATCGATTATGTGACTCCTTCTAGTGAACCATTTTCCATCTAGACTCATTTCCATGTTGAAACCAATCCTTTCCTATATCACCATTCATTCCCTTCTAGAAAAGCTACACCTCCATCTGCTACTTCCTTGGAGACCTTTGGGCCTCCCATTATCCCCTGTAGATGCTCAAAGTTCCAAGAGCTATTAGACACTATCCCTATTTCTCTTCATGACTATCTTCTCCGTAAATCCACCAACCTTCCCATCGACGAACCCTCTCTCCAAAACATATATGTCTATCACTCTTGCCCCGAATCCACTCAAGTCCTCACCTCTTAACTCACCATTTTCTTCCCTAGAGCTATGAATGAAATTTTTAGGGAACTTGGCTCCCGTAAATCTTCTTGCTCTGATCCCCCAAACTCATCAATCCACTCAATTGGTGGCTCCCTTTCCACCCAATTTTCCTCGCATCAACACCTCCCCCTTTTCTTCCATTCCCATCACTTGCTCATCCATTATTTTCATTAGTTCCCCTACCCAGAATCTGCAGGAATCCCAACTCCCCCTTCCACCACCTGAGCAACATGATCAAAATTTTGTGCCTATCTCCACATCCCAAATCCACACTAATGTTATCACCTCTCAACTGCACCCTTCATAATCAACCCAGACTCATCAACCACCTCTTCGAAGTGTGAAGAGGTGGTTGATGAGTGCCATATCTTTCCTAATCAATCCATCCAAGTATCTCAACCACCTCATACTTACATTCCCACTCAGCCCATGCAAAAACAATCTAACATCTCCATTTCTCAACAAACGCAACCACATCCATATCATTATATCCCCATATCTAAGAAACATCCTATCCCCTAGCCCATTCAATCACATCCCTTTAACTATATTCCCCCTTACCAACCACCTCCATAGACATCTACTTATCTTGAACACTATTAACCTATTCCTCAACCCGATCCTTCCATTTCCTATAAGTCATAAAGTCACCAATCCATTTCCCATCCATCCCACAACCCTATACAAGCTTTGTTAAATACGTTGGAAAACTTCAAAGTCTCCACCTTGGGTCCCAAAATCTCATTTACCTTTGAAAAAATTTGTAATGACCCCATTCGCCGATCAATTCCTGTCAAAGCTTATCCTCCACACTAGGAACTCCCTAAATTTTTAAAATTCTATAGTAAGGAGGACCCCTAACAACACCTTCATGCCTTTAGGCACGCTTGCTACCTCATTACACATGATCAAGACCTCATGTTATGTACTTTCCCCATGTCATTGGCCGGTCCCACCCTAGATTGGTACACTGGCATTCACAACCTCCCTCTTTTCATTCACCCAACTTGCACAATTATTATTCAAAAATTTCTACTTTAATATTGCACATAAAATCACCATCACTAAAATTTATGCCCTTAAATAATTTGATGACAAATCCATCACATGTTTCACTGCTAGGTGGTAGGGTCTCTTCAATTAGTTATCTTTCTCTCTTCCTCAAATGGACCTCATCGAGATCTTCTCCCAATCCTTTGCAAAGAACATCTCATCAACCCTCTAGATATAATCTTTTCAAACCTTTGAAGAGGCATTCACCATGGCTTGTAAACTAGAGCTTCATGCCCTTAATTAAGGCCACGTCAAAATTAGATCCAATAAACCAAAAAAAGAGTTCACCAAGACATCTTATCACAATGATAAGTCCAAAAATGCTACCAATATCATCATCATTAAATATTCTACCGCATCTACCTCCCATACCAAGCTCCCACAAAGGGCTCTTTGACCTGCTTCCAACTATACCCCCTCAGGAAATCATGTAGTTGAATCTTTGATAAGCTCATGCCCACCTGTCTCAATCAACTTCCTCATATCCACCTTATTGATGCCAAACATCCTAAACACGCACAGTATCGTGAGGACCACTATTACAAACACCATTAGGTCCACGGTCATGACATTGAAAAGTGTCACACATTCAAAGACCTCATCCAATGCCTTATTAACCACGAGGATATCTACTTGGATAATCCTAACACCCCATCCCAACCAACCTTTGGATGTCTTCAAACAACCATTCCCTAACCACTTGCCGAATAAGAAAAAAAATCCTTCCACATCCCAATGCCCACATTATCAATACCTTAAATCAAGAATTGACATCGTTATCCATTCCCATTATCCCTCCATCCATCTTACCCACTTCTATTCCTTTGAAACCAACATCTACACCCACACCCACATCTATCAAATCTACATCTACCCCATCTGCATCTATCACATCCACATCCCTTGAATCTACATCTATACCCGTCACATCTATATCTTCTACATCCACATTTTCCATATTTGTACATATCCCTACATCTACATATACCTCTACACCCATAACTATAATCCCTTCTACACCCAAACCTTAAGTTTTATCCACACCTGAATCTATGCCCATATCCACACCACCCCTTCAAACATATACTATGCAAACATCCTCACTTGACACAAGCATAAAGGATATCTCACTCTCATCCTCATCTTCTACAACTACTACCACTACTATACCAAAATCTTCAAAATTATCTATAAATACTTTCAATCTCATCAAACGTATTATCCAAAAACCATTTTCATCTTCTATCCCCACATCTTCAACGAAACACATGGCTGCATCACCTAGTTATATCCCTTAAGATACCCCTTTTGAAATTATCTTCATCCCTTCCAAGATTAAGACCTCACATCAGAAATCTAATAACCTGGGCATCCCCACTAAGAAGTCATTCACTCATTGACATAAGAATTTGGAACTTCTTCCCTCAAATCACCATCAATCTAAGACACCCACCATCCAAACATTTATCTTAGGGACTCAACCTTCTATTTTGGTATTGTGCCCTTCATCTAAAACATCTACCACTACCCAACCTCAATCCAAAACATCTATCACCCCCCCAAATCCACATCTAAATAATCTATTCCCCCTTCCAAATCCACATCTAAATCATCCATCCCTCCTCCTCGATATGAATGACAAACAACTAAAGAAAGATTCAAACTTAAAACTCCTATAAAGCCTCATAAGAGCAATGCTCCTGTTATACCTTCATCATCTTCCCCAAATCTAAATCCACCCCAAGTCCATAACACTTCACCTTCACAAACCATCATTGGATCTTATACTGAAATATTTTAGTGTATCCTCCAATAATCCGCAATCACCCTTACCCTATCAAGCCTTTCGATCCATGAGGGCCAAAACCCACGTGGATTGAATCCAACACCATATATTCCTACGATAGTGTCCCCGAACACACCACAGAACACTGCAAGGCCCTCCACACTCTCACTGATAACTATATCAAAGAAGATGATCTTCTCATCGAAGAAGATCACCCTCTCCCTTCTACTAGTCAATCCACATCCAATACCAATCATCTAGCCAAATCCACAACCCTTAAATCATCCACCACATCTATGTATTTTGTCATTATCCCTCCTCCCACCTTTACCCTATTTATCATTGTCCACATCAATGACACATTCATCTGCCACTCTATGATAGACAACCAGAAGATGCTAGCATCAATATCATCTCATCTCATACTTTCGATCAACTAAAACTTCCCAAATCCATTGTTGCTCAATCACCCATAGTTCTTCACGCCTTCAATGATGTTCAAATTTTGTATCAGCCCCTACTCTGGGCACGGCTATCCTCCCCATCCACGTTGGTGAAAAAATACCTCAAGAAGTTTTCTACATTGTTGAAAGGGAGTTTCAATATAACGTATTTCTCATATGCCCATGCATTTGTGTCATGCATTGCATCCCATCCAATCTCCACCATTGCATCAAATATGAACATGAGGGGAAGATCCTTACTCTCCCCACCAAACTTCCTCCCTTCAAGGCATGTCATATGACTTATCGACTAAATGACATGATCACCCTAAAGCAAGAATCATCCTTCGAAGCATGCACCAGTTCTTTTGTACCTACATCTAAGATACCTAATGATGAATCCCTTGACTAATGTGATGCAACATTTATCCATGCGGGAGTATTGACATCCTCACTCTCAATTCTCTTCCCTCCCTAAATCAACTTGGTAGACCTGATAAAACACCTATGTATCAATCAAACTTTGGGGATACCATTTCCTTTGGTCCACCTCATCTCAAAGCCAACCTCATCTATGGTGGCATCAATCACCCTTCATCTCTATATCAATAATCAACCTCATACCAAACCTTATACCAATGGATTTTATTTCCTCTATAAAAAATCCTTCGTCTACACCTACCTCCACCACTACACGTGGAAGGGATTCAGTCTAGGATGTTATGAGAAAGGTATGCATGATCTTGTTCACTGAAAAATCCCATGAGCCTCATGAAAATTTAGATTGGGTTTCAAGGAACAACCCACCAACACCCTCGCACAGCCTTCTTCTACATCTCCCATGCACATCGATTCCTCATCTACTCATTTCCCCCATTTAGCGATGTACATGGACATGGATGAAATTGTGTCCCTTCCTTTTGAATTTTTTTTAGTTTCCACCATTACCTTGGGACCAGTCACTTACTAGAATGGGAGTGAAACTAGGTCCTTTCCTCTCATATTTCCTGACATGGTAGAGGAGGATTCCCCTACCATCAATATTCTCCAATGCAACGATGACGAATCCATCCTTTCCTACATGGGGGAAGAATATTCTATCTTCATAAGGCCTTACCTCTTTACACATAAGGCCTTACCTCTTTACACATCCACCCTTCTCAATGAGTCCATATCGACATAAACATAGGACTTCGGAAGAGCCCCACATCCTCAAGTTTAGTCAATCCCTTGATCCATAAGAACTCGAGTCCTTTACCTCCTTCCTATCCAAACACAGCCAAGCCCTTTGCATGGTTATAAGATGACATGTCATGCCTTGATCCATCCATCATCGTCCATAATATCATCACCATCCCTCGATGTTAAGTCGTTAAGTAGAAATCTACGTCACATGCACCCTCGTTTCCCTCCTTGTCAAAGAGGAGTTGCAATGCCTTCTTTATGCTAACTTCATCTAACCCATCGACTATCTACAATGGGTTTCAAACATTGTACCATTTCCAAATCCTTTGGAAAGATCTGACATTTGTACATTTGAGATTTAAATATTACTTTTCCTAAGGACTTTCCCCTTCCCAACATTGATTAGCTGGTTGACTTAATAACCAGCCATGAGATGCTCTCTCTTATGGATGGTTTTTTTGTTATAATCATATTCTCATCACACCATAAGACCAACATAAGACTTCTTTCATCACCCCTTGGGGAACCTACTACTATCGTGTCATGCCCTTTCGTTTGAAAAATGAGGGGGCCACCTATCAACACGCTATGACCTATATTTTCCATGATCATTATCCATAAAACCATAAAGGACTACATTGATGACCTCTTGGGTAAATCTAAGCATTTCAATAGGACCATATTTTCATCCTTGAAATCCTCTTCACATGCGTCTTATTTAATTCTTCCTTCATCTTAATCCTACCAAGTGTGTGTTTGGAGTGCTAACTGGAAAACTTCCTTGACTTCATCATTTCTATTAGGGGCATTGAAGTTGACCTCGCCAAAATCAAATCCATCCTCGAGATGCCTCCCCTTCTAATCTCAAAGAAACTTCATAGTCTTCAAGGAATAACTTTAATCCATCTACTGCTTCATCTCGTAGATCTTTCTGATTGCTACCAACCTTTTCATCATCTCCTTCACAAAGAAACCCAATTTAATTTGGATGCCAATTATCATAAGGCCTTTGAAGATCTCAAAAAATATCTTTTATCACCACATATTGCTCACACCTCCATGTGAGGGGGATCGCATTTCTATCTCTATATATCTACCTCTGATCATGCTCTAGGTGCCATGTTGGCACACCAGGACAAGAAAGGTAGGGAGCAAGTCCATCTATTATATTAGTCACACTCTCCTCGATTACGAAGACCCACTACAAGGAAGTTGAAAAGCTATAGTTGCACTCTCTTCTTCACCACTTCTAAATTTGTCATTATATTCTCAATCAAAAAACCTTCATCATCACTAACTTCAATATCCTCAAAACCATGCACTCTTAAACCTTATCATAATGATTGCATCACTCGATAGCTCATGAGCTCATGACCAAGTTTGACCTAGAGTTCATGTCTCAAAAATCATATCAAAGGCCAAGCCATCATTGATCAACTCACTAGAATCCCCTCTTCCTGACAAACCATCTTCCTCATGAATAATTCCCCATGAAAAATCTATCAATATCATTGACCAATTAGGAAATTTTCTCCCCTCAGAATGACACTTTTCTTTAATGGATCCAAGTGTCAGAAAGGGGGAGCAATCAATGTTATCATCATTCCTCCTTGGGATACCCGTATCCCCATTACTTATAATCTTAACTTTGAATGTACTAACAACATGAATGAGTATGAAGCCCTTATCTTGGGCCTTAAAACTGGTGTCATGCTCGATATCCAAATCCCAACATCTATGGTGACTCTCAACTTATCATGAATCAAGTCAAGGGAACCTATCAATGCAAAAACAAAGTCCTTCAAAAATACAAGGACATCGTCGACTTTCTTCTTGAGGCCTTTGATCAGTATACCATCCAATCCATGTCCCTCACTCATCTAACCACTTTATGGATACTATGACATCCCTCACATCTCTCATCCCATGGGAAACTGAAGAATCCAAACTCTTCATTTGTTTTTCATCACCTTGATCATCCATCTCATGTCCATGAGCTTCCTCGTGTCAATATTATTGACATTAATCAATCAGATATTTGGTACTCTCAGATCTTTGACTACCTATCTGTATCCAAAATTCCCTCTGACCTATCCAAAAATGGTAGGAGGTCATTTCTTCAACGTGCTAACTGTTATGTTATCCTTGGTGGCATCCTCTACAAGTGTGGATTTGATGACATCTTACTATGTTTCCTTAAATCCCATGAATCTACCACGACATCCAAGAAGTCCATGACAACATATGTGTTGGACACTTTAGTGGTTTGGTTGTCACCAAACGCGTCCTTCGCCTAGGCTATTACTGGCCCACTCTCAATAAATACTGCTGTGAATATGTTAAAAAGTGTACTAAATGCCAACAACATTCCAACCTCATCTACATCCCTAGCCAGGCCTTGTAGCCAACTCAAGATTTGTGGCCTTTCTCACAATGGGGCCTCAACCTCATTGGTCTCATCAATCCATGCTCCTCTCAGCATCATCATTCTATCATCACATCTACCGAATACTTCACCAAATGGGTGGAATCCATTCCACTCGCATCCACCAAAGCTAATAAAATTGTTGACTTTTTCTATCAACACATCATCTGCCACTTTCGACGTTCCCCATAAAATCATCATGGACAACAGAAAGTCCTTAAAAAACAAATACCCCAAGAAGCTTTGTGACTCTTTCAACATCAAGCTTAGCTTCTCTTCTCCTTACTATCCTCAAGCTAATGGCCAAGCCAAAGCCACTAACAAAACTCTTTGCAATATTCTTCTAAAACAATCGACAAATCAGGATGTAATTGGCATCTTCACATCCCCTTCACCCTTTGGGCCTATCGGACTAGCATTCTCACCTCTATGGGCGCTACTCCTTTCTCTCTCATCTACGGCTCTAAATCCGTTCTTCCTCTCGAATTTTAAATCCCATCCTTAAGTGTTTTCTCTCTGTGACTTTATCTCTAACGAGGACTATCATCAATAGGAGTGTCTAGCTTAACTCAAATTTCTAGATGAAACGTCGCTTAATCACTCTTCAACATCATCATGTTTATCAAGAGTGTATCAAATGATGCGTATAACAAACATCTCAAGGAACGTGACTTTAACATTGGTGACCTTGTCTTAAAAGAAAATCAGAATCTCACTATTCAAGAAAGGAGCCAACGTGGGGATCTAAACTAGATTGGACAATCATCCACATTATGGGTCTGGACCTATCACTTAGCCTCCCTCGATGGTAAACCGGAAATGGAACCTCTCAATGTCTTACACTTGTGACTTTTCTATTATTAACATACTTACCAATGTGACCTTAGTCACATCCTAAGATATCATTACATCCATCACTAGCCTTTTCATCTCTCATGGTAATGATTTGGAATTATGTGGTCTACCATCACTAGCCTATCTATGACCTTAAATATGAGTACCACAACTCTTCTCATAGCATATTCCCTCATGGAAAAGTTCCTATTTTTGGTGGGAATCCCACAATCATTACATCCATCACCCTCTTATCTACCTACTTGAACCACACTAAGGGTCCACATGTGTCACTTATACATCTTATCATCCCCTCCCCAAGTGGTCTACTTGGTTATCCCCAGCTCTATCCAAAAAGTCAAAATTTAGGATGCTCATCTCAAAAGCTATCTTATCCAAAAGTGGATTGATCCCTCGAAGGACAGTTGTTCATGTAAAGAAAAAAATTTCAAAAGTATAGAGTGATCCCTTGAAGGAAAACTATCATGCATATTCCATCCTGCCATCTAAAAAAGTCAAAAATAAAAAATCCAAAGAAAAATCCTAATCATAGACCACTCTCTCGAAGGATGGATACTATTTTATATATCATGGCAGTGAAGGCTTCCCGCATCTGATCATCCTTCTTAAAATCTCAAAATCAAAAGAAAAATATCAAAATCAAGCATCCCCAAAAAGCTTCCCGCATCGATCATCTTTCCCATCCTCTGTACAAACTTCCCTGCATTGATCAGTTTGCACTATATCACTCAAATTCAGGGCATAGACCTTGAAATATCACCTAATGAGAACCTATTTTCCCCGTACAAGCTCCATATTAACCCCTTTGTCATGTCTAAAGTGGGTCTATAAACACACTTTCCATATTTCCCTCAGGATCTTAAATGTGACTAACTATCGTTAGTTATGTGTTAACACCTATCATTGGTCACAAGTGCATTGCTCTGCATTGTTCCCTCTCATGATTTTTACCTCTAATCCAGTTCAAAATCATGTTTTCCATGTACGTTCCCCTCTATGAAATGAAGTTTACTTTCTCACACTTGGGTCATCCTATCAAGGTCACACCATTTCCCTATCCTTGACTTTTGTATCCATATCCAATCCTTCATAGCACTTCCAATCACAACCAGCCTACATCTATCAATCATATATACCTAAGCATCAATAGCTAAATCACTCATCCATCAAATGTCTACATCATCTAAACATGTATCCATCCATCACATAAATACCCATCCATCACATAATATAACATATACATCTAAACCCATCACATCTATTCTAATCTAAATCAACTCATATCTATCACAAAATTTCCTAATCAACATCTATCATATCATCACATCAAAACATTTCAATCCATACATCACATCACATATCCATGTTAACATCTACTCATTATACATCTAAAATCTAATCAAAATATCACATCAAATCAATATAATCTAAACATCACATCATCAATACATCTAAATCATCATCCATAATATAATCAAATCCATCACATAAATAATCACACAACACATATAAACCACATAAAAATCATATATATATATATATATATATATATATATATATATATATATCCTCATCAAAATGTTTCCATACATCCGTGATAGGCCTATGTGGGCTCTATCTCAAAAATCTATACATCGATCCATATCAAAATCTATGTACAATGTTCACCCACTAAGTGGTGAACTGTAGATCGGATGCTTTGAGCTTCTGATCCCTATCCTCCTAGTGCAGGGACCTTCCTTTCTACCTATCCACCCCAAATCTATCATCTGGACCCAAATCCTGCCTCCCTGCCACATCGACCTAGTCCTCCTAGGTAGATGGCAGTTGTGCTAATCCCCCTGTTCTCTGCTCCCCTATTAGATAGGCCACATAATGTGGAACACATTTGACAGTCTAGATGTAACAATGCACTCTTAGTAGTGTGAACACCTAGTGCCTTGTACTGCTCTAGAGAGATAGTACTATGTGGACCCATCTGACTAGCTCCATGTGAAGCCTCTGGTGCCTCACTCCCTAAACACCTACCACTATAGACCCAAGATCTCCAAATCTGGCTTTGTAAGCCTCCCTCTGTCCTATGGTATCCGATCATAATATTGTATGACCTAGTCTCTCTCCTGATGTAACCCTATGGCCTCCTGTCATGTTACGTCCCTCTCCTGCCACGTAACATCTAACTCCACCTGTAAGTGGGCTATCTCAGTTTCCACTTCCCCCATCTCCACCCTCTCCTCTAGGCGTTACCTCCTCCTCTCATACCGCCACTGCTTCCTCCTCCCCTAATGCTACATGTTCCCTCTCCTCGGCAAGCTTATCCACCCATTGCTGAGTCCACCAATCCACATAGCCATGTCCTACACCCACATCGACGTCAACATACTAGGGATCTCCATCCTCTGCTAATGAATTTTTCATCATAGGCACAAATAGATGTCTCTTTATCTCATCACACCTATATTGGATAGGCACTCCAGGTACCCCCTGCACTACTTCGAATTGTCGTATCACCCTCAAAAATTGTACGACCTCTATCATCTCAGGCCTCCACCCCTGTACCTACCTCACCCTCCTCATACTGACTAGTTAAACATTTATCCCCGACCATACATGGAAACCTTTGTAAGGCCTCCATCTAACATCATCTACATCCGATCTCCCTAATTGATCCTCATACCACTCCTCCCCCACTCCCCTTGTCCCCATGAGCGTGATCAACTCACTATCTCAGAAAACCCACTGCCACCTCTATATGATATCCGGTCACCCATGGAATCCCTGGTGGCCTCACTACAACTATATGCTCATATTCCTAACAGTGTAATAAAAACCCTACATCTATACTCATCCCCCTCTTAGATGTGTACATCAATAACTCGTATTAAACCTATGCAAGAAACGTGGCACCAAATGTAAAAACTATTTGATGCTCCACTATATCCGCCAGTACACCTGTCAGTGTCCATGGAAACCACGCTCAAGCTGAGCCTAAAAAATCATATCATGATATCACTGTCATAATTACACATGTCAATCTGCTCCTCGGCGTCCCCTGCTGGTATCGATCCTCTATATAGAAGTCCCATGAAGTAAATGAAATGTGTGGGGCATCCGCTATAAACAATTGCATCAATGCTACTAGCCTCCTCTCTACTGTGATAGGCACCACAGGTGCCCCCTGGATCGATAATATCAAAATTTGGTACACATCCTCCAGTGTGACTGTTATATCCCTCCTTCAGAACTAGAATGTGATGGTCTTCGGATCCCATCTCTCAATCAATGATATCATCAAACTCGTATCCCTTGACACCCTTTGATAATGACAGAATCTGTCCAATGCCATTTTCGCTAGAAGATCCCACTCTGCGTCTGAACTTCCCCTCTAATACGATCATACAATGTTGGGACCCAGTATCTAAGGTATACAGTGTTTGTGGCCTAAGAAAACCCAATCAAAAAATCATCCATCAACATCTCATAATAAAAAATCACCATTTTTTTCAAACTAACCTAATATATACCTAGTCGATGGTGACCCCCTTCAGATAAATTCCGACTTGCCTCCAGTTGATAGTGATTGACACAGTCACCACTGACCAACCCTTCCCGCCCATCAATTTTCCAAAAAACTTCAAAAATAATTTAAAAAATCAAGAAAATTTAAAAACCAACTTACAATTTAGATTCTTACCACTCGTCAGATCCTGTGGCACTTCCTCGATCCATCACTAGCCTCCATCTCTATCAAAATCACACAAATCCTTCTCCTCAGAGCTCACAATCTGTCATTTTGCAAGGTGCAAATGAGCCCTATCATCTGCCCCAGTCTCTTTTATAAGCGCATTGCACAAGTTTTCGTCAACCTGTCCCAGTCACCGGTGACCCAAGTCAGGTCGTCATCTGCTCGTCTTAGTCGTCGTCGACCAAAACCCTAATCTTAATCTTGTTTTTCCATCTTGATCAATCTACTCATTACATTACCTTTTTCCTCCATCTCAAACTTGTGTGTCACCCATAAAACACTTTGACTTCTCCTGCATAGGTCATCTTTCCTTTCGACGTATCTATGTTACAATTTTTGGCCCGCTTTGTGGCCATCATTGTGCTCTTCTTGGGGCACCATTGTTTATCTTAAATCCCACCAGTGTGGCCATATTTTATCATTTTCTAACCCAAGACACATATCTTAGCTTCCTCGTGCTCATAGGGCAACACATAATCTCTTGCCCTATTTTGTTGCACAGTCATCTGTCAAACCATCATTTTGATAATCCTCGCTTTTATTTTCACATGCTTTAGATGCTTTCCTTTGACTCATTGGTCTTACGTTTTACACATCCATCCAAGTGGATTCCCATTGGATTCCCTCCATCTTGTAGTGACATTTACCAAATCATAGGGTCTGTAGGCATTAGCGTTGCCTCCATCACAGGCTACACCATGTCTCTACCAATGTATTTCCAAGCTCATCGCCATATTTTTGTTTTTATTTTAATCCCATCAACGATCACCCCTTCATTTGGAGCACCTTCCTATTTATTTTCCCATCCATCTCTTTCCCTCATCCTTTCATCTATCTCTTTCAAACTCGTCATCGATCCCTAGTTTGAGGGGGAACACCTCAGCCATCATCTCTCATCTTCACTTCTTGTTTTTGTCTCGTGGCTTGCCTAACACAAACCACTTGACAAAAAGGGGAAAATATAGACACTATTTTTCGGTATGTTATCCCTCCATCCCACGTTCACTCCTCATCTCATACATTTATCCCGCCCTTCATATTTGAAACCTTAATTTCTTTCCTAAGCGCTTACCCCTCTTATGTTCATACCCTAATCCCATTTCTCATACTAACATTATTTAAACCCCCCTTTTATTATTTCTAACCCACCTTAGTACCCATTAATCATTTAACCCCATCCCATTATCACCCGATATTAATATTTTATTTCCCCCATTTAATGCCCCTTATTTCTCACCTACCACTCCACCTAATTTCTCCCTACACATCTATTCAGCCCTAAAATAGCCCCCCAAATCCAATTTAGTCATCCTAACACCTCAATCCCCGAAATCAATAATAACATGATTGGCAGTCTACTCCAGTCACCGGTGACTCATCCGGGTCGCCGTCAACCCTATAAATTCACCTCCACCCCTCCTTCCAAAAAATTGAAAAAAATTCAATCTCGGGTATCCTTGCCTTTTCTTGCCTCCTTTCTCATCTGTAGAGCTACTGTCACCAGCTATAATACATCTTGATACTCTTGTATGTTATCGTCAGAGCTTCATACACTTTAAATATTCACTTGAAGATATCATTTTACCTTCGTTGCTTCTGTTTTATAGGTTTGTAGGTTCCCTGGAGCTCTACCCAATCATTCGACCATCTATGATCATCTATATCCCCCCTTTTCCCACCCATCTAGCTTATAAAATCTTAAATCCTGATCCGGTCACTGTTGACCCACCACAATCGTTGTCGATCCACCCTGTGTTGACTTTATTCTATCTGCAACACCACCTACCTCTGTTTCTTATCTTCTCTCCTATTCAGATCACTCATTTTCAGTTACCTATTTGTCTATCAACCTTGATCTATCTTCTTTTCCCCTGATCGTTATCGACCCGCTCAAGTTTGGTTTTTTTTTTAGCATCTTTCATTGTTAGATATTCATTTCATAATTTTTAGCTTATATCATATCTTTGTTTTAGATTAGTATCTGCATCCTTCCATCAGTTATCATTTATCCATCTTTATTATCAAAAGTGGGTTGACATCCATCCTAGGAAGTTTTTACTTTCCCGAGACTGACCTTGTCAAGCAACCCACCATCCTATTTTACTAATTTTTTTCGTGTTAGTTTCTCTTTGTTGTGCAAGTCATCAAGATTATACCGGAGATTTCTCTTATGCCCATACCTTCATCATCAACGTCATCATCTACATCGGGAGGTAGCTTTGAACCCTCCCATAATTTCAAGTTTCTTGATTTCTTGTATCCACTTGCATTAACTTGTAACATGAGCATGAATTATCGTTAAACAATTTAAACACGCGTGAGTCTACTAGTACTTATTCTAAGGATTATCTTCTAAGAAACATGGTTATTTGGTTTCATATTTTACCTTTGTTGTAAAAAGAGAGATTTACATGAAGTAAAAGGAAGATTATTATGTAAATAGTGCACACATTCCCATGTTTTTTTTATTACCACTCCTAAACATTAATAAAACACTCTATTCACTTTCAAGTTATTACAACCAATTCTATGGAATTTAACTATTTAGTTTGCATCACTTGTGATGTGGTTCACAATCGAATTACCCCAATTAGGATTCATTTTTTTCACAAATCTTGTTACACGTGGGATGATACATTTCACATGTGTTAACGTTATAGGGGTTTTCATTGAGTTAAAGAGAAAAGTATCAAAATTCCTTTTACTCCTAATCCATTATCTTAAGAAATTCAATATCGATAGTTATGAGCTATAAAATATAGGTTTTAACCACAATTAAACCCCTTAATTAGTCCTAGGTTTGATTTATTTCCATTGACACCCAAGGGTTTTGCCCCACCCCTACTAAGTCAAAGCTAGAATATTCGGTTATCCTTATCTCATAAAGCCCTTGTAAGAGTCCAAGGTATTCCATTACTACCTATCAAGGTAACACTTCTATCCCTAAGGCTTAGAAAATTTTCTATAGGGTTCTTTCACGATGTGAGTTTAGCACCATTAACAAGTCTTTAAATCATTACTTGTGAAGGAAAAAAATTGGCCGAAGATGGTAGAGAAGGAACATTCTCATGGACCATGTACAAAGGATAGACAAGGTACAAAGTTTACCTACCCCAAGACGATCATGAAGGAACATGTGAGACCCATTTTCTCGGCATATGATAGAACCTAATATCAATATAGAAATGGAACAACATGGTTAAAAGTTGAGCAAGTTCATATCCACTATGGAAATAAGGCATGCGATAAGCTCAAGGGGGGTCATTACTTACAGAAAGGGTTATTATTTCATGTTATCTCATCTCTATAGGTGTTTGAGTAGAGTTATTTTGTATGTAATCTAGATCAAACATGTTTCTACCCAAATGAAAACACACAACTACAAGTTGCTATTTCTCTTGAAGAATAAAAGGTTTTATATGTTCAATACATCAGTAAAAAATAGATAAGAGATGCCATTCACAAATTGTTATTATCAATTTTATAGGTAGATTCAACGTCCAAAGTTACCATGGTACAAAATTTACCTTTCAATAATGATTCAAATACTATCTCTAGGATTATTTTTACATTAGTTTCCATAACAACATGATACAATCAACTTATTTTACCTAACTGACAACTAAAATTATCATCAAGTAGGTGTAGTCACAAAATTACACACTTGGGTACATTTCTAGGTCCTAAACACATACTAGCATTCATATGATTCCTAAGCAGGAAAACTAGTAATTGATGACTTTCTTTGGCCTCTTTACTTTGTTTCTTATTCTCTATATGGTCTTACACACCCTACAACACAATTTGTATTTTACTTAATTATCTTTTATGGCTCTAGACGCCAACGCCCGGCTAGGACAGGAGCGTCCAGGTGCCCCTGACCCTTTCTCACCTTACTAACTTCTTTTCAATCTCTTTTATCTTTAGAACATTTTTTTCACTTATGGGTTGGCATTCTAGTTGTCAATTATGAAATCCAAACATGAGAATCATATAAATACATAGTTATGTGTTCAAAATCAAGGACCAAGCACTAAGCATTACTACTATCACCTAAGATTGCATCCAAAAGGAACCTAAAACACTATATATGGCATCTATCTAGCATCTACTCAAGGGAAAAGGGCTGCATCAAATCTACATACACTACATAGGAAGGGGAAATTATTTGTTTCCATTCACACATTATACTACATTGATATATTTATCTACATCCCAATATCAAGGACAACTTGCACAAGGGCATCCTAGGGCACAATGATTCTTACAAAAAATTATTAGAACTACATAGAGTACTGAAATGTAGTGCAATTCGATTGGTCATGCAAGTTCAACTCTCAGGGGTGACCTTTGGGGTCAGTCTAAAGCTCGCCATATCTACATATTGTCATTTTTAGGATTTGATGCAGTTTGTGGGAATTTACAGGCGATACTTCTGTTTTGCAGGTTATAGGTACCCTTCGGTGATTAAAGAGTGATATAAATAGAAAATCAAAAGGGAATCTTTACAACACTTATACGACACATAGTAAAGATTAGGTTAAGACCCTTTTCATAGTCATAGGTGCACCCACAAGAGGTCTTCAATGCGCACATGACACCCCTATCCTACTGTGGGCATGTGTCGTGATCCAGCCTTATTCCCACAGTATCCAAAATTTATCCTGAGCATTTACGACACTGCTCACTTTTTATTCAATTTTTTTTACCAAGTCTAGAGAACTTCAAGATCAAGTCGTAAATCATCTAAAGTTTTTCTTTCTATATCTCTTTCGTAGGATTTCATACTTTCCTATTTGTCTTGTGTTATATTGTAATTAGCAATCTATATATAATAGTTTACATCAGTTACTCTGTAATAGGGTTTAATTATAATAAACTTATTTCTGTTAAATCATTTGGTGAACCCCTTACGTTTGAATACTTTCTAGATATTTCTGCCATGAGTATTTCCATCCCTAACTTCTGTGCTTGCTACTTCTTATTGCAATACTAAAATCAAATCTTTCATCGTCTAAGTACTCACATTCCTTATCGATATTCACTCCTGGACTCTTTATATGATCACTTCATGGTAGTCAACGTTTTCTTCTCATCAAGCAGAATATTATCTTTCCCATCTGATGCAATCACCCATCTTTCTATTTTTGACAATGATTCTTCCCATTTATATCCAAGCATGCATCTATAACATTGAGAATTAAGAAAAAAACTAGTGTGATAATTAGATCCACAGATAAATCTTTTTAATTTCACATTCATTTAACAAATAGGCCTTTTCCTCAACATATGTCAGCCCCTTGCATCCATCTCACTCTATGGCTATGATTCTACTACATGTCCGTGCACGGGCACCATTACCTCACCTCTAATAGTTGCGCCTAAAACTTTTCCTACTATATTCTCTATCATCGACACCACATTTTAGTACAATTGCTTACTTGGTACGCCATGGCTCTACGTCATGTAAGAAATTCCTTCTATAGTTCATTGATGCGTTAAATTCCTACACGATGGGTGAATATACCATTGCCACTAACCTTTACCCATTTAAGGATTATCGCTTAGACCCAGTCACTGCACTACCTACCCCCCTTGCTTCTGCCACTCTCACACATACCTCTACTACACCTACACATATCACTGATAACTCTAACTCAGGAAACATCCTGCCTCTACCACCAACATGATTCCTCTTTAATGAACTATTTATATATTGGATGTCATGTTGGCTACCTCATCTATCAAAGTAAACTTTACATCAACACTTCTCCCTTTCACATGTAATACACAACTCTTATTGGTTGCACATTCCATTCTACCCTACTTACTTTGATACTGTTTGCACAGATATTGGCTTAGCTCGGTTAGGATTCAAAATTGTTATTCTCCTTCCTCCATCTCATTCTGCTTACTTATATCACAAATGTGTCTTCATTATTGTTGATTATGGCTTCCACATCTTCCATTTGACAGTTTTTCTTGAACTCACTCCTCATTCTTCTCTACTCACACTTGGTCCATCTTGGCTTGATTATATTAGTGGAACAATAGATCCAAATCATACTGATATAACATTTCCTATGCCTTTTGGCTACATCTCCATTTGTAATGACTCCTTCTTGGGCTATTCTCTAAATCTCACTCGATGATATGCACATGGTTATCTACAACCATCTTTCAATGATGAAGAATATTCAATGGTCATGTACAATTTACGCTGCAAGGGCTCTTTATATGATCAAACTCACACTTTTGCTTACCAAGTCTCTGATCCAACTCCAATCGGCCATAATTATGACAATGGCAATCTTCTAGATGATTTTAATTGATTTGTTCCACATCACACACTTAGGGGAAAACATGATTTCTTCCCCCCTTATATAATTTCCAATTATTTCTAGTCTCCACACATACACATTACACTCCATGCTTTATGTCTAGTCACTTTTACACATCTTGATACACAAATTATATCACCACTACCCTATGACACACTCTAGTTCCATAGTTCATACTTGACTAACGAGGGTCTAAACCTAAAATGAACCTCACCACATTCACTTATTCATGCTCTATGCTTCAGGGTCTATGTTTTTAGCACACATGTTCAAACCATTTCCCAATGACACACTTTTGTTCAATGGTTCATTATTGATTTTTGAGGGGTCTTTTATAAATGAACCTCATATCATACTCATTCACACCTGTTGGGGGCATGCTACTCCTATCAAATTCATATTGCATACTTATTTTCCATCTCACTCATACACTACATATAACATATCTTGGTTGTACTTACTCTTGCATGCTTACGCTTACATGTACACATTGTTTCCCATGTTCGACAAATACTTAATATTTCAATATATTTTCTATATACACATGCACGTTCACTTGGTATTTTGGAGTGCATGTAGACCTCTTACAGGTCTTTAGATGCTATAATGTTGCTTAGCACTGTACCTCTTACCAGTCCCACTGAGGCTCTTGGGGGCATCTACTTTCTCACATATTACAAGTGCTATTATTTCATCATTTATTACTTCCTATTTTTACTAGCACACTACTTTTTTCCTTTGTACATACGTGCTTTGACATACTTTTTATCTTTCTAACATACTAATAGGTGCTTCATGTGCAACATTTGCCTTGTAGGACTATATATCATCATGGTTTTCTGTTACATCTTGTTTGACATTATTTGATATCATATGCCATTGTTTACAAGCTATGCCCTATGTCTTGCTTGATTAGTTTTTGTATACTTTTGGACACTTCGGCCCTGATTGTCTCGTGACATTATGAGCAATGTCCCATGTCTGAAACCCAAATTTTTTGGTCTATCTTGTATGCAAACTTGCTTGTTACAATGTTTTTATAGGACATACTTGCTACTTTTTCTTCTAGCACGTGTATATAGCCACTTTGTTTGCATGTTCCTTGGTTTCTACAATGCATATTCCCTACCACCTACAGGTATCCACTTCAACATGAAATCAGGTCCTCTCTTTTGGTCCACACACTCCTACTAATGTTGTATGCACCCCAAACAAAGGGGGGCATACATTGGGTGAACAAAACCCCATACAATAGCTCAAAGCTATAACACAATACTATACAACACATAATCAACACAGGTAACAATTACAACTTTGACCCAAAACATGATTTGGGTCCTCAGCACAACATAGACACTAGAGCCCAGGGTTAGACAGGAGCACCCAGGCTCCTGTGTCCTCCCTTGGTCGCTAATGTCCTGGGGGCAGATATAATCAATTTCTTATATCAACATAGTCCACAATAGTTTACAGTACAGGAACATTCCTCCGACAAACAACATACATGCAATCTCCTATAATCAATTTCAATCATAACAAATAATACATTAAAAACAAATCAGGGACAATAGGAGACAAATAGGGATACACCATATGTAATGGTGTTTAGTGGGCAGAGTCATGGAAGGAGAGTAACCCTAGACATCTCTACCCAACACTTGTTCTTTGGCGTAAGATCACCCAAAAAACTTGCAATTGGCGTGAGATCACCCAAAAAACTCACATCTGGCATGAGATCGCCCAAAAAACTCGCTCTTGGCTTGATATCGCCCAAAAAAATCATTATACACAACATTTTCAGGACACTTTACTATCCTCTTACACTCTTCTACATCAAGTGCACACTTTCCTTTTTATGTACTTTCACACTTTTACATACTTATACATGCTTTACACAAATTTTTCATACACATGAATTTGACTACATTTATGATCTTCTTTTTACAGGTCTGTCCTTACAAGAAGTGATAAAATCAAGCACAACAATAGGTACAACATGGTACAATACATATGCTTCACCCCTAGGGTCATTTTCTTTTCATAGTTTCCACGCTTCATCTTTGCACTCATTCCACGCTTCACTTGTCTACAGAACATGTATTTTTCCACATACTCTACATGTTTATCAAGTATGCATCTCTTATCTACTTTATGTTATATATTATTCACTCGACAATATAAAGTGGGGGAAAATGTAGACACAAAATCATGCACTTGGGTACATTTTTATGTCCTAAACACATATTAGCATTCATATGAGTCATAAGCAAGAAAACTAGTAATTAACGTATGTATTTGTCCTCTTTTCTTTGTTTCTTATTCTCTATTTGGTCTTACACACCCTACAACCTAGTCAATATGTTACTTATTTATATCTTATGGATCTAGACACCAGCAACCACCCAGGACAGGAGCGCCTAGGCGCCTTTGACCCTTTCTCACCTTACTCATTTCTTTTATCTTTTGAGAATATTTTTCACTTGTGGGTTGGCCTTTACATTTTAAATTATGAAATTCAAATGAGGGAATCATATAAATGAATAGTTATGTGTTCAAAATCAAGGACCAAACATTAAGCATTACTAGAATCACCTAAGCTTACATCCAAAAGGCACCAAAAGTACTCTAAAGCATCCATCTAGCATCCACTCAAGGGACAAGTGTTGCATCAACTCTGCATACACAACATAGAAGGGGGATTTCATTTTTCCATCCACACAATCTATTACATTGCTATATCTAGCTATAACCCACTATCAAGTACACTTGTATAAGGACATCCTAGGGCATGATTCTTACACACACTCACGAGAACTACATGGAGTCTGAGATTTAGTGTAAAGCTTGGTTGTAAGCTCACTCTCGAGGTGACCATCGGGGTCAGTCTAAATCCCCATTCTGCATCTTTCTTTTTTTGGATTTGATGTGGTTTGTGGGATTTTACAAGTGATATTTGTTTTGCAGGTTACAAGTACCCTCGGTGATAAAAGAAAGACACACATGTGATAAACATTGAATATTTGTGACACTTGTGCAACACAATAAAGATTGGGTTCTAACCATTTTTGGAGTCACAAGTGCCCAAGGAGGGACATATCACCCAGGCACCCCTTTCCAATCATGGGCACCCATGTACGACCTTGTTCCTGCATTCCAAAATTTATTTTGAGCATTTACGACACTGTTCACTTCCTATTCAGTAGTTTTTTCAGTCCAGAGAATTTCTAGATTAAGCGTAAATAAGATAAGTCATTCTTTATACATCTTTTCCTTAGGGTTTCATACTTGCTTATTTTTTGCATCATATTATACTTAACATTTGTATATCATAGTTTACATTAATTACTCTACAATAGGTTTTAATAATAATAAATCTATTTTTGTTAAATTGGTAGGAAATTAGTCAACATATAAAAGTGTAACTATGTACGAAAATAACACACTTTCCCAATATGCTAACAATGTTGTCATTCATCACAGAAAACAATGCATGCCAATTTTATTTATAACAATATATATATGATATATCATATATAATACACATTGTTTTCAAGATCACATGTATATATATAAACACCAGTAACACTTCACTTTGTCCTTATCCTTGTACCTACAACCACCACATGGTCAACACAAACTTGTTGGCATGGAATCTACCCAAAATATAGCATATTCACGATTTCATAACTTTCCATTCACATGATTATAATACTTAGCATGCAACAAGAGAGAGTTAAAGATACATTCATTTCATTTCATTTCATAACTAGAGAGAGAGAGAGAGAGAGAGAGAGAGAGAGAGAGAGAACACCATCATTTTCTTGAGAATCAAATTTCTCAAAACAAGCAACAAAAGAGAGTTCCATACAGTCATATATAAGTGCCTACAATTTTTTCTCGTCAGTTATTTGACTTGAAGAGGGTCCCATGACATTCTTTCACATTTTCCTACAAGTTTGCGAAAAATGTCCAAATTTAACCCGAGGGCTAGCAGAAGTTGCATTCAAAAATTGATTTCCAATGGTTGAATGCACCATGAAGACAAATCTTATATGCTCTCCTATATACAAGGAATTCACTGGAGTTGACGAGAACTTAGAATTAATGAACATGGTATGAATGGTGACTATTTTTCGGAGCCACTGGTCGTAATTGGACTAGTTTGACTTGGTCCCCAACGACTAGAGGCCTACAAAACCCCTTGAAAAACTAGTTTGCAATGTGTTTTTATCATAACTGATGGTTGATAATGATTTTCATGGATAAATACTAGAGGTATATGGAGTCCGATATCCATTTCTTCACCAAAGGCCTAAATGACAAGCCAAAACCAAACCCAACTTTTGACTTTCAGCAGCTTCCCAAAACTGCAAAAAGGGTTAACAGGGCTCCTAGAGGAGTGATGAAAATGCTCAAATCAAACATTTGAGGTCATTATAAGGTTTGATACAACACTCCACATGACAGGGAATACATAGTCACAACTCAAATTTCCCATTTTGGGGTTCAGAGAGGTGTTTTGTGAATCACAAAAATCACGTTTTATTAATTTCGCAAGGTAACAAAAAGGGTAGTTTAGTTGAAGACTCAACTCAAGTCTCACCAATTCAAGTGGACATACCAATATCTAGTTTTAATACTTTGGTTTTACAAATGTATTAGGTTGTGGTTTGCGAGTACAGTTGATGATCAAAATAATCAATTAGGTTGCGTAGGAAAAAGCTCCCCTTTTTTTCATTTGTACTACTATTTATTTAATTAAATTGTAAGCTTTTCCTTAATTTTATTAGAAATTATGATTTCATTGCAAAGAGGGAAAACTATCAATACAAAAATTATGCAAGTCAAAGGTGAGAAAACCATGCTTGCAGGTATTCGAATCCTGGGTGCACTGGCTCCAAGCGGTCCACATTCACGATCCGCGAGACCATGCAATTCAAGAGGATTTTTCCTCAAACAATTCACGAGCATTGTGTTAACCTCCATAACTTTGTGTACATCTTTACCCTATTCAAGAGATCTCCTTCTCAGTTGATCTTCTGAACCACCAAAAAAACCAAACCCGAGCTCCTTCCATGGCTACCAAAAACAACAAACTATGCACTTTCCAACACATTTGCAAAAAAGATTTCTGAAGGCACTTTGGCTAAACGCCTGTCAATCTGCATTAGCTTTGAAAGTTATCTAAAATTTTTACAAAACAAACCATTTTGTACACCTCCAATAACCATTATTTTCACAAACCTATAAGGGGACATTTGACAACTCATCACATGCCTTGACTCAAACAGTCTACACACATTGTCTACAATCCCACATTTTGTTAAACAGTCCAGGGTGCCTTTTGTAAGATCCACATTTTGCATACATGTTTAACAAAACAGTCCACTTTCAACTACAATATATGAAAATATATATTCCATTTTAACACTTTGATGGGGAGGTGCTTGGAAAATGAGGGATGAAATATTGGCTCACTTTAGTCCCCCATTTTAAGAAAAAAACATTGCTAAGCTGCCAAAATCAATACACAACCAATATCAACTTATATGGCCACACAGTCAACCACAAACCTCATTTCTCACAGGCATTATGTAGAATTCATGACCTTGATGAAGGTATCCACAATGCTCAAATAAATTCTGGTTATTCATCAACCACACTTTGCATATTTAACATCTGTAATTGAAGCTGGAATGTCCAACAAAACTTGTCCAACTGTTTCTTTGGTTGACAGAGGCCTAATATCCTATTCCAAATCTTCCACTTAGGCACAATTAGAGAGGATGTTGGTCAAAGTGATTGTTTGGGTTAGAAACTAGTTTAATGCATTTAGTGAAACTGTGTGAGTGCTTTGTGAGGGTGCCCATGCCCTACCATGTCTGACAAGGCCCTGCCTTCACCCACACGCCTTCATCCACTCCATCACCCAACATATTCAAAGCTATTTATTTGTATCATTTTTTTAACTTATAAATTTCAATGCATTTTTATATTATTCGTTTATTTATTTTGTTTAATTTATGATTTATTTAACTTTTAAATTTTACAATTATTAATCTCATTACTATTTCTAAATTTTAACATCAACATTCATTTATTTTATTTATTTATTATCATTTTCATTTAATTTTAATTATCTCACTTCATTAATCAATAACTATCATTTGAAAAATTAATCTATCCGTCACAATGAATTTACGAGCTATATGTATTGGGTTTAGGTATGTAATTTCATGATGATGATTTTAACACACACTTTAGATGTACCAACTGAGGGTGACTGACAAACACACCAACAATTTCCATTAAAATAGACACTTTTTGAGCAAAGATTTATGTTCGCCTTCTCATAACAGGGCCTTCATCACTTTCCTAACATTTAAAACCATAACCAAAACTTGAACATTGCCCATAGTTCTATATAAAATAATATTTGATATTATTATCACTCTAGTGAAACGATTTAATGAGCGGTAATGAGTCTGAAACCCAAAATATCCAGACGATACTTATGAAACCCATGACCAACGGGGCATATGAAATTTGATTCACGTCCCATAAAGAATCTTAAAGCATGGCCATACGCCAAATATAATCATGGTACCCATGTAATCCAAGGTTTTTGAAACTTTATAATTACCCCAAATCTCTTAAGCCATTAGGGAGTGGTCAAATTAGATAACTCATAATGATCGTTAACTTGCAACGAAACACATTTACTTATTTTTGATGTTCGGTAAAACACATAGTCTTACGAAGAGGGTCCACAACTATTTGATGACAACTACGAAAGATGTAGGGACACTACATTTCCCTCCCCTTATAAGAGCATCATCCTCTATGTGAAATGATGGTAAGGTTAGTTAGATGAATAAGTAAGTAAGGAAATTCAATAATGAAACTTTTCTCTTAGCAAAACAACTTGTCGGTACAACGCGACCACAATCGAAGACAATCAAAATTTATAAATTTCTTCAATTATTATGTTCTGCGAAGATTGGAAATTCTCTTTTTCCTTTATACAATTTTCTTTGATTCAATTCTTGTAATATATGTTTTCATTGTTCAATGATTTTAATTTCATTGTTTCCACAGGGTGCCCAACAGAACATACATAGATGTCACAAACAGCTCAAACACAACCTAACTTAATCCCACAAGATATTCATGACTGTAACTCGAAACCAAAACCACTAACCCAACCATAGAAAGAAACAGTATAGTCAAAAATCATAGCACCCAATACACACATCCTTGGTCTAGAAAATATACATAACACATGACTAACATAACAAGGAATTGCATCAATACATATGCAATAGGTTTCACATAACTCAAAAACCACAACTATAACTACATAGTGTCAAGATGGGATCAAATATCATAACATCAATGAGGAACATCAAACCTCAACAACATAAAATATAACCAGACTCACATGAGTAATCATGAATCATAAATACCAACTCCATATACCTCCCAAAATCTCCATAATAACCTAGGCCTCCAAAACAACTCCATAAACCTCCTAAAATAGAGAAGAGAACCATAATATCAAAACCAGGTCGGGTCACTCTATGGACATGAACACATAGAGCCATGTCACCTGAAAAACCAAAGGCCTAATGACATGCAACCCCTGGAAAATATAGTTCTATGACTTTTTAGCATACCCCACACTCCGCACATGAACCGTATCAGGTCGATGGAAACATATAAACACAAACAACATGGTAGAACTAGCTCTTTCAAACATTTAAGAAGGTCCCCACTGGACAAAAAATAGCCAAGTGGCGTCAAAATCATGAAGCTTAGAGTTTTAAAAGAAACTAAAACAAAGGAAATATCGATAAATCAAGAAAAATGGCTAAGTAGCTATATTCAAATAGAAAAAAATAAATCAAAATAGATAAAGAGTCTTGAAGCTTAGCAACAATCAATTAAAATTGTTGGTTCCAAGTACAACCAATTTTACAAATAAAACACATATAAAAAGATTCACATCACACACACTATAGTAACCTCCAAAGAGGCAACTCACCGGAGTACTATATCATCGAGTGCACATCTCGGACATCAGAGAATCCATCTTGCAATATAAATAATAACTGATCAAATAATATAACTGTCATAAATCTTTGTCTGAATCATCCCTCCAAACTCCCACAAGGCTAAACATAGTCAGTAACCACACAAGGATTGTCCGCAAGGAAACTAGTTAAGGAGAGAGAAAGAGGTACATGTTTACATTCAATGAGCCTAAGGTGTCTGCAAAACACAATATACATAACACATGTTGATCAAATGCCATACATACCAAATGAACATAGAAGTGGATTTTTAGTCTATGCTAGACTCCACTTCCTATCTCGTACTCAGCTTGAGTAAAATGGACAATGGTCTATATTTCTCACTCCACACATACACTTTTGATATTACTTGTAGGGATCATAAGTGTAGGGTACACAACATAACACATCACTACATTAATAACACAATGGTGATTTACACACAACAACCATATTGTCTTACGCATGGTATATTTATGGGGTATAACATAACATTATTTCCACAGCTCATAACATGTCACATTTCCACATAACACACCCAAAAGTGCAAGTATGGTACAATAGGGGTCATAAGATCACCATATGCCCCCAATTCACGGCATGAATCCAATACATAACGTATGAATACATATGTACAATGAACATAGTGACTAACATCACAACATATACACAATTACAATACAACATGGTGACATAACATCATGATACATCACAAACATGGTGGAAACAACATGATATGATACAATTCACTACGAAGCACTTTTTTCATACAACACATTAGTACACATATACAATATCACAAGATAATGAACACTACAACACTTCATAGTCCACAATAACATTTATTTCACACAACAAGGTGGAACACACGTGAAATTCACATTGAATTCATGAGGGATAGAGAGAGTGTGAATACTCTCATCACGAAACACATCAACATCATAATAAGTCCACACTAAGTGGTATGCACAACAGGTGCATTCATATTATCACAAGTACAATGTTTGTCACATCACAACATAATATCACATTACTCTTCCAACTCCTCCACCATCATGCATAATCATCACAACACCAACTATCCCAGAGGTTTGAGAGCATGAACCTCCACTTTGATACCATATGTAATGCCCACACATAAATAGGCCAAAACACAACAAAATAAACCATAATTTTTTTTTTTTTTTTTCATTTACTTGATACAAAGTGAACAACACCACATAGGCTCACAATAACAACTCAACATCACATGAGATGTTTACACAAACATGAACCCACATATATAACATGATGAGGAAATGATAATCACTACAAGTACAGATGACGAAAGACATTTCCAAGCCTACCTATGAGACTTATAATGGGAGAGGTCATCATTACAACTACTCCTTATCATCTCCAAGAAGGAATCTTGGCTAGCCTTTGGTTCCTCCAAAGAATTCACACCACATCAACTTTGATAGGCCCCTTATCCCTCCATTATAACACGTGCTTATCCCTCCACTAACACTAGCCATGAACTCCTTTGGTTCCTCCAAAACATAACACACACAAACCTCCCCCTATTCCTACCTTCACTAGCTACACATTATTTCTCCAATAGTAAACGATGAAACCTCACCCCAATAAGAAGGAAACATACCACACGATAACACAAGATGTACATCAAGCCACATTTTCCCAAGTGAAGAGAAAATACAAAACAACGATCCAACCATAATATAAAATCACAGATAGACGCTTTCCACAACACAACACTTTCATCATTACATATATATTTCAATCATAAATTTATTATTTTACCTTAATTATTTGAAGAGCACTTAACACGCAAAATTACATTCTCCTTTTATTTAGACTCCATTTTATTTATTTCGGTTAACATTTGACCTATAATGGTTCCATTTGATTTTTATATTTTTTCTTATGGCGATTAATTTATATGGTTTGATTGTTAAGAGGAAAATTTAAACACACACGAGTCTACTAGTACTTTTCCTAAGGATTCACTTCTAAGGAACATGTTTACTTGGTTTTGTATTTTACCTTTGTTGCAAAAAGAGAGATTCACATGAAGTAAAAGGAAAACTATTAGGTCAAGAGTACATGAATTCCTATGTTTCTTTTTTTTATTACAATGTTTAAACATTAAGAAAACACTCTATTCACTTTCAAATTATTACAACCAACTATGTAATTTAACTATTTAGAACTTGCATCGCTCGTGATGTGATTCACAATCCAATTTCCCCAATTAGGAATCCTTGTTTTCAAAAATCTTGTTACACATGGGATGATAAATTTCACCTATGTTAATGTTATAGGGGTTTACATGGAGTTAAAGGGACAAGTCTCAAATTTCCTTTTACTCCTAATCTATCATCTTAAGAAATTCAATATCGATAGCTATGAGTTATAAAATATGGGTTTTGGCTAAAATTAAACCCCCTAATTGGTCCTAGGCTTGATTTATTTCCATTGACACCCAAGGGTTCTACCCCACCCCTACTAAGTCAAAGCTAGAATATTCGGTTATCCTTATCGCAAAAATCCCTCGTAAGAGTTCAAGGTATTATGTTACTACCTATCAAGGTAACACCTCCATCCTTAAGGCTTAGAAAATTCACTACAGGGTTCTTTCACAATGTGAGTTTGCCATCATTAACTAGTCTCTAGCTCATTACTTGCGAAGGTGAAAAATTGGCCCACGAGGGTAGAGAAGGAGAATTCTCATGGACCATGCTCGAACGGATGGAAAAGGTACAAAGTTTACCTACCATAAGATGATCATGAAGGCACAGGTGAGACCCATTTTCTTGGCATACAATAAAACCTAATATTGATATAGGAATGGAACAACACAGTTAAAAGTTGACCAAGTTCAGTTCCACTATGGAAATAAGGCACGAGGTAAGCTCAAGGGAGTGCCATTCCATATGACAAGGGTTATTATTTCATGCTAAAATTTTGATTGTTGCTTTCCACTAAAATGAAAAACATGCACCTACAATTTGTTATTTCTCTCATGAAGACTAAAAGGTTTCCTAGGTTCAACACATCACTAAGCAATAGATAAGATACACCATTCTCAATTTATTACTATCAAATTTATAGGTACATTCAACGTTCAAAGTTAGCTGGATACAATTAATTTTAAATAATAAAATTTTAAAATTCATTCTTCGATAATGATTCAAATATTATCTATAGGATTCTTTTTACATTCAATTTCCATAGAAACATGATACAATCATACTTATTTTACCTAATCAACATATCTAAAATTACGATCAAGTAGGAAATTAGTCAACATATAAAAGTGCAACTATGTACGAAAATAACACACTTTCTCAATAGGATAACAATGTCGTATTCATCATGGAAAACAAAAATGACAATTTGATTTATAACAATAGCGTTGATATATCATATACAATTATATTGTTTTCAAGATCACATATTATTATATAAACACCAACAACGCTTCACTTTTTCCATATCCTGGTACCTGTAACCACCACATGGTTAACACAAACTGTTGGCATGGCATCTACCCAAAATATAGCATAATTCACGGTTTCATAGATTTTACATTCACATGATTATAATACTTAGCACACAACAAAGAGAGTTAAAGATACATTCATTTCATTTCCTAAATAGAGAGAGAGAGGAAAAAACACCATTTTCCTGACAATCAAATTTCTCAAAACAAGCAACAAAAGAGAGTTCCATATAGTCATATATAAGTGTCTTACCAGTTTTCTCATTAGTTATTTGACTTGAAGAGGGTCCCACGACATTTTTCACATATTTCCTACAAGTTTGCGAAAACGTTCCAAAACTCGAGGGCTTATGAAGATGCATTCAAACACTGATTTCCGATGGGTGAACACACCATGAGATAAATCCTATACACTCTTCTATATACAGGGAATTCATTGGAGTTGAGGAAATTTAGAACTGCAAACATGGTATAAATGAAGACTACTTTTTTCCAGAGCCACTAAGTTGTAATTGGACTAGTTTGACCTGGTTACCTCAACCTCCAAAAACCCCGAAAAAAACTAGTTTGCAACGTGATTTTATCATAAATGACGATTTTAGTGATTTTCATGGATAAATACTAGAGGGATATACTGAGATCGATATCCATTTCTTCACCCACGACCTAAATGGCCAGCCAAAACCAAACCCAACTTTTGACTTTCAACACCTTCCCAAAACTACAAAAAGGGTTAGTAGGGATCCTAGAGGGGTGACGAAAAAATGCACGAACATTCATTCGAGGTTGTTCTAAGGTTTTATACAACACTCCACATGACAGGGAACATAGTCACAACTTGAATTTCCCATTTTGGGGTTTGGAGAGGTGTTTTGCAAATCACAACAAATTACATTTTATTAACTTTACAAGGTAAACTAAAAAGGGTGATTTAGTTGAAGACTCAACTTAACCTCACAAATTCAAGTGGACACAAATATCTAGTTTCGTTATACTTTGGTTTTACAAACGTATTAGATTGTGGTTTGTGAGTAAAATTGATGATCAAAATAATCAATCAGGATGTGCATAGGAAAAATCCCCTTTTGTCGTTTGTACTAGGATTTATTTAATAAAACCGTAAGTGTTGTCCTTAATTTTTTTAGAATTATGATTTCATTACAAAAAGGAAACTATCAATATAAAAAAGTATGCAAGTCAAAGGTGAGAAAACCATGCCTGCAAGTACTTGATCCTTGGTGCACTGGCTCAAAGAGGTCCACATTCACAATCCACGAGACCATACAATTGAAGAGGATTTTTGTCACAGTTCACGAGCGTTGTGTTAACCTCCACAACTTGGTGCACGTCTTTACCCTACTCAAGAGATCTCCTTCTTAACTGATCTTCCAAACTACCAAAATAAAAAACCCAAGCTCCTTCCATGGCTACCAAAAATAACGGACTATGCACTTTCCAACGCATTTGCAACAAAGATTTCGAAGGCCCTTTGGCTAAACGCATTCCAATGTGTATTTCTTTGGATTTATCTAAAATCTAAACAAACCATTCTATGCACCTCCAACAATCATTGTTGTCCCAAAAGACCACATTTCTCTCAAACATTTTATCAAACAGTCTAGACACCTCTTTTGGGCTCCCACAACTCGTATACATGGTCAGGGAGCGCCATGAGACTACTTTTCTTTCAGGAATTTTGAAAAACAGTCTGCGTTTTCGAAGAATATATAAAAAATATTCATTTTAATATAGAATGAGAGGGGGGTGTATTGGAAAATGAGGGCTGAAATATTGGGCACACGTCCCCATTTTCTTTTTGAGGCAAAATCAAACACATCCAATGCCAATTGCTGCTAATCTCGACCACAAACTCAATATCACAACATTATGTAGAGAGGATGAGATGAAGGAGGCACTATGAATTATTCTTAGACATCTACCAATGCACCTGTAGCTAAAACATCTAGAAAAATAATAGTTCTCCAATGTTTTGGTGGACGCCTTTACCCTGTTTCATCGTTTCGAAACTTGGCATAGTTGGGAGGATGCGTGTAAGGTGAGATGATCATACTAAAGGCATGTTGGATCTGTATTTGGTGAATGGTGTAAATGTTTGGTGAGCACACCCATGCCCTGTCATGTCTAACAAGACCCTGCCTTCACCCACACGCTTCCCTCCACTCCATCACCCAACGTATTCAAAGCTATTTATTTGATTATTATTTTTTTAAAAAAGCTTATAAATTTAAATACTTGTTTTATATTATTCATTTATTTGGAAGAGCTTATACAAGGATTTAATTCATGCAATAATCATTGAGATTGAATACACATAAATAAACACACAATATTATACTGATATTTTCTTGATATAAATTCATTCAAAATTATACAATTATATAGGAAAGGATTTCCTATTTGTATGGAGTTCATATCTCCATACAAATCTCAACCATTTCCATAAGATTACTCAAAACAATATCAAACCTAATAACATAATATTGTTTATAACAATAATACATTTTAATAAATAATATGTTATGCGTAATATATTGTTTGTTAGAACAATATATATAACTAACCAACCATACTAACATACTACTTTACTATACAGTAAACTTACTAATTACATGTGAACACTATTTTTCCTAACATTCCCCCCTTAGTGTGAACATGGAAGGAAAAAAATCACACTTCCTTCACAGCTTGCCGCCCGTTCACACTCATGATCTGGATGGTTTTTCATAACAACCAACAACCTCAACAAAGATGGTTTTACAGGACGACTAACAACCTCAACAAAGGATGGTTTTATAGGAAAAACAACAACCCAAAACATACAGATGGTTTTTACAAGACAACCAACAACCCAAATATCATGATGTTGTTTTTTTTTGTGCTTTCATCTGTCTACCATGTTTTTCCTTCAGGAAATTATGTAAGAAACACAACTAACTAAATATAAAATTGAAAAGAGGGAAAAATGAAAATGGAACATTGAGACCATGTTACCCCCCTCAACGTGAATTTTTCACTTATTCAACACAAAACAAGAACTCTGAAAAAGAATCACACAACTGAAAAAAACTACAACTCTGAAATAAAAGCAAACTCACACACACACTGTCACCACAACTTGGTGCGGCCCTGTCATTGGTGACTGACGAGAGGTTGCTAATTGACCTCCAGCCTCCAATGCCTCCATCCTCTAGTGTATGCTCTCCTTACTTAATACAAGAAGTCTTCATCACTTTGTTGAGCTTTTTTTTCCTCATTATCAGAGTGGGCGGAATTCATATCCCAATCACTTCCTTCATCTCTGTTATAAAAAATGAAGGCTTTATCCTTCAATTTACCATCAAGCATATCTTGTGCTCTTTTCTTACAATACATAATACCATGTCTAGAAGCATTAAAATAGTACATAATACATCCAAACGCCTATGTGAGATCCATTTGATGGAACCAAACACCAAAAACCAATGTAGACAGGAGGACCTTAATGAGGTTTGACAGGTCTGATGGATTTGCATGCTCAACCACGGTATTGACCACAATGATGAATGTTAACACACACCCATGCAACCATGGTGAGACTTGATGATTTCCTTGGAGCGCCGATCAAGGAAAAAAACATTAGGTTGAACGCAGATCGGTGCATGAAGTATGTGGCCACGTGGATAACAAATTTGAATGTATTAACCATTGACAGACGTAGGCAGGTTATCACAGATGCATGTCAAGCTAATTAATGATGTAAATACCTTAAAAATACCATCGCATGCATTGTATATATGAATCTCATTCCCTACATAGTTGAATTAGCCTCTGATATCTATTATTTGAAGAAGATTGGTGTATTTATGTGTGATATTTCTATCAGAACGTGCACAATGAAAAAAAAGAGATGGCACGAATCTAATGGTCCCGAATCCTAAACGCCTTTACCCGGTCCATAATGATATCAATCAGATGAAATTTTGAGCTTGGTGTAAGAAAAAATGACTTTCACACTACTAATACCATCCGCATGACAACAATAAATCTGGTTGCCCTTATAAACCAGATTATTTCTCCATCACAAGCACATAACTATTATTGCTCTGATACCAATGATAGTATTTAGAAGAGCTTACATGAAGATTTAATTGATGCAATAATCCTCGAGACTGAATACACAGAAATAAACACACACTATTATACTAATATTTTCTTGATGCAAATTCATTCTAAATTATACAATTATACAGGAAAGGAATTCCTATTTTTATCGAGTTCATATCTCCATACAAATCTCAACCATTTCCCTAAGATTCCTCATAACACTATCATACCTAATAACTTAATATTTTTTATAACAATAATATGTTTTAACAAATAATATGTTATGTATAATATATTGTTGGTTACAACAATATATATAACTAACCAACCAAACTAACATACTAGTTTACCATACAATAAACTTACTAATTACATGTGAACACTAATTTTCATAACACCTCCAACAATAATTGTTGTCCCAAAAGACCACATTTCTCTCAGGCATTTTATCAAACAATCTAGATGCCTTATCTGGGCTCCCACAACTCGCATACATGGTCAGGGAGCGCCATGAGACTACTTTTATTTCAAGCATTCTGAAAAAAAGTTTGCGTGTTCCAAGAATATATAAAAAAATATTCATTTTAATATAGGCTGAAAGGGGGGTGCATTGGCAAACGAGGGCTGAAATATTGGGCACACGTTTCAAGGCCAAAATCAAACACATCCAATTCCAATTGTTGTTAATCTCAACCACAAACTTATATCACAACATTATATATAGAGGATGAGATGAAGGAGGCACTATAAATTCTGATTATACATCTACTAGTGCACCTGCAACTAAAACATCCGGAAAAACAATAGTTCTCCAATGCTTTGGTGGTCACCTTTACCCTATTTCATCGTTTTGAAACTTGGCACAATTGGGAAGACGCGTGTAAGGTGAGATGATCATACTAAAGGCATGTTGGATATGTATTTGGAGAATGGAGTAAATGTATGGTGAGCGTGCCCATGCCATGTCATGTCTGGCAAGACCCTACCTTCACCCACACGCCTCCATCCACTCCATCAGCCAACATATTCAAAGCTATTTATTTGATTATTTTAATTTTTCATTTTTTTAAACTTATAAATTTCAAAACTTGTTTTATATTATTTGTTTCTTTATTTTGTTTAATTTATGGTGAGCGCGCACATGCCATGTCATGGATCTGTGGCTGATAGGTCGGCCTATGATCAAAGGTGGTCATACAACCATAGCTAGAGTATAAATAAAATCAAAATTGATAAGTATCATATTAAAACCTCCTCTGCAACCATTAGTCTGCATTTATGCCCCCTCTCTCTATATCTTACCCATCCGCTTATAGAGAGTTGCGTTCAGGGCCCCACATATATCTAAAAGGGGGGGCCTCCATAGAATTATATCCATATGATAGTTCAGAGCCTATTGTATTGTATGAGTGATTGCTTTCCTCCATCGAATAAAGTGAGTTGAATTGGGGGGGCCAACTCTCTATATGGCCCTATCTATAGTTTAGGGCGGGACACCTATGTTGTATTGATTCCAGAGGGGGAAAATATCTCTATCCATAGTTGATACCCCCTCCCCAACTTAAAGCCCCACCCCTACATAAGGATAGGGATCAAATGAGTCGAAATCTGAACATGGATGGAATGCCCCATACATTGACTTGTTAGAAAGAAGAGGGATATACTTCGTTGGTCAAGCAAGCCTCCTTCCCATGCTAGGAATATATTAATGAATGAAATATTTAAAGTTATGAATTCTACCTCAAAATGTTTATCTTAAAGAAAAAATCTTGCTTGTTTACATTTTTATGTACATATTCCTATTCTTAATTTCATAAGGAATTTTCATTAGGTGTTCATCTTCAACTTGAAAACAACCTCACCAGGACATTGTCGTCTCAATAGATGTTTTTTTGTGTTACTGTTGTTTCATTGTTTATAAGCTCCCATATTGTTTAAAGTGTTTGTACCAAGAATTACGAGTAGCATAGTGGCAATAAATTCAAAAGCAACACAATTATAGACACGCCTCTAACGTAAATATAATATTAGTATTATTATTTAAAATTGTCTATATTATTTTTATTTTATTTTTTTAATAACCAAAGGTATTGGGAACTAGCCCTAAGCCACCGCCATGTCTAATGAAGCTTGCGCCCGACACGTAGAGGTCTGACTGGACCCATTAATCTCTAAACAACACGATGACAACAATCTAGAAGCAGGCCTACATCGTCGCAAGAGGTGTAACCCTAGACACGTCCAAAAGCACTACATCGTTGCGAGAGGTGTAACCCAATTATAAACACACCTCCGATGTAAAAATAATATCACTATTAATATTTAAGATTTTATATATAATTATTATTTATATATAGATAATAGTACTATTATTAAATATATATTTATATTAAAGTGTTCATACCAAGATTTGCAAGAAACACAGTGGCAGAGACGACAACGGAGGCAATTCACGGTGGCAGCAATCCAGAAACATGACTACATCGTGCAAAGATTTTATTTATAAATAATATTACTATTATTATTTAATTTTTTTATATAAATAATATTTTATTACTATTATTAATGATCTATTTATACTATTTAATATATCTATATTAATATTAAGTGTTCGTACCAAAGAATTACAAGTAACACGGTGGCAATAATTTAAAAGCAACCAACTATAGACACACCTATGCTGTAAATATAATATTACTATTATTATTATTATTTTTATATACATAATATTATAATCTATTATTAATTATCTATTTATACTATTTAATATATCTATATTAATATTAAAATGTTCGTACTAAAAATTACAAGTAGCACAATGACAACAATTCAAAAGCAACACAATTATAGACACGCCTCCGACATAAATATAATATTACTATTACTATTTAAAATTTTCTATATTATTTTTCATTTTATTTTTTTAATAACCAAGGGTATTAGGAACTAGCCCTATGCCACCACCATGTCTAACGAAGCTTGTGCTCGACACGTGGAGGTCTGAGGATGGACCCATTAATCCCTAAACAACACGATGACAAACAATTTAGAAGTTGACCTACATCGTCGCAAGAGGTGCAACCCTAGACATGACTCCGACGTAAATATAGTTACTATTATTATTTAAGATTATATATATTATATATAGATATATATATATATATATATATATATATATACTTTTTTTGATAACCAAGGTATTGGAAACCAGCCCAAGTCATCGTCGTGTCTAACGAAACTTGCACCTAGCACGTGGAAGTCTAACACTGGACCCACTAATCCCTGGAAGTATATTATATATTTATGTCCACTAATCTCCAAACAACATGATGGCAACAATCTAGAAGCAACACTAGATCATTGCAAGAGGTGCAACCCAACTGTAGACATGCCTCTGACGTAAATATAATATTACTATTATTACTTAAGATTTTTTATTTTATTTTTTTGGTAATCAAGGATATGAAAACCAACCCAAGACCGCCCCCGTGTCTAACGAAGTTTTGCACCCAGCACGTGAAGATCTGAGGTTGGACCCACTGTAGACATGCCTCCGACGTAAATATAATTACTATTATTATTTAAGATATATTATATATATATATATATATATATATATATATATTTTAATTTTTTTGGTAACCAAGGGTATTTATTAATTATCTAATTTATACTATTTAATATATCTATATTAATATTAAAATGTTCGTACCAAGAATTACAAGTAGCACACATGACAACAATTCAAAAGCAACACAATTATAGACACGCCTCCGACGCAAATATAATATTACTATCATTATTATTTAAAATTGTCTATATTATTTTTCATTTTATTTTTTTAATAACCAAGGGTATTGGGAACTAGCCCTAAGTCACCACCATGTCTAACGAAGCTTGCGCCCGACACATGGAGGTCTGAGGATGGACCTATTAATCTGTAAACAACACGATGACAACAATTTAGAAGTTGACCTACATCGTCGCAAGAGGTGCAACCCTAGACATGCCTCTGACCTATATTTATGTCCACTAGTCCCCAAACAACACGATGCCAACAATCTAGAAGCAAACACTACATCATTGCAAGGGGTGCAACCCAACTGTAGACACGCCTCTGACGTAAATATAATATTACTATTATTACTTAAGATTTTCTATATTATTTTTTATTTTATTTTTTTGGTAACCAAGGATATGGAAACCAACCCAAGACCGCCGCCGTGTCTAACGAAGTTTGCACCCAGCACGTGAAGATCTGAGATTGGACCCACTGTAGACATGCCTCCGACGTAAATATAATTACTATTATTATTTAAAGATTATATATATATATATATAGATATATATATATTTTAATTTTTTTGGTAACCACATGTATTGGAAACCAACCCAAGACTGTCACCGTGTCTAACGAAGCTTGCGCCTAGCACGTGGAAGTCTAAGGCCGGACCCACTAATCCCTGAAAGTATATTATATATTTATATCCACTAATTCCCAAACAACACGATGACAACAATCTAGAAGCAACACTACATTGCAAGAGGTGCAACCCAATTGTAGACACGCCTTTGACGTAAATATAATATTACTATTATTACTTAAGATTTTCTTTATTATTTTTTATTTTATTTTTTTGGACAATCAATATATGGAACCAACCCAACCGCCTGCCATGCTACTGAAGCTTGCACCCAACACGTGAAGATATGAGATTGGACCCACTATAGATATGCCTTTGACGTAAATATAATTCCTATTATTATTTAAGATTTTCTATATATATATATATATTTTAATTTTTTTTGTAAACCAAGGGTATTGGAAACCAGCCCAAGGCCGTCGCCATGTCTAACGAAGCTTGCGCCTAACACATGGAAGTGTAGGGTTAGACCCACTAATCCTTGAAAGTAGATTATCTATTTATGTCCACTAATCCCCAAACAACACGATCTAAGATTTGGACCCATTGTAGACATCCTATCTCTGACCGTAAGTAATAATATTATTATTTAAGAAGATTTTTCTTATATAATATTTTAATTTTTTTGGTAACCAAGGTCTTAGAAACCACCCAAGCCGTCCGCGTGCTCTAACTAAGCTGTGCCTAGCACGTGAATTCTAAAAGACGCTGACCATTATCCATCCTGAAGTAATGATTATTTATGTCCCCTAATCCCCAAACAACACGATGGCAACACTCTAGAAGCAAACATACATCATTTGCAAGAGGTGTAACCCAATTGTATATACGCCTATGACTAAATGTAATATTATTAATTATTTACTTAAATTTTCTATTTTTTTTTATTTTATTTTTTAGTACCAAGTATATGGAAACCAACCCAAACCGCGCGTGTCTAACAAACTTTCTTGCACCCAGCATGTGATTTATGTATTTTAATACAAAATGAAATTTATTCATATAATAAATAATTCTTTTATTAATTGTTAATATTTAACTTTGATCATAAAATTATATTTGATAATAAATTATAATATATATATTCTCTTTATATATATATTTACATACTGGTTTATAATGAATATAATAGTAATAAGTATAATACGTAAATCTTATACATATGTATCTCGAATTTAATTTAATATTAATAATATAGCTATATTAAACTTATATTATTATATTAAATTAACTAGTATATTAAAAATCAGATTAATATAGTAATAATATTATATACTATATTAATGTATACTATTATATTAATGATTAGTAGTTCATTATTTATATATATAGAGAGATAGAGAGTATACTTTTATTATTATATTAAATTAATAGTATATTTAATATTACATAAATAAGATTATATTTATATTTGATATAAGTTTTATATATCTCTATTTTATTAGTTTTTTTTTTTAATAACTACATATAATAATTTGAATAAGTCTATCTTTTCATGGTTTAATCTAGGTAATTAAGAATGTTTTTTTTTTGGATAATTTATTTTTTTATTTTTAATATATAATAATTCTACATTATAATATTTAATAAAACATATGTTTAGATTACTAATTATATATATAATATAGATATATAAATAAAAAATTGCATTAATATAATATGCCACTATAATCATTATATATATATTATCCGTAATACTACTTTATTATTAGATTAATATTAAAAATAGGTATATATAATATTACAACATTAATATTTACTCAATATTGATTAAGTTTATATATCTATATTATTAGTATTATTTTTTTTTAACTGTGTAATAACTAAAATATACTATTTTAACCCCCTATAGATATGCCTTTGACGTAAAGTATTATTCTAATTATTTAAGATTTTCTTATAATATATATATTGAATGTTTTTTTGGTAACCAAGGGGGATTGGAAACCACCCAAGGCCTCGCCATGTCGAACAGAACTTGCGCCTAACACATGAAGTGGTATGGTTAACCCACTAATCCTTGAAAAGTATATTATATATTTATGTCCACGAATCCCACCACAACACGATCTCAGATTGGACATTGTAGACATGCTCTCTGACGTAAATTAATAATATTATTATTGAGATTTTCTATATATATGATTTAAATTTTTTTTGTACCAAGGTATTATAAAACCACCCAAGGCCGTCCACGTCTAACGCAGCTGTGCCTAGCACGGGGAAGTGCTAACGCTGGACCAAGGAAGCCCGGGAAGTATATTATATATTTAATCCACTAATCCCAAACAACACGGTGGCAACAATCTAGAAGTCAACAATACATCATTGCAAGAGTGAACCCATTTATATACTCCGATGACGTAATGCATATTGGATTATTACTTAAGATTTCTATATTATTTTTATTTTATTTAAGTACAAGGATATGGAAACCAACCCAAGAAACCGCTGTCCGTGTCTAACGAAACGTTCTTGCACCCAGCATTGTATTTTTTGAGACGAAAATGAAATTTATGTCATATAATAAAAGAATTCTGGTATGATTGGTTATAATTTAACTTGATACTAAATTATATTTTATCATAAATTAATATATATATTCTCTTTATAATAATATATATTACTGCTTTTTTATAATTCTTAATATTAATAAGTAATAGACGGAAAATCTTATACAGAGTATCTTAATTTAATTTAATATTAATATATAGCTATATAAACTTATATTTTATCTTAAAATTAATCGTAGATAAAAATCAGATTAATGGTATACTATTATACTATATTAATGATACTCTGATATTATGCCTTATTAGTTCATTAGTTTATATATAGTAGAATAGGGATATATTTTATTTTATTATTAATCTTAAATAGTATGTTATATTACATAAATATATTATTTAATCTTTCTCTATTTTATATACTTATGATTAGTTTTTTTTTTTTTAATAACTAATATAATATTTGAGATAGGCTCTCTTTCATTGTTTTATCTAGGGAATTAATAATGTTTTTTTTTTTGGTGATAATCTATTTTTTATATTTTATATATACTAATTCTTACCGTATATATTTACTAAACAATATTTTAGGATTACTAATTACTATATATATATATATATATAAATAAAAAATGGATTAATATAATAATGCCTAATAATCATTAATATATATATATATAGCGTAGACTTTTATTATTATATTAATATAAATAGTAATATATAATAATTACAATACTAATAGTACTCAATATGATACGTTTTTATATAATTATATTATTTAGTATTAAATTTTTTTTTTTAACGTGTAATACTACATATAATATTTTTAATAGAGTCATATTTTTCATGGTATTTCTAGGATTAAATAATCGTTTTTTGGATCATTTTTTTTTTATATTTATATATACTAATTTCTTACAATATAATATTTACTAAACATATGTTTAGGATTACTAAGGATCTATAATATACTATAGAGTTGTATACTGTTGTTTGATAGTAATATTAAATAGTAATATATAATCTTATTTAATAAAGGATTTAATTTGATCTGCCGAAAATCAAATTTCTTTACATTTCCGTCATTAAAATTTGTTGTAAAAATTGCGCATGACTAATTGGATCGGACATTACATTTACGGAAGAAAAATCAACATCCTTAAAATACTACCGTAATACATACATCAAGAATGGTAAGAAGGCCAGATACTTTAAAAAGAAAATATATATTTTACATTCTATTAAAAAAATGCAACAAATCATCATTATTAAGACTACATCGGTCAATAATTATTATAAATTAAATAATCAAAATTCAACAATAATAAATAAATGTTTTCAAAATTAAAAAAAAAAAATAGAACACGACCGGCACAGAACACACCCTCCTACATCCATAAACCCATCCTCGAGGGCCTCTGAGGGCCTTTCCCCCCCACGAAAAAATTATATTTATTTATTTAAAAAATATTTATAATACCAAAAGGGGCAGGTAGAGTTTAAAGTACTTGGTACCAGATCAAACACTTTCAGATCTCCTCGCAAAAATATTCTAGAGCCTTCGGATGGAGGTCTTCTTCCACTTTAAGGGCACCTGGCAGTAAACCAATAAACAGGGGGTTCAATACAAAAAATAACAATTACTTCAAAAACAAATTAAAGCATAACAATCACAACGATCATTGTGCTAGAAAAATATCAAAACACATACTAAGAGACAGTCTCTGAACTAACTTGTTTAGAAAAATACTAGAAAAGACAGTCGCGAAGGGCTCCATTGAACTGCACAAACAATCATTCCCATATGTTCCATTCATTTCGCTGTGAAACAACTCCCAACATGCACTTAAAAATAACCATATTAAGACATTATTAGTTGCCTTCAAAAAATAGGTTCCACTACCCAAAAAAGAGGTCAAATAAAGACTTGTATGTTATTATCACTACTAAAGGATTTGCAATCCAAAATGGGTCAGTACCAATACAAGACGAATGAAGAAAGGGGAAAAAATATGGACTATTGAACACACTATTTGCCTTCACATCCATGGATTTATTTATTTGAAAAAAAAAATGTCCGAACTCGTTTACCATCGACTACGGTACCAATGCCTATAATTCTTCCAGATCTCAAACAGGTCAACTACTTACCAACAGACATCTGCGTATTACTCCCAACCATATCGGAAACCTAAGCTATGGACAAAACTAGCCTTGACTCACTTGCAGATTTCAAAATGAAGAATAGAAACCCAGCAGTGACATTCACGATTCAGAACATTGTAAACCACAAATCACAAGTACCCATTAATACATTGTGGTGCACTTACATTCAATAGTTTGAATAATCTCAATCTGAAATGAGGAACAAATCATACACTAGGTGGAACCAGCAAACAAGAAAAGGTAACAGAATTGTACATTCGAACTGATAAAAATTACTTTTTAACCCCTGAGCCCATTTACATTCGAAATTTGCATAAACCTAAACTACATTGAAGGGAAACCATCTGAAGGACATAACCAATCATTGGCCATTAAACAGTGGTAACAAATTCAAGAACATTTTGAACCGTAAGCAATATAACTTAAAATACGTGTACCATCTCTGATAAAGTTTCTAGCTAACCAGATCTGAAAACTTTTTGGAATTAAATAAATTTATAAAACCCTAATTGCAGAGGTCACGTCAAACACCGAATACAACGTACAAACTAACAACTAAAACAGGGGCAATCTACACCTGGGCAGTATTTTCAAAAACCCTAAAAATATCTCAAAACCTTATTCACAACACTGACACAGTGTCAACTTAAAATCAGACATCTTCAATTATAGATTAACTACAATTTCTGGTACGTCAATTGAAGATAATTGAAATGCCAACGCATCAGGCCATTAATAAAAAGCATGGAAAAAACACCGTCTGAAATTTTATAACCCTAACCTAAAAAGCACTAAGTCAAATTAACCCACTAAATCCCCTAATTGTGCCCTAAACCGCTCAATACGCAGTAACATTGACAGCAACAGATTTGAATTATATGTACACCTGTAACAATAATGAACACGACAGTCGCGAAGCGAACTCTAAAATCGCATTTACTTCAATGGTCCATAGTGCGTAAAAACACCAGAATCGAATGTTTCCAAACGACAAATTATATTATGATACAACGAAGTGAAATAGCTTAAACCTCATCAATATCTGCAGATTTGCGAAAGAAAAGTGTGATAAAAGAACTTTCACATGTCACTTACCGTTTTGGAAAGGTTGCTCCTCCCTGCGCGGGGCCACACTTCCACTCTGGACTTATTCGCTACCCGATCGTTTTTCCTGCTAACTGCGACCAGCACTAACAAACATACAAAACTACTCCGACCTCAAAAAATGGGGCAAAACAAACGCAATCAAAATACGAAAAAAAAAAAAAACTCAACACATAAAAACAGGATAGAAAATCAAGAACACGCTAAGCACAAAAAAACACTGTAAAAAGCACCTCCAAATACAAAAGAAGGTTGTTACAAACCCATATTGGCCATGAGACAGACGATACAATCACAGACCCAGCAAAAGCTCAATTTGTTTGTGAGAGAAACAAAGAAAAATAAATAAAACCGTGTTAAGAAAGGGGGTTTATATCCATCCCGTTGTGCATATCCGCCTGTGGTCCCTTACGATTTCCAGCTGTCAAACTTTTGTCTGCGCCCAGCTGACCCTCTTGTTTTAAAGGGCGGTCTGCCACCCCACCGCATCCCCCTCACCCTGCAATGTTTTTCCCTCGAGATATCTTTTACTACCCACCTAAATGATTAGATATTTATCGAGAAATTAATTTAATAAAGTTATCATGTGTTAGAGTCTTTAAGTATGCGCTTTTGCGATTTGGTGGTTAGTGCTAGTGGTTCGACATCCCATCAAAAGGTCGATAAAGGTTTAAATTTCACCAACATTTTTAAAAATGATTAAGTCAATTTAGTTTTCATTTTGTAAACTATGGTTTTTAGCCCCATTGACGTCAATACTTCTTTTTTCATTTGGAAGAACTTTATTGATGTTGTTGATAAACTTATGAGAGCCTTTTTCTATTAGACTCATTTTTTAGAAGATAAATGAGCAATCACGCATGTGGTAAAATGCAATGGGAACGCGAACGACATATGTTATTTGATTAGGGGATAATTATTACTTTTGTAGTTGATGTTTATAAGGGTTGTGATTGAATTTTTAAGTGTTGAATATAGATTAAGCATTACATTAAATGTGCGATCTCTACATTTCAAATTTGTTACAATTCTAACATATACATTTGCAAATCTTATATCATGAGGGATAGTTAATTACTTTTTTATTTAATGTTTTGTAAGATTGGGGGGAGGGGAAAAAGCGGAGTTGCGGGCAGAGGCAAAAACGGAACGGCAATTGTAAGCAGGAGACGGGGGCGAGGAAAGTGAGGGGGGAGGGGGGGGGATAGCGGGGGAGATGTAAGAAAGCAGGAAGGGGGAGATGAGATAGAGGAAGAAATGGAGACTGATGTACTGAGGGCAGGGAGAGAAGGAATGGGGAGGTTGTTGAGGATGAAAGAAAAAGGTGCATGGAGGCGGGAGGAGAAAGGTAGGGGTGGAGGTGGGAGATGGCGAGACAGGATGAGCAGTAGGTGGGGAGATACGAGTCGAGAAAAAGGAGAAAAGATAGGGAGAAGTAGAAATGGGGGGGTCAGGTGGAAGAATGGGTAAAGAGGGGGGGGGGGGGTCAGAATGGGGGGGGGGCTGGGAGGGAGACTGAGAGGGGATAGAGGGAAGAGGAATCGGGTGGAGGAGGTGTGCTGAGAGGGGTAGGGGAGGAAAGTTTTGGGGGGAAATTAAAAGAAGTGAGGACCGGATGAGTGGAGGGTGGTAAGATATGGAAGGGGGGAAGCGGAATAGGGGGAGAGAGAATGGGAGGGGGGGGGGTGTGAAGGGGGGAGGCGGGGGGGGTGGTGGGGGGGGGGGGGGTACAATGGGGGGGGGGGGGTAGAGTGGAAGAAATCGGATGTGGTGAGCGGGACTAGGGTTGTGGGAATAGTAAAACTTTCCCCTTTTTTTTTTTTTTTTTGCCGACGTGTTTGAGACCATGGTTACATCGATTGTTTTTTTTTGGTTGGCTGTTTTGAAACAAATCCATTTTTAATACTTTCGATAACTGTTGAAAGGTGTGTGATTGATAGTGGAAGTGTTGGATTATATATGAACATTACAATTGAAATGTTCTGTGTATACATTTAAATTTGGTTACAAATCGGAGATATGCGTTGCAAATCTTATATCACTATATAATGACTAAACATGAATACATGAGAGACCTTTGTACATTTAGAGAATTTATATCATGAATGGTAGCATTTTGTTGCCAATTTATTTCCATCCACTAAACCTGAAGAAAATTTGAATACCCCTTGAATGAATTGCCTCTTTGGATACAATAAGTGTTGACTAAAGTAGTACTTGGAGTGCTATCAAAGTGAAGGTAGTATTTATGACGGGTTGTGTTTTGGTTGAAGGATAGTAGTCTTGACTCCTTCCTTTCTTCTTTGCTCCGAGTGTTGGTAATGTGTGCCATTTTTTTGTTTGAGTCCTTTGAATGAAACAGGAGGTGATTGCACATATTTAAAAGTGAAGGAACTATGAGAAAGATTGTTAATGTCAAACCTTGCCTTTTAGTGTTCCAATGTTGATGTTGCTCTAATGCAAAGTAAAGGTCCCTGCCCTGGGACTTGTGGATAGTTTAATCATCATGGCCATTTTATTTCGGCAATTGTCTTTGATTCCCTCATGAAATTGGTATCCAATATTAACGATTTTTGAGGGATCCCAAATGGGCCGTTGTATCTATCAAATTTTGACAATAACAAATAAAGGTAATGTTGGTGGGTAACATTGATGTGTCCTAGAAAATGTCATGGTTGTTCCTGATTGTTGAGGGATTCCAATTCCATGTTATGTTTCATACAATTGTTGTTGTATACCGGCTTCCCTAGGCCAAATTATGATAATTTGAGAAGTAATTAGTGAAATTGTGGGTGGTGAACCAAAATGCCCATCAGGTTAGCACATCAATGTCTTGTTGCAAAAGCTTCAAGGTAAAAGGGGAAGATTGGTCACAGCAGGCAATACCCATAAGCCAAATTCACAGAAGATGCTTCTAATCCAATTTGGTGAGAAGTCAAAGGAAAGAATTTCAATAGTATATGGGAGTATCCTTAGATCACGGAGAGATAATCATCTCATATCATTTCTTATTAAAATATATGAAGTACAATTACAATACTGTTGGATAAGCATGGTAGATTATGTGTAATGAAATTCCCCTTCACTTTCACTGCTAGTCATTTGCAACTATCATGAACATCTGCCAAGAAAGTTCCGCACCAAATTTTCTCCAGAAAAGCAAGTGAAGAGCACCTACTTGCTCACATCACTGCAGGCGGGGTAGTTGGAGCTTTAGCAAGTGTGGTTGGACAATTCTCACTTGATGTGATCAAGAACCCGGGTTTTCAATGCAAGTTTGATCCTCTTCTTTAATAATTTAGTATTAGTCTTGAATTTAGATTTTCCAATGAACAGTAGGGGAAACAGAGAGACTTTATAATTTTTTTTCCTGAAGTTCAATTTCCTCACTTGAAAGTTTCGAAATCATTTGACATAAGCCTTACCCCCATAATCACTTATAGAAATTTACCTACTTGTATAAACAAGGAAATTCATTCCAATCCAGAGTTAAAATCCATTGAAGTCGCCTATGATTTTTTGGGATATATAATATCTATTTGTTATCTTTTTATAATAAGTTATGATGAAAAAATACAGTGCTCCTTATAAAGATTTATTGAATTGGTTTTCTTTGTTTGAAAATACTTTACCCTACACTCATATACACTCACTCTTGGTCCTGAAGCTACTTGCTTTCTTCTTTACCCGTTCATTGAAAATGGCGCCCTAAAAATTATATATTCATATCTCATTTACCAACTGTTCCTATTAGCAAACCTTGGATAATTTCATCTATTTTTCTTTTTTAGTCTGATCTTATCATCAATGTTGTTGTCGAGGTTAACTATCCAGTATCTTTCATCTTCTTTCTATTTGTTAGACATCAGTTTCCTCATTTTTTATGGTAGTAGCTATCTCTAAAGCTATCTAGATTACAACAATACGGCCTAAAATTAATATTAGAATAGCTGTTTTCGTTGGCATAAAATACATTTTTCCATTCCTAGTGTTGTATTACTGATTACAATTGGTCTTTCATTAGATTGAATTCGAGGATATTCAGGGCCCCAGAACTTCTCCAGTTTTTGATACAAAAACCTATTAAGTTCTTGAATTTAATAGTTGTAAGAAACGTCCATTGGAGTAATACCTCTACTCTCCCCTGCATCTTCCGTTTTATAACCATTGGCTTGGTATGGTGATCTCCCCAACCTTCATCACCATAAAACAACAGAACACATAAAATCTACCCATTCCTGTCCTCCAATGGCGTTCTTCCGAATCCAAGGGCACAATAAGAAATGGAAGCAATTGCAAACTATTCGACAAAATGCATCCTGAAAGATATTTGGTCTCAAGGACTGCAATGACATCTTAATCAAACTTATTGAGCAATATTCTCTGTTCTTTTAATTGGATGAACCTGTTTAATCTCATTTTGTTTTGTTATTTCAGGTAGGCTATCTTAGTTGTCCTCCGGTTTTTACGGCATTCTAAACTATCGTTTGCCAATTGGTTAGGTGTTATTTTCTTGTGAAACGTGATGCAATTATGCAAGCTTGGGATTCCAATAAGTCCATCTCGATCCTATTAATTCTACTGTAAAGTTATCTTAATTCCAATTTTTTCGAGCCAAGAGATTGCTATTATCTTTTCTCATAAAGAGCTTGTCAAAGGGCTCTGAAATGTACAAATTAGTATTAGGTGGTTTTATCCAAAACTTCCACCCTGGGACAAATTATAACTGATGTTTTTGATCCCAATCCTAAAACTCTATAGATTCTTATTATTACCTGAAGGTACAATTTTTTTTTCTTTCTCATATTTCTTTCTGAGTATTGTGAGTGTGTACAATTTAGTGAGGCGCTTATATATTTCTATTTCAAGTCCTAGACCCTTAAAAAAATAGGAAAGATGTTCAAGGTAACAAATTACTAGTGTCATATTCCCCAATTTTCAGTGCATAGACCCTATAGAGCCAGGAGAAAAAAATCAGTGTACAAATAGTAAGTGCCCATATTCCCCAATTTTCTGTCCTAGAACTAAAAAGAAGAACAAATTCAGCCCTAAACTATGATGGAGCACACCTTTGTGCTAAAAAGATGTTTGTGGGTGCTTCCAATATGCTCATCTCAAACCCCATGTCGCTTCTCAGATCAATCCATTAGCTACCCTCGTCCCTTCAGAGAATCAATAAACCCACCCATAACTCTACTAAACAAAAAATTGAAATTTACTCATTGACAAACCTGGCAATGTTTTAAATGATTTACTGGAAAAAACCATTACATGCAAAAACAAAACCGTAAAAAATACCAAAAAAACGAAAACGTCCAAAACGCCTAAACGGCCGTCAAATTTTTACAATGTTAAGAATAACCTTATAAACTGGCATTCTAAGATATTAAAATGAGATCAGTCATTTAGAAGACCAAGAGCTGATTCGGATCCATTATTTTGCAACAAACACGCAGAA